>QLOH01000526.1:0-745613 GCA_026901365.1 Sesbania bispinosa | reverse complement strand
GGCGGGTAATGTGGGCGGGTTGGGCATCAAAGTGCTCGTACCCGCGCACATCCCCGTGGAAAAATGCGGGCTTTTGCCCGTACCCGCGCCCATACCCGCTTTGCGGATACCCATAGGGCTTGGGCTCAATTGTCATCCCTACATGGTTACCTCATGAGTACCAGCGGAACCAGCGGAACTATATGGTTTCCATCAAGCTGGGCGTTGAACATCACTGTGATGGACATAAGTTGTCTTGTTAAGATTAGCCTCATTATTGTTAATACTCTGGCAAGCATGAGGATCAGGTACATCTGCATCACTACTCTTGTTTTCTTCCACAGGTGGATCCTGATTCATTTCTTTAACTGCCAACTTAGATCTTACAACATCAGTCATATGCAATGAATTGGCAGAGAATCCTTGGTCAAGGTGTGCAATACCATAGAATTGCATTCAAGAGATTCCCCAATGATAAGTGCAAATTATATGATATATTCTTGTATTTTTACTGCACTTATCAAGGTTAAAATAGTAATTTATGCCCCAAAATAATCCATTTTTAGTAATAATTGTAACAATTGTGTTTATTTGATTTGAATTTGAATTTGATGCTATTGTAATAGAAAATCTGTTAATTTTGCAGATTTATGAGAAAGATTTGAATGAGGAAAGAAGATAGCATTATTTGAGGATAGGATCTGCAGATTTGAAGTTTAAATGAGAGCAGATAAAGATAAGATCAGCAGCCATTTAAACAAGGATTCTGCGGATAACTTCCCATTTTAAATTCAAAGGCAAGATAAATACAGAATCAGATCAAAAGAGGGAAACTAGGAAAGCCAAGCAAGCAAGGATAAGATGAGGAAGAGATCACGTTAAAAAGAGAGAGAATCAAGTAAAGTTGGAACGAGTAATTCGCTTCACCTGCATTGAGTGCAGGTGAAGCGCAACTATCACGATTCCTCTCTGGATCCTGCGCTTCAAACGCGCTGAGTGCAGGTGAAGCACAGGAACGCGGATTTGATTTTTAGATTTGTTTTCAAAATAGATTCCTTCCAGATTTAAGATAGCTTTCCTTAGTCTATAAATAGGACCTTTTGTAAAGATCAAAGGAGGTTAGCAAACGAGTGTCTAGGAAGGAGATTAGAGAGACAACAAAGGCAGAACTAGGATTGGAGCAAGGTGACAGCTTCTCCATTGGGTTGTAATGGCTACCATGCGTAGCTAAGCATCTCAGTAGGATTGAATGTAGTTGATTCAATCCCCAAGTGTATGTGAATTCTCTTTATTATTTATGAATCCCTATTCTATAATATTGGTACTTTTATACTTTGCTTAATGTGTAGCTTCCGCACTTGTGCCAGAGTTATATGTTATTTTTATAAAATGCACTGGTAAATGGTTTTATTAATTCAACAACGAGTTTGGGGGAGCCTAAACATAGGAAACTTAAATTCTGATTGGTAAAAGTACTCATTAATCGCTATAGGAATATAGAGGGAATCAATGATTGAAGAATTGGAATGTGACAGCCTCTTCATAGTAGTCTCTATAGGAATATACGGTTATTTGATAGTGTTAACGAACGGAAAGGTAGAGAAATCAAGTCGGGGTAATTTGTCGCCTCGGAGGACCTGCATGAATTATCTTTGAGTGGTTTACTACATGGTAACTCGGGGTAAAGCAATATAGTTTGACTAGGATATTATAGAGATATATTCATAAATAATATTGGGATTCACATGTATAAGGGGTGCGATGATACGAAGTTCAATCCTGATCCAAGTAACGTATTTTACTTTCTCTCAATTGTCTCTTTACTCTATGCAAATTTACTTTATTCACCATAAATTTTCAAAATATTGTTTTCTACTGGATAGCTTGATCACTAGTAAATACAAAGCGAATCGTTCCCTGTGGATACGATAAACTCATACTTACTATTATACTGCTAAAATTTTGGTACGCTTGCCAGAATCTCATCACCCAACCTTTTGGACTTCATGACTTGGCAGAGAATCAATTTTGCTATATGTTGTTGAAGGATCCATTTCCTCAATACCAGTAGTAGTATACTTCTTGCCTTTAAGCAGCTTATTGTCTTCCCGAATTTTTATTGGAGACACCAAAGATGAAAAAACAAAAATCCATTATGATTAAAAAGCAATTGACTTTAAACAGCCAATTGTCCTTCTGATTTTCTATGGGAGACACTAAAGATGTGGAAAGAAAGCATTAGGATTAGAAAGTGCTAAAAAATAAGCCCAGATAATTTGTGATATATGAAATAAGGAAGATGATTTACTACACACACGGATGGACTCTTAACATGGTTGTGAAAATTTCAATTCAAATTGTATAGGGGAAAGCAATGCAAAGGAGGAAAATAAAAAAAGACGCACCAGGCAAGTCATTCACGCCTAATTCTTCAGCAGTGGGAACATTATTACTTGAAGTTGAAGCCGCTAAATTGGGCATTAATCTGTGCAAGCCCTGATTTGTGGGCAAGGACACCGCTGCTAAATCAAGAAAAGAAGGACCAATATTTGTCCGGGCTTCGGCCAAATAAGCCTTGAGCTTTTTAATGGCGTCCCTTCTAGTATTCGGTATGGCCGCCAACCTGTCCATGACTCGCGAGTCCGAAAGGGAAGCCTCAATCTCAATTCTCCAACGGTTCAATTCGGCGGAGAACAAGAGGCTTCCTTCACCGGAATGTGAGGGTTCCATGTAGCAAATCCTATCCGACCATATCCTCTGGATGGCGTCGATGTAGGCAGGGTGGGAAAGTTCGAGTTCCAGATACTTGAGAATACACTCCACTACAACGCCACAATATGTGGCGCTCATGGCGGCGGTGATTGGAGAGCCATCGCAACGAAGGTATTCCTCCAGGATCTCGAGAATTTCAAGCATGGACTCTTGAATAGAGATGGTGGACAACTCGTCTTCAAGGGTTTTGAGGAGAATAGCCTTCTTCAGGAAGGAATCGTTGTCTGAAACAGGGATACTGCAAATCATTCTCTTTATTAGGTTACTGTCTGTGACTCTGAATGACTTCCCAAGAAGGAACTTCAACGACCAACGCTCAGCATCGCCGTTCATTTGCTTCGCTTCGCTACTCTTCGCTTCGCCGTCCATTTGCTTTGCTTCGCTACTCTTCGCTTTGTCGTCCATTTTCTTTCTTAAAGGCTAACTTTGACAAAGAGAAAGAAGAAAGAAAATGAGAGCAAACAACAAAGAAAAGAGAGAAAACAGAAACTGACTTTATTGAACTATGAAAAAGTTGAATTCGGATTCTGTGCTGTCCAAAATGTGTGTTGTTGGTGCTATCCAAAAATCTGGGCCGTCCGATCTTAATCAGACGGCTCAGATGTCGAGATACCTTTTTAATTCCGATTTAGCATCTCGGCACCTGAGCCGTCAGATTAAGATCGGACGGCTCAGATTTTTGGACAGCACCAACAGCACCCATTTTGGACAGCACAGAATCCAAATCCGAAAAGGTTAAGTTACAGATAAAGTGGAACCCGAATATATATAGAAAAACAAACCTATACAAAAACAAAACCTAAAGAATAATAGAAAAATCTAAACTAACCACTAAACTAACTACAAATCTTGCAAAGGATTGGTCCCCTTGCATATAGAATAGCCCTTCCACCCCATTTGGCCAACATCCATGATGTATTCCATGTCTCACAGCTCAGAAAGTACCTTCATGACCCTTCCCACATCATAAGTTCAGAATCAATACAACTAAGGGAGGATTTGACCATTCCCACAAGACCTGCACAGATTATCGACCGAAGCGTCAAAACCTTGAGGAATAAAGTCATTCTGTTAGTGAAGGTGTTTTGGGAGGGTCAGTCGCCCGAGAAAGCAACTTGGGAAAAAGAGGAGGATCTTTGCTCTCAATTTCCAGAGTTATTCGTTTGAGGTAAGGAACTTCAATTCCCCCATTTTATTCTTTAGTCAACTATCTTTAGTCAATTTTCGGGACAAAATTGTTTTAAGGGGGTAGAATTGTAACATCCCAATGTTAGAGACTTTAATTTATAGGAAATTCATAACATGACTAGGATGAAGTAAGGAATTGATAAAGAAAAGCCTAAGAGGCAAAAATCAGGGTTTTACGCATCAGGGTTCTCGCTCAAGCGAGTAGGTCTCGCTCAAGCGAATTATGCAACAAAAACCAAGGTAGTTAAAATCGCGAGTATACTCGTAAAATCGTAAAATCGACGATCTTTTTGAACAGCAACGATCCCGACCATAGAAAAGATCGTCCAAGCTGCAAGATCGTAAAATCGCCATGTAAGATCGCAAAATCGGTGGGATCGTGCGATCCCACCGATCATACTGACCCGGTTTTTTAACGTCACCCGCTCAGTGACCCGCTTCTCCTTAGTCGTTTTTGCTTCAAATGAACCTTAAATCAGTTGCAGACTTCATTGATTCTTCCTCTGCGAACTGTAAACAACCAATCATCCTCTGTGAAGCGTGTTTCCTTTCCTTCTCAGCGAGTGCGAGCGAACTGATTCTTCCTCTATAACTGCGAGTCTGCGACGTTCTTCTTCTGCGATTCATCCTCTGCAAGTGACTGCGAAGGGTTCATCTGCGTTGTGTGATTCATCCTCTGCGAGCGACTGCAACGTTCTTCTTCTTTTTTGCTACGTGATTCATCTTTGTTGTGTGGGATTCATTCTCTGCGTCTGCAACATGATTCATCCTTGGCTTCTGTGTTTTGCTGCAAATCAAAAATGGCTTTTGCTTCTGTATTTTGGTATTTTCCTATGTTATGTTTGATGATGCATTTTAAATTTAAGGTTTGAAGGATTTATTTTCTCATTTACAGGTATTTTGAAGGCATATATATATATATTTATATACATACAACATATATATAAATATGAATTAAGTATTTTTGTAGGATCTTACGATCCGTGTTACGATCCCACGATCTACGATCTTGGGACCCCCTTTCCGATCTTGAGTAAGATCTCAATCTTAACTACCTTGGCAAAAACTATAGGATTTTGGTTCTGCAAGTCTCGCTCAAGCGAGAGCATCTCGCTCAAGCGAGATACAGAACACAAAATGTGTTGTTCTCTGGATGATTTTCGCTCAAGCTAGCAGTTCTCGCTTAAGCGAAAATGATCTAGAGAGAGTATATTTTCGTGGGCATTCTCGCTCAAGCTAAAAATCTCGCTTGAGCTAGAATGACCATCTCGCTCAAGCTAGAATTCTCGCTTGAGCGAGAAGACGGTTACAACATTTTTAAAATAGGATTTGCAGGCAGTTTTCCACTCAGTTTCTTCCCCCTTCTTCGTTCTTTCAGAGAGAGAAAGAGATGTTTTAGTGAGAGAACGCCCCAGCAAGGATCAAGAACGATTTCTACGCTCCAAGATCAAGTCCCCCATCAATCTACTCACCTCCAACCTCCCTTTCTTCCGTTCATTTTTCGTATTTTCGACTCTCGGGTGGGTGTGACTCTCACTTGTTTGTTATTATTGCTGTCAGAACATGACCCCCATTCTTCTTCCCCTTTCCTTCTTGGAATAATGATGTATGTATGAGATAAACTTAGGAAATATGAATGTATTGATGATTGGGTGTATTGATTTGCAAAACCATAGGGTAGAGGACTTGAATGATTATGTATTATAAACCTTGAGTATGTTATTATGAAATCATGGGCCTGTGGCCATCACAGTCATGAATTATGAGTTAACATATCACAGGGCTTATAGCCATCACAGAGCCTCCAGGCTATCATAGGGTCATTGACCGTCACAGGCCTTCGGGAAATTTAATTAAGAAAGACGATGTAACTACATCGAACTCATGGCCAAGAGGGAGATGGGGTCCCCAATCACAGAATGAATTATGATCTAAATATTATTTAAGACTTAATCATAGGTAGCCCTGGACGACGGTCCTTGGTTACACGGTCGAGCGCTCATCACAGTCACGTTACGAAGAAAAGACCCCCGGGTGTCGGGTAACAATACCGTCACAGTCATGCATTGCATCATAAGCATTGTTTCAATAATGATGAATTGTGTTTAATTGCCTTTATTATAATGCTCTGGATAAATAAGTATTCTTGTGATGGTTCTTGGTTGTTTCCCCAAACCGCACACACTTGTCACGCTCACTAGGACGTTGGTCTCACCCCACTCTGTGGGAATATATTTCAGATGTGCAGGATACTCCACAGGGTAGTGACGAGCAGTAAAAGACTCATGGATGATATTAGCTTAATTTCTGGTTATGTTGATGTATTTAACGTTGCTTAGGACCATTACTGATATTAATTAGGACATTCTTAGGAATTTATAAAGTTACTTTAATGCATTGAATTGGAGCCTTGATGGCAACCTTGTATTGGCATTCTTTGATTTATGTATGTAATGTTTGAAGCTTTAGTAATTGTTGGGTTACTCAAGCGATTGTGTTGTATGTTGATACGCGAAATGAACGAATTGATTTCAAAAGTTTAGAAATAGTGCTCCCAACAGGCATTATTTCTGGATTTAGAAATTAGGACGCTACACATGTCTCGATCGAAAGGTAATGTAAAAGTGTCATAAACCCTAAACCCTAAACACTATACTCCAAACCCAAAACCCCAAACACCAAACCCAAAACCCAAAACCTCAAACCCCAACCCCTAAACCCCAAACCCTAACCCTAAACCCTAAACACAATCCCCAAACCCCTAACCCCAAACCCTAAACCCCAAACACCAAACCCTCAACCCAAAACTGCAAACCACAAACCCCAAACCCCAAACCCTAAACTCTAAACCCTAAATCCCAAACTCGATACTCGAAACCCCAAACCCCAAATCTCAACCCCTAAACCATAAACCATAAACCCTAAACCCAAAGCCCTACATACCAAACCATGAACCCTAAACCCTAAACCCTAAATGTAACGTCCTCGAGCCGCTTGCAAGAGTGATGAGGGTCCCCACAAACCAACACGAGTCTTTCCAGTATGCTTTGTCCTCACTGGCACACTTTCCGGGAAACTTCCCAGGAGGTCACTCATCCCAGAATTGCTCCAAGACAAGCATGCTTAACTATAGAGTTCTTATGTTACGGGCTTCCGAAAAAAAGATACATCTTGTTGGTATAGTTCTCCCTAACATTTTCCTTTAAGCTATCCTCAACTGTACAGTCTCATACCTGCACAACCTCTGAATCCCTCTCATTCGGGTGTGGGCTTAGTTCATCCATGTGTCCCTTTTGCTTAGAAGTCTGCCAGGAGCCGCTCCTTGTTCGTGCCTCTTTGCACCGGCGATCACTCCCCGTCCTCATTGGCCTCTAACTCCCACATGGTTTGGTTTGGTTCAGGTGACGGGTCAGTGTCTTTAATCTGTTACCCGAACCAATCATTGACGGGTTTGATTGGTTCGGTTCAGGTCCAACCCGATTGAGCTAAAAAGTCCAATTCAATCAGATTGGTTTGGTTCAATTCGTAGGGTTCATCGGATTGAACCAAACCAATGAACACCCCTAGATGGGAAGTAAAAAGATGAAAGTGAGAGAGTGAGAGAAAAGCGGAGGTCGTGGGTCTTGATAGTTGAAAGAAAAACTAATAAAAGAGAGAAGAGGAGTGGGAAAGAGAGGGAGGTATGGGTGGGTGCGTGAGAGATAAGAACCATAAGATAGATAAGAAGTGAAAAGATGAAAGTAGGGTGTGAATCGTGAGAGAGAAGAATCAAAAGATGAATGAGTTATTAGTAATTATGGAGTGTTGTTGGGAATGGAAATGGGAAATAAAGATTCAGAGAGTAAATTTGCACCGTAAGATTAAGATCCCGAGTCTTCTTGGCCGTTGAAGAGAAGCACAATCCATGTGCTCTCTAACAAAAAATAATTTTCCAAAACATCTAAAAGTAGTTTCAAGATTTTAGTTTTTAAAAACTAAAAAAGAGTCACAATTTTCAAAACAATTTTTAAAAATTGTCTGTCAAACAAGTTTTTCATTTTTTTTTGTTTTTAAAACAGAAAACAGTTTTTAAAAGTTGTAATCAAACAGGCTCTTACTTTTTGTTTTTTTAACACTACCGATCTTATTTATAAGAAATATATGACTAAATTATATAAATTAAGCTAAGTGCCATGAAACTAGTTAATTGTAATTAACAATGTCATAATTTTAATTTTATTCTAGAAATATCCTTAATATTAAATAATTAAAATAATGACAAAATTACTCCTACTTAATGTCATCATTAAAGTAGCTGCTCATGTTCTAATAGTTGTGTTAATTGAAAATAGCTTAATACATCTATTATGATGGGAAGGAGATGAATAGTCAACAATAAATTAAGAGTATAAAAGTAATTTCATAATTAATACTACCTCCGTTCCTATTTAACTGTCCACTTTCAAAGAAAAAATTTGTTCCTATTTAATTGTCCACTTACAAACCCAATGCACTAATAATTGCATTTTTCTCTATTTTACCCTTATGCTAATAAATGACCCACTATTGAAAATTAATGAGAGCCAATAATATTAAGAGAGATAAAAGAGTAGAATAGAAAGTTTAAAATTTGGGTAGAATCTATGGTACCGTCATTGATTTCACGGTACCCGTGCCTTGTAATTGATTTTGACCCAAACATTTTTAATATTTCAATTTTTGTACCCCTATATTTTAGAATTAATTAATTTTCTATATGTCATTAAAAATAATTTTTTTTGGTACTCATTAAAAATTATTTTGATTACCTAGTTTCTAAAATCCTTGTAATTGATTTTCTGGTTTTACTCTTAATATCTCCGGTGTTAAGTTCGAAATGACTCATCACAATTCTACTTTTATTAAAAAATAACTTTAGGATTCAACGGAAACCAAATGTTCATTAACAAATTTTAGTTTTAGTTTCATACAAAACTAAATTTAAGCAAGTAACCCATAATTCAACAAACTCAGAAATCCATTAAACGAACCAAGTCGCTGATGCTTGTCGTGCGCCACATAGCCATCACTTTGGGGGTGAGGGGGTTGTTGCTGGCACGTGAGATCTAGGAATGGTGATTCCAAAGCGAGGATGTGATAGGAACTAAACTATGATGGTTTGGCCTGGGGATGGGGGTTGGGCTGTGACTCGCGATCGTGGTAGACGACCAGCAGAAAGTCGCAACGGCGGCGCACACCCACTGTGTAGCAAGGCGAAAGGGGTGGGGGGACGGTACGACCGCGAGGAACAGCGACCTAGATGGTCATGATGTGCGGTGGTGCGGTCACTGTCGGTGGGGAAGGGGATGAGATTGCGCCTCTGTCGAGCGGTGCGCGACGGAACGATGAGGGGTTGCTCATGGTGCTGCAATGGCAGATCGTGGGCAAAGGGGAGGCGGCGATCGTTCACCGGCGAGAGGAAGTGGACTGGAAGTGTGCGATAGTGGAAGAAGGGCTGCGAGTGGTGGTTGCGCGCGGAGGTTGTGCATGCAGTGGCTATCCTTTTTTTTCTGATTGATTTTATTCTATTCCCACTCATAAACTCTCTTGCTCTATGTTTTAGTTTGTTTTGCTCTCATTTTTTTACTTTTGGGTTTGATTTGGCTTCTCTGATACGGTGGTGTTCTTTTATATTGTGATGGTGGTGATTTTCATTTTTTGCTAAGATGAGCATAGAGAGGCCGAGAGGGACTGGATTGTAGAAGATCTAGTTGTTGCTATTGATGAATGTCTTGAAATGGAGGATGAACTTAGTTCCGGACGCACGATTCAGAGAGGAACAAACATTGCCTCCGGAGATTGTTTCCTTTGTCTCAATCCAGTGCACATGAAAGATGATGAGTCAAATTTTGGAAGTTGAAGCATTTTGTAATTTACCGAAAAAAATTCAAACAGTCGACCAACAATAATTATTGGAAATTACACAATGGAACATGGTGCCTTTTCATAATAAAAATAAGTTTTTGGGTGAAATCAAAATACTCCTGAAGTCTAACGTGAATTAGTATTCACGGATGGAATGCTCTTATTAGTACACGAGTACAATGCACTACTACCCCAGATTTAATAACTGTACCATAGCACGCACCTAAAATTTATTTCCATGAAAATAAAAGTAATGATTGCATTCCTTCATATGTGTGTTTTTAGTCAAAGTGGACAGTTAAATAGGAACAGAGGTAGTACAAATATACAATTCAAAATAATATAATAGTACTATGTTTCATATATAAGACCAAGAAAAAATATTTTTTCTCTTATAAAATAGGACGGAGGAAATAATTGATTAATAAGCCAAGAATTTCTATCGTTTGAAGTGACCACATATTCTTACAACAAATTTATACAACAAGTTATACCACACACTTTTACGCTTTTATCCCTCTATTACATCATCTATACTATTACACGGTGCCAATTGTTTGAGCACTGTTCACTCAAGCTTTAATTTTTTTGGCCAGTCAACATTGTCTTGGGCCATTGATTAGGTAAATATGGGTTGGGCTTAGGGATGTTAAGAAAACCCGCACTCGCGGATACTCGTGGATATATCCGCAATGAGTATCGACATATTTATTAAATGGGTGGGGACAAATATTATACTACCCGTCCCGTGGGTACCCGCATACTCATTAAAACATATTTTTCTATTAAATATATTTGAATATTAGAATTTTTTATTATTTTATGATGATATATATTTTATTTTATATTATTTTTTGATGATATTCTTAATATATTAACATGTAATGGTATTATATAATGATTGTTTATAAATATATAGTATGATATTATAATATATTATATAACATCTCCTCTCTTTTTTTTTTATAAAATTTAAATTCTTAAACGTTAATGGATACCCGTGAATACCTGCGAATATCCGTTACCCGCATGGGTACCCATTAATTTTAGCGGGTATGTATACGGGTAGACACTACTCGTCCCCGCCCGGTTGACATCCCTTGGGCTTTGAGGGTATATGTGTGTTGTGAGACGTGGGTCAGGATATTATTTTGCTTTGGGTTCATGAATGTATTTTGGTACAATGAGTACAGATGAGTACTCTAATATATGTAAGTAAGTAAATCCTAATATATTGCGATTTCAATTTCAATTTCAATTTCCATTCCATGTTACCTTAGATTTGTTTAATACTAAACCATAGTATATTCTATGAACATCATTAATTATATATTGTAAAGGTTAATTTAAATTAAATTTAGAAAATAATTTGAAAACATAATTATTTCAACTTAATTATATTCTTCTTATACAACGAAAATAATAACACATACTTTAAAAAGGATATATTTGTGTATAATGTATTAATTGCCCATTTTCTATTTGTGTATACTAAAATAATTCTCTTTTTATTTATTATATGTTTATTAAATTAGTCACTTTATGTTAGTAAATTCTTCACTTTTGTGTTAAATCATGTTTTTATTTATGGTGTATAATAATTTTTTATAGCTTGAATAAAAAATGCTTTTCACATAAAAATATATTTTTATATCTTAAATGGGGAAACATGGTTCATATTGCAAAAATACGAAGTGGAGAAATGAAGGCCCAATCTGTTTGTAAATCGGTTGCTTATACCTATAATCAAGTTATCTCTTTTAGGGAAACTGGTGGGCCTATTTCATTGTCACTTTGCTTTGCTATGACCATTAATAAAAGTCAAGGTCAAATATTGTTACATGTTGGTGTCTACTTACCAAAGCCCTTTTTTCCATGATCAATTATATGTTGATGTATCCAGGTCAAGTCTCAACAAGGACTAAAGATTCTTATTTTTTATGATAATTTTAAATGTTCCAATGTTAAAAAAAATATAGTGTATAAAGAGGTATTTCGAAAAAATATAAATGAAAATATATTTCTAAGACTTTGTATTTGTAATATAAGTGTTTGCTATTCCATATGAAAAGTGCTAGCAACACACTCTTTTCAACACACTCTATGTGATTGGTTTAAAGTCACATGGGTCCTACCACATTGGGAGTTGGACCCACATAATTTGGTGGGACCCATGTGAATTTTAACCAATTACATGGAGTGTGTTAAAAAGAGTGTGTTGAAGCGTGTGTTGCTAGCACTTCTCATTTCATATTCCACACTTACTTTTACTTTGTAATTTTATTGTTCTATATATGGTAACAATTATAACATGAAATATTTATAATCACTTATCAGTGTGGTGAACTTTAAATATGAATATATTTGGAACGCTATAATTTAAAAAAAAATTAATGCATTAACCAATTTTTCTTAAACAGTGTGAAACGGTTGGAAGGGTCTTATAATAAGGGACGGAAGGAGTATTTTAATGTGTTAGGTTTATTTAAAAAAGTATTAGGAAAGGAAGAGAGAGATTGAAAAAATGGTGTGAAATATAGTGTATAATAAAAGAATGTGAAAATATCATCCCTCTTTATTAAGAGTCTTAAAACTATGACAGACTATTTGTTTGGGTATTTGAGTGTGCGCAATGTAGGGAAAAGAGAGATAACGTGAAAAATTTAACAGGGTTAAATATGTTTTTATTCCCTGAAAAATATTCGAGATTTGGTTTTAATCCCTGCAATTTAAAACCGGTGGTTTTAGTCCTCCAAAAATTAAAAATGCACCAATTTAGTCCTTATTGATAAAAAATCGTAGCTAATCCGTAGCAAAATCTGTAGCAAAATAAGGCAATAAGGACTAAATTGGTGCATTTTCAATTTTTGAAGGACCAAAACCACCAGTTTTAAATTGCAGGGACTAAAACCAAATCTTGACTATTTTTCAGGGACTAAAAACATATTTAACCCAATTTAACATAATATGAAAATATCATTACTCTTTTTTAAGAATATTAAAACTTTGAGGGTGTGTTTGTGAGTTTAGAGAGGGGGAAAGGAAAGGATTGGAGGGAGAAGGGAGGGGGAGAAGAGGAGGGAAAGACTTTGTAAAATACTTAAACTCACAAACACAAAGGGGGAAGGGCTTCCAATAAACCCTCTCCTTCTCTCCCTTCCCTTCCAAAATTCAACTCACAAACCTACCCTAAGAGTCCATCTGTTTGAGTGTGAGAAGTGTGTGGAAAAGAGAAATATAAAGAAAAAATAAAATAATGAGAGAGGGTGAAAGATGTAATGTGAAAATATCATTACTCTTTTTCAAGTATATTAAAACTCTGATAGAGATTTTTATGGTGTAAAAAGCGTAAGGAAGAGAGATATAAAAAAATAAAATAACAAAAAAGAGAATATATAAACGATATGATAGGAAAAGAAGAAGCAGATAAATAAAAAGAAAAATTAGGTAGGAAAACATCTTATATATTTTAGAATTAAATTAGCCAGTATTTTATATATTAAACAAACATTTTTATAAAAATAAAAATATATAAAAAAAATAAATAATTTTAAATTTTATATTTCCATACATTTAATACATCACTTCAACTAAAAAAATTATTTTAGAAATCATTTATCTTCATATATTTATTTAATATTCATTTCTACTTTTCTCTTTGAATCTTAAAATTACAATTTTTTTATCATTGTTTTGTCACATGTATTATTTTTTAAATTAGTTTTTATTTTTTACTTTTTTTTCTTTAATTTTTTTGATAAATTTTTTTCTTTAATTTTATAATTAAACTTACAAGTATCTCTTTTATTGCATAGTTATTTCTATGAAGTATAAAAAATTGAATTTTAAAATTGAATTTGATTATTACAATATTGTATTAATGATAAGTCATGCTATATTTTTTACATATTATTTTTATCTATCTGTCTCCTTATATTTAAAAAGTAAATTAACATGCAAGTAATCGATTAAGGATATGTTCAATTGACACTAGGTGTCAAACTTTTAGAGATACAGTACCTAATCATTTTTTAAAATATGAATTTGATTGATCCAACCGTCGAAACGTATTATATTACATTCATGTTCATCTATATCAAATTTTAGATAATTTGAGCAT
Organism: Sesbania bispinosa; assembly: GCA_026901365.1. Lineage (NCBI taxonomy): Eukaryota > Viridiplantae > Streptophyta > Magnoliopsida > Fabales > Fabaceae > Sesbania > Sesbania bispinosa. The sequence continues at coordinate 731,671 of QLOH01000526.1, read as the reverse complement.
TCGCAGATATGTGATCAAATAGTGTACTTTTTTATATTTAAAAAACACATTATATGTTAAAGTAAATTAGTTTGATGAAGAACGAAATAGTTTTTTTTTTGTCTTTGACCGGTAATCCCCCACAGACATAAATGCGGGTTTAACCCTAGTAAGAGTGGAGACTGCAGGATTATAACGCCTGACCTTGCAGGATTATACTACTACTATAATAATAATACAATCTTCGTCAGGGGCGAAGCCAGGACATAAGGTTAAGGGGGGCCAAATATGAATACAATTTTTTTGTATATAAAATTTATTTTTATAAAAAATTTAATTAATATACACTGTCAGTGTAAAGAAATTTTACACATACGTATAATGATGTACCGCCACATCATTTAATGAATGTGACACCCCATGTCTTATTAAATTCAATAAATGATGTGGTAGCACATCATGAGATGTTTGTGTAAAATTTCTTTATACTGACAGTGTATATATATATATTAAACTCTATAAAAATTATTATAAAAAATAAGATAAAATATATCCAAAGAAAAAATTTGATAAATTGAAAGTAATTAAACGGTATGATAAAGTTTTGCTCTAACAAAGTTATATAAGAATTTTACGTTTCTACATATTACACTATGCTAAAATTTTTTACAATTTCTCTTTCAATAAAAACAATGACACATCTCTCTAGTTAATTTTAGTTAGGCGGTATATCTTTCTCTAACTAGGCTTCCACTATATAATTTTATTCAAATATATGAGAAAATGTATTTGTACAATCAAATTATACAATAATAATCTCTATAATAATGAGAGAATAAAAGAAAAAAAAATGAGAAATATGATAAGTGATTTAATAGAATTTGATAAAAAATTATTATATATATTAATTTTTTTTAGATTATATCTATTATAAACTAATATATATATATAGTGAAACCCCAAATTGGTCCCTGAAAAATATGGGGTCGGTCAGAGTGGTCCCTGAAAGAAAGAAAATTGCAAAAAGGTCCCTCACAGATTGTAACGTCAATCAAAATGGTCTTTCTGTTAGTCAAAATCTGTTAAAGTTAACATAGTTGATGATGTGGCATGTTTTGTGCACAGTCAACATCAAAAGACTGTAACTCTTCATAATGGTCCCTGCACAGTCACACAAAAAGATTGGAAACCCCATCAAATTAGTCCCCCTCCTCTCTCTCGGCTTAAACCTTCTTCTTCTACCAGACTCTGTTTTTCATTCTTCTTCCCTTACGTCAAGCTTGCTGAAGCTTTGATGTTTATATAGAACAAAACTAGAAGGAAAATTGTTTATGCTATTTTTTAAGCTTGTTCTTCTCTAATGCCAGGCTGTTGAATGGAAACTTATTGGAATGACGAATGCCAGAGGAACTTTATTCAATTGGTGTGCATGGTGGAGCTATTGAGTACGTCACTGTAATTTATCGTTTTCTGGGTTATTTGTTTATATTGCAAGATGTGATGACTTACTTTCCATACTTGATGCTCTATCAGGTCCTATTTTTTTCTTTCTTTTGTTTGTGTGGTGCATGTGTGTGTTCTTTATAAAAAATAAACCACTAGCAGTGCCACACCACCAAGGCTCATAATATCATCTGTTATCATCAACATTTAGTGCTAAAGCTAGCTCCAATATCAGAGCTCACATAAAGATCCTTCTGTCCTTCTATCTCCTTTCATTGTCCATTATTTCTTATGTTTTGTACTACCATTTTTGGTGTAAGGATATCCAAACTGCATTATTCTTGTATGCTTAAGTAAATTTGAGGAAAGAAAAGACCGTGGCGCAACAATAGGTGTTTATCACCCACCATTTTCATGTGTAGAAAAACAGGGGGTTGAGTGAGAATTAATTGGTGTTAAAAAAAATGCATTGTAGCATGTTAATATGTGGTAGAGAAGGTGGCGGGATATTTAAATGGTGAACAATGTTTAGGGGAAGATAAAACTGCAAAATGAGTTGAAATGCTCTGCTATAGAAGAATGGTAGAAACAAGGTATGTTATGTGTGCTAGAAACAGGGAGTGATGAACTGTATTGGGTTTTCATGAGAACTATAACATGAAAACGGATAGGAATGCTAATTTGAAGAGGAGGTTGGAGACTTGAAGTGGCATTGGTGTTCATGTAACATGGTTTGTATCCATGAAAGATGAGAAGGATGCAAGTGTTGTTAGTAATTTGCAAGGCCGCTTCTTTTTGGTGTTGTTTATGAAATATTGGATTAGTTGAAGGATGTAGCATGAATAACAGTGATGAAGAAATTAGTGAGATGAACTAGGAAATTAAATCTTTTCTGCCTCCTTAGTTAATTTGCCTTTTGCAAGCAATCCTTGGCTCACCTGGTAATGAGTGATGTGTGTTGTCTTTTCTTCTTTTGGATAAAATGTGAAGTTTGTTGGTGATGGGTATACCCACAATGATGGGTATACCCAATTCATTATGAATTAGTACATATGTTTATGGCACCCATTCTGAAGTTTGTTGGTGATGGAAACCGAGTTAGGAAAGAAGAATGAAAAACAGAGTCTGGGAAGAAGAAGGTTTAAGCCGAGAGAGAGGAGGGGGACTAATTTGATGGGGTTTCCAATCTTTTTGTGTGACTGTGAGGGACCATTATGAAGAGTTACAGTCTTTTGATGCTGACTGTGCACAAAACATGCCACATCATCAACTCTGTTAACTTTAACAGTCTTTGACTAACAGAAGGACCATTTTGATTGACGTTACAATCTGTGAGGGACCTTTCTGCAATCTTCTTTCTTTCAGGGACCACTCTGACCGACCCCATATCTTTCAGGGACCAATTTGAGGTTTCACTCATTTATATAGGGTTAAATATATTTTTGGTCCCTGTAAAATACCCGGTTTCTGCTTTTGGTCCCTCAAAAAAATTTCATTAGTTTTGCGTCCTCTCAATTTATTTTTTTTTGCAATTAGTCCCTCCCATCAATTGGCGTGTGCCAGGTGCTGATCTGGCACACGCTTTCTCTTTCCTAGGTGTCGAACAGTATATTTCTGGCGGTTAAAAACCGCTAGAATATTACCCATTGTTTCTCCTCATCACCAGCTTCCTCTTCTCCCCTCTCCACCACCAACGACCCACCCACTGCTGAAGCATGATTTCCCTCCATGTTACTCCAACCTCAACCTCGCTCCAAGCATAAGCAGAAATGCTTGATTCTTGCTTGACTGAATACAGAACTGAATATTTTGCTTCATCAAGTAAAATCAAAGCTTCCCATTTTGTTGTATTTTGTTCCTCTATTCTTCCTTTATTTTGTTATAATTGCAATTTTTATGAGCCTAATTACCTTTTCTTTCTTTTGGGTGTTAATTTCTGTTTCTTATAAAGTAATGTTTGTTTTGCATGCATCCTTCTAAACCTTCTCGAGTAATTGTTGCATCTCTGCAATTAAACAGTGTTAGCAAAAAACAATTCTTATACACAAGAAACCGGGGAAAAAACCGAGTAGTTTAACCTATTGACCATACAAACTCTGAAAAGAATAGATAAACATTAACAAAAGCAATAAATATATGGCTGTATAAGCTCTAATGTGTCTTTTAAAATGTATCAGAAGATGAAGAAATTAAAACAAATAAAATAGCTACAAAGTAAATTAATGCTTCCAAATAACAAATAAAATGGGAATATGGAAATCTCTTGTTGAATCAAATGGAGAAGAGAGAGGGAGGAACTAACAGAATCCGAAAAATTGCGCCTTTTGCGTTCCAAGGGAGGAGTGGAATGGAAGAGTCTGAGGGAGAGGGAGAGATGATTGGTGTTAGAGTTGGTCAATGTCCCTTTGATGGCGGTATTCATTTTCTGAAAATCTGGAAGGTGCGAGTGCGATCGACCTCGAAGTTGAAGCTAACTCAAGTTTAAGTTTAACCCAACAAGCAGCAAACATAAGCGTGAAGACGCCACCAAAATTCGTAAAAACTACAATTATAACAAAATAAAGGAAGAACAAGGGAACAAAATAAAGCAAAAGGGGAAGTTTTGATTTTACTTGATGAAGCAAAATACTCAGTTTTGTATTCAGTCAAGCAAGAAGCAAGCATTTCTGCTTATGCTTGGAGCGAGGTTGAGGTTGGAATAACATGGAGGGAAATCATGTTTCAGCAGTGGGTGGGTCGTTGGTGGTGGAGAGGGGAGAAGAGGAAGCTGGTGATGAGGAGAAACAATGGGTAATATTCTGGCGGTTTTTAACCGCCAGAAATATACTGTTTGACACCTAGGAAAGAAAACGTGCCAGATCAACACCTGGCACACGCCAATTGAAGGGAGGGACTAATTACAAAAAAAAACAATTGAGAGGACGCAAAACTAACGAAAAATTTTTTAGGGACCAAAAGCAAAAACCGGGTATTTTACAGGGACCAAAAACATATTTAACCTCATTTATATATATATATATATATAAATAACAAAAAGGGGAGGGAGGCCATGGCCCCCTTTGTCCCTTAAACCCTCCGCCCCTGATCTTCGTCAACATGCACTAATATAAATTTATTAATGTGCGTACTAAAATAAGAACTAATATAAAGAATGTTATTATAAGTAACAACTTTTATGAAAATATTTTCTCAAAAAGATTTTAACTTTTAACAAATATAAATAATTTGGGTAATGAATAATTTATTATCGAATTTTAACCAAAGATTATATATTTATAATTTGGTAACATATTCACATAGTTAGTCGAAAACTTTATTTTATTTTAATACATGATTAAATCAAATTTGACTCTTCCTCTTTTAAACAATTTTTATTTAAAAAAATTGATTAGAAAAGAAAAACATGAATTATTGTAACATGAAAAGATGTAAAAATTATAAAATATGAAAAACAACTAATATTAAATATAAAAATAATTTATTTTATTAAAAATATTTTAAGTTTACTAAAAATGAATTATAATATAAAAAAATAAGTACTTAATATTTTTATTTTAAAAATTTTAAAAATTCATTTCATTAATAAAAACTTACTTTAATGATAATTTTCATATATTGATTTTCATTTTCATATATATCTTTGTTTAAATTAAAAAAAGTTAATTAAATATATTTAATAAATTTTTTTATGATATAAAAAATTAATTATGTGATATTACGAACGTGCAGGGGAGAACACTGGTTAATCACAATTCACACGTTACCATGTTATATTTGTATCTCGCTTTTGTAAAAAAAATGTTAGTACAATAATGTTGTAGAATTATAATATTTCTCTTTTTTGAATACAAGATTACGAGCGTGAAGGCAAAGAGTCGGAACCACCGGGGGAAGAAACAGTTCACGTCTAAGAATTGCACGGTTGCAGCAGTCAACGCCCGGGATTCCTAAGTCTATACCAACAAGAAGAGGCGGAGAGAGAGTAATTACTCCTTAGCGAAAAGGGTAATTCCAATTGATTTTGGTGTGTGAACTAGGAATACTTCTTATTTTCCCGTTTTTTTATCGCTTTCGTGTTTATCGTCTTCCTGCCCTCCCAGTTTAGTGAAAATCTAAAAATTCTAGGTATTTGCTAATTTAACAGATCAATCAACTGCGCTTTGAGATGGTGAAGGAGACCGAATACTATGATGTGCTGGGTGTCAGTCCTACGGCATCGGAAGCTGAGATTAAAAAAGCTTATTACATGAAGGTCCAAGTCTAATTTATCGATTCTTTGCTTGTCTTCCTTATTTGTTTTCTTGACATGTGCAAAAATGCAATTAATATTTGACCCGCAGAATTCGTATTACATAGAGTTACATAATTGTTGTACTTTGCAAGCTGTCTCAAACCTCAATAGATCCGTCTAATCCCATTTACCCGTTTAAATAGACAGAATATGGCAGATGCATATGTCCTATGGCTGGATCTGTAAATTCTGTTGGGTTTCAAAAGACATGTCTACTCGCGTTGAGTTCTTGCTCTCTGAAATACAAGCTAGCTTATATATAACGAAGTTGAAATGCTTTTACTGCCAATGGCAGTCTAACTTTGGAAATCTGAAATAAAAGTTCCCAGTGCCTTCTGTTGTACTTTATTGACATATTCAATAGTTATCATCTCGTACCAAATTGTAAAATCTGATCAAGTAGTTTCATCATGTTATTTATTTCTCTTTACCTGTCCTATGTGTGCAGGCACGACAAGTGCATCCGGACAAAAACCCAAATGACCCTCTTGCTGCACAAAATTTTCAGGCAAGAATGTTATGTTTTAGTTTAGAGCTGTATTTCTCAAGGCATTGTATTGTAAACCTCCCATATGGTTTGATGAATGAAGGAGTCTTGAGTCCGGGTAATGAGAAACATATGCTTATGTTGCTATATGCTTGATAAGGCGTGTAATGGATTGTGAAAAGGGATTTCATATAGAGAATCCAAACTACTTGTGATTGATTGAAGACTTACAGCTGTTCCGAGTTAAATTATTTTAAGGCCTTTTATCCATCTTTGAATCACCATTAGCTTTCCTTACCCTCCTTTCACCCTTGTTTATCATTTTTTATTTTTTATAGTGACATTTTACATGCATGCCTTTAGTTGTACAAAGATGGCATCTATATTCAGCCAATTTTTGACCAATTTTTTTTTAATAGAAAATTTATAGTCATATAATTGAGTCCAGACCTATTGTAAATGTTAAGTCATGGAACTATTGAAGGGTACAGAGAGTCATCAGACCTTAATTGTCTTGTTAGTTGACGGAGAGAGCATTTCTCTTTTGAAAAAATTTATCCAATGATATAAATATACAGGTAACATGTATGGAGTAAGTAAATCCCCACCCGAAAAATTAACATAAAACTTATTTTGCTCGGCAAGATGACCATTAAATGCCCATTTGGTTTACAGCGGATTAGAATTGATTCTAGAATCAATGGTTGAAAATGAGTGATGCACGTTTTACGAAGCATATTGGACGGAAGCAATTTGAAATCAAGTATGTGGAATTGATTTTGGAGTGTTTGGAATTTAAACCAAACAGGTTATAAGTCAATAACACAGTTCTTGAGATCATATTCATGTTTTCATAATTGTAATTGAATTTTTATGTTGTTGTTATATCCTATTGCCAATTTTCCCAGCCTATACATGTCGGAAGTGTGCCTTCAACAAAATAGGTAATAGCCTGAAGTGTTAATTTAATACCATTTTCTTCATCCCACAGTCTTCATTATTTATTGTGCATAGCTTGCATTCTACCATTGTTAAACAGATTTTGTTGTCACTAATTATTTCCCATGTGTTTTTTACTCTGGTTTCAGGTTTTGGGTGAGGCTTACCAAGTTCTGAGTGACCCAGGTCAAAGGCAAGCTTATGATGCTCATGGGAAATCAGGAATCTCAACGTTAGTTTCTTTTTTCTTTTTTTCACTTCATAATATATTAATTAATAGTCGAATATAGATGGTGAAAGGTTGTGGAAGTTTTACATCTTTTTAAGGGCTCTTATAGTATTTGAGTGCAGAAGCATTTCTCTTGTATTGATTTTTTATGTCCTTCCATTCTTTTCAGTGAAGCAATTATTGATCCTGCAGCAATCTTTGCCATGCTTTTTGGTAGTGAGCTTTTTGAGGAATATATAGGCCAGTTAGCCATGGCATCAATGGCTTCAATGGACATTTTTACTGAAGGGGAACAATTTGATACTAAAAAGTTGCAAGAAAAAATGAGGGTATAACGATCATCTTTCTCGACAACCACAATCTCTTAGACTACTTTTATACAATTTCCATGCCTAATAAAACTTTGTTTTTTGCTTTTGTATTTTGTTTTCTTTTTGGGGTTTAACTCTCACTTATTAATTGTAATAGGGTTCTAATGTGACTATGCATGTTGTATCTAACATCATATCTTCAAAATAGTCATCACACCCACTAAAAGTACACATTTCATAATTTTCCTCAACCGATTGAAATATTCCCTCTGAAGTTAAGGTTTTTGTTTGTAGAACAATTATTAAGAGGATTAATAGTATTCAGATGCTACTAATATGTAAACCTCATAAGGTGATTTTTCCCAATTTTTCTAAGGTTAAGTCTTTTGTTTCAACAAAAATTCTTTGTGGGACACTCTTAGAAAAAATTAAGAATGGGAATGTCTAACTTGATGTTGTTAGTCTCCCTTCCTACATATTTATACTTAGAAATAAAGACTAGTACAAAAGAGATAGGTCCAACCCAACCTCATAACACATAATAATCTATTAACTATTCTCTAATACTCCTTGTCAAGTTGGAGCATAGATTTCTAAAGTTATAGGGTTGGTCTTTTAGGTATAGAGGGAGGAAAAAATACTCAAAATAATAAAATTATATTGATATTGATGTGAATGATATGTTGAATGTTATTATACAAGTCAATGCACTAATCCTTATTTATACTATGTTTGACTCTTAATCCTAATTAATAAGGAAACAAAACATGTTATATAAGGAAATACGAAACCAATCCTAACAAATAGTTTAAGTTACCCTAAATTAGTCAAAGATACAATTAAGATATTATAATATATTTTTCATATATTATAATACTCCTTCTCAAGCTAAAGCTTACTAAGCTTTAAGCTTGTTACAAATGTATCCTACAGAAAAAGGAAAATATAATCTGGGTTACCAAGAACATGGCTGGAAAGACAAATCAAGGATTTTGGAGATATCAGAAAGATAAGCATTGTTGCAAAGACAGCTCAACAAACTGGATGGAATGATCATCCTAAACAACTAGCTAGAATATTGCATGACCAAAGAACTAAAAATTTCTCCAAATTCATCAAGAACAACATGTGGAAGCTTCAAACCACAAAGAGACCTTAGGATACCCAAAAAGAAATTGAGATTGAAACCGATTCCGGTGTGCATCACACTCACGGGTAATCCATTGCTGACATAACTCATGAGTGAGGTTGGAGAAATCACCGTGGTGTAACTCACAATTGGAGGTTGGTATGAACCATAGCTAATTCATCACTAATACATAATTGTATGACCCATTAGTAAGTGTTAGAATATTAGAATAATATAGCTAATATATTAGAATATCTATTAAGATTAGGTTTTATCCTATAATATCTCCTAGGATTAGTTTCCATATTTTTAGATAACTATCATGATTTGTTTTCTAATTAGGAGTCTATATTGATCAGTATAAATAAGCGTCAGTACCTAGTCCTTTGTATCAATTATTAACTCTCAAGTGTCAATTCATATATCATTGTATATTTATAATTATTTTTCTTCCTTTTTCTCCAAAACCCTATAACTTCAACATGGTATCAGAGCTGGATCATCTGTCGTGACCTATCCTAGCCCTATTCCATTGCCGAGTTCCAAAGTCGGGAACTTTTATTTGTTCGTCTCTCTCACCGACAAGTCCTTACATTCATACTTTTCTTTTATTTTCAACCTCCTTCGTTGTGCATCTTTTCGGTGTGCTTTCAAATCATCCACTATGCATTTTAGTGTTGTGTTCTGCCTCCATTTTCTCCATGTCGTGCTTTTTCTGGCTGTTTTCTCCTGTTTTCCACCGCTGCTGCCGCCGGCCACAATTTCGACCAGCGACCCAACCATTGGATTCATCTCCCCGAGCCGAGTCCAACTCCGACGAAACCGCCTCAAACGATGCTCAAACACGCCCTATCTTCGCTGGCGCGTTTCCCTGCAGTTAGTCGTTGTCCGTTGTGTGTGGCGACGCATTCGACCGTCGTTCCAGCCAATCTTCCCGCTATCCTCTATCTGATTCAGCCCTACTTTGCCTATTTCATGCTTGCTGGTCCTTCCTTTTTGGTCATGTTTTGTCTATCTTGGTGTCGTTTTCTCTCTCCTGATTGCTATTCCAAGAACTCATGATTTTCAAAACCTATAGATGTAACTTGGGCTACCCAGAGCAAGGTTGTCAAACTCGAGAGTCTACATAAACTCGTGAAGCTTCTGTAGACTCGACTCGTAGACTCGTAATAGTCTGCTTAATATTAAAAAATAGTCAAAACACTATAAATAGTGAATAATCAAAATATAATACCATTAATTCAATATTTTAAGTCCAAATTAAAGCAAATAACAACAATGAAATGTCATAATACCATTCTTAACCATAAATAAACAACAAAAACACATAAGTCCACAAGGTAAAACCATAAAACAAGATCTAAATATGTCAATCAGAAGCAAGAATGACCAAACCAGTAATTAAAACATAATTGATCAGAACAAGTCAATATAATATATAATAATAAGAAATAGAATTGAGCAGAATTCATCAATTGTGAATCAGTAAACCGGAAGTAAGAATCCAGCACACCATTAATTAAAAATCCAGCAAACCAGGAAGAAATAACAGAGCAGTAGCACAACAAGACCTCAAATAAGAATGGGCATTGAGAAGAATCAAACCAGAATTGATCAATTGTGAACCAGTAAACTTGAAGCAAGAATCCAGAAAACCAGTTGACCAAAATGAACCAAAAGCAAGAATGAACCGAAATAGAAATGCGAACAAGAATAAACCCAAAGCAAGATACAAACCAGTATAGAAACAGAAAGAGAAACACAAACGCAATGGACGTTTGCCGCGAAGGTCGTTCATAAGAAAGAGGGACACGAGAGCGACAAAATACATTGGTGTCGTGAAGAGAGGAAAAGAAAAAAACCTAAGTGAAACGTATGAAATTTTTGGGCCACATGTGCGTTTATTTGGACTCACAAACTCGGTCTTGGACTCGCGATTTTGTGCGAGTTTGGCCAAGTCTACCTGAGTCCATGCAGAATCGATTCTATGTGCGAGTTAACCAGATTTTCAGGCTGGACTGGTAAACTCGTGCGAGTTAGCGAGTTTACTTGCGATTTTGATAACCATGACCCAGAGCTATCTACCTAGCCCCGTGGCTATCCCTAAGCAATCTACTTGGCCCCATGGCTATCCTAGAACAATCTACCTGGTCTCATGGCTTTCGCAGTGTAATATACCTGGCCCCACAACTTTCCTAGTGTAATCCACCTGGCCCCACGATTTGCCTGTGTAATCAATCTGGGCCTGTGATTTATTATCTTCAATTTTGTTAATGTCAGTAGATCTGTAACAAGCTTAAAACTTAGTAAGCTTTATCTTGAGGGGTGGTGTTAGAATATTAGAATAATATATTTAATATCTTAGAATATCTCTTAAGATTAGATTTTATCTTATAATATCTCCTATGATTAGTTTCCATATTTCTAGATAACTATCATGATTTGTTTCCTAATTAGGAGTCTGTATTGATCAGTATAAATAAGCGTCAGTACCTAGTCCTTGCATCAATTATTAACTCTCAAGTATCAATTCATATATCATTGTATATTTATATTTTTTTTTTCCCTTTTTCTCCAAAACCCTATAACTTCAACAATAAGAAAAAGTCATTGGGTATCATCAATGCAAAGAAAATAGCATGACTAACACTAGATGCTTTGAGGATAGAGAATGGACCAATTTGAGACATTTAGAGCCTGACTTGATCTGTGGCAAAATTTGGGGTCAAACTTCATATATGACAAAAGGCAAGGTCAGACCACATCTAGGATAAATGAAATCAAATTGCATCTATGATAGTCGGGGCCAAACTACATTTAGGGTAGCTAAGCTCAAACTTCATAAAGGATAGTTGGGGCCAAACTGCATCCTGTATAATCAAGGGCAAAGTGCATATGGGTTAATCGTAAGCTATCAAAAGGAGGACATAATAGTGGGACAAAGTGATCTATGACTTCTAAAGACAGGTTGCAAAAGCGGCAAAAAGTCACGAATAAAGACAAAACTTGAGAGAAAAGGGGTGGCCGAAATTTTGTGCACTGCTGATGAAAAGAAAAGAAACATTTATATAATGACATTGTTATGATAAAGTTCCAGATATTAGGGAACTCAACAATGGCATAATGACAAGTCATGAAGAATGGCATGGCTTTGATATCATGCTGAAGTTATAGGGTTAGTCTTTTAGGTATAGAGGGAGGAAAAAGAATATGCAGAATAATAAAATTATAATGATATTAATGTGCGTCATGACCCCGGTTTCGACCGATGGCGATGATGTGAATGATATGTTGGATGTTATTACATAAGACAAGAAACTAATCCTTATTTATACTATGCTAGACTCTTAATCCTAATAAATAAGAAAACAAATAATGATATATAAGGAAATATGGAAATCAATCATATAAGATAATTTAAGTTACCCAAAATTACTCTAAAATATAGTATTACTATATGCTAATATATTTTTCATCAGTGTTGTGAAATAGCAGAAATAGCGCCACTAAAGCACTATTGCGTAGAGGATTTTGCTGAATCTTCTAGAAAAACCAACGCTATGCAAGTTCCACTATTAGGACAATAGCAGCCACTATAGTGGTTGTGAAAGCGGACATTGTAGGCATAGCATAAAATGGGTAATTTTAGGTTTTTTCATTTATAATCAATAATAATACTAAAAACTCACAGCATGTGTGCTACACATGACTCATTTTTAGTAAAGGTTATACATTATTCACACTCACGTAAAATCAAATGGGTAACCCTTTAAACATGTAAAGGATTGTTGTGCTCTTCCATATGCCTCCATTCACGTCCTCCTACATCCTCCTCATCTTCGACGAGTCTCATTCTCAGGTAACAAGTGTCCTCTTCCTCTGTTTTTTTCCTCCTCTATCTCTTCCTCTATTTTGTGCTTTCCTCTTTTTTTTTTTTTCTTTCCCTCTCTTCCTGTTTTTTTATTCAGTTTCTTTCCTCTCCCTTCTCTACCTCTTTTTTTTCTGTTTCTTTCCTCTCCCTTCTCTTTTTTTTTTCCAGTTTCTTTCTTTTCCCTTCTGTTCCTGTGTTTTCCTTTTGGTTTCTTTCCTCTCTTTTTTCTTTCTTTGTTGTGTTGTACTTTTGTATCATCTTCAGTATTTAGTTTTGAACAATTGAGATTGAGTCAATATTATATCGCTTTTTCATACAGCTAATTTTTTTATTTTTATGCAGCTTTTTTATTTATATACAAGACAATTTTTTACATGTATAATTGATTTATTTCAACCGTTGTGACATCCGCTACGCGATCCGTGATTTCTATGATCCGCTATTGACAACATTGTTTTTCATATATTTTATATTCTAATATAGATGTTAGTTAATCTCATGTTCATACAAGTATACCTAATTCTATTCTTGTTTAGTGCTTTGGTGAAGATGTGTGCAAGTTGATCTCTCTTTTGCACATATGACATGCAATAACAAGAAGCTCCAATTGAATCTTTTCATGCACCCAAATGACAATTAGCCTCCATATGCTCCATTCTTTTATAAAAATCAGGGTTAGAAGCAATATAAATAGCAATTTTCTTGTCACCCCACAACATCATAGGCATTGCACACAACATCATAGGCATTGCACTCTGAGAGCCAACTCATCAAGATGATGTATCCACACCCATTTACATGCCATAGTCGTAAGCTCTGTTCAGATGTATTGCCTCAAAAAGGTGGAGACTAACTATAATTTGCCAAACACAATCACAATCATGAGCCCAACAAGGTTGTAGTACCACGTGTTATCTCTCACTTTGAGTATAACTGCTAGGGTTTTGAGGAAAAAAATCTCTTTTGTATGTCTTATGTTGTAGGTATATATCATAGATCTAGGTAACGTAGTCATCTTGAGGGAGTCATGAGGAATATTGTGTTGCGCCCTGCTTGACCTAGTTCAAATTTATGTGCAAACTTGCAATTTGAGTTGGCCCATTTAGTATAATTAAATGTCCTACCTCTACTAATAATCCTTGTTTAACTTAGTGTAGCGACCCTCAAAATATTATTAAGAATTTGAAGAGGTTTAGGAGTCGCCACCAATTGTATTTTGGGGGAAAATGGAAAACCTTTAAAATGGAAAATTTTGGTTTGTAAAATCAGAGCTGAGTTCAGGAGTTGATTATGTACAAGGGATTCGGGGAGGGCAGAGACTAAATCCCACAACACCCTTGATCCATCTGTCATATAATGATTACCTCTAATTAACTTTGCAAATTTTTAACTTAAAAATATTTATTTTATACTCACAAAAAAAATTATATTATCCTGTTGGAGAGTCTCACATTGACTAGATATAGGGCAAATTATAGTAATGTAAGTCTAGGGCGATCCTCACTCTACAAGCTAGCTTTTGGGGTTGATTTAGGCCCTGGTCCAAAATCTAAGATGGTATTGGAGCCTATCCTAGATCCGTTATTGGGCCCCCACCCATAGTCCGTAGATGTCCACGCTCCAAATGTCCAACCTTGGGCATGAGGGGGGTGTTGGAGAGTCCCACATTGACTAGAGATAAGGTCAAATTATAGCATATAAGTCTAAGGCAATCCTCACTCTACAAGCTAGCTTTTGGGGTTGAGTTAGATAGGTCCAAAATCTAAGATATCCCAAAAATGGACTAACAAGTTATTTACAACCAAGGATTAAATTAAGATAATATTTACCCCTTTTCTACCTGTCTCCCACCATTTAAGTAAAGTCCCTATTCTTAACAACTTTAACTACACTACCACTTCTAATACCATTCTAACTAACCAGTCTCTAACCCTTATCTATCAATACCATCCCCTTAAAGTTCAGTCTTGTATGAATAAGGTTGAATTTGGGAAACCATGATCTGATTGTCGCCTTATCCTTCCCGTTGTGCGTCTCCCTATTGGGATTTCATCTTAACAATCTTCCTATCCTTATCCACTTGTTCATCTTTTGCCAAAATTGTTACTTCATACTTTTTTTCGAGGCATCTATGCATGGAACTAAATGATGGGCCACACTAAAAACATATACCTTTTTCCTTTCTCCTTAAATATTCCTAGCGTGGCAGCTGCCTTACATCCTTTAGTCATGGAGTGCATCATTGCTCTACTTCCCTTGTGCTTACTTTTTCCCAAATTATTATTTGAACTGGTGGTATTATTGAATGAGCCTGATGACGATGCTCCCTACATCAAACAGGGTCAACCCATTCTAACTACCCCAAACAATCCCATTCAGGTGACAATTCCTCCATTAGAGCGATGCTTGAAACCCCACATTGAAACATAAAATTGAGACTTAAGCATTTGAGAGAACATTTGTAGCACAGCTATTCCTCTGCATCCCTGGCAAGATTGACAGCCTTCATGACATCTTTAGGTCATGTGTCTGCACTCTACACTTCACTTCAAGGCACAATCCTCAGAGGCTGCTCCTCTGAAAGTTTTGCCACTTGCACCACCAAGATTTCAAACTCTTAGATGTGCTCATTGATAGAACCCACTTTGCGCAATGTGGTGAGCTGTTCATGTATGCTGCCTAAGTTTCTTCCGTCAAACCTATGTATCCTTCCCAAGCCAAGTTCTGTGTTTAATATTTCAAGAACTTGAAATGGTGCACCACCAACCCTTCCATTCCCACAAACGTGAGTTGCACCTTCACTACTGGTTTCGTCTGCTGCATCTCAGAATTTTTCTGCCCAAGTAATCCACCCTAATTGGTTACTGCCATCAAAACTTCTTTGCCATGTACAATGGACTCCCTTGTGGACTCCAAATTGCCATCCAGCTGTGTTTCTGTCCCCTACAAAATTGAATTCGAAGTCATCTTTTCTTGTGTGAATCGTTTGTGATCTTCCTCTGCCTCGAACTTCTTCATTATCCTTTTGTCCATTACTAGCCAAATACCCTCTATTTCATCCATGTTCTTTCTATTTCTGCTATATTGGCATCCAGCAAATGTAACCGCAGGCCATCATCTCTAGTTGTCTAATTCAGAAACTCCACCAAGATCTCCAACACCTGTACCTCGTTTCCACATCTCCCCCACTATGAGATGCAGAAGGTTGGACCAATATATGAACCCACAAGAAAGAAAGCTGAGAAATAGAGAGAAAGAGAACAATTCTACAAATGTTTCATTGAATCTCAACAGAAAGAGAGAGAGAGAGAGAGAGAGAGAGAATACTCCTTCCAAGGGTTTCACCTTTTACAAAGAAGCAACTGCTCTGTTTCCAAAACTAACAAATCTGAATCTGCCTCTTTTACCCCTCTCCTACCATTTAAGCTAAATCCCTTGTCTTAAACACTTTAACAGGAACAACTACTCCTATTACTATTCGTCTATTCTAACTAATTACTCTCTAGGCCCTATCAATTTCTTTGTCTCTTAAGTTGTGGGATCAGTGTGCTTAGCTATATGGATGAGTTTTCCCTCTTCCATTCTTCCTTTCTAATAAGATTTCTTTGGAGTAAACTGTGCTATCAGTTGTTTTATTGAAGGGTCTGAGTGGAGTAACTGTTATGACTGCAGGGGATAGGAGATTGACTACTAAAGGAGTGAAGATATAATTTTTTTTATTTCATTTCATTTTTTTACAGTTATAATATACAGATACGAAATAGATGTGTCCTAAGGCTTTTGGAGAAAGTGAGAATTTTTTAAAAAAATGATAACTGTATATGATGAGGAATGGCAGCAAACGTTATGTTGTGAACTTCTATTTGTATTGGAACATCAGCTTTATGTAAGCAATAGCTGGTCCGCCATTATTTATTTTCAAAAGTTTGACATTCTCTTCTTGAAGGAATTGTCCTATATTTATCCTGTTTTAGGTGCAAATTTTTATTCTGTTGTTTTAACATATTTAATCTTCGTTCAGGTTGTTCAGAAGGAGAGAGAAGAAAGGCTTGCCGAGATACTGAAAAATAGACTCAACCAATATGTTCAAGGTAACAAAGAGGACTTTGTTAACCATGCAGAAGCTGAAGTAGCCCGGCTATCCAATGCAGGTACTATGCCCTGAAAATAATTCCAGACATGCAGGAAACAGGATGGGTTAATACAATGTTGCTGCAAAATTACATGATCCATATAAATGGTTATAGCTCATTTGGATGCTTTTTTCATCACAAGTATCAACCTATGGTTGTAAAAGTCATTGAATTAGTAATTTATTGTTTACAAAGTCTCAAATGTTTAAAAGAATGGCTCTACATGACATGGAAAATCCTTTACCTGATCTCACGTATTTGAATAGCTGTATTGAAGAATATCAACCTAACACTCTGTAGAAGAATTGTAACTGAGGTACTTTTGCTGAGTAAATTAGTTGTCATTATACAGCTTATGGGGTTGATATGTTGAATACCATTGGCTACATATACGCAAGGCAGGCAGCAAAAGAGCTGGGGAAGAAAGCAATTTATTTGGGTGTGCCTTTTATTGCTGAGTGGTTTAGAAACAAAGGGCACTTCATCAAATCCCAAGTTACAGCAGCAACAGGTGAGCAAACTCTGTACTTGAAAGCCTTTCCTGGCTATATTGTGGTTTCTTGATTTTAGTTTTCTGATTATCTTTCAAATCATATCATTATAATGCAATCTTACTCTCCTTTTATTTTCCGCATTGAATATTTTTTTAGGCTTGGGTGAATCGATTGACCTTGGCTCATAAAGGTTTTGGTGAAACTAAAAGCCTAAGGCCCCAATTAGGGTGGTTACCAATTTTCAGTTTTTTGTTTTTTTAAAAATTAAAATCAAGTTTTTACAACTCAACTAAAGACCAAAAACCTTTTCTGTGGTTTTGAAAAAAGACTGAAAACAGTTTTGAAAATAGGTAAAAACTAAAAACCCAACTTGTAACCCTTTTATCTTATCATATTTTGATTTGAAAATGGGATTTAAAAACCAAAATCTAAAAACTGACAACCACCCCAAGGCCCAAACGGGGCCTAAACTTTTGTTGCAATGTGCAATTTTTGGGTGTCTCTACTCTCAACTTGCTATGAGATGCTATCGTGTTTATGGCCTCTCTTTGGTGTTTCACTACTGGCTGTTTCAGTGGAATCATCATTTCAATATGCAGTTAGTTATTATTTTCCTGTTCTCTGATTTTCTTTGCTTTCTCTGTTTTGGTAAAGTTAAAAAAAATAATTTAATTAATAGAAAATTATTTTAAGCGTGATTTGCAAATATCTCATTTTGTCTAATGTTGATTGAATAAATTTGAGTATTGATCAAGGAAAGTAAAAAAATTCATTTCATTGAATAACTAATTATATTAAAAGGAAAAAAATATTATTTGATTTGATATGGAAGTGTAAAAGACATGTGTTAAGAAATAAGGAAGACACTTGATTACGTGAGGAGAGTACATATAGAAGTTATCTCACTTATGAGGACTCAAGTTCATTATACTAATGTTACAATGACTCAGGAACCTCAACAAAGTCAATGATTGAGTCATGTTCAATAACACTGGCCTAAAATATTTATGAATAATGACTTAAGAGTTTATTTGCATACAAATTTCCTAGGTGTATTTCTCTTTGCTTTCTTTGTGTGGAGAATGGTTTCCTTTTTGGTTTCTGGGAAGATGTCTGGTTTGGGGAAGCCAGCCCTACATCTCTTTTTTTCTGCCTTTATCATCTCAACTTTTTTCTACTGAAGGCTCCCATACCTCTTCGAACTTTCACTTCTTACGGAACATCAATGATTGAAAAGCTCTGATTTTGCATCTTTTTTTATGAATCCTCAACCCCTTTCGTAACTCCTGCTTCTGATCATGGTGCCTGGACTTCATTAGATCCTTCAGCTTCTTTTACCTATAAATTCCATTTCCCTTTACTTTGTATTGGTATTTTGTTTTTCTCCCCAATATCCAGCTGTCAGATTTGTTATGGAAGGATAAAACCCCATTAGGTTAGGCTTTTATTTGAAGTTTTAACTGATAAATAAAAGGTTAACACTTGACACTAATTAATTATCTATTCATTTTGGCCCTCTGGCTTGCAAACATGAATTGCTATTGTGGAAAACGTTTGTACAGGAGACCGATAAATGGTTTTTCTTTGTGGTGGTTCTAGGGGCGATTGCTTTGATCCAACTGCAGGAGGATATGAAAAAGCAACTCAGTTCAGAAGGAAACTATACTGAAGAAGAGCTTGAAGAATACATGCAAGCTCACAAGAAATTAATGATTGACTCTCTGTGGAAACTTAATGTGGCTGACATCGAGGCCACACTTTCCCGCGTTTGTCAAATGGTTGTTTTAGCCACTCCAATGTCACTTCTTTAGTTAACATAACGTAGATTTGAGGGCTAGGTGTGTTTTAATTTATGTCATGTGTGATTCACTAGGTTCTTCAGGATAACAGTGCCAAGAAAGAAGAACTGCGTGCACGAGCAAAAGGGTTGAAAACTCTCGGTAAAATATTCCAGGTAGTATTTCTTTCTCTACTCCTCACTCAATTGTTAGTAACATTAATATTGAATACTTATGATGATATGATGTATAACTCGCGACTTTAATGCAGAGGGTTAAGTCAGCCAATGGGAATGAGAATGAAAGTGTACTAAACAAAGCGGTACATAAGTTGAATGGAAGTGAAACTAGTAATGATGCTTGTTCTCCTAGTACATCACCCAAATCTTCGAGTCCTGATTCAACTCATGCTATATCTGCATCGCAGGTACAATTTTTCCCACTGATATCTTTCTTCTGTTTTTTCTTTCGGCCATATTCATCTATCATTGTCTTCTTTCATTTTTATACAGTATATTTTTCTTTCTATTTGGATGATATTAATATAAGTTAAGTTTTTATAATCACATCTTACATGGGGAATTTTAGGATAGACCATAAAAAAAGTGGTATGGTAGATTTTTACTATAAATTTAATATTAAATAAATTAATAATATATATTATAAAAATAAATTTCTTATAGTAATAAATTAAGGGTCTACAATAGACCCAAACTTGTCTACCCTACAATCACCCATCTTAATCTTACATTTGTTTTGATACAAATGGATGCAGAGCCCCTATGTGGAGGCCCCGCCCTTTGCAGGCATGCAATTCGAATGCAACTTCCCTAGGCCCACCGCGCCCCCAGGTGCCCACAAACCTGCTCCAACCAGCAAGGATTGATGAGGGAGTTAGATGATTGATACTCGTGTGTGTGTTTTTTTTTATTTGCTTTTTTTTGGGGGGAGGGTGTTATACCACCTACTGTTTGTATCGATCTTATGGTATCTTGTCGAATACTCGAATGTGCCTGTACAAAGAGATATGTGCTGGAGATCGCATCTTACCCGCGGGGACCGCATTGTACATTGTGGTTATTCATGTCTAATAATTCTATGCATAGGTGAGGAAAGATCATTTGAATGTAGCGTTATCATTGCTAGCTGGCCGTGATTGGCTACCATGTAATTCGAATTGTGTATTTTATTCGGTTGCTTTGCTTTCACTAGGTTCGTTTTCTCGTTTTTTGTGACAGGGATAGGGATTGCAATTTTAGCAGGGCTCCTTGTATATTTTAACGGATATGATATTTGGGTTTTTAATAATTTAAATCCGGGCTTCGTCACATAATATTCATGAACCAGCAAGTTGACCTTGGTTAGGATTATATAATGCTAAATTTTGCACTAGATCTTAAACTCTTCATCTATTCTATTTTATTTGACGTTTTTATTATTTTTTGTTTTATTTTGATTGTCATTTTTCAATGTCAACGAAATATTAATTTTTTTCAATTTTAGCCTTTAACAATTAATTAATGTGTTTCTTTGACAATTAAAAATAATGAGGGATAATGGATATAATAAGAAAGTAGTTAGTAATTTTTAGTGAAAATTACAATATTAATTATATTTTTAATTTTTTACCATGACATTAAATGACAAATAAAATAAGATTGAGTAATAAACATGCATGAAATCTGGTGAAGGTTAATATTAGGGATGTCAATGGGTACCTTTTTATGCCCGTCCCCGTACCCGTTGGGCACCTATATGTTCATGCTTATGCTCGTTATCTGTAATTTAGTTAAGTGAAAAATTAATAACTCATTAAAAAAATTAATTAAAAAAATCATAATTCAATTGAAAAATTACTCCAAAATCATAAAAACATTTATTAAATATTAATGACATGACGATTTAATTAAATCGAAACACGATATGTTAATATTTTAAAACACAAGATTAATGTTCAAATTTTTTATTAAATATTACAATATACTTTCACATTACACTATTTTATAAACTTGGATATCATGTGTTAGCATTTTTCATGATGTGCAAAAAAATATTATTAACGCTAATTAGTCATATATTATAAAGTAAAAAACATAAACAAGTAGTTTTAAAAATATTTTTCAATCTGTAATATTAGATATATCAATTTTAAATATATGTATAAATATATTAGATATTTTAATAAAATTACTATATATATAATTATATATGGTATTATTTATTAAATAATTATATATATATATATGAGTGCGGGTATGAGGCGTGCTGGGCATCATAATGCCCGTACGCGCGCTCATCCCCGTTAAAAAATGCGGCCTATTACTTATACCCGCATCCATACCCGTTCTGCGGGTTTTTACCCTGCCCATTGCGGGTACCCATAGGGCCTAGGCTCAATTGTCATCCTTACCCCTCCCCCTTCCCTTCCTCACTCCTCTTCTCCCCCTCTCTGCTTTTTGATTTGTCGCTTAAAATTCACTGTAACAGGGTATATGTGAAAATAATTTTCGGACAACGTTGTCCGGGAATTGTTCTCGAGCAACCTTGTCCATGAGCCATTTTAAAAAAAAAAATGGTTTATGGACAAGGTTGTCCAGGAACCAATCTCAGACAACTGTGTTCGTAAGCTATTTCTTTAGAAAATGGCTTGCAGACAAGGCTGTCGGGAGTTCCCGGACAACATTGTCTGTAAGTCAATTAACTGAAGGACAATTTTGGATTTTGCAATTTAAAAAAATGGGGCTGTGAATAGCAAAAATCCGGTGGAAAAAAGCAATGACCCTGATATGAACTAACATGAACAACGTAAGGGACCTTTAGAAATATGAGGCTAATTTTGCACCTTTCTTGATAACACTTGTAATTTTCTATTCTTTCAATTCTTTTTTCTATTTTCTTTTTGAATATCTTTTCTTTGATCACAATAAAAATACTATATTGAAACTTGAAAATGATAATCTTTTCTCAACAAGAAATGTAACTAGGCCCTTATGAACGTGAAAGTATTTCGCATACAGAAAAGCTCTTCACGCATAGAAAGGATTCTTGGTTAAGAAATTAAAAAGGAAAATAAGAAGAGAAGAAGGGTAGGATGTCACACTTTCAAGGATTTATCTTTCAAACCTTGAAAGTGTGACATCCTACCCTTCTTCTCTTCTTATTTTCCTTTTTAATTTCTTAACCAAGAATCCTTTCTATGCGTGAAGAGCTTTTCTGTATGCGAAATACTTTCAAGTTCATAAGGGCCTAGTTACATTTCTTGTTGAGAAAAGATTATCATTTTCAAGTTTCAATATAGTATTTTTATTGTGATCAAAGAAAAGATATTCAAAAAGAAAATAGAAAAAAGAATTGAAAGAATAGAAAATTACAAGTGTTATCAAGAAAGGTACAAAATTAGCCTCATATTTCTAAAGGTCCCTTACGTTGTTCATGTTAGTTCATATCATTTGGTCATCAGAGCTCCGGTTATTAGAAATTTTTCTGAATTCTTTTGTTCTAACAAATACTATTTCTTCTTAGCTTTTCTTGTGTTATTATTTTTCTGACTACACGCAGGTGGTGAAATTCTTTGATTTTTATCCCCATTGGTGTGGTAAGAAATTCAAGAGAAATAGAGTGGAAAAAGGCAAGAGAGTTATGTCATAAAAAAAAAAGCCAAGTATTGTGTGCAAACACGAGAATGGTGAGGTTTCTAAACAGTTAACCTTATTTTTTCTCTGTTACCTTTGTTTTCTTGTTCTTTATCATGGCAGAAAGGGTGGGAGAATTCTACATGATTAGAAGACTTCTTGGTAACCAAACCGTGGACAAAGTGGAAAGCCAAAGGGAGAACATCTTTCACACTAGATGTTCAATCAATGGTAAAATTTGTTTGGTGATTATTGATGGTGGTAGTTGCACTAATGTTGTTAGTTCCAGATTGGTGAACAAGATGGGCTTGGACACACAACCACACCCTAGGCAATACAAGCTTCAATGGCTTAGTGAGGGAGATGAAGTGCACGTGAAAAGGCAAGCTGAGATTCCTTTTTCAATAGGGAAGTATCAAGACAAGGTGACTTGTGATGTGGTACCAATGGAGGCCAGTCACATTCTCCTTGGGAGGCCGTGGCAGTATGATACTAGAGCTATCCATGATGGCTTTACTAATAAAATCTCTTTCATGTACCATGATAAAAAAATTGTTTTGAGACCTTTGTCACCTAGAGAGGTTAGTGAGGATCAAAATAAATTGAGAGAAAAGATTGCTCAAGAGAGGCTGAGTGAAACACTTGAAAAAGAAGAGAGCCAAAAGAAAAGGAGTGAAACGCAAGAGGGCAAACAACTTTGTGTAGCAAAAGAAAGAGAAGAAAAGAGGAAAGAAGAATTAGAAAAAGAAAGAGAGAAAATGCGTAAGGAAAATTTAAATTCTAATGTTTATTCTTCTCTTGTTTGTGATGTTTTCTTACAGGAGCAAGAGGATGTGACTGTGAATGACACACACCACAAGCAGCCATGTTTGAGAAAGAAGTATGTTGATATCATTCCTAAAACCCCATTGTATGTTCAACCCACTTTTGGAAGCCAAACTCATGGCAAAATTGAGAACAAGCATATGGAGTCTTATGGTTTGTTATATAATGTTACATGTTATAATAACTGTGTGGTTAAAATCATCAAGGAAAATCATAAGCATATTGGTCCTGACTTGTTTCATGATGAAAATGATTTTTGGAATAACCGTTTGGATACACTCGATTTATTGCTT
The DNA here is from genome assembly GCA_026901365.1 of Sesbania bispinosa. NCBI lineage: Eukaryota > Viridiplantae > Streptophyta > Magnoliopsida > Fabales > Fabaceae > Sesbania > Sesbania bispinosa. The sequence goes on along the minus strand of QLOH01000526.1, from coordinate 707,837 downwards.
ATTGAAAATATTCATGGTTATCTCCATTTGGTTTTATTTCATTTTTTGATTATGATTAACATGCATAAGGATAAAGCAAAAGAGGAATACAAGAGAATTGTCTACGACCCTGGTGATTGGACTTCGAAACTCAAACAGAAGGCTTCCTTAATGCATGAGGAAGAAAAGACAAGATCTGAATTTGTACAAGTTGTGTTTGACCCAGGAGGATGGATTGGTTTCAATCATGTAATTCCTCTTGAATTTTTATCTTTGCCTAACAATTCTATGTTTGCGCACAATGAACAACAAGCTAAGGTAGAAAGTGTCAAGAAGAAGCAAAGAAGCTATGCCCATCAAACCAGCAAAGGAAAAGAGATAGTTGTCTTCCATCCTGTTGAATGGATGTGGGTGCATATGCGAAAGAAAAGGCCCCTTGAACAAAAGGAGTCCAATTTTCTATCTAAGAAAGATGGTTCCTTTCAAGTCCTAGGAAGGAACAAAGACAATGACTACAAAATTGAATTTTTTTGGTGAGTATCAGATTAGTACCTTGTTCAAAGTTTCTAACTTATCTCTTATTGATGTAGGTAAGAAAACTTCAGATTTGAGGACAAATCTTTTTCAAGAAGGGGGGTATGATGAGGACATCAAAGTAGTCAAAATACTAGGAGGAATCATGACAGGGGCGCAAACAAGAAAGGCAAAGGAGGTTGAAGAAGGAGGAAGCATTAATGAAGCTATAGTTGCATTTAATGCAACTACCAGTTGAAGCACTTCCAAGCCAATGATGTGGGTCACATATGCTAATTGTGGGCGGCCATTTTCTTTATGTTTTTGCTGAATTATTAGTTTAATTTTTGCTTTCAATAAGCTTGTGGGAGTTACAAGACACAAGGTTTAAGTTTTGGGTGGTTATGTTTCCTATTTTAATGGTTACAAAACATGATGATAATGAGGATAAATTGCATTAAAATTATGTTTTATAGCTGTTGGAAGAAAGCTTGCAAGGAGTGCATGAACCTAGCCATATTTTGAGCTACATGGAAGCCTAATTCCTCATCCAAGTGTGCGGCCACATGTGCTTGTTTTTGGCTGAATAATGAGTCTTCAAGGAGGGCCAACAAGGTGGTAAATGGATGCATGAATGATCATCAAAGTGGCGGCCAACATTCAAGAGTTGGGAGTTACAAATTGAAGCCAAACTTAATCACCATGGGCTGTTTTGGGCGGCCACTTCATGGCTGAAACAAATGGCCAATTATTTCATGTTTTGGAGGTTACAAATCAAGGAATATTCAGCCACATGTGCAAGGAAAGGCTGGCTGGTTTTTGCGGCTAAACAAGCTAAGAAAAGACCTAGTTTCTAGTTAATTAGTTTGCTACTTTCCTTATTTATTTTTGTAGTAAAAATTAAGTATGCATGGGAATTATTTAAGGGGCATTTTGGGAAGAATGGGGCGTGTAACCCTAGTTGGTTGCATGACTTATGAATCACTTGTAACTATTATAAATTCATGCTTCATGCATGCAAGAAAGGTAAGAATGAATTATGCAAAAGAAATTTCCTTTACTTTGAGAGTGTTTCTCTTAGTTTCTTGCTAGTCAAGAGTTGAGAATTTATCAAAGGATCCTTCCTTTGTGTGTATGTTCTCAAGGACTTATCTTTCAAGTCTTTGGAAGTGTGACGTCCTTTCCTATCTTTCCCATTTCTTCTTTCATTTTCTTCTACTGCGTTACTACGTTTAGCTTGAACAAAAACTTAATTTTCTTCATGAGTTTTCTTGAATCATATGTGACTTATTTTTCAAGGAATCAAAGTTGATTACACGTTTTTGTGACAAGGAATTTCTTGGTTATCTTTGTTTATTTCAATATCATTGAGTTACGTAGCAAAAGAAAAGAAAATAGAAAAGAAAAAGAAAATATCAAAGGAAAAAGTATAAAAAAAAAGGGAAATAGAATTGTTATCAAGAAAGGTGTTGATTATTCAGAAATTTCTAAGGTCCACATAAAATAGAACCTCGAGGTTCATATCAGACCCACATTATGGCACCCACTTTTACCTATGCTAGGCCTTTTTTGGATATAGGCGGTAAGTCTATATTAAATAATTATGTTTTGAAAATTGCAAGAAAGGCCTCTCTTCTTCTTAGGGGAAAAAACCTATGTTCCACTTAAACTTGAACCGCTACAACGAAAAAAGAGGTACAGTAGCCTTGTTGTTCAGAGTCACCGCGGGGTATTCATATCCAATGCATTGCAAATTGCATAAATTGAACCGAAAAATCAAAAATCAAATTAAATCGAAATCCAAAAAATCAAAAAATCACAAAAATAAAAAAAAAATTATTGGATTACATTGGTTTTCAGATCCTATGTTAAAAACCAATCTAATCCAAATGGAACTTATATATACATATATTATTATTTATAAAATAATTATATATTTATACTTGTATATATATATATATATATATCTGTGTGTGTGTTTAAAAAATTACTTATACTAATATATTTTTTTATGATTTTATTATCTAATATCATGTTAATATTTCTATAGGGTTTAGGGTTTTCAACATAGGGTCCGAAAACCAATCCAATCCAATAAAATAATTTCAACTTTTGTGGATTTCAGCTTTTTAGATGTCGATTTGATTTGGTTTTCGGTTCGGTTTATGCGATTTGATTGGATTGGATTGGACATGAACACCCCTAATATTATAGACATTCTATCAAGACACAAGAAGTTGCCCCAGGTGTTACAAACAGTGATGACGTTAAGATACAAAACAAAATTTGTAGCTACGAAATTGATTTTTGAGTATTTATTAACTTTTAAATTCACAATAAATCCAATTCTTTGAGAAAATGCACCAAATTTCTCAAATTGCATTTGAGAAAGGGTAAGTCACAAAGACTTAATAAGGACCTAACAACCATCATGAACAAAGAGAGAAACATACCAATGCATGAATTGTTTCTCAAATAAATATAATATGTGTAAAAGTTACTAAATATGAGAGTCCAAGACATATCAAATAACATGTATACAACATCTGAGTTGAAACTTTTCACATTCAAAAGCAGTAAAAAAATGTAACATATTGTAAGTTTAATTTTTAAAGAGGTGAATCTAGAATAAAATACATTAAGTAAAATACAACCATATGAAATGTAAATATAGTAAAGATAACATATAATAGACTGAGAGACGGCTCCATCTTGCTGATAGCCAATTCCTCCAGAGGGTGGCCTCTCCCCTGGAACGACTCTATCTAATGGATAACTCTCTCCTGTCTAGAATCATGTCAATGTCTCAATATCACTAGTGAAAGCTACATCTTGTTGATTGCCCCTCTCCCTTAGGGTGATTGCATTTAACGAATAGTCCTCCCCTCCCGGATCATGTCATATATATCTTAGGGTCGTTTCATCGATGACAACTACATCTTGTGTTGAGATGCATCTTGTTATTTACTAACCGTGTGCTCAAGTGTATGGCATAATTTCTGGACTATAATTTTGTAGACATTGACCAGTAAATAAAGCTCAAAGATCACCTTTGAGGATATAAAGCACAAGAAGTGGGAATCAAGAAATGCCAAGACAAAAGACTTAAGTAAAACTTACTTAGCAAAGAAGAGATCCAAAGTCAGCTTGAGATGTTGACTCAAGATCAGACTCAGATTCAAGCACAGATGCAATGACAAGTTCAGATGCTATCTCAAGACCAAAAGAGGACTCAGACCAAGACTCATCTTGAGACACATGCTCAAAGATGAAGCCCATATAAAAGCTCAAATCAAGCAATCAGATGCAAAGAGAAGAGACTCAGTTTTAAATTTAAAGACAAGAAGAAGATCAGATTGGAAGAAGATAAACAAAGAAGAGACTCCAGATCAGCGTGAGATGCAAGCTCAAAGATCATATAAAAGATCAGACTAAGAATAAAAATGAAAGAAAGATGCAAGAGTTGCCAAGGGGTGAGACTCCGTCTCAAGACTCAGCTTCACAAAGTAAGATACAAATCAACATGAGTCAAAGCATGCACACTGTACGCTGACACAAAGCAGAGGCACAGTACCCTTTTGGCAGGATATCTTCTCTCACTTGTAACGACTCTCAACGGCTAGAAAACGGTCATAAACGACTAGTTTTCATTTGAAATAAATGTTGAAGTCAACAGTGAAGAAAGAAGAGAGACTATGTTGTATATTGAACATCACTGCATCTCATCTTACATCTAAAGCCTACATCTTAAGTCCATCTCATCTTAAGATCTAATCTCAACTTGAGAACACCCAATATGAAGGGAATCAAGCATGTGTTCAGGGTGCAGCGGAAATAAATGGATTCTCTCCCTTGTTATAATCGTTTTGCGAAAACACGAATCAAGGCATAAAAGGTATTAAAACGAAAGGTCGTACCTTATCAGGATTGCAAACAAGGCAAGAGTAGCCACATCTCTATTGGTATCCACGCCAGCAGCCAAACTAGGAAACCCTCCTCAGCTCTGCTAGTAGCCTTAGAAAGTAAGAAGCGATTGCTCATGTGTACAAGGTAGTGCATCTCATGCTCTATTTATAGAGTGGTGGCTAGGGTTTTACCCCTTTACTCACTTAGCCCTCACACTTATGGCCCATTATGTTATAATTCTAATTAAATTAGATTCATCTCTTTCCTAGTGGCTTGTTGTATGCGTGTGACTCAATATGCTTTTAATATTTGGTTATGATATTAAAATAAAGCTCTTTTATATTTAATATCATAAATAGTGAGCGACATCTAGCAATACATCACTATCCAAATATTGAGAATATCAACAACTTTGACGAATCCTATTTTATGATAATTTATATGATATGTCCATTTGTCCAAATATCTAATTGAACACAAGGGCATGAATTGTGTCAACCTTGTATAGTTCAATTTATATATTTTCTTGATCCCCAAGTAGACTGTACGGAAAATAAACATCTCATGTTTATCCTCCTGAGCATGGGCATGCATTTTGCAGTCTCACTATATCAAGAGGCCTACAAATATAACTCCGGTTACATAGGAGGGACAAATCCCATCTAGGGCACTCACATTCCACCACATAATTTATTATATGTCCAAAAATCAACTTTGTGATTACCCTGTTACAGGTAACGTTTGATGATAATTAAAACATATAATTCCTTATGTAGGAATCGTAGTGATTTCAGGTCGAAGGACTTCATATAACATTTATCAATTTAAGAAACGTTCATGACACTTATGTAACAACCCATGCAACGTTCTTAAGGTGGGTCTGTCCAGTACACCATTACCTTAATGTGTACCTATGTGAGCACATGATATCTCATATCCATGATCTGTGAGATGTGATCATCAATGAACTCACATACTAGTCTAAATGCATCTTTGTCCTAAGATGATACTTGACTAGAAACTATTTAAGAATAGTTCTTCATAAGATCTCACGATCAAGTCATCTACTTGATTTCTTATGAAGTTTAAGCTTATTATTCTACGGACAATAATTATATTCTAAAAGAATAAGTTTGCCTTTATAAAATAACATGATACAAGTGATGGATGTTCATAAATATATAAGTCTCTAGTGCATATTCCTAACATAGTAGTCTCAATTCTCTTTCTCTTCTAAGCTCTCAGTTTCCCATATTTGTAGAAGAGAATATCTCTAGCTAAGCTCACTGTTTATCCATACTTTGTATGTTGTAAGCTAGAAACATCAAAATCTTATCAGCCATTGTAACTAGTCTCATTTGAGATAGGACAGAGCCTAGTCTCAGTGTGAGTGTGAGCATCCTGAAGAGGCTGTAAGAATACTTGTGGCTCAGCCAAGAGAGGAGTGCCTAGGCTTGGTGTGAGAGACATCCTGAAGAGGCGGTAAGAATACTTGTCAATAGTGGAAATCTCATGTGTTGTGAGGACTGGACGTAGCCCAAGGTGTGGGTGAACCAGGATAAGATCTGTGTGCATCTCTCTCTCTTATCTCTTACATACTGCACAATTCACGTCTCACATCTTGTTAATAAAGTTTATTGAACTCTCTTTATTAAAATCGGGTTTTAATAGCTAAGGAATTATTTTTACTAAGTCACAAAGATATCACCAATTAAAATTAAGACAACATCTTATCTAACTTATTGAGACTCCAAGTCATCAGACTTGAGATCACGTCTCAGCTTGAAATTGAGTGTGTCTTTCAGGAACAGAATTTTAAAGTCTCTATTCAACCCCCCTTCTAGAGACATCCAACCAACTTCATCTTGTTGATAGCCCTCTCCATAAAATGACATCTTCATATAACGAATAACTATCTCCTTCCAAAATCATATCATGTCTCAATGTTATATCATATCATATTATTGAGAGTGACTACTGATGAGATTCTGGCAAGCGTTCCAAAAATTTCACCAGTATAATAGTGAGTATGAGTTTGTCGTATCCACAGGGAACGGTTCGCTTCGTATTTACTCGTGATCAGATTATCAAGTAGAAAACGGTATTTGAGAGTTTGATGTGAAGAAAGTAAATTTGCATAAAAGAAAGAGACGATTGAGAGAGGATAAAATACTTTACTTGGATTAGGATTGAACTTCGTATCATCGCACCCCTTCATGCATGTGAATCCCAATATTATTTATGAATATATTTTTATAATACCTTAGCCAAACTATGTTATCCTCTGCCGGTGTCCCATATCACGAGATACTCAAAAGTAATTCATGTGGGTTCTCCCAAGCGACAAATTACCCTGGCTTAATTGCTCTATCTTCCCGTTCGTTAACACTATCAATTCGCCCTATAAACTTATAGTGTCAGCTATGAAGAGATTGCCTACTTCTTCTTCAATGGTCACTTTCTCCTATAACCCTATAGTAACTACTATGAGTACTTTTACCAATCAGATTTTTAGGTGTCCTATGTCTAGGATTTTCCAAACTCTCTGTTAATTTTATAGAAACATTTGTCACCTGAATCCTAAAATTAACCTATAACTCCGGCATACAGGTGGAAGCTATGCATTAAGTAAAGATAAAAATATCGATATTATAAAACAGGGATTCATAAATAAATACAAGAATTCACATACACTTTGGGGATTGAATCAACTACATTCAATCCTATCAAGACGCTTAGCTACGCATGGTAGCCATTACAACCCAATGGAGAAGTTGTCACCTTGCTCCAATCCTAGCTCTGCCTTTGTCATCTCTCTAATTTCCTTCCTAAATGCTCCTTCGCTAACCTCCTTCACTTCTTTACAAAGAGTCCTATTTATAAACTAAGGAAAGCTATCTTAAATCTGAAAGAAATCTGTTTTGAAAATAGATCTAAAACTAATCCGCGCAGCTGCGCTTCATCTGCGCTCAGTGCATCTGCAGCGTAGGAAATAGTAAGCAATTCTGGAAGTTGCGCTAAGCGCGGATGAAGCGCAAAACGCATAACTGATTGCTCTGGTTCTTCTTTTAACCACTTGATCTCTTCCTGATCTTATCCTTGTTTGCTTGGCTTTCCTTGTTTCCCTCTTTTTGATCCGATTCTGTGTTTATTCTGCTTTTGAATTTAAATTGGGAAGTTATCTGCAGAATCCTTGTATAAATGGCAACTGATCTTATTTTTATTTGCTCTGATTTAAACTTCAAATTCGCAAATCCTCTCCTCAAATAATGCCATCTTCTTTCCCCATTCAAATCTTCTCATAAATCTGCAAATTTAACAGATTTTCTATTAAAATAACATCAAATTCAAATTCAAATCAAATAATCACAATTATTACTAAAAAGGGATTATTTTGGGGCATAAATTACTATTTTAACCTTGATAAGTGAAGTAAAAATACAAAAATTTATCATATAATTTGCACTTATCAACTACATCATGTTGCCCTTAAATATTATATTATCGCCGTATTAGTACCCCAAAGAACTTTGTACTAAAGTTTGTCAAATTGTCACTAAATTAATCTTTTATGTAATCACTTTACTTCTCTCTATGGATGAATTTGATGTAAAATATGTATATTTGAGGAATTAATTTGGTAATAAAAATCTTTAAAGAACCATGCAACGACATCTTGAGTTATGGAAGATGAAGTTGATGATTTACTCTATATGACTTTAAGAGTTTAGGCCATCTTTATCGCCTGTGCTCCGGTGCCATATGAGTTTTACCATTAGAGGAGTGACAATGTCACGAATCTCGAGCGCTATTTTTTTTAATGCATTTCCTGTGGGTTTAAATCCCAGCTAAATGCAACTGAAAAGCTGTTGTGCGCAGACTAGCTTTTTTGTCTGGTTTATTAATTTTTTTTTAATTTTACATTACCGAGGGTTTACAATCCCCATTAATTTTTTTTTTATTTTTTACATTAGTGAGGGTTTTAAACCTCCGTTAAATGAATGGTATTTTAAAAAAAAGGTAAAATATGTTTTTGGTCCCTGTAAAATTAGTGATTTTTGCTTTTAATCCCTATAAAATTGTTTTTTGTTAAAGCGTCTTCTCAAAAAAATTTTGCAATTAGTCCCTCCCTTCAAAAGACGTGTGCCAGATGCTGATGTGGCACATTTTCTCTTTCCTAAGTGTCAACTTTTGTATTTTTAGCGGTCCTAAACCGCCATAAGTCATACTTAAACCGCCACAAACTACCACCGAACACGTGGATCGGCTGGTAAGGGGCTGTTCCAGCTTAACCAATGGTCTCGAGATCGAGCCATGGGAATGCAGCTGTGTTAAATACTCGGAGGGAGAGCTTTGCCGCCCGAGGTCCTACCCGACTCGACAGAAATGACTCCCGCGGATATACCCGTGGTCTTGCAGAAAAAAAACCGCCACAAACTTCCCCCCACCATTTCTCCCAACGTCTTCTCCCTCACCCCACCCCATTCTCCGCTACTCCTCAAAGCTCTCCTCCACTTGCTTCCACTCTTGCAACCCCAGCCACTCCCCCACCACAATCTTCCCCTCCCCCTGCTACTCCACTCCTGCGGGCTGCGGCAAATTAAATGTCCAACTCAGCTACCAAAATAAAATTCTCAGATGCTCATACACATTTCTGGAATATAAATGGACAGAAATGGTGAATCAAACTGCAAGTTTTACAATACAAGTATGACCAGTTCGACAATAACATAAAGACCATTGAATACTGGTCGAAATATCTTGGAAACCATATGGTGGAGTCAACCCACCTGATCCACTCGGCCTCCGGGTGGGCCATCATCGCGGCCTTCACCACCGGGTACTTGGCCCAGTACGCGAACATCTTCGGGTGCAGAATAGCATTATTGTAGAAGATATCCTACCCGTGTAACCGACAGTAATCCACCTTGTTCTTGAAGAATCTCAGAACTCAGAAGCAAGTGGTCTCCGATGGGATTCCGGCAAGGCGACGGCTGTGATCCAGTCACCATAAGCACCCTTTCTTTTGCTCCGGCGGAGAACGAAGTATGATTCTGCAGCCATTCCTGGCGCTTTTCGTCCCAGTCACGCACCTTCTTGTCCATAGTGTAGCCCATTTCCGGGTCGTCGTAGAAGGTCCGGTCAAGAGGGTCGAATAACAGATCGAGAGTGGAATGCTTGTGGACGGCGACGGCGTCGTTTGAGGGAGGGTTTAGGGAGAGGGACTCGAAATTGGGGTTATCGTTAGGGACGGGGGTTGTGAAGGAGGAGAGACCCCAAACGAGAAGAATGGCGGAGAATGCTCCTGCGAGGAAGAGACAGCCATCGGAGAAGGGTTTATTTCTGGAGTTGGACTTTGCCATGGGAGAGTTGTGAATGTGAATGTGAGGAAGCTCTGATGTTACCAATTTTAAGGAAACGGAAACGGTGATGGCTTAATTGGTTGTTTGTTTGGTGGCGTAGTGATCAAGAGGTGCAACTCGTCAGATTGTGCAGGATTCTCGCCATGTATTACACTATTACTTGGTAGATTCAAATTAGCAGAGGTTATCAAGGAAGAAAAGGCAACACACTTCCAAAATGGTGGAGTCTAAAAGGAGCTTGGGAGTTGGGAGTCACTATCTTGATGCGCATTGCCGTTTATTTTATGCGCAGGGGAGAATGGGGTAGGGTGAGTTACCGGGAACAAATTTTCTGTACTCCAGTAGCACTCACTACTAGGTGCTCCCCCTTTCTTATTTGACAGTTTTTTCTTTTTTTAATTTCCTTTTTCAAATTAAAATTGGGGATGCATAACTAATCATGTCATGTGTTGGATTTTAAATGGAAGGAGTACCTACTCCTGGAGGATTGTAGATTTTTTCGAGTTACAGGGGTGAGGGGAAGAGTGTGGGAGAAATGGTGGGGGAAGTTTGTGGCGGTTTAAGTATGACTTCTGGCGGTTTAGGACCGTCAGAAATACAAAAGTTGACATTTAAAAAAGAGAAAATATGTCACATCAGCATCTTACACACGTTTTTTTGAAGGGAGAGACTTATTGCAAAAAAAAAATTTGAGAAAACGCTTTAACAAAAAAAAATTATAGGGACTAAAAGTAAAAATCACTAATTTTACATGGACCAAAAACATATTTTACTCTTAAAAAAAATGTACCGTTGTAGCAACGGTAGAACACGACTAGTAGTCATTTTGTAGCCGTTTTCTAGCGGTTGCCCAATGGCCAAAAAAGGGTTTTTTTTTATTATAAAACACCTATATAAATTACTACTCACTTTCCTTTCATTTCCCACTCTATGTTAATTTTTTCTTCACACCCTAAATTAGCACCAAAACTCTCTTTTCTCATCAATAATTTTTTTGCCACCCTAATTCCTTTTCCTATTCATTCTATCACTCTCGCCCCAAATGGATCAAAACCAATACAATGAATTTTTGAAGGCAATGATGCTTCAAAATTATCAACCTCCCAATCTTCAAACTCCCAATCCCACAAAATCCGCAAGCTTTCCCAATCCCACAAAATGTCCAATCTTTCCCTATCCCACAAAATCACCAAGCTTTCCTAATCCAACAATCACCTCCAATACAATATCAATTTCAATTTCCTATATTACAATCACTATCTATGGGTAGCATTGGAGGCAATACTAGTGAAAAGGAAACTCCATCATCAGATTTCGCGTCTGAATCTCAAACTCCACCCTTTTGCACACAAGGAGGCTTGGAAAATGTTACACTAGAAGATGAAGATGATGAAGGAAGTCAAAGATCACAAAGAGTAAGATTCACTGAGGCAAAAGACAAACTTCTAATCCAATCATGGCTCAATGTTTCGAAAGATGTTGTTGGCACAAACCAAAAGGCAAATTCATTTTGGGGAAGAATTAAAGATAATTACAATGCTCAATCAGATCTAGTGGAGCATATTTGGGAACGTTTTGGGGGCCACAATGTCCATAATTAAAAATATCAAATATTTTAATTATGTAATTTTTTTATGTAGTTTGTTGTTTGCCATTTTTATTATAAACTTTTTATTCTTCAATTGATTTTATTATATTTTTATTATTATTTATAATATTTTCTTCATGATTTACTTAATTTTAAATTTTTTATGGGAAATCTTAATATTATTTTCATTTTTTATTAAATTATTACACTTTATTTTAATTAAAAAAATTGGTTTTTTAAACCCATCAAACGAAAACAAAAAAACAAAAAATTTTAACGGGGGTTTCAAACCCCCACTAATTTTCATGACATTTTAAAAAAAACTACGGTTGCAGCAAAGTTATTATTTTGGGTTTTTATTAATTTATTAAATTTGTTATTAAAAATAATAAAAATTGGGTGATGTGCGTGGAACCCATTTAAGATTTGTGAATAGTAAAAAAGAGAGGTGTTGGATTAGAGAAGAGATATGCTTAATAAGAACTTGCTGATGTGTACTTATGGACCCATTTAAGATTTGTGAATAGTGAAAAAGTGGGGTGCTACAGTAAAAATGGTCTTATTTTGGGCTACATGACTTTTTTGGTACAGGGAGAAAAGAAAAGAAACAAAAACAAACAGGAAAAAGAAACAAACTAAAGTCTAACAAATGTAACTCCTGACGCATCAGCTTGCTACGAAGCTTGAAGGTAGACTGGAGGTACAAACAGAATCCTATGATTAGCTTCCTGATTAACACCTTGTTTAGCTAGTATGTCTGCACATTGATTTCCTTCTCGCAGAATGTCATTAATCGACACTGTCCAATCTCTAGCCAGCAGAGTTTTGATCTCCAAAATGATGGCTATGTATTGATGAAATCTTTGTGGTTCTCCATGAATCAAATCTACAGCTAATTTGGAATCTGTCATACATACACTTAACTGAGCTAATATTCATCTCCCAGCACAAATGCAAGCCTTTAAGAATGGGCTACATGATGATAATATAATAGAATAAACCCATACACCTGTTGATTATAATTGTAATTACGTTCTTTCCCTTTATTTTTTGATATGCTTCTATAGTTACCAACTTACCAAAGATAGATTAGGTTGATTCTGATTTTTAATCCCTAAACTTCAGGGATTTGATTCTAATCATCATGTATATATTTCTGTGCAATTTACTCATGTAAAATTTAGAAAACATAATACAAAGTTTTCAGACTCAATTTGGTATTAGAGCTTTCCAATTAATCCTCTGCCTTTTGTTTCTGATGCTAACAAGGCTGGCCCAGAATACATAGTTGTCAAGTGTCCAAGGAGACACCTCCATCTATCTTATAATCAGCCAATCGGCCGTTCTTTTGCGCCCCCTCATCAGAGCCTTTATCACACACCCTCACTTGCAGATTTCAATTTTGATCTTCTCTAACGTGTGAGATAAACACACCGCATTCCAGGCCTTTGTTGTCATTGTCACTTCTTCTGTTGTGTTCATTGGCCCCTCCTGGTTTTATTTTGCCCTAGTCTGGCCTTTGGGTTTGTTGGCCGTGACATCCCTTTTGATTTTTGGTGTTGCCCTAGCTTCTTGTTCTTTTGTATTTGGTTTCTACCTCTTTGTTTTTCTCATGGTTGAGCCCACTATGTTCCCAAGACTAAGAAGGATCCTTCACATTTTAGGGTCCCTCACCATTGCCACTGACTCACTGAGAGATTGAATGGCAAGAATTCTTTAGACTGGCATAATATTTTGGAAATATTGTTTTGGGGGCAAAGTCTATCTGAACACCTCACTAAAAAGTCTATTGACATAGCTGCATCTGAAAAAGGTGAGTGGCAAAAAGATTATTATCAGTCTGCATCACTGTTCTAGCAGTCTACTGAACCAAAATTAATGGTGTATTTTGTCCTTACAAAACATGTTATGATCTTTGGAAGAAGGCCTAGGCTATTTATGATAATGATACAGTAATTGAATGAGTCTATTCATAACTTTGTGACACTCTTGATGATTGATCACGACTTGCCTTCCTACCTGAACATAGCACAATCCACTGTTAAGAAGCTTAAGTTGATGCTAGTTAATGATGATACACAGAAGGTGAGGGAGCTTGATAACATGTTTATGGTATTTGTTCTTCATGGTCTTCACCTAGACTGACTTTGTTCAAAATCTGACTATGGTGGAGGGGCTCATTGATCATTTTCTTTGAGTTGATTTCCAAACAACATTTGAGTCTTTAGCTTTGGTCTCTAATTTGAGTAACAATGGAGGCCAAGGTCATGGTCATAGAGGTCGTGGCAAAGTTCGTAGAGGAAACCTTCATTGTTCTTATTGTAAGCGAGGTGGACAAACTTAAGATCACTGTTATTCCTTACATGGATTCCTGAATAAACTGCCAATATAGTTCAATCTTCAGACCAACTATTGAGCAAGTCTGATGGAGATCATCCACTTTCTGCCAATATCTTCAATTTCTTACATAACTTCATCTTCAGCCACAATAGCTCACACCGGTAATTCTACCATTTGCCTTTCCTACTCTGCATTTGTTGGATCATGGATTTTAGATTTTGGTGCTTCTAATCACTTGGCCGATAATCCCTCTCTTTTCTCTAAATTGTCACCTCATAAAACACATCACAATACCACTTTGTTGATGGGTCTAAGGCATAGGTCATCGGTCAACTTAAATTTTGTCTTATTTGTACTTAGTTGTCCCTTTAATATTGATCAGTCAACTTACTCGCTCTCTAAATTGTACCGTAATTAATTTTGATTTTTTCTTATACTAGACCGGAGTACAAGACTGCTGATTGGACCTAGACTTTGTATACTACCTTCGATCTTTATTCATTTGTTTACGAGTTTCCCAATCTCCTTTATTGTCATCTAGGTCATCCAAGTTTTGACTAGTTGAAGTGGATGGTTCCTCATCTTTCACATTTGAAGTTCTTGGCATGTGATGTGAGTCATGTCAACATGGAAAACATATTAGGGTATCTTTTCTAAGAAGGGTCAATAATCAAGTTATGTTTCCTTTTGTTACTGTTCATTCCTTTTGTTATACTTTTTAAGTAGTTACATTCTCTCTCTTCGTTTTTTCTTTGCCGAGATGTTATTTTTTAAATTTGAAGGGGCAGAAAAAGAGACATACAGAAGGGACAGGTGATTTGATTTTTTTTGTTACTGTGTGGTGTCAAGTTGCTTAAATTAGCAAGGATTGGATTAGAACCCTCATGATCTTCTTGTAAATTTGTGACCTTAGATTGTGCTCAACGTTTCATTTTACGAAAACATGTATGAGTTGCTCTAATGATATCTCAATTCCTAAATATTGGGAGTTGCTGCCACTGTCACATTGTTTTCAGACTAATTCGTCCATTCCCATGACTCACTTCTAATGTGTCCCAAGTCCAAATTTGTAAATGAAACCTCCTACTCATGTCTTCATTTTGAATTTTCACTGCTTCTACTTTTCAGTTAATTTTCTCATTATTTATGTTCACAGATATCAAAACTGAGCATGATTCCTGTGGTTTGTGTGATGGAATGGATCCTTCACAGCAAACACTACTCAAGGGAAGTGAAAATGTCAGTGGTGGTTGTGGTTATTGGTGTTGGTGTCTGCACTGTAACTGATGTAAAAGTTAACCTCAAAGGTTTCATGTGTGCCTGTTTAGCAATCTTGTCAACATCTTTACAGCAAATTGTAAGTATTATGTAATGTTTCTTCTCCAGTGTGCTGGCAATATGAGATTTTTTGCTATTTTTGTTTTGGTTTCCTTTTCATGCCATTTTATATATTATGAATCGGTGTAATGCTAAGGGAGTGCTGGACCGAACTTCATTAGATTTAGAACCAAAAGCATCATTTTTACCTTTTAAATTCTAATGCTGATTTGTATTTGGCATGTGAATTGTAAAGTATGAGATCAAATAGGCTTCATTGTTATATGATGAGTATGAGAGATCGTACTTTCTACTTTAAAGTTGCCTGTGTTAGATTATGTTTGTGGTGGCATTGATTCTTTTTTATACCTGATTCATGTTTCACCTTTGCTGTGACAGTCAATAGGTTCTTTACAAAAGAAATATTCAAGTGGATCTTTTGAATTGCTGAGTAAGACTGCTCCCATTCAAGCCCTTTTTCTGCTTATTCTTGGTCCATTTGTTGATTACTACCTTAGTGGCAAATTGATAACCAACTATAAGATGTCTGCTGGTGCTGTTGTAAGTTCCTTTTCCCCACTATTGATGCTAGTCTGTTATATTATCTATGTATTTATATATAATTATATAAATAGCGTTTTGGATTATTCATTGAATTTTTTTTCCTTTAATCTCTGCAGTTATGCATTCTTCTTTCATGCTTGCTAGCTGTATTTTGCAATGTGAGCCAGTACCTTTGCATCGGGCGTTTTTCAGCTGTTTCCTTCCAGGTTTTAGGTCACATGAAAACAGTATGTGTTCTGACGTTGGGATGGTTGCTATTTGATTCAGAGCTAACTTTCAAGAATATCATGGGAATGATTATCGCAGTAGTTGGCATGGTAATTTACAGTTGGGCTGTGGAAGCTGAAAAGCTGTCAAATGCAAAGACCTTTCCTCATGCGAAAAACAGCCTAACGGAAGAAGAAATTAGATTACTGACGGCTGGAACTGACAAGAGTCCTTTGAAGGATGTCGAACTTGGTGAGGCTCGAGGATAGATTGACTCATATCTTAATGAAAAATGAGTGTACACAATTATTACGTGTATTGCTTTAATTTGGTCTATGCCTTTTGTCTCGTGTCTATCTGCCTACGCTAGCACTAGCATAGATCCATTTTCTAGTAGTTATGTTCTTGTTCATTGGCAATGTTTCTTTATTAGTTTTATTTGAATGATGAGGCTATTTATTTGGCTTGCCAGGAGATTGATAGATGAACAATATGATGGCGCCATTAAGATGTATAATATGTACGTCCGCTAATGAAAATTAGGATGATTTTATGATGGACTAGACCCTGTAAGTTTGGAGGTAGAACCTCAATTTTATTATTATGAAAAATAAATTAAATTTTATAATATATATTATTAATTTTTTAATATTAAATTTATATTATTTATGATAAAAATTTACTATATATATATATACATATAGAGGAGGGTTATAATTACAATTGGAAATTTATATATATATATATTATTTTACAGTCCATCCTAAAATTCTCTTGAAAAGCGATATGATATCAATCAAATATTGGAAATTTATGTTCCCGTTCCAATTGTTTAATTTATAGTTTTAAATTAATATTTATGTTGTATATTATATGGGAATTTTTTTTTATAAAAAACGAAATTAAAATATTGAAATTACAGAAACACTAGAAATTTCTAATTTTGAAAAAAAAAAAATTGCTTAATTGGTAGAAATTAGTTTAATGAAAATTTGTGGGGATTTCATTATGTCTAACTTGATTGATTAAAGAAATTTAGTATTGATTAAAAATTGAAGAAATGAATAACTTTTATTAACTAACTAATTAAAAAAGTAGTTAATAGTGATTTGATTTGATATAAAAGGTTAAAAGCTCGAAATATGTGTCATGACATGAGGAAAACACATGTTTTCATGAAGATAAGTTATGGAAGAAATTAATAACTTTTATTAGCTAACTAATTAGAAAAGTAGTTAATAGTAAGTTGAAATTATTTTTTTTAACTCACATGCTCCAAAAGTTGAGCCATCAATATATTATATAAAACACAGTTGCTGACAGGTCCTATTATGTGACGTGTCACCCTCTCGTGATCCCAGTTTCCCTCCAAAACAGTATTATATGAAAGTAAACAATGAATAAAATCTCATTTGGAACGTGTACAATCCCATTTTATTATTATAAAAATTTTATTTTTTAAATATTTTGTATTAATGTTTTAAATAATCAGGATATTGCCTAAAATATTTTCATAATAAATCACTTTATTAAATAAAGATTCACGTTGATTATTAATAAAAATAAAAATCTGATCAGTAAATTGAAATGGTTTGTATTTTTTAAATATTTAAATATTAATTTATTTTAATGGTTTATTTAGTTTTCTGATGCCATTAAGATTTCTAATGCAATCAATGTTATACTTTATGAGTTTAAATTTTAAATTTGAATTTTGAAATATTTAGTGGGATTGGAAACTGTAGCCTATAATAATATTAAGAATCCATAATTCACGTTTTATTAATGAATGAATAATGATCTATAAAGATTTAAGAATCAGATTTTATAATTTTGGAACGTGTACAATCCCATTTTATTATTATAAAAATTTTATTTTTTAAATATTTTGTATTAATGTTTTAAATAATCAGGATATTGCCTAAAATATTTTAATAATAAATCAATTTATTAAATAAAGATTCACGTTGATTATTAATAAAAATAAAAATCTGTATAGTAAATTGAAATGGTTTATTTAGTTTAAATATTTAAATATTGATTTATTTTAATGGTTTATTTAGTTTTCTGATGCCATTAAGATTTCTAATGCAATCAATGTTATACTTTATGAGGTTAAATTTTAAATTTGAATTTTGAAATATTTAGTGGGATTGGAAACTGTAGCCTATGATAATATTAAGAATCCCATAATTCACGTTTTATTAATGATTGAAGGATGATCTGTAAAGATTTAAGAATCAGATTTTATAATTTTGGAACGTGTACAATCACATTTTATTATTATAAAAATTTTATTTTTTAAATATTTTGTATTAATGTTTTAAATAATCAGGATATTGCCTAAAATATTTTAGTAATAAATCACTTTATTAAATAAAGATTCACGTTGATTATTAATAAAAATAAAAATCTGATCAGTAAATTGAAATGGCTTATTTAGTTTAAATATTTAAATATTAATTTATTTTAATGGTTTATTTAGTTTTCTGATGCCATTAAGATTTCTAATGCAATCAATGTTATACTTTATGAGTTTAAATTTTAAATTTGAATTTTGAAATATTTAGTGGGATTGGAAACTGTAGCCTATAATAATATTAAGAATCCATAATTCACGTTTTATTAATGAATGAATAATGATCTGTAAAGATTTAAGAATCAGATTTTATAATTTTGGAACGTGTACAATCCCAATTTATTATTATAAAAATTTTATTTTTTAAATATTTTGTATTAATGTTTTAAATAATCAGGATATTGCCTAAAATATTTTAATAATAAATCACTTTATTAAATAAAGATTCACGTTGATTATTAATAAAAATAAAAATCTGTATAGTAAATTGAAATGGTTTATTTAGTTTAAATATTTAAATATTGATTTATTTTAATGGTTTATTTAGTTTTCTGATGCCATTAAGATTTCTAATGCAATCAATGTTATACTTTATGAGGTTAAATTGTAAATTTGAATTTTGAAATATTTATTGGGATTGGAAACTGTAGCCTATGATAATATTAAGAATCCCATAATTCACGTTT
Source organism: Sesbania bispinosa (assembly GCA_026901365.1). Taxonomy (NCBI): domain Eukaryota; kingdom Viridiplantae; phylum Streptophyta; class Magnoliopsida; order Fabales; family Fabaceae; genus Sesbania; species Sesbania bispinosa. Next base: position 689,015 of record QLOH01000526.1, on the reverse strand, counting down.
TATTAATGATTGAAGGATGATCTGTAAAGATTTAAGAATCAGATTTTATAATTTTGGAACGTGTACAATCCCATTTTATTATTATAAAAATTTTATTTTTTAAATATTTTGTATTCATGTTTTAAATAATCATGATATTGCCTAAAATATTTTAATAATAAATCACTTTATTAAATAAAGATTCACGTTGATTATTAATAAAAATAAAAATCTGATTAGTAAATTGAAATGGTTTATTTAGTTTAAATATTTAAATATTAATTTATTTTAATGGTTTATTTAGTTTTCTGATGCCATTAAGATTTCTAATGCAATCAATGTTATACTTTATGTTGTTAAATTTTAAATTTGAATTTTGAAATATTTAGTGGGATTGGAAACTGTAGCCTATAATAATATTAAGAATCCCATAATTCACGTTTTATTAATGCATGAAGAATGATCTGTAAAGATTTAAGAATCAGATTTTATAATTTTGGAACGTGTACAATCCCATTTTATTATTATAAAAATTTATTTTTTAAATATTTTGTATTAATGTTTTAAATAATCAGGATATTGCCTAAAATATTTTAATAATAAATCACTTTATTAAATAAAGATTCACGTTGATTATTAATAAAAATAAAAATCTGTATAGCAAATTGAAGTGGTTTATTTAGTTTAAATATTTAAATATAAGACTAATAGATGGTTAAATATTCACGTTGTGCTTATGCTTTTTGAGTTATAAGTATCCTGTTTAGTATGGCTTCCCATTATGATTTAATCTGTAATGTGAATGGAGGCTCTGAGCATAAGATATGGAGAATTAAAGTCAGAGTCATTAGGCTATGGAGGTCTTCATATTTTAAGGATAACAATAATAAACCAATGATTGAATTGGTTGTTTTGGACGAACAGGTTCAACAATTCCTCATCTTTGATAACAATTTTTCTTTATTTTTTTGTTATAAATTTTTTTGATAGTTTATTGCTTTACATTTTTTAGGGAGGTCATATCCAATGCACGGTGAAGAGCATTCATGTGTATCTGTTTGAGAATAGTATCAACGAAGGTAATGTGTACATGCTAGAAAACCTCAGCGTTGCACTTAACAGTGGAAAGTACAAACCTACAATGCATGAATTTAGAATGTTCTTCAAGAGAGAGACACGAGTTACTCTGGTAGAAGATTCTTCCATTCCCCTCTATGGTTTTTCATTTGTCCCATTCGTTGAAATATTGAATGAAACTAAGGACGACAGACGTTTGGTTGGTAAGTTTTATTTACACTTTGTTTAATGATTTTTTTTATTTCATAATGATTTCATAGTTATTAAAATTCTAACACAATTTTTATTTTAAATATCCTACTTTGCAGATGTACTAGGTGTTGTTACTGGGAAAGGTAATCCGATTGAGTTCAAGAAAGAGGGAAAGCCATGCAACTATGTTGTCATAGAGTTGGAAAATATTGAGTAATCTTTATCTATTAATACAATGCATTATCTCTTCAAATCACACATTATTAAATGATAAACTTGAAAACTTTTTTTTATTATTTTTATTTCAGGGGAGGTCTTAAACTTAGGTGTACTTTATGGGAGGACTATGCTTTTATGTTTTTGAAACATTTGGAAGACCATCCATCTGAGTCCTATGTTGTTGTTCTTCAATTTGCAAAAATGAAAAATTTTAAAGGTATTAATACAAACTTATTACCAAAAGGTTATTTTAAACAATATATTTATCATTTTGGAAGACTGAGCATTTCATTATTTGCAACAGGGTCAGTAGGTGTTTCAAACACAACTTACAACTCTAAGTTGTTTATCAATGCCAATATTCCTGAAATTGAAGACTTTCAAATGAGGTTTTTGGGTTTAAACTTTGTTTTTTGTAGGGTTTTAATGTTTAATTTTTACTTAGTATGAATTGTGACAAATTGAAATTACATCTTAAATCATGCAAGGTTGAAATCTTCATGATTCTCAACAAGGTATTCAGTTTAGTCAGTAGTGATCATGCTTCTTTGACCCTTGAGGAAGAATTTCTTGAAAGAGGAGTGTACAAATCAATTGCTGATTTGAAAGAAGTAACACAGGTATATTAAGTATACTTGAATTTTTTCAATTTCAAATTTGCATTTTTATGATTGATTGATTTTTTTTGTGAATTTTGTTTTGCATCAGAATTCTGTTTTTGTAACAATTGGGACTGTTAAGGACATTGAGTCTGAATATAACTGGTGTTATCGTGCCTGTAAGAAATGTTCTCTTGGTTTGAAGTTGGATGGGTCTATGTTCTATTGTAAAAAATGTGTCACCCATTATTCAACTTTTGTGACAAGGTATGTTCTTAATAGTTTCATTTGTTAATATTAAAGTGAAATGATAGGAGTGTACATTACTAAAATAAGACTTTCATTATGTAGATATTCTATTCAGCTTCGTGTAGTGGATGAGACAGATTCTGCATCTTTTATCTTATTTGATAAAGAAGCCTCAAATTTCCTGAAAATTCCTGCATATGAACTTCGCACTTCATATATTGCCAAGGTATTCACTTAAACTCTTGACTAATAAACATTTTAAACAATCACACGTTTGCTCTTCAATCCAATCGCTATGCAATTTTTCTATTATAGGGTGGAGATAAGAATAGGCATCCCGAAGAGATTGATTCCTTTAAAGATAAGAAATTCCTTTTTAAAGTGCAAGTTAAGATTCAAGATATGGAGTCAATTGTTCCTTATGTCATTAGTATTTCAAGGCTTTGTTTTGAAGATAACATTATAGCTTCCTTTGAAAAGAAATACCAAATTGAAGAGGTATGTAATTAGCATTCTCAGTACAACATGTTTTCATTGTCTTACATATTATCTATAATATGATGTTGTTTTGTTTATTTGACATAGGTAGCATTAATTCAAGACAACTCTGAACTTTTGAGTCAGTTTACTGAGTCCTCAGATCTGTTGAAGGTATTTTTCTAATCTCATTTGTTATGGAAATTAGGTAGTTTATTATTTAAGTATTTCAGATTGCTTTCTTATTTAAATTTCAATTTTGATTTAGGACAATTTATCTGTGTCATGTGATAATGGAGTAGATACTCCAAGTCCCCTTTTACCGACTGGAAAAACGGCATCGAATATGGATTCAAGTGTTATAAAGGTTCTTGATGTGGATCTTGCTGAGTATTGTGGAAATGCAAGTTTTGATACTCCCTCAAAATGCAAGGGTGAGATGCATTCTGAACAGACCATAGTTCGCGTTGCTGTTCATGGTGATGAACAATCTGCTAAGAAGCTGAGGAAAGTTATCAAGGAAGAGAAGAATTAGTCTCATTTCTTTTTTATTGTTAATTATGTTCATCACAGTTTTGTTAAGACTATTGTTACATGTCTTTTTTACGAGTTAGTCCTGGCTTTTTTTTTTTGGAAAGAACAGTTGTTAAACATTATTTGTTGGTTTTCAACAATTTGCACTTTATTATTTCCGATTATTCATCGCTTTTTTGTTTCTATTATCCGGTGTTATAATCATTCTGTGAAAATGATTTGGAAAGGCATTGAATAGAAGTGCCATTAATTCCAATTTTTTATTTGATTTTTAACAAAAATTTAAAGCTAAAATAAAATTTTAATACATTTCTTACCTGTTCCAAAAACCTTTTTTGTAGGTGCATAAATAATTTAGAGAGTAAGTCTGGGTTTAGTTACTTTAGTAAGTAATTAACCCATGTTCTATTTTTTTATTTAAATATTGATTTATTTTAATGGTTTATTTAGTTTTCTGATGCCATTAAGATTTCTAATGCAATCAATGTTATACTTTATGAGGTTAAATTTTAAATTTGAATTTTGAAATATTTAGTGGGATTGGAAACTGTAGCCTATGATAATATTAAGAATCTCATAATTCACGTTTTATTAATGATTGAAGGATGATCTGTAAAGATTTAAGAATCAGATTTTATAATTTTGGAACGTGTACAATCCCATTTTATTATTATAAAATTTTTATTTTTTAAATATTTTGTATTAATGTTTTAAATAATCAGGATATTGCCTAAAATATTTTAATAATAAATCACTTTATTAAATAAAGATTCACGTTGATTATTAATAAAAATAAAAATCTGATCAGTAAATTGAAATGGTTTATTTAGTTTAAATATTTAAATATAAGACTAATAGATGGTTAAATTGAAATCGTATTTCATTTAAATATTGATTTATTTTAATGGTTTATTTAGTTTTCTGATGCCATTAAGATTTCTAATGCAATCAATGTTATACTTTATGAGTTTAAATTTTAAATTTGAATTTTGAAATATTTAGTGGGATTGGAAACTGTAGCCTATAATAATATTAAGAATCCATAATTCACGTTTTATTAATGAATGAATAATGATCTGTAAAGATTTAAGAATCAGATTTTATCATTTTGGAACGTGTACAATCCCATTTTATTATTATAAAAATTTTATTTTTTAAATATTTTGTATTAATGTTTTAAATAATTAGGATATTGCCTAAAATATTTTAATAATAAATCACTTTATTAAATAAAGATTCACGTTGATTATTAATAAAAATAAAAATCTGTATAGTAAATTGAAATGGTTTATTTAGTTTAAATATTTAAATATTGATTTATTTTAATGGTTTATTTAGTTTTCTGATGCCATGAAGATTTCTAATGCAATCAATGTTATACTTTATGAGGTTAAATTTTAAATTTGAATTTTGAAATATTTAGTGGGATTGGAAACTGTAGTCTATGATAATATTAAGAATCCCATAATTCACGTTTTATTAATGATTGAAGGATGATCTGTAAAGATTTAAGAATCAGATTTTATAATTTTGGAACATGTACAATCCCATTTTATTATTATAAAAATTTTATTTTTTAAATATTTTGTATTCATGTTTTAAATAATCATGATATTGCCTAAAATATTTTAATAATAAATCACTTTATTAAATAAAGATTCACGTTGATTATTAATAAAAATAAAAATCTGATCAGTAAATTGAAATGGTTTATTTAGTTTAAATATTTAAATATTAATTTATTTTAATGGTTTATTTAGTTTTCTGATGCCATTAAGATTTCTAATGCAATCAATGTTATACTTTATGTTGTTAAATTTTAAATTTGAATTTTGAAATATTTAGTGGGATTGGAAACTGTAGCCTATAATAATATTAAGAATCCCATAATTCACGTTTTATTAATGCATGAAGAATGATCTGTAAAGATTTAAGAATCAGATTTTATAATTTTGTAACGTATACAATCCCATTTTATTATTATAAAAATTTTATTTTTTAAATATTTTGTATTAATGTTTTAAATAATCAGGATATTGCCTAAAATATTTTAATAATAAATCACTTTATTAAATAAAGATTCACGTTGATTATTAATAAAAATAAAAATCTTATCAGTAAATTGAAATGGTTTATTTAGTTTAAATATTTAAATATAAGACTAATAGATGGTTAAATTGAAATCGTATTTCATTTAAATATTGATTTATTTTAATGGTTTATTTAGTTTTCTGATGCCATTAAGATTTCTAATGCAATCAATGTTATACTTTATGAGTTTAAATTTTAAATTTGAATTTTGAAATATTTAGTGGGATTGGAAACTGTAGCCTGTAATAATATTAAGAATCTCATAATTCACGTTTTATTAATGCATGAAGAATGATCTGTAAAGATTTAAGAATCAGATTTTATAATTTTGGAACGTGTACAATCCCATTTTATTATTATAAAAATTTTATTTTTTAAATATTTTGTATTAATGTTTTAAATAATCATGATATTGCCTAAAATATTTTCATAATAAATCACTTTATTAAATAAAGATTCACGTTTATTATTAATAAAAATAAAAATCTGTACAGTAAATTGAAATGGTTTATTTAGTTTAAATATTTAAATATAAGACTAATAGATGGTTAAATTGAAATCGTATTTCATTTAAATTGGAGTAATAAAATATTACACAAGATACAAGTTTCTTTACTTTTCATTGAATTCTTTCTCCCTTCATTAGCCATGGAACAAGATGATGAATATCAGAAGAAGATGGCTCGGTGTACAAGGATGATGATTATGATGAATAAAAGGAAAAGACGAATTCAGCCTCAGGATGGAAATACTGAATCACTAAGCAATAATACCAGTTTAAACAACAATTTTCAGAGCAGGAAACCTTTGGATCCAATAAGTCAAGGTTTGTAGTTGATGTAATTGTTGTTCATGTTAGAATTCATCTTTTGTGAAATTAATTAATGTATTATTTTACTTTTTGTTACAATAGATAATGTTTCAATAACTCCTTTAACAAAAAGAAGAGCAACCACTTCTGGAAAAGAAAACATGATATGCAAAGGTATTGTTTTAATATTATCTTTCAACTTTTTCTGTCATGAATATATCTCATTGACTATAGATTCATTCTTTTTGTATTCATACTTGATTTAATTGTTTTAGAAAACGTTATTGCACGGAGTGAGGAAAATTTTTTTATTCTTAATGGAAGTATCAAAGTCAACCCCATCTTATCTGCCACCTGAAGTAGTCAATCCATCAATGACTCAATCTGTAGTAACAAATGGTTTGTGCATTTTCATCTTTCATATTTTAATATTATGTTTCTCAAAATATTCACAATTGAAAGTTGTCCTATTTCAAGATTCTTCCACATAAATGGTCGTAAGTACAACAACTCAGAATACTTCTCAAGTTGCATCAGTGACTATTATAATTAATTTAACCACTTGAAGGTATTGAAAACAAGATTTAGGAATAACTTATTATTTCTGCTGACAGGATCTTCTAAAGAGATGTCTGAAAATTTGAGGATAAGATTTCAGGATAAGCCAATCCAATCATCTCCTTCTCCTGCACATAGTGACATCTTAACTTTAACTCCAAGGTTTTTTATAACAAGTATTTGCCATTAAACATTTTTTAGTCACTTTTTTAATATGACATATTCATCATTTATCTAATTCATGACAGTATTAAAGTAAAAAGAGGGAAGCATGTCATACAAAACTCAAGAATAATCGAGTCTGTGCAATGTCATCCTACTTATTTATTCCAGGATGCTGAACATATTGAGACTAATGAATCTGACAGATATCCTTTTAATGATTATGAAGGTACTTTATCTATAAAATGTTGCTTAACATGCAAGGTTCTCCATTTTGATTATGTATTATGTTATTTAATGTTCTGTAATATCATTTATACAGTGTTAGATCAATTTGATGATTCAATTATAGAAGAAGACCTGGATGGAATGGATATGTTTGATGACTCAACCTTTGCAGGTATATGAAATTGAATTAAGAGGTGTTTTAGTTTGTTTGAATATCTGCTTTAAAATTATTTTACAATCATTGATAATACATATTCCTATATATTATTCTTATTTTCAGATTTGTTACAAGCTCATGCAATATTTCAAATGTCCCATCCTGAGGAAGGTTTGATGATGCCTTTTGTTATACAGTTACATATTTTTTATCTAATCTGACACACAAATTTTTGCATGTTTCTGTATTTTATTTCAGAAGTCTTAGACATTGGAGACAATTCATTTGAGTGTGAATTCTGCAAGGCTTTAATGTGGTCTGATGAGAGGTTATCAAAAACTAAAGGTTCAAATAGACCTAAATTTTCTCTTTGTTGCATGGAAGGAAAAGTCAAGTTGCCATTGCTTCCAATGCCTCCACCAATTTTAGCTGATTTACACAATAAAAGGAATGAAAGAAGCAAATATTTTCTGAACAACATTCGAGCATTTAATGGAATGTTTTCATTCACATCAATGGCTGGAAAAGTAAATCATGAAGTAAATAATGGAACAGCTCCTCCAATTTTCTTACTGGGTGGTCAAAATTATCATACAATTGGGAGTCTTATTCCACAGCCTAACCAGAAACCAAAGTTTGCACAATTGTACATATATGATACAGACAATGAAGTTGATAACAGAATAAATGCTGTCAGGTATACTCTAATGCAATGTCATATACTTTTCCTCATTGTTTAAGTCCAATCTTATTAATAAATTTATTTTTGAAAATGATTTGCAGAAAGAATAAGGATTCATCTTCATTAGATATAGAAATAGTGACAGTCCTAAAGGAAATGCTTGATGAACATAATGTCCTGGCAAAGTCATTTAGATATGCAAGAGATCGTTTTGTTGAAAGAGATTTTGGTGATATCAAGCTAAAATTGATTAGAAAGAGGAATACGGATGGAAGAACATACAATTTACCTTCTGCTTCAGAAGTAGCTGCAATAATTATAGGAGACATTGATGAATCTCTTGCACACAGGGACATTATTTTAGAAACCCAATGTAGGAGCCTTCAAATTGTGGATACACTACATCCTAACTATTTGGGATTGCAATATCCTTTAATTTTCCCCTTTGGCGAAGATGGATATCGTCCTGATATCCCAACTTCTGAAAATGTTGCAGGCTGTTCCAGTAGGAAAAGGAATAAGGTAAGCATGCGAGAATTTTTCGCATATAGAATTCAGGAAAGAATTGGAGATTCTCCTATTTTGCTCAAATCAAAAAGGTTATTTCAACAGTTTTTGGTTGATGCATATACTATGGTTGAAGCTGAAAGATTAAGGTACATTAGATTCAATCAAGCTAAGTTAAGAGTGGATCAGTATAAAGGATTACATGAATGTTTAGTTCGTGGAGAGACTAATGCAGCAGCTACAGGACAAAGAATAATTCTTCCAAGTTCTTTTACTGGTGGTCCTAGATACATGTTTAATAATTGTAAAGATGCTTTTGCCATTTGCAAATATTTTGGATATCCAAGTTTTTTTATTACAATGACCTGCAATCCAGAATGGCCTGAAGTTAAGAGGTATATTCAGAGACATGGAGTAAGTGCTGAAGATAGGCCAGATATTTTGTGCAGAGTCTTCAAGATTAAGTTAGATGAGCTCATTAAAGATTTAAAGAGTGGGTATATCTTTGGCAAAGTATCTGCATGTAAGTTACTAATTTGTTTTTTCTTTTCAACTCAACATGAAATATTTAATTAAATTACTGAATTTTTGTTTAAATTTCAGATGTTTGTACTATTGAATTTCAAAAGCGTGGGTTGCCACATGCACACATTTTGTTATTCATGCATCCTGAACATAATCCAAGATCTCCTGAGGATATTGATAGGTTTATATGTGCAGAAATTCCTGACAGTGTTTCGAATCCTAAACTTTTTGGATTAGTTAGTAAATTCATGGTTCATGGACCATGTGGTGTTTATAACAGAAATTCTCCTTGCATGAGAAATGGAAAATGTACTAAGCATTATCCAAAGTGTTTCAGACATCGGACAATAATAGATGATGAAGGTTTTCCAAGGTATAGAAGGATTGATAACGGGAGAGTTATTCAAAAAAAGAAGTGTCTCATTGACAACACATTCATTGTTCCTTACAACTCAAAATTACTTTTGAAGTTTGGATGTCATATTAATGTTGAATACACATGTCAAACAAGTTCTATTAAGTACTTATTCAAGTATGTGCACAAGGGCAATGACAGAGTGACAAGCTTCATTGTTAAATCATGATTCTGTGGATGAGATCCAAAGTTATTATGACTGTAGGTATATATCAGCATGTGAAGCTACATGGAGGCTATTTACCTTTGATATTCAGGTCAAATATCCTCCTGTCATCAGGTTACCTTTTCATTTGAATGATCAGCAGTCTGTTGTTTTTAGAGATAATGAAGATGTTGAGAATGTTTTGGAAAGAGCTGAAATCAAGACCACAATGTTTCAAGGCTGGATGCAGGCTAATAAAGAGTATACAGATGCTAGGGGGTTGACCTATACTGAACTTCCAACAAAATTTGTTTGGAATAAAAAGTATTTAAAATGGGTGCCTCGACAACAAGGTTTTGCTATTGGAAGAGTTTCTCATGTTCCTACCGGAAATGGAGAGGATTATTATCTTCGATTGTTGCTAAATATCCAAAAGGGATGCATGAGTTTTAAAGACATAAGAACTGTAAATGGTTTTATTTACCCAACTTTTAAAGATGCATGTTATGCACTTGGTCTGCTTCAAGATGACAAAGAATTCATTGATGCAATTAAGGAATCATTCACATGGGCTTCTGGTCATTATATCAGAAAATTATTTACTATCATGTTAATTTCAAATAACATTTCAAGACCAGAGTATGTATGGGAAAGTTGTTGGCAAGAACTATCTGATAGTATTCTTTATAACCAAAGGCAACTGCTACAGATGGAAGGTGAATGTTTACTTTTATTACTAAATAATTTTATTTACGATTTTGTAAATCATTCTTACTTTATTACTTTTAATATTGTAGATTTGCAATTAAGTGAAGAAGAGATTAAAAACATTTGTCTTAGGGAGATAGAAGAAATGATGCAGGGGAATGGAAGAAGCTTAAGAGATTATCCTCCAATTCCTTTGCCATCAGCAGATACAGTTCAGAATCTGTCATCAAGATTGGTTGCAGAAGAGTTGAATTTTGATCGTGGAGTTCTAACTGATTTTTTAGGTAATTCTTTACAGAAACTTACTGATGAACAAAAAACAGCATTTAACAAAATAATGCAAGTTGTTGAAGGTGACAATGGTGGATTTTTTTTCCTATATGGTTATGGAGGCACAGGAAAAACCTTTGTGTGGAATACACTATCTGCTGCAGTTCGATGTAAGGGTCAAATCTGTTTGAATGTTGCTTCAAGTGGAATTGCTTCACTTTTACTTCCAAATGGAAGAACTGCACATTCAAGATTTAAAATTCCATTGAATATTAATGAGGACTCATGCTGCAACATTAAGCAAGGATCTCCCCATGCTAAATTGATTCAAAAAGCAAAGTTGATTATATGGGATGAAGCTCCCATGGTCAGTAAGTTGTGATTTGAGGCATTGGATAGATGTTTTAGAGATATCTTGAGGTTTTGTGATAACTATAAACCTGATTTGCCATTTGGGGGAAAAGTAGTTGTTTTGGGTGGAGATTTTAGACAGATATTACCAGTTATTCCAAGAGGATCAAGGCAAGACATAGCTAATTCAGTAATCAATTCTTCATACCTGTGGTCTTTCTGTGAAGTACTAACACTTACAAAAAACATGAGACTTAATGATCAAAGCAGTAAGTGCACAACTGCTGAGTTGAAAAGCTTTAGTGAATGGTTGTTAAAAGTCGGAGATGGCCTTGCAGGGGACACTACTGATGGTGAAGCTGAAATTCAAATACCTGAACAGATGTTAATTAAGAATTCTGAAAATGGATTGGATGATTTAATTGATTTTGTATATCCTGATATGTTATCAAACATGAACAGTCCAGGAATTCTTTAAGGAAAGAAGCATATTGGCTCCAACTTTGGATGTGGTTTCCCAAGTAAACAATCATATCATGGACATAATCACAGGAGAGGAAAGAACTTATTTGAGTTCAGATTCTGTTTGTAGAGAAGAAGGTAATTCCCAGTGTGAATTAGAAACTTTTTCACCTGAAGTTTTAAATGGTTTGAATTGTTCAGGTCTGCCACCACATAAATTGGTTTTGAAAGTTGGTGTTCCCATCATGTTGTTGAGAAATATAGACCAATCTAATGGGTTGTGCAATGGCACCAGAATGCAGATAAGAAGGTTGGGTAATCATGTTATAGAATGTGAAATTCTTACTGGAAATCGAGCTGGTGGAATTGCACTTATTCCCCGGATGAACATGATTCCAAATAATCAAACTCTTCCAGTGAAATTTCAAAGAAGACAGTTTCCTATTGTTGTCTCATTTGCAATGACAATCAATAAATCTCAGGGACAAACATTGTCATGTGTTGGATTATTTCTTCCAAGACCAGTATTTACACATGGTCAGTTGTATGTTGCTTTGTCAAGAGTGAAATCTATCCATGGATTAAAGATTTTATTGAAAAATCATGATAATGTTTCTGAGAATTGCACAATTAACGTTGTCTATAGAGAAGTATTCCAGAAACTTTCATGAACATGTATTTATTTCAATACATCTGATCATTTCAAAGTATTCTGAGCAGGTATTTATTCAACACTTTTTTCTATATTTCATTCCATTATTAATTTTTTTATTTACATTTATACAACATTTTATCTATTTTTAAATTAACCAACTCCCTTTATTTTTTTTGCAGGATTTCTGTCATAAGTCTCCTATTATTGAATTTTGAAGATTAGCTTTATTAAATTGTTTATTTAGAAACATATTATCATTTTTTTAGTATTTTCAGTTATTATAATTGCTCTTTTCAATGATTTCGTGCAACGCACGGGTTCTACACTAGTAGAATAGTAATTTTTAGATTTTGGACTTCATCCCACTCAACTCCAAAAGTTAGTTTGTGGGGTAAAGATTTTAATTTGGCCTTATCTCTAGGCAACGTGAGACTCTAACGCCCATGACTGGACATTTGGAGCATGAACATCTATACGGGTGACAGCCCAATAACAATGGATCATTCCGATACCATCTTAGATTTTGGACCTAGTCTAACCCAAGTACTCAACCCCAAAACTAGCTTGTAGGATGAGGATTGTCCAAGACTTATTTATTTTAATTTGACCTTATCAATATGCAACGTGTGACTGTAACAGTAATATTATCAATTAATTTATATTTGAATTTTAAATTTTATATTTGCATTTAAATGATTTAGTTTTAGGATTTAATTAATATACACTGTCAGTGTAAACAAAATTTACACAGATTCTTGTTTTGGTTTAACCACAGATATCACTGGAGGGAATCCTTTTCGAGGACTCCCGAGACCTTGCGAAATCAAGCATATCAAGCATGTACCACTAACCAACCCCGATAATTGAGTGTTTTATTCTAATCATAATAGTTGATGCCTCTCACGCAACGGGTTACATGGGTAGGTTTAAGGATATAAGGGGAAATGACTCACAAATCGGATGAGGATCAGGAGGTAGAAGTCCAACAATGGCTGATGGGATTGGGAAGGAAGGAGTGGAAGGTGAAGATATGGATTCACTATTTGAAGGGATGGTACTGTTCAACCCTTCCCAAATTGAAGCACAGCTCCGACCAGATAATCAACAAGACAATCGTAGTGATGAGTGTCTTCAATACCGTCAAAGTGATGCGCTCACAACTTCAGCACCAGCATCGTGTTCATCGCAGCCCCTTGACGAGAATCTCTTTTCTGACCTCACACTTGTCGTCGATCCTCTCCAAAACTTGGAAGTTGCTGAAGCCGAGCATGATCTCCAATCTCAATCCTGCAAGCAGCCATCTATATCTGCTACTGCTACTATTACCACCCCAACTTCCTCGAGACATGCCTCCAGAAGGAGAAAACGATCTGGCTTGAGGATAGGATATGGTAGAGACAACGATCTGTCTCACCCTCCTCCTGCCCTTCATGTTTCTGATTCTGAAACCCGTACCGTGCCCGCTAATTCTGTTGGGGACACCCTTCCATCTTACACTGATGTTGCTGTTGCCCAACCATCTTCCTCCTCGTATGACAGTTCCAAATCTGAGAACGAGAATGCAAAAAACGCAGATATTTCTCACGACGATGAAACTTTTTCTGAGGCAGAGTTCCAGCAAATTAAGGCCACCATACATGAGAAGCTTAACCATGCCCGTCAACTGCTGAACTCTACTTCTGCTATCCGAAAGGATTCGATCAGGAATAGAAGAAAAGCCGTTGAGAATGCCAATCTTGCTTCCCTCAAATACATGGAGCTTGAAAAACAATTGGAAGAAGCCTGTGAAGCTGAAGATTTCGAAAGGGCTGAGAAGGTTAGCGAACAACTTTCTTCTGCCGAGAAGGAGAAACAAACTTTCACGAATTCATTGAGAGAGGCGGATGCATTTATCGATGCTTTAGATTTAAAATTGCAGCATGCCCTCGATTCTTACATAGCTGCCGAGGAAGAATGTGCAATCTTACTCGACCATTATGCAACGGTTAGTATTTAGTAAAATAGAGTCAATAACGCCGTCACACTTTTTACATTTACCCTATTTAATCAGCCTTTACTAGTTTACTCTTATCTAAAACATACATGCACAAATGTAAAATGTAAAATATAAAATGATTCCTTTATGTGCTTTATCTCTGCTACTTGTAATACCATTACCTGATGTCCTGTTAATACTAGTATGTGCATAATATATGATCTTTCATTGCTCTGTGGACGATTGTGCTCGTGCTGTTAAGTTTCATCCATCATTGTGCATTTTGATGTGTATTATTTTGCATCTCCTTATTGGCTTAGTTCTTTAGGCTCCTCATTTGAGTTATGGGTGGAATTTCTAACATGTCTATATTCCTTTTCCCAGAATGCTTTGAATAATTCAGATTCTTCCTTGAAGAAAGCAACGGCAGTGTATTCAAAAGAAATGGACCAATGGCTGTCAACATCTGAGGCCTTGGAGGTAAAAAAGATGGAGCTGGAGATTGAATCACATTTTATAAGTGAAGCTCATTTGCAATTGAATAATACCATTGAGAATTCGATCCAGGATAACAAAAGAGAAAAAGAGATTCTTTGTAAAAGAAAGGACAAGCTAATGGGTGAATTGGAAGAACTTCTTGCTTTAGTTAAACAGAAAGAAGAGGAGATAGCAGACAATGACTCTAACTTAAAAGCTGTAGAGAATAAGATAAATAATGTTGTCTCTGGATTTAAAGAGATTCAGTCAAATATTAATGTGAAGTATGACAAATTGCAATCAGTCCTTGCTCAAGTGAAATTAGAGACTGAAACTTTGACACTGAAGAAGGAGGAAATTGATAACTTTCTCATTCAGGATGAAGAAATGGGAGCAAAACTTAGGGAATTTGCTAGGATTTCTGAGGAGCAAGCTAAAGGATACTGGGATTTAGTTAAACTAAGAAGAAGTTTGATGTCATCTATAGTGAAGTCCAGGGAGGACAAACTGACACTTGCAAACAATGAGGAAAAGCTTTCTGGAGAAGTGAAATTGTTTCAACAGGAGGTTTCTGCTGCAAGAGCTTTGTTGCAGGTTAATTCTTATACTGATTTTTATGTGTTTTAAATTGTGTAATTTGCTGAAATGTGATGATTAATCAAAAAGAGATCCTGCCTCATGCCCGGCACCTGGGCAATACCTAACTGCCTTAAATTTGAAGTTTTACACAAACTAAGCTACTTGAATATTTCTTGGGTTGAGAGAATGCTATAAAATGGTACCACATCAAATCAAATTTTAGATATCTTATTTTTATGTTTATCCCAAACAAGCAAGGTCTATTTATGTTTCTTTTTTCTCTTAAAAGTTAAAACAATAATCTTTTGGTTGTTATTTGTTCACAAATATCATTATACTGTTTGTAGGAACTATCTTCAAGAAAGTCAAGCATCCAGCAGGATATAGCATCCTTCAAGCAGAGAATTATTTTCATAGATAAGAGAATCCCAGAACTTGAAGCAGAAAAGAAAGTTGCTACTGCTGCAAGAAATTTCAAGGAGGCTGCACGATTAGCTACTGAGGCTAAGTCAATGTGTGTTGAAAAAGAGGGCATGCAGATAGACATGGACACGGCCACTTCAAATCTTGAGAAGCTTGAGGAAGAAATCAAAGACACCCTTAATAAATTGCAGGAGACTGAGGGAATGATCCTATTGAAGGAAAAAGAGTTGGCAATGGCTAGATATCAGAGGCTACTTTTGACTGCTGCTACGGTTAGAGCTGAAAAAGCTGCTGCACTAGAAATGGGTGATGTGGAAGAAGCTAATCTCCTGCTTGCAGAAGCTGAGGCAGCAGACTGTGAAGCTGAGAAACTTCAATCAGCATACAATTTCGATGCGGAAGACTTTACAAATTTAGGGAAACATTTAATTTCAATGGATCTTGTATCGTATCTTGACCAGAAGCAATTGGAAGAATTAGCTGTGTCACTTAATCTATTTACTGGCTGATTATCGAAACATGAATTTTGTGGATTTAGTGGTAATCAAGTTATGAATGCTCCTAGTTACTAGAAGTACTGAAGTGCGAAATGAGTGTCCAACTTTTGGGATAAATGTCTGTACGATTTATGCATCTCTACAGCTTAATGAATACTGAGTGAGAGATTCGTGCAGTTTACCCCCCTTTCAATTTTGAACTGTTCCACCCAAACCCGCCAACTAAAACTAGAATGGAAGAATTCATTAACAATACAAGTGATTTAGTAACTTTGCGATTATGAGGATATTGATTTGTTTCGCCATGCTGAAATCAATATTTGAAGGTTGTAGCTTTTTACCCCACCTACCCCAATGCTAAATGTCATTCAAACAACAGCTTATGAACATTTATAATTCTAGTTTAAAAATAATAGATTTATTAAGAGAATAAAATAAATGTACACTCCATCATTCGAGATTTATTAAACCAACTAACTAGGCATTAATCACCTCACGGCTTTGCTCAGTGAATGAAAAAAGCCCAAAATTACACTTAGGGCTCAGGATACTTTAACATTTAATAAAACCTACCATTAAAAAAACGGAAGAAAAGGAACAACTACTAGTGGCAAGGCAACACAGTTTTATCTTACAGTAATACTAACATAAAAAATCAAGGCAAGTTTGCACTACATCTCTTCAATTTCAAGATTAAGGAAAAAATTTAAACACCGGAAACATCAGATGTCAATGAATGCCAGACTGCTGTAAGAGGAAACTATAATTTACAGGTCGACCATACACTAGTTGTGAGAGAGAAGGTTGATCAATGCTCATTATTGCTTCATCTTGACCTGTGATCAGAAAGCTCGTTCAAGTTATCCTGATCTTCTTTAATGCATGGTTCTTCCACAACCATTGGATCCACCCCTGACACCTGAAAACATGCAAGGTTAAACAACACCAGAGTGATCTTATAAAATGACAAATTTTAGTCTAATAAAGGACAAAACATTCAACCTTGGAGTATGCAATCTCCTTGAAAGGCATAATAATATCTCTTCCACTGTCTAGATGTTTATGATATCTTTCCTGAAATTTGTCAACCTCAAAGGAATTAATGAAATTGTGGAATCAGACAAATCATTGCATATGCACATCATCTAGCAACATACAAATAGGGAGGCAAAAAACATAACTTGCACGGTTGCACCTCATCATTAGGAAAATAAATAAATAAAAGGATATGCTTCATCTGATCACATTGAGGAATTTATAAAATACATATTTTAATTTGTGTGGAAAAGATCCATATGTCATGTAAATAATAAAGCTAAAGTTATAGAAAGTAATCTTTGATGAGAACCCATTTGGGCGTTGAACAAATCCTTTCAATTGCTGTAAATTCTAAACTGCAGCAAGTCATCACTCATCAGCAAGTCTTAAAATCATAAAATGAAATATTTTCTCATTATATTCACTATATTGTACTCATTACTTATTCTGATGCTTATTTTATTTGATTTCAAGTCATAATATTTGGGATGATTATTTTGTTGTTGCAAAGCAAAGAAAGCAGGTTGGAACATACTGCATCTTTATGCTCAGCTTCAACATATTCACTTTTCACCCTTCTGGGAAGAGGATTGCTGTAAAAACATAAATGTTAAGAGCCTCAAAAGACAGACTATCAAGATGGGAATGCATAAACACAGGGTGATACCTATCATCAACCTCCATGTCAAAATCAGGATCCCACCTTTCATCTCTATCAGCTTGATCTTCATCTCTCTAAATATGAAAAAGATGCAAATAAGTTTTTACACAAGCACCCAACTCAGTTCTAATTCAATAATTGTAATTGAGAAAATCAAATATAACTATGAAAAGAAAAATATAATGGATCATTTTAATATTTTCTTACACAATGATGAACAGGAGTTCTTTACTTTTAGCCATACAATGGACAATGCTCTTGCCAGATTTCAACGTGGGACCTTATTTGGCATGTACTATTTGCATTTCAAATGCTTATTTATAGCATGGCCAAGTTTCTTACTGCATTTTGTTATTATTGGTTTTTCCCAATAAGCTGTAGCCATTAACATTTAAAAAAAATATATATCTGCAGATTTATCATGACTTTTACTATAGAAACAAAATTTTAACGTTTCAAATGCAATATTGACAATTTGGGTATTAAAAAGGTTAAATGTAAAAACCCCACTAGGATTAAATAAATCTGAACAATGAAGTAATTTTAAGTTTGCTTGTTTGAGATTATCATTAAGTGAAAAGTATCTATTTCATCAACATAATATCACAGTTTGCACCATGCCGTCCTATCCGATCATTTTTCCATGCCAAAGGATATTCAAATACTACTCAATACATATCTTCGGGGTCAGTTAGGCACTACTTCAATAAATTATTAAGAGAAGATGATCTACTTAAGAAAAATGAAGCATAAAAAGTGTTAAAAAAAAAAAGGCAAAGTATTGTCAATAGAGGCAAAAGCAACCTCTTGAAGCTCAGCATCAGGTGGTCGCTCCTGGAAAGGGACACTTGGTGCATGTTGAAGCCTAGATAAATTGTCAAGAAGTTTTGCTCTTATTTCATCCAATAAATGTCGGGAGTTCTTGTTTTCCATGTTACTTGGAGCAACGTGAAGAGTATAGTCAGGACCAAAATATTCATAATACTCATGTTGAGGCATCTTATTGTCTAGTTCAATCCCGAGAGCAATAGCAGTCTGATCAACAACCAATACAAATTTGTTAATATGAGGAACAGTTTTCTGATTTAAAAAATAGAATAATTCATTTTGCACAAATATCAGGTATACATCTCAGCTCTGCTCAACACTCAAGAGTGTCACATATTGATTCCAATATATTACATTTCAATAGTGTTAAGTTATAAGGTTTTAGAGAAAAGGAAGGAGAGAAGATAAATAGATAATAAATTTTAATTATGAATATGATTTGACATGAAGACTAAGGCACTAATCCTTATTTATACTAATTAGGGTAAAATGACTTTTTTGTCCCTATAAAATACCCTAGTTTTGAATTTCATCCCTAGAAAAATTTTCTTTTTTATTTCATCCTTATAAAATATAGTTAAGCTATTTTTTTAGTCCCCGGTATTGATTCTATTAGTTAATTGAGGATGTGTCGAACGCCCATAATAATCGTCAATACTTGAGAAGTACCCTGACACATTATATAAGAGAGTTAGTCTTCTCCTTAAACTCATTTAGAGAGTCAAATTTCATGCCCAACTTGAACTGAAATTCTTCATACATTTCCTCCTTCCTATATATTACAAACAGTCTTTTAATGAATTTAAGGAGGCTAACATTAATGTATAATGTGTCAGGGTACTACACATAGTATTGCTGACTGTGATGACTAATGAGCATTTGACACATCCATAGTTAAGAATAGAATCAACAGCACAGACTAAAAAAATAGCTTAAATATTGTATAAGAATGAAATAAAAAAGAAAAATTTTCCAGGGATGAAAATCAAAACTTGAGTATTCTATAGGGACGAAAAAGTTATTTTACCCTACTAATTAATAGATTCTTAATTCTATTTAAATTAGAAAACAAATCATGATAATTATTGAGAAATATGGAAACAAATCCTAGGAGATATTATATGATAACAAACTAATCTTAAAAGATATTAAAGATATTTTTTTAATATTCTAACACTCCCCCTCAAGCTAAAGCGTACTAAGCTTTAAACCTGTTACAAATATACCCATACTTTTAGATTGTAGGTCGTGGGCTATGATTGATTACACTAGGAAAGTTATGGGGCTAGGTAAAATACACTGGCAAGTTGAAAGACTGATTTATCTGACTCACACTCATCCAGACATTGGGTACTCTGCAAGTTTGGTAAGCTGATTCATGAATGACCCCAGGGAAACCTACATGAAAGCGGTTAATCGTATACGGCAGTACCTGAAGAAAACTCTTTGCAGGGGGCTTACTTCAAAAAGAACACAGAAAGAAATGTTGAAATCTTCACAGATGCCGGCAGGATCTATATGTGACAAAAAATCAACTAGTGGGTATTGTTCATTTGTTTGGGAAAATTAGGTCACTTGGAGAAGTAAAAAAACAGTCAGTGGTAGCGAGGAGCACTGCAGAAGCTGAATTTAGAGCTATGGCACATGGAATTTGTGAAGGAATATGGTTGCAACAGTTGCTGCAGGAACTCAAGGTCTCATCCCATCTTCCTATGAGATTACTATGTGATGATAATGCTGCTATTAGCATTGCTAAGAACCCGTTCATCATGATAGAACTAAACATGTAGAAATTGATCGTCACTTCATCAAGGAAAAGGTTGATGGTGGAACGGTGAAGCTAGAACACACATCCTCAAGCACCCAAACTGCTGACATCTTGACCAAGGGATTGCCCAAAGCTCAATATGAAAATCTAAGGTGCAAGTTGGGCATGATTGACATCTATGACCCAGCTTGAGGGGGAGTGTTGGATATTGAGCCCAAAATAGGAAAGCCCATTTCGGCATATTCCTAAATTAGAAGAGCAGAATTTCTGATTAATTGTATATTATTAGGATAGCTGAAATTAAGGGATTAATATCCCTGATTGTAAATGGTTGTTTGAATTATTTCCTTTTCTGTAAATTAGATCTTTTGTAATCCCGAATTAGGATCCTAATTTGTTGTTCCCTAAAGGCTATTTATGCCTTCTGTAACACCCACCTTTTTGCAAGGGAAATAAACACTTTTACAGTCTCCATAACAGAGGATTCCCATACTCAAATCATTATTAAGCAAGTAATTATCAGTTGTCAATAATCACAATTTGAAGCGGCAAAATGATAAAATAATCCAACCAGAGAATCAACAAACTAAGAAAAGTACATGCAGGAGTACACAATACCTCATAAGACCAGCAACGTGCCACATTTCTTATTGTATAGCCACCTCCCCCAAGCAACAGAAGTGGAACATTAAAAGATCTCATATATTTGACACACTCTGCATGACCTTTTATTGAAAGATTGAAACAACCTAATCTGTCCCCAGATAAAGAGTCAGCACCACATTGTAATACCACAGCACCAGGCCTAAAAATCTCCATCACCTTTCCCATTATTGGCTTAAACAAGGACTGGTAGCTCTGATCATCAATTCCATCATCCAAGGGAACATTTAGTGAATAATATTTCCCTTTACCATATCCAATATCACGAATGTCACCTGTTCCAGGAAAGTAATCCCCAAACTTATGAAATGAAACAGTCATGACCCTATCAGTGGTGTAAAAGGCCTCCTCTACACCATCACCATGGTGGATATCAATGTCCACATATAGAACACGCTGCACAATGATAAAGGAAATGCAGATTACAATGAAAGAGCGCATAAGAAAAAATATTGAATATAAGAAGGTAATGTCTTTCAAAAGCTGCATCTTAAAGAAGTTCTAATGTAACCAGCCACTTTAAGGCTAACAATCAATGCCTGCCTCATTAAAGTAAAATGAAAAAAGGTACATCGCATTCCCTTCAGAAACAAAAGGGAAGCTCTAGCTCAAACATCATCCTCAAGGAAGGGAAAAAAGATTCATATCAAATTAGGACAAGTTCTATGAGCTCGGCTGTTGTTAAAAAATCGTAACATAGTAATCAGTTTGTTTAAATGAGCAATTTGGGTAAAAAAAATCCTGTATAATTGTCTAATTAGTTTGAAATCATCTTCAGGTTTCTGAAGAACCCCACAGTACAAGCACGCAACACAAACTATTTTATGAGTTGAAAATAGCTAGCAATTACAATTCACCAAAAAAAAAAAACTATTATCTAATATCTTAAGCACGCCGATGGAACTAGTTCACCAAAAACCTTAAGCCATAAGGAGAACCTCAAAAATGGTTTTATTTTATATCTCTTAATACAGGTACTAAATACTCATAGGTCAATGTTAAAAAACAAGATTCATATCTAAAACAAAGAAAATAGAAAATGTTAGGTTAATTGCATATTATTGTACAAGGAAATAGAAAATTCATATCTAAAACAAAGAAATTCCGCAAAGGAAACCACTAAAAAATGGATTATTAATTAATGATGATAAAAAACATATTACATGGATCAAGCATAACCATAAATTAAATCCAGCACAACCCTACATCAATAAGATAATTCAGGAAAGCAAATTTAGAAACCTCGTGGATTTTGAGAAGTTCCAAAATAGCCAGCACAATGTCATTTACATAGCAAAACCCAGAAGCCTCACACTTCTTTGCATGATGTAGCCCACCAGCCCAATTTATTGCAATATCACATACTCCATGGTTCAATTTTAGAGCACCACCAACAGAACCGCCTGCATATGTCTGGCAGAAAGAGTAAAGACCATCAAACACAGGGCAGTCTTCACCAACGTTAAACCTCTTCAACTGTCTCAACTGATCTTGCTGTGTTTCAGGGGTGATGCCTCTCAAAAAAGCCACATAATCATCAGCATGGAACTTGCAGAGGTCCCTGTCTTTAGCAGCAGTAGGCTTCAGGACCTGCATGTGTTGAAGCAACCCATAGTGGGCTAAAAGAGCGTGTGTCATCCGAATCCTATGTGGTTTCATTGGGTGACCCTGCCCATAATAATAGTTCCCAACCTCTGGATCATAGAAATATGAAACCTTTCTCTTCACACCATCTGATCCTGATGGAAGGGAGTTCCCTCCACTTTCCATCACCCGATCTAAAAACAACCACAAATAATGTTAATCAATAAACATGATAATAATTACAATTACAGTGGTTAACAGAATAATGCAAAGAAACAAACTTTCAGTAATTACTGATTATTAAGCATAATTGTTTAGTAATAAACACTATAAGACCGTGAGGAAATGCAAAATCATGCACTGATCCATAATAATAGTAGTGGCCAACAAATTGTGCTCCTGACTGCAGAACACCAGCAGAACTAAATACAAAATTAACTGGCCTTTTATAAATTACAAATTGAGGCTTCATCTCCATGGTTCAAAACTGAGCAGAAATATTAGCCCATCATCATGTTTAGTTGCCATGTTTAAAAGCTAATTTAAGCTGGAGAAAATACAAAATATGTATATTGTTGTTGTATCGGACTGGAAATTGAACTACCATGATATATTCTCAAACACAAAGTTCAAGCTAAGCAACCAATATGATGGTTCAGAGCTCAGATCTCTATTGTAAGCTAAACACTGAAATATAAACAGATATGAAAGATCAACGGAAGCATACATACAAAAGACCACAGAAGAAAGGATGCTGGAACAGTGGAATATGGAAAATCATAATTTAATTTGGTATAATTTTCCCTTTTAGCTTTTCAACTTTCCTTGACTAGATTGGATATTTCTAAAACAGAAACTACAAAAGTGTATCAATGCAACTAAAATTGTGTTTACAAGCAACCGTTTTTTAACTTCAAAAGATACTCTATGTGCACAAAATGTAGAAAACAGGATTGCTAAGTGTTTAATGGTGTGTCAAGCACGCAATACATGGTGTTTCTCACCAATGGGGCAATCAGGAATGAGCACATTTCCAAAGCTAAATTGGCATTGAATCACACAAACAAAAATCATTGAGTGCATATTTAGTTAATTAAGAGGAAGAAAAAATTAAAAACCTTCGCAATAAATTAGTAATCTACTCCAACAGGATGTGTAAGGTGAGAATAAAAAAGTCCACAGAATGACGTTTTCACTTTTCAGCCTCCGTATATCTAGGTGAAAGAAAGATGATCAAGTGGGACAAATCCATATTCATCAAAGAAAATTAGATCTGAACAAGGCTACATGCCATTCAACAAGAAACTACAAACTAAAAGGAAAAGACATCAGAGAAAAAAAAACACCGGATGTTTCAAACGACTGGCTAGTGTCACGAGAAGATATAACAACTTAGCAAGCAGGGGAAAAGAAAGTAGTCATTGGTATCAATAACTCATATTTTCTCAGAAAAACAACCATGGAATAGAAAATGGGTAAGCAAGAAAAGTAAATAGGAGAAGAATCCAAGCTAGAGTCTGAGTTGACAGAGATAGAAAATTCTCACTTTCGGTCTAGCAGCGCAAACGAATGGATGGGTTCAGAAATTCAGAAAGTTTAAAAAGCTCCAGGTGACTGCTTCCGTGAGTTATTTAAACTGTAACTCAGGTGGTGCAATTTTTTGATTTAAAATGATCTTTTTTCAGTTTTTGTTTTTTTCAAGTATTTCAACTCAGCTTTTTTACGACTCAAAATTAAAAATTAAAAATATCACTTTTGGTGATTTTAAAACGTAACCATAAGAAAAATAATTTGAACCATCATTCATCCTCTTGGGGATAATTTGAACCCTCCTTCATCCTTTTGGGGTGGGGTAAAATGCAAAGACCTCTGTAAGTACGGAGAGAGTCCGGAGGCTCTCCCTGCCTTGGATTGGGAACCATCCCCTCACCCTAAATTTAAATTCATAAAAAAAAAACGTAACCATAAGAAATGGTTGTTAGGGACTTAGGGATCATTTGAGGTAGTTGTGAATTTTCAGTGGTTGGTTTTTAAAGGATTAAATTTTTTTTAATAAAAAAGGATTAAGATTTTGTCACTCAGAAAAACCACTTTTTGTCCTTTTTGAAAACCAATAAATTTGAAAATATAAATTAGAAAAAACTTGATTGAAATATTTTAAAAATCAAAAATTGAAAACACCCCAGATTACCCCAAAAATGATTTTTATATTTTTTGTTTTGAGTTGTAAAAAATCAAAGCAATCACCCCATAAGATTTTGTTTGGGGTGGTTGTGAGTTTTCAGTTTTAGTTTTCAAAAGACGTCAACTGAATTGTTAAAAATCAAAATTAAAAACTAAAACCACTTGTTTTCAAAACTAGTGTGTTTTTAACAAAAATTAAAAACTTGTCATCATTCCAAACCGGTCCTTAACAAGTAAACTAGTGTGTTTTTGCACTTTGATAAATATTTAATTTAAATAAATTTTAATATTTAAAATTATTTACTATATTAATATACTTATGATAAAAATTTAATTTATAATAATAACATTATTATTATTATTATTTATTATTTATGAGTTATGTTAAATAAATTAACAAAGACCACCAAGCACGTGGACCAACTGATAAGGGACTGTTCCAGCTTAACCAGTAGTCTCGAGTTCGAGCACTGAGTATGCAGCTATGTTAAATACTCGGAGGAAGAGCTTTGCCGCCCATAGAGGTCCTATCCAACTCGACAAAATTGCCTATGTTAAATACTCGGATCAAGAGCTTTGCCGCCCATGGAGGTCCTACCCAACTCGACAGAATTGCCTCCTGTCGAGGATACATGTGGTCTTGCAATTAGAAAAAATAAGATTTTCTTATTCCTAAATTCAACTTTATTTAAATAGAATATACAAAATTTTATAACATAATCATGTGTATAATAAATAAATTAAACAAAAAAAAATGGTATGTCTACCTAATAAAAAAGTATAATATGAGAGAATTAAATAGATAATTCTTTAAATCATAAAATTAAAGAATGTAAGCATCAAATAACATGTGTGTTAGTTTGTGCAATGCACATGGTCATTCATTCTCGAAAAAAAAAAGAATTGAAATTATAAAAAAAAATAAGTTTAAATATGTTTCTGGTCCTCTAAAATACATTTGTTTTCATTTTAATTCTCCTAAAAAAATTTTAGCTTTTCGTCCCCCTAAAATCATTTTTTTTCAAAATAGTCATCGCCGTTAAATTAGTTAACAGAGTGTTGATGTGGTCGTTAACATGTTTGTTGACCTGGTATTCACATACTTATGTGGCATCCAATGTGTCAATAAATTAGTTTTATAATTTAGTTTACTACATAAAAAAGGGGAAAATTTTCAAACCCAAAAAATTAGAAAAGAACTCTTTCTTGTCTCTTTGGAAGAACCTTCTCCTCGTCTTTTTCATCGCCATTAGGCCATTTTTTAGCTTCAATATCTCCCTCTCCTTTCTTCTTTTCTACACTTATGTTTGGTTGTTTCTATTTCCCCATCTTCTCTTTCTTTCTTTGATTTTTTCCAAATTTCCCTCACCCTCTCTTTGATTTTATGGTTTCTCATTGATTTTAGGTTGGTTGCAGACTTGCTCAGAAACTAAGTCACTTGCAGGTGTGGACGCGTGGTTGAGGTCTCCCTTTCACTTGCTGAAGCGGTTGCCATAGTTGCACAAACTCCCTCTCTTCTTGTGTGTCTAGTCATCCTCCCTTCCAGCAAATCCTTCATTCTAGTGAAACTTTGACGAAGACCGATGCACTGAGTTGTCGGTGAAACTAGTTTGTTCAACTGATCTGTTCTGATTTTTTTCACTGCTAAATTGCTCTGATTGAGTCTGATTCATTTCACACTAATCTGAAAGCATATAGCAACGAGCTTAGTTCAGATTTTTCTACTTTGCTTATTTCTTTGTTTTTCATTTTTTATCATTTTTTTCAATTTTAAAAGTCTCTTGGTTGGAAAATTTTAAAATATTACATGCCCGATGAATCAACCCGACCCAACCATTTAGAGTTCAGGCCAGCTTATTCGAAAAAAAAAATATAAAACTGAACTAACTCAACCCGATTACATCCCAACTCACCCTTTGGTTTCTATAACAATTAAAAAAATATTAAACCACTTCCAAAAATCACACACACATGGCCTTCTCATGATTAAATAAAAGATATTAAATTAAATATGTTTTTGGTCCCTAAAGAATTAACGAAATTTGTATGTAGTCCCTACTAAATTTTTCACCTAAGTTTGGTCCCTCATTAATTTTCCATTACCAAATTTAGTCCCTCCCGTTAAGTACTCGTTGTTAAGTTATGTCGAAACACTTTACTCATCCTACTCAGTTGTGCTGACTTGTCTCAATGAACCTATCTGTCATACACATCAGATTTCATTTTATTTTTTCTTTGTTTTTTGTTTGATGAAAATAAATTATCAGAAAATATTAATGAAAGTAAATCCCCTCATTGGTCTACCTTGTTACTTTTATTAATGTTTTTTGATAAGGGTAAAATCGTCTAGTAAAATGTGGAAACCAAATGAATAGTATCACTTTATATAACAATATATATTTATTTTAAGTTATAATATAATAAATTAATTACTCAATTACTTGATAAACTAAAAACTCTTTATTATTTATTAGGGAGATCTATATATTTTAAATAAAAACCAAATAAAAAAGAAAAGAAAAATGATTGTAGGTAGTTGTTTTTGTAGATATAATTATTGAAAATTTAAAATTTAATATAAGGGTAAAATAATGAAACGTGAAAATCAAAAGAATGGTATTCTCATTATATTTTTTTATTGGGTCAAACTTCTCATCCCTAACACTATGTTTGGTAGGATGGAGAGAAATAGAGTAGCGAGAAAATGAGGTGAAGAGAAAAATGTGAGAAATGAAGAAGAAATTGAGTTGGTTGGTAGGAGAGAAATAGAGATGAAATAGGATAAAGAGAAATTATATTATAACTTATAAAGACCAAAATGCCCCTAAATAAATATTTTTAAATAAAATTTATAAAAAATTAAAATAACATAACATTTGTGCCTAATCAATTTTAGAATTTAAAACAACAAAAAAACAAAAACAATTTCATGCACCAACTGCTATAACAAAAAAAAATCTTACATCAACCCTTCTCCTTTTTCTAATACAATTGTGTAGCTTCAAATGCATTCCAAAGATTCCCATTGGCTTTTTCTCCAAGTTGCTCCGAGCTTGGTTCCCCACCTTCACGTGTCCCTCTCAATTCCAAAAAAAAAAAATCTTGCATCAACCCTCCTCCTTTTTATGTCTCAAATAAGCAGATGCAACGAGTCTCCACCTAAGGCACTGTTTGATGGCGGCAGGCGCAAAAGAGGAACCAAGCTGCTGAAGGGCATCCTATATGCAGATGGGAGAAAGTGAAGGGGTAAGCATGGTAAAGCATAATTTTTCTGACCATTTCTCCGTTTTGTTCACAATTTCTCCGCTAATCTGCGGAGAAAATTTTACCCACGGACCCCACTACTGTCTATTTCTTTCATCTCAGATTTCTACTCTACCAAACATCTATACCCATTTCTCTTTTCTCTTCACTCTAATTCTCTTCTCCCCCCTAATTTCTGCTTCACCAAACACAGTGTAAAGGTTCGTTTGGCGTGATTTTTTTCACTTATTAATTTAAAATTAAAGTAAAAAAATAAGATCTCTAAAAATAAAGTAAAAGTTAATTGGTAATTTCAATTTTTTTAACTTCAAAGCTTTTTTTAAATTAAAAGATGTTCGATTAAATATTCTATGAAAAATATTTATTTTCTTTAAACTTAATATAAAGAGTATAATTACTAAAATATTTTAACAATAATTTATAAAAAAATTATTATATTTATTTTAAATGTATAAGGTCATCCGCATAGCTAGATCTTGGGCAAATCTTATATATAAACACCAAGTGCTTAAGTTTTTGTGCAATGGAGCGAAAAAATTTGTGGTTCTTATTTTAGGACAAGTGCTTGTAGAAGCACATATGCTTAGCATTAAAAAAAATAAATCTAATTGTTGTGTGGTGTATGATTGGTTGATAAATGAGTTGTGAGGTCCATTTAAGAAATTGTTTAGAGTTGCTAGGATGGAGATATAAAGTGACTGAATTATTTAAAGTAATAAAAATAATATAATAATATAGAAAAATGTGAAAAATTATAAAATATTAGTTTAAGAAATTTTTAAGGAGTACTGAGATAAAGATGACCTAAAGAGTATCTAATTACCAAAATAATTTAATTATTACATTTCATGACCCATAATTTGTGAACCCGCTCATATGAATAAAATAGTTCTTGGCATTGTTCATGATTTCAAGGAGGGACAATTCATTGAGTAAAAATGTAATATCTCATGCAATTCCCTTATCACTACAATTCAATCTGACATTTGTAACGTTTTTTTTTTTTCTAGTGGAACTAGTTTGTTTCTAGTGTAGATGCATGAATTAGTGTATGTTTGGTTTAACGTTGAAATGTAGTAAATTCATGTTTCCAACTTTAGAAATAGTTGCGTTAGAGAATTCAAATTTGAGTTTGGCCAGTTTCAACGCCAAACTAAATACCCTATTAATTTGAATTCCCACGAATCCAACGCTTTCCATTTTTCTACCCTTGTTCTTTACCTGTAAAAGTAATGATAGTGTTAGAGTTTACTTTATCCATTTGGCTAATTAATTAATTATATCTATTATTGTGATTAGACTTTATATTCCATTGTATGGCTGATTAAAAGTAAACAAAGATAAATAGAGGTGTTGTGCAGTGAAAGAGTCCGTCAATGATAATGGAGATGCAATCTGAATGAGAAAATCATTGTTGTCAAAACCGAACCAGACGGTCCGATTGGTAACCGGAACCAAGACCGGTCCGGTCATGACTAAGAACCGCATGTGCTACAGAACCGGTCATTAACCGGCTAAACCGGGAGAACCGGTCCTCAAGTTGGTAAACCGGTCTCCGGTTCTTGTCATGCGCACGCATGTTATTTACTTAAAAAAAGGAATTTTTGCAACCAGCAAGAATCGAACTGCTGCTTGTTGGACCTAATGAAACGTCATGATACCACTTATGGCTTTGGTTAATAACTCGTCAAGCTTTATATATATAATATATCTGTCTCTTTTTGGTAGTTTTAGCATTTTCAGTATAATTAGATAAAAAAAAATCTTTTCCTATTACAATAAAAAATATTAAAATATATTTAAATAAAATTATATAACATAAAATAAAAATATTTATAAAAAACATGTTAATTTTGTAACCCTGTTTAGTTTATTTATGTTATTTATTTATTTTATTGGTTGGTATTATGTTATCTTTCCAATATCATTTATTTTTTTATGTAAATAAATATTTTTAATATATCATATAATTTTTTAATATTATTTAATTAATACTGGTTCGACCACGGTTCGACCACGGTTAGACCATTGAACATTGAACCAGTGCCTTAACCGGTTCAATGACCGGTCCGATTTTAAAAATATTGGAGAAAACTGTGCATAGGGAGAGAGAAAATAAAAAAATTAAAAAATAATAAGCCCAGTGTTTTATAAGTTACTATAATAGTTGGGGTAAGTCTAAGGTGCACAAGTTCTTTACTTGTGCACTAATACACAATTGTTCTAACCCATGATTGCACGTTAGTGCAGGTTGATTTTTTTTTTTAGTTTGAAAAATTGTGACCTTCTCACGACATACCAAATTGCCCCTGTTCACAATTCTCCTTCACCATTCACCCTTGTCATCTCCCTCTCTGTTCAAACCTTGTGGCTTCAACCCTTTGTGGCATCTCAAATGTAAACCCGCAACCAAAGTTCCCGTGAGAATCCTCTTCCTCCGTCACTATATTCATCTTCCCCACTTAACCTTTCCATCAGGTCAAACCATCATTAACCACCATTGCAGCAACCACTCTCACATTCTACAAGTACCCTTTGTTCATCCTCCCTCTACCGCAATCTTAACTTCTCCCACCATTGTCCCACTACCTTCCATAGCCAAGCCCTCTAATAGTCCCTGTTCATCACAAAAGTTTGTGATCCTCACCTCTACAACCTCAATAATCAACTTCATCCTAATCCACATTGAGATCTCTGCCAGCAGTCGTGAACCATCGTGCACCTCTGAGTTGTAGCCACCTCCACTCTTGCTTCGCAGTCCAGCGCTACACAAATGTCACACAAATACCTCAATTATGAACACAACTACACTTGCCTAATATAGTAATACCCCATTCTACAATCGATTTTTTGCCTCAGAATTTTTCCTACACCAAAACCCAATGTTTGCAATTTTAACAACCTGACATTAATACCGGCAACTGTTTTACTATAAATAATCTAGACCGTTCAATTAAAATATAATATATCACATGGCTAAAAATAACTTGTGTATTGGTGCACAAATTTTTAACTTGTGCACCTTAGACAACTCCTAATAGTTGAGGTTCTAAGGATGAACACTAAAAAAAGCTTCGTGATTTTTACAAAAGGCTGTGAAAAGTTACTTGCACATAATTTGTTAATACATATTACATTTTTTACTAAAATAATTCATTTCCCACACATCGCATGGGCACAACCTTTTCATGTTAAGAGCTTTTAAATAAAAATGTTTGGCACAACTTTTCCTTTTAAAAAGATTAAAAGCTAAAAATAAGTTCCATCAAACACACACTTAAACCATTTAAGACTTTTCACCCCTCCCTACTAATATGTTTAGTAGGGATTGAACTTTAAAACTCTTCTCACAATCTCATTTGTCAACTAAACCACAACGTATATAAAGGGTATGCCCATTAGAGCACGTGCATCGTGAATGCTTGTCCGGGTTCTTAACTTTAAACACTGCATAATAATCATGAGCGATGTTCTAGGTTATTATTTTAGCACACAATGTTTCCATAAGCTATTTGAGAAATTTTTTAGAGTTGTTGGGATAGAAATAAAAAATGATTAAGTTACTTAAAATAATAAAAATAATATAATAATATAAAATAGTGTAAAAAATTATAAAATATTAATTTAAAAAAGTTTTATAGAGATGTTGGTATGAAACTGATCTTATTTATATGGGGTGAGGATCAGCCTACTCTCGGAGTAACTATTGGTAAAGCTACTTTGCTCAATATTTCTTTATAAATATTGAATTTCATCAATCCAACCGTCATATTAAAAGTTTTTATTAAGTAGAACAAGCCCACAAAATTTCATAAAATATAAAAATTATTTAATGTTTCATCAAATTATTTTAGTTTAACGTACAATATTCTTTTTAAAATATAAGTAAATATCAACTCTAAGATTATATATTTATGAATGTCTAATTAATCTAAAATTTGGTGTGCATAATCATCCTATTAATATCATATTATTCAACAGTTAAATTTGTTAAATTCACATTTTATAAAGAACTATTAATCGTAGTAACTTTGTGGGAGTTACTACTCAAATAAGTTGATCCCCACCCATCGATGATGGAAATCTATTTTAATTCACGCCTGAAACGGGGAAAAATTGCTTCTTGCCAACGAGCATTTCTCCGTGTAAAACAGTGCTTTTGCTTACGGCTGGGGTTAAGCATTACAGTCCTACCAGTACCAAGACTCCGACCCTAGTCCCCATGGACTCCCAAACACAGAGAGTGCGCTCTTAGTTTTTTTTCCATTTCCTATTTTAGTTCTCACGGCGTGTTGTGGTGCAGTGTCTCTGCTCTTTCATCAATCATCATCGGTGCTGGTCGCTTATTTTAAGGTTTTGTTTCCTTTCTTTTATTCTCTCAGGAGGAAGAAGGAGCTGAACATCTATTCCGACGCTTGCAGGATTCTCCGGATGACGCCTCGCTACATTTTGATATTGTGTGCATTCTTTCTTTATTTCCGGTCCCGTCGTTAATTGACAGGTGCACTTTCGAGTTATTATTTCACTCATAATAAAAAACACGATGATTCAGGGATTATTCTTATGGGACAAAGGAGGAGAAGCGAAGGAAACCAAGGAAAAAGCTGCTGAACATTTTATTCTATCGGCCAAATTGAACCCTAAGAATGGAGAATCTTTCAAATATCTGGGCCATTATTATGGACGCGTTTCCCTTGATACTCAGAGAGCCCTCAAGTGTTACAAACGAGCCGTCGCTCTCAATCCTGATGACCCCGATTCTGGGGTAAGCCCAGTATTTTCTTTTTTGCTATATGTTAAAGTTCAATAACTGCCTTATCTTTATTGAAAAAGAAAATGATACTTTAGCTTTGTTTCCCCTCACACTGAATATTTTCATATCAGGAAGCTCTATGCAATTTACTTGACCAAGAAGGAAAGGAGAGTTTGGAAGTGGCAGTATGCCTGGAAGCTTCTGAAATGTCACCGAGGGCTTTCTGGGCTTTCCGCAGATTGGGTTACCTGCAGGTTTTTTTTTTATTACTTTTGCTCGTCTAGAAATCATTAAGGCTAAATCACAGTTACGCATTCTTTTCTGTATATACATCCTCATCCATCTTTTTAGTGCACTTGACCCATCTTGCTCCATAAACTGAAAACTATGGTAAACATTCTTTAATTAACATTCTATAGAACTTCTACTAAACAATAGCCCCTTAGCAACCGCATTCTTCAGCATTTTCATATCAAACTAGATTAAATTATTCAATTTTCAAATTTGTGAAATTCTGCTGACATCTGACTATATCCTCATTAAATCTCTCTTTAATTACATTGGTTGATACCTGCCATTAATTAATGTTTATTCATAACTTAACAGGTTCAACAAAAGAAATGGTCTGAAGCAGTTCAGAGTCTTCAACATGCCATTCGAGGCTATCCTACATGTGCTGATTTGTGGGAAGTAATTTCACCTCTCTTTCTTCCCATTGGATTTCCATTTTCATAGTTTTTTTAATAAATATTTAAAATTTTGTTAGGCCTTGGGCCTTGCTTATCAGCGACTGGGCAGGTTTACTGCAGCTGTAAAGGTACCTCTTTGTTTGGATTCCTTTTATATCTTCTGGATGGTTGATCCCTCAACCACTGTTTTACTTGTGGATTCTCCATCAGTCTTATGGCCGTGCAATTGAGTTGGATAATACAATGATCTTTGCTTTGGTTGAAAGTGGAAATATCTCTCTGACACTTGGTTCATTTAAAAAGGTACCCTTCCCTATCATTAGTTGTTATCCTGACATTTTTCCCCTCCAGAATTCTTGTTCTTGTTGTTTGAATTTTTTCCTTCCATTTGAACAGCTTCCATATTGAACTTAGTTTGGTTTTTAAATGTTCAAAATTTTGACAAGTTGAGTTGGTGTGTTTATTATTGACTTTGGAATTTTTAAGTGGTTATTACTGGTCTTTCTTGTATGTTTGGGCGAACGTTTGCAAACTTGAGTTTCAACGAACTAAATTTTGTAGAATTGATTTTGCTTAAAAGCAAATTTGAAGTGATGTGATTTATGTTTGGGAAATTTTCTCTTAAAAGCAAGTTTGTAATAAAATTCAGTATAAATTTTTCAACTCAACACAAAAGCTATAATTATCATGTTTACTCAAACATTAGTTTAGAGGCAAAATCAATTTTGGTTTTGAGCAACTAAACATGTTGGCACAATCAGAGAAAACAGAGAATCCATGAAAACCGAAAAAGAGGGAAACTAGAGAGAGAGAGAATTGGAGGGAAAAACTGTTTCTGAAAATTCTATTCTTTGATCTTAATGAAAACTGATTACAATCTCCATATTTATAGAGAGAATAACTTCCAGAGGAAGTTTCAGATTCTGTTAGACTAGTAACAGAAAGTTGTTGCTGAGCTGGCAACAGGATTACACAATATTCTGACTAACTAAATGGGCTCGAGCCTCTAACTAACAAACTCAGAATTCAGATTACACAGTTAATGAACCAGCGCACAAATTACTGGGCTGGGCTAGCTATTGAATTAATAAACACAGCGCCCCACAGCGCAACCAGTGGGCTAGAGCAATTACTGGGCTAGCTATTTCCCACAGCGCACACAGTGGGCTAGAGCAATTACTGGGCTAGCTATTTCCTAATACTCCCCCCGCAAACGCACGGGAGCTTGAGAACTTGTCAAGGACCCCGAGTTTGTGTCTGAAAGATAGAAACTTGAGTTCAGGCAATGGCTTGGTCAATGTATCAACAATTTGATCCTCTGCTGGTATGTGAGCAACAACAAGATGTTTAGCTATGACCTTTTCATGCACAAAGAACAAATCCAATTCCATATGCTTTGTTCTGCTGTGAAGAACAGGGTTATGAGATAAATTGGCTGTGCTAAGATTGTCAATTGCCACAATAGATGATAGGAGTAGTGAAAGGAACTTTCAATTTAGTGAGGAGAGTTTGAATCCATAACTTCTGTTGTAGTATTAGCCAGACTTAATCATCTATTACTAGTTCCACTTCATTTACTTATCCCTACAATTCTCACACACCTCTTACACTTAATCATCTATTACTAGTTCCATCTATTACAAAAAACCTGGTTAGTGTAAGTAAATTTGCCAAAGATAATTCTGTTTTCTTTGAGTTTCACCCCACATTTTGTGTTGTAAAACCTCAGGCTACTTCTGAGATACTTCTACGGGGCACCCTTGGCAAGGATGGACTCTATTCCTTTCCTAACATGCTGGACATTCAAAGGGCTGCTCCTTCTCCTCAAAAGATACATTCTGTTGTACCCTCTGCTCATATTGTTTCTTGTTAAAATAAAAGTCAGTTTGTAAATAATTCCTCTAGTTCTAGTTCTACTGTCTCTTCTTTGTATCAAACTTGGCATCCTCACCATGAGGCACTTAAAGTTGCTCTACAATCTTGTAACATTGCTATACCCAATAAATCATGTTTTGATTTTTGTTCTTCTTGCTGTCTAGGGAAAGCTCATAGGCTTCCCTCTCATCTCTCAACTTCTGTCTATAATGTGCCTCTTGAACTCATTTTCAGTGATTTGTGGGGCCCTTCCCCAGTTGCTTCTTCTCAAGGACAGATATTTTCTTACTTGTGTTGATGCCTTTTCTAAATACACTTGGATATTCCCCTTAAAACACAAATCAGATGCATTCCAAACCTTTGTTCAGTTTAAGACCATGGCTGAATTACAGTTGAACACTAAACTTAAATCTGTTCAAACTGGTTCGGGTGGGGAATTTAGACCTTTATCCAAACTCTTTAGTGATTTGGGCATCATTCACCGAGTAACTTGTCCACATACTCACCATCAAAATGGAACTGTTGAAAGAAAACACAAACACGTAGTTGAGACTGGTCTTACACTTCTAGCTCAAGCCAAAATACCTTTCAAATTCTGGGATTTTGCCTTTCTAACCGCCACCTATCTCGTTAATAGACTTCCCTCTGCTGGTTTGCAATTCATATCACCATATCGGTTATTGTTTGGTCAATCTCCCGACTATAAATTTCTCAAGGTATTTGGATGTGCTTGCTTTCCTTTTTCAAGAGCCTACAATTGCACAAAAATGTCCTATCATTCCAAAGAATGTGTTTTTCTGGGTTACTCTAGCAGTCACAAAGGGTACAAGTGTCTTTCGGTTGATGGTAAAATTTATATTTCCAAAGATGTCATTTTCAATGAACATCGTTTCCCTTATACAGAATTGTTTCCTAGTCCCTCTTCTATTCCTTTTCAACCTTCTGTTTTGTTTTCCCTCTTTTGTGATTCCAGTTTTATCCAAGGCAACTATACCTCACACTTTACCAGGTTCATTCTACGCAATACACATCTCATAGTGCAGTTCCTCCATCACCTAAGTCTTCATCTTCACCCTCAGTTCTTGCCTCACATTCCTATGCCCAACCAACTTCTTTACCTGCACAGCCAATATCCTCATGTGCACAGCCAATCTCTTCACCTGCACAATCAGTTTCCTCACCTGCACAGCCAGTTTCTTCACCTGCCTAGTCAATTTCTTCATCTTCAGATCTTGTACAGCCCACTAATTCTGTTCCAGCCACTACACCAGTCCCTCAATCAGCCTCACAATATCCAACTAACACTCACCCTATGATTACTAGAGCCAAGGCATGTATAGTTAAACCAAGGCTTAATCCTACCTTGCTTCTGACTCATATGGAACCCTCCTCACACAAACAGGCTTAAAAGATCCTAAGTGGTTTGCAGCTACGAAAGCTGAATATGATGCTCTAAATCGGAATGGCACTTGGTATCTAGTTCCTCTTCCTTCTCATCGCCAAGCCATTGGCTGTAAATGGATATTTCGGATCAAGGAAAATCTAAATGATTATCAATAAATGTGACAAACCAACGTTTACCCAAAGGTGTAGGATCAGACCAGGTCCCCAAACATCACTATGGATGATGGTAAAAGGGCTAGACGGTTTGTAAGGTTGAAATGGAAAAGAAGTGCGATGATGCTTAGCTAATTGACAGATTTCACAAGGAAGTAGTAGTTTTATTCTTGAAAAAATCAAGAAACAAGTATTTCAAATAATTGAAACTTGGATGACCCAACCTATAATGCCATAACATTATTTCACTGTCCTTAGAAATAAGACTAAAATTCAGACAAGTATTTTGAGTTTGTCTACTCAAGTCACATCCATCTTCAAAGATATAGAGTCCGTCAATCTCCCTAGCACTGCTAATCATCCTCCCCGAATTCAATTCCTGAAATTTACAAAATGAGGAGTCAAATATAGCATGACAATTCAGATCGATGGGTCATTTTGCTAATGGACAGTAAGTTGCATGATAGATTGGAACATGAAGAACATTGTGCAAAGTTAATGAGGGGGAGATAGGAACAGATCCAGTTCCGGCTATTGCAGAGATATACTCATCTGCAATTCTTATTTTTTTATTTCCTGCACAAGGACTATAGGAAGAAAACGGTTGAGTAATCTGTCATATGATCAGTTGCTCCATAATCAATAAACCAAGGAATTCTTGAATTTTTATTAATACTGAGGAGAGCAGTGGGAAGATGAGTACCTTTTTGGGCTAAAGAACTAGATGGGTTTACGGTCATTTTGGGAGAAATTTTTTTGTGCAAGTGCTCTAGTTGTTCCCGTGTAAACAAAGTTGTCTGATAAGTATGGTAGCTCGTTACTGTTATTAAAGATGGTCTGAAAAGCACGACCTTCTCCATTGGATTTGTTTTTCCAGTTTGCTGGTTTTCCATGGATTTTCTAGCAAGTCTCCTTTGTATTCCATGGTTTTCTACAATGGTCACACCATGTTTTCTTTCGCTTATCTCCATCTTGATCAAATTCAAATCCTTTAGTCACAAGGGCTGAACCCTCAGTATCCTGAATTGTGGGAAGTTCCGGAGTGCGCAGCATAATCCTTCTAGATTCCTCTCGTCTAATTTTAGAGAAGACTTCACGAATGGAGGGTAATGGTTTTCTGCCTATAATTCGTCCCCATACATCGTCCAAGTTTCGATTAAGACCAACAAGAAACGTGTAGGCACGATCATTCTCCCTCCCTTTTCTTGAAACGAGCCGCATCTTTAGGATTTTCCCAATCATCCTCGTGACATTGATCAAGTTCTTGCCAAAGGGACACCATCAGATTGTAATATGTGGTGACATCTTGGTCACCTTGTTTGGATTGCCAAAGTCATGTCTTTAAGTCAAATATCTGCTAAGAGTTTTCCAGGTCTGAATAACAATCACGGGCAGCTTCCCAAACATCCTTGGCCGTTGGTAGAAACAGATACGGTTTTCCAATAGTTGGCTCCATAGAACTAATCAGCCAAGCAATTATGAGAGTTTTCAGACTTCCACTTTGTCAAGGAAGGGTCAGTTTCTGTTGGTTGACTTGTTTCTCCATTTAGGTAACCTAGCTTACTCCTGCCTTCCATCACTAGCTTCATAGATTGTGCCCATTCAAGGTAGTTTTTCCCATTAAGCTTGTGTACCGTGAGTTGCAAGTTCTGGTTTTGGGAAAGAGTCTCAACAGCGACTGCTTGATTAGGTTGCTCATCTCTAGATGAGCCTGTCGAGGTTGTTGAAGGACTTGGAGTGGCAACGGTCATCGCCATTTTCACCATGGGAGGAAGAGGTACAGAGCACGAAGCTCTGATACCATCTAGGTTTAGAGAAAAGGATATTTTTATTGTACATTATTCCTGAAATATACAAAAGGAATTTATAGCCAGAATTGTTTACAAAATAATAACCATTCTGCTACAAATAAGGAGAAAGTAAATCTGCTACAAATAAGGAGAAAATAAAAATTGACTATCTAGCAGAATCTGAAATTAATTCAGATTTTATTCTATTTAAAAGATCCCTAAAAATCCTCTACCAAATAATTCCTTACTAACTTCAACAACTTTGGCTGATGGGTGTAAAACATAGGCAGTTGATATTGGTCAAGCTTCACCTCTTCCATCTTTGCATCTCAATTTTGTCTTATTTTTCCCGGGCTTTCTATTCAATTACAATTAGTCAACTTTCTCGTTCTCTAAATTATTCCATATCATTTAACTCAGAGAGAGAGAGGGAGGGTGTATGTCCAAGAGGAGGGGGGCGAAGTCTCCTGTAAACTGGTTGGAGGAGAAATCATAAAGCAGAGAGAAAGATTTAGGGAAAGAAAAGATGGGAGTATCACATGGTGCTTTCTACATTTTTTTGACTTTTATTTTAATGTCTTAGGGGCCGTTTGGGGTGGTTGCGAGTTTTCAGTTTTTGGTTTTTAAAAATTTTAAACCAAGTTTTTACAACTAAAAACCAAAAACTGAAAACCATTTTTTGTGGTTTTCAAAATGTCTACTTTGAAAACCACAAAAACAAGTTTTCAGTCTTTTGTTTTGAATTGTATAAACTTGATTGAAAATTTTTAAAAACCAAAAACTGAAAACTCGCAACCACCCCGAACAAGCCCTTAGTAATTTTTTAATTGGTTTGTGTCTAGAAGATAGAGGCAGGAAAATAATTAGAGGACAGTAGCGGAGAGTGCAGGGTCTCTTGAATACCCTGTGTTATCTTGTTACAGTTTCAGTATTTATTGTTTCTTGTATTTCTACCACACTGGTACCAATATTCTCCAAGGAATAATACAGTATATTTACCATTCTAAGTGTGTTTTTGTTCAGTTTCTAACTGTTATCTATATTTTTTATTGTTTATTGTAAATCTACCACACTGGTATCAATATTTGCCAAGGAATAATACAGTAGCTTTACCATTCTAAGAGTGTTTTTATTCAGTTTCTAACTGTTATCTATATTTTTATCAAATTATAGCATCTAGGAAGTGCAGAAGAGGGTATAAATTATTCTGCTTGGTTCTAAATCCATACCTGAAAATCTGAAAGTGTACTGTATGCAACAAATACATGATGAAGTTGTTTGATTGATGCCCATCTATTCTGTGTATTAAATAAATGTATAAAATTGCCTTGGGGCCTTTCTTCATGAAGGGAATTGAACAATTTCAACAAGCTTTGAAGATTTCACCAGATTGTGTGCCTGCACTATATGGACTTGCTTTGGGGCTGCTTGGTTTGGCCAAAGATTGCATTAACCTAGGGGCATATCAGTGGGGGGCTTCATTGTTAGAGGTTTTCTCCCTTCAAATTATTGTTTTTGATAATTTTACATTGTTCCGTATTAAGTTAAACCCTTCCATTTTGGCAACATCATTGAACTGACTGCAGGAAGCATCTGAGGTTGCAAGGGCGAGTGCTTATTTGTTTCGGAATATCTCATGTATTTGGAAACTACATGCTGATGTTCAGGTATCATTTTCTTTTTCAGTCAGCAAAGGTCTCCTTTGTTTTAAAAATCTTATATTTTCAGGTATTATTTGATGTGGTGGTGCTCTAGATACATGTCCACAAGTTAGTATCATGACAAAAATTTCTTCACTGCTATTTTATTTTGATCTGTGGTAGCTTGCATATGCAAGATGTTATCCTTGGATTGAAGATGTCCAAGAATTGGAATCTAATAAGGAAGCTTTCAGTGCTTCTATCATTTCCTGGAGGAAGAACTGCTTTTTGGCTGCAAGAAGTGCTCGATTTTCGTATCAACGAGCCTTGCACTTGTCTCCATGGCAAGCAAACATCTATGCTGATATTGCAGTAACTTCAGATCTTATTACCTCATTAGACAAAAATTGCAAGCAAAACTTAAATGCATGGTATGATCTATATAATCTGATTATTTTTAATGATCTTCTTGACTATTATGCTGCACTCAACTTAGTTGTTTTAGCAGGCAGCTGGCAGAGAAGATGTCTGTGGGAGCCTTGCTACTTGAGGGTGACAATTATGAATTCTGGGTGGCATTGGGATGTTTGTCTGATCACAATGCACTAAATCAACATGCTTTGATCAGAGGATTGCAATTAAATGTATCTCTAGCTGTTGCTTGGGGATATCTTGGGAAGGTATTGTCATGTGTCATCTGTAAACACTACAAAACCAACTTGGTAAATATTAATTGTTGTTACTGGTTGTTTTTATCATATTGCTTTTTTGATAAGTTGATGTGGCAGAGAAGAGAGGGAAGCAAAAATAGTAAGTTGTTAGTGTTACAAATCCAAAGAAGAGGACTGGAAAATTGATTGAAAAATTTTATTGAATTATTGAGAATAGGAGAGAGTTCTCTCTTCCTCCAAGGGTTTCCCCTTCAACAAAGGATTTCTCCTTTGACACAAACTTTCTAAAATCACAAAATGAATCCTTGCTACTATTTTCCCTATTTATTTGAGTCTCCTCTAACTGACTAACTACCCCAACTACCCCCCTGCGAAATTTCAACTTGGTCCTCAAGGTTGCAATCTTACAGGAAATATTAAGAAACAAATTTTCATCGTCTTGAAGTTTCAAAAGCCATGCTGAATTTTCATTGCTGCAACTATTTTGCATGCTTTCATTCAGCCTCTGAACTGGAAAACTCAACTGCCTTAGTTTGCAATTTTATAGTGCTCCCTAAATGCAGCTTACATGTGTGCTGCTTCCTTAGTAGCTGTTCGGTAAGCTGCCAATGTATTGTTCAGGTTCAACTTGTCCTCAGTAAGGTTCTCAATATCTACTGGATCAGCCGTGCTAGTTTCCAATGAGCCATTGGTATTTGTATTTCTACTGGTCTAAGTTCATGGTCTCTTACATGATTTTATTGAACTCTTGCCCCCTGCTGCCACTCCTATCAAGGAGCTTGAGCAGCGACAAACCTTTATGTTGTCCTTGTAGGGGTTACCTACTTTGAACTCTACATGGTCAGCTTTGTTGCACGTACCACCAAAGCCATCTTTTGACGTGGACATGCCTCCACGGATCCACCTGCAAGTGGTTTATAGGCCATATTTGCAGATAAAGAGTCTGACACACTCTTTCGAATTTGTTCTAAGCGAGCCTCATAAGTGAGTAGCATAGATTCAATGTCATCAGATGTGTAAGGCTCTAACTTACTGATTAAATTTGTAACAAAGGACTCATACTCCTCCATTAAACCTTCTAACATCAGATCTATGTATTCTTGAGTAGTTATAGGAGATCCTATAGATCCTAGAGCATCAATAATTGTCTTCAATTTCAATAAAAACTCTGCTATTGAATCATTACCTTTCTTAGTACTTCTGAGTTCTTGCCTCAACTGTCTAACTTTTGCTCTAGTGATTTTATCAAATAAGTGTGAATTCTGTCCCAGAGTTGAAATGAATGGACACATCCTACCATTCTTGTTGACAGAGAGGAGGAAAGAGAGGAGAGGAGCCATGAAAACAGTAATTGATCTTGTTGCTCCCACCTTTGATACTCCACATTCACCACTCTATTTTCTCGATCTGTTTCTGTGAGAAATTTTAGAGGAATTTCTGGATTTACTACAAATCGGTGCAGTTTGTGGCCACGAATTGCAGCCTCAATTTGCTGCTTCCAGATGAGAAGATTCTTTTCATCTAGCTTCACTGAAATAGGTTGCGAAAAAGTGATTAAAGCTGTTCCACTTCCATTTCCAGCAGGTTGTTCTTCATTGATCACTGACGCCATTGCAAAAGAAGGAGAAGAGTGTACCAGAGCTCTTAGGCTCTTGATACCATAAAGGAGAACGAGAGAAAAGTCTATATTACAAATATTACTCTAACAGTCTTTGACAAAGCTACTCTCTATCACCCACAAGTTTGAGGGGGGAATGTTAGTGATATATAGATGCGTGTATTAAGTTCAGTTTCTTGTTATGTTATTCTGCTGTAAGTAGTTACTACATGTTATATTGCTCAAACTGTAAGCAGATGTAGTTAGATTAAGTTAGGTGCAGTTAGCACCTAACTGAATCAGCTTAGGCATTAGCATTAGCTTAAAGCTGTATAAATACCTTCTTCATTGTACTTGTAAAAGTGGAGAATAGGATTGCTGAATTGCTTGAGGAAAAATACCTCAACAGCTGTATATTTATATACATGTTTTACACTCACTAATAAAGGAAACATAGACCTATACAAAAATAAGGAAATACAACTATACAAATCAACACTTAATGTAATTTCCTAGTTTCCTTAAATACATTTATTCTATTCTAATTTCCCTAAATAGGATATATTCTCTAACATTCCCCCTCAAGCTGGAGCATACAAATCATATGCACCAAGCTTGCCACAAAGAAATTGTATTCGAGGACCTCGAAGGGACTTTGTCAGAATGTCTTCCAGTTGATCATTAGAGTTAACAAACTCAATGACAACTTCCTTGGAAAGAACCTTTTCCCTGATAGTGACAGTCAATCTCTATATGATTTGTTCTTTCATGAAAGACTGGGTTGGACGCAATGTGGAGTGCAGCTTGGTTATCACAATATAACTTCATCTCGTTAACGTTACCGAACTTCAACTCCCTAAGCAACTGCTTTACCCAGATGAGTTCACAAGTAACCAATGCCATAGCACGATATTCAGCCTCAGCACTTGATCGAGCAACTACTTGTTGTTTCTTACTCTGGAAAATTAGATTAAATGAAAACTGATTTCATTGTAATAATACAAAGAGATC
The DNA here is from genome assembly GCA_026901365.1 of Sesbania bispinosa. Lineage (NCBI taxonomy): Eukaryota > Viridiplantae > Streptophyta > Magnoliopsida > Fabales > Fabaceae > Sesbania > Sesbania bispinosa. The sequence continues at coordinate 645,438 of QLOH01000526.1, read as the reverse complement.
ATACAAGATATATACAGGAGACCTATGCTATTTTAGGAAATATAATAACTCTATTCTATTCTAGGATCCCTTGATTTATGGGATTGTTCCTAATTATTCAAATCTGTACAAATTACAAGGAAATATACAAATTTCCTAATTTATTCTTTCCTAAAATACTATTTGATTTCCCACACTCCCCCTCAAGCTGGTGAATAGGTGTTTTCCATTCCCAGCTTGGATACAATCTTCTCAAAATTGTGGCTGCTCAGTCCCTTGGTAAGAATGTCTGCAATTTGGTCTTGAGAGGACACATATGGAGTGCATATCAAGCCACTATCAAGCTTTTCTTTGATGAAGTGTCTGTCTACTTCAATATGCTTTGTTCTATCATGCTGCACTGGGTTGTGGGCTATGCTGATTGCTGACTTATTATCACAATAGAGCTTCATAGGTTCTTCCCATTTTATCCTCAAGTCTTCTAAGATGATTTTAAGCCATAGCAACTCACATATACCTTGTGCCATGGCTCGGAATTCCGCTTCAGCACTGGACCGAGCCACTACACCCTGCTTTTTGCTTCTCCCAGTCACAAGATTTCCTCCAAGAAAGGTGCAATATCCTGTAGTTGACCTCCTATCCACAATTGACCCTGCATAATCAGCATCGGTATAGGCTTCAAGCTTCACATTACCATTCCTTTTGAATAGAATCCCTCTTCCTGGAGTTCCTTTAAGGTACTGTAAAATTCTGTGGGCAGCTTGTAAATGGGTCTCCTTTGGGCTATGCATAAATTGGCTAATTAAACTCACTGCATAGGCAATATCTGGCCTGGTATGAGACAAATATATAAGTCTGCCCACTAATCGCTGGTACATCTCTTTTTCAACAGCAACATCTTCTGCATTTCCAAGCTTTAGGTTTGGTTCTAATGGGGTACTAGCAGGTTTGCAAGCTGCCTTGCCAGTTTCCTTGAGCAAATCAGTGATATATTTCTGCTGGGATATAAATATCCCTTTCTTGGAGTGGGCAACTTCAATTCCCAAAAAATATTTTAGTTTTCCCAAGGTCTTGATCTCAAATTCCTTTCCCAAGCATTGGCTCAACAATTGTTGCTCTTCTTTATCATCTCCAGTTAATATTATGTCATCCACATACACCAATAATATTGTTACTCCCCCTGACTTGGAATGTTTAAAGAACAAAGTATGGTCCCCTTGGCTTTGTTTGTAACCCAGACCTGTCATAACTTTAGTAAACCTGCCAAACCATTCCAAGCGGGGGGGGGGGGGGGGCTGTTTTAGCCCATATAATGTCTTTTTCAACTTGCAAACAATGTTGGCAGCAACATCTTTACCATATCCCGGAGGTATCTCCATATAAATTTCTTCTTCAAGGTCTCCATGTAGGAAAGCATTCTTAACATCAAATTGTTCCAAGTTCCAACCATAATTGGCAGCAAGAGACAATATCACCCTAACTGTGTTCATTTTGGCAACCGGAGCAAAGGTCTCCAAATAATCAACTCCATAGGTTTGGGTGAACCCTTTGGCAACTAGTCTTGCCTTATATCTCTCAATTGATCCATCAGCCTTGTATTTCACTATATAGACCCACTTACATCCAACTGGCCTCTTTCCTATTGGTAAGGTGACTAACTCCCAGGTGTTGTTCTTCTCCAATGCCTCCATCTCTACATCCATGGCTTGCCTCCATTTTCTGTCAGACAATGCCTCAGATAGGGTATTAGGTAGAAGTGTAGTGTTTAGGTTTACTAGGAAGGTTTTATGGGTAGGAGAGAAATTTTCAAAGGACAGGTAATTTGAGAGAGGGTAGAGTGGCTGTTTGGTGCATTTTCTTGTCCCTTTTCTAATGGCAATTGGGAGGTCAAGATCATTTTGGGTTTCAATTTCAATCTGCACAGCTGGAGAAAAAATTGTTACCCTCTTTTTGTGGAGTCGAGTTGGATTCTTGAACATGGCTTGATCCTGGAATGGCCTTAGTCTTCCTTGAGTACACCAGCTTCTTACCAAATTTTCCAGCTTCAACATCTCCTTGATCAGCTTCACAATTAATTTCACTTTCTTGACCAGCTTCCTTTTCTTGACCAATTCCTTGACCAGCTTCACTTCCTTGACTTGTTTCACTTGTTACAGCTTCAATTTGATCTAGTTTAGGTTCAAATATCAAGTCTGTCAAGTCTGGAAGAATGGGAAAACTAGAATTACTACTTTCCTTATCTTCCCTGAAACTCTCCCCCTGAAGATAAGGTTCAAATATCAATTTGTTCATTGAAGGTAACATCCCTAGACACAAAGAATTTTTTGGATGGGGGGTGGTAGCATTTATACCCTTTCTGAGTGGATGAGTAACCAACAAAGACACACTTTAAGGCTCTAGGATCAAGTTTCCCCCTGTCTGTACTATGAATATGGACATATGAGATGCACCCAAAAACTCTTGGTTTAAGATTATTTGTAGTGGACAGGTTTGGATAGAAAGACGACAAAGCTTCCATAGGGTTTTTTGATCCTAAGACTCTAGAGGGTAGTCTATTGATAAGGTGTGTTGCTGTAAGAACAGCTTCCCTCTAGAAATTTTTTGGGACACTATTTTGGAACAACAATGCCCGAGTCTGATTTAATAGATGCCCATTTTTCCTCTCTGCGACCCCATTCTGCTGTGGTGTTTTGACACAAGAAGACTCATGAATTATACCTTCTTTTTGATAAAAAGAATCAAGGACATGATTGAAGTAATCTTTGGCATTATCTGACCTAAGCCTCTTAATATTAACACCAAACTGATTTTTTATCAAGGAGTGGAAGTTTAGGAAGACAGAACTGACTTCTGATTTTTGTTTAGTAGGAAAACCCAAGTGACCCTTGTACAATCATCTATAAAGGTGACAAACCATCGAGCACCAGACACATTTGGAACATTAGAAGGCCCCCATACATCAGTATGAACAAGATAAAAGGGGAAATTGCTAATTTTATTACTTATTGGAAAAGATACACGCTTGTGCTTAGGAAGTTCACACACCTCACAATGAAGACTCTCAACATCTAACTTGGTAAACAGAGAGGGAAACATAATTTTGATCACTCCAAAAGAGGGATGTCCTAACCGACAATGATAAAGCATGATTTTTTCTCTGTTGGTCATCAAAGATTCAGATATGAAGGAGTGAGAGATTTTGTTCTTGCTGGACAGACTTGGATCTTCAAGATAATAAAGGCCATTCCATTCTCTAGCATGTCCAATCGTCCTCCCCGAATCCTTGTCCTGAAATGCACAATGATCGTTGTAAAAAACAACTTTACATGACAAATCCTTTATAAGTTTTTGTATAGAGACTAGGTTGGTGGATAGCTTTGGGACATGGAGAACATCTTTTAAGGTTATTAAAGGATTGATTTGGATATTTCCTTGACCAGCTGCAGTTATAAGGGTTCCATCTACTGTGGCAATTTTCTTGTTGCTGGGACATGGGGAATATGTGGAGAAGTGTTTGGCTAATGGTGTCATGTGGTCTGTGGCTCCAGAGTCCAATATCCAATAATGGTTAAAGGGTGTATCTGAGACATTTAATCCAAAAGAAAGTGGAAACTTACCTGAGTATGCCAAAGAACACACACCTGTAGGTTTTTCCAGCTTACTAAGAAAGGTTCTTCTATCTCCTCTTGGTTAAGATGGGCAGCAGCTTCAGGCTTATTTTCTTCATTTGTTCCAGCAGCAACATAAACTTGTCCTCCTTTCCTTGAGGAGCCTCCTCTGTGTCCCCCTTCTCGATCTCGATTTAAAGGCTTCCCATACAACTTCCAGCACTTCTCTCGGGTATGATGAGGCTTATTGCAGTAGGTACACCAGAGACCATCACCTTTCTTCTCCACACTTGCTGATCCTCCTTTCTTCTGTTCGGCTACCATGGCCAAAGTCTGATCTCCTTTATGGTCAACCACCATTGCTGAGTTCTCTACTGCTGGACTCTCTAACATGAGACCCCTTCTACTTTCTTCACTTCTCACAATAGCCATCACTTCATTGAAGCATGGTACCTTTTGCTTCCCCAATATTTGAATCCTAACTTGATCAAATTCAGGATTCAAACCAACAAGGAAATCATAAACTTTGTCTTGTTCGATATACTCCTTGAGAAGTGTTGAATCTTCAGTACATTTGGCTTTTATGACTCTATAATGGTCTAGCTCCATCCATAATGATTTCAGCTGATTGGCATATTCTGTAACAGTCTTGTTCCCTTGTTTTGCTGGCAAAGTTTTCACCTTTACTTCATATACTTGAGCAGCATCTTTGGCTTTAGAGTAGGTTTGCTCTACAGCATCCCAAATCTCTTTTGCCGAATTAAGGAACATGCAGGTGTCGCTGATTTCTGGAATCATTGAATTCCACAGCCACGCCATGATCATTGAATCTTCCTCATCCCATGTAGTAAACTTGGGATCCTCCTGTTTAGGTCCAGACTCCGTCAGGTGACTCAACTTCCCCTTTCCCTTCAACACTGTACGGACAAGTTGGGCCCACTTCAAATAATTTCTTCCATTTAGTCTATATGCAGAATGAATATTCTGCAGTTCTCCAGGTTGCTGGGATTGGGTATTCCCTGTTTCTGGGGTTGGGTTCACAACTAACTCTTCCCTTGACATTATAGTAAGAAGATGGCTGAGTGGTGAAGAATAAAAGGAAAGGTTGTGCAATTAAGGCACAGAGAAAACAGCAGCAACAGAAGGATGTGCGACAGAAAAGGTTGCGATAGCAGGGAAAAAAAAGTGCAATGAATATAGGAAAAGATGCAACAGCAATGCAGGCTGCCGTCTTAGGTTAAGAAAAATGCAGCAGCAATGCAGGCTGCCGTCTTAGGGTTTACAGTGCGCAGACAGAGCTTCCTAGATCGGAAGCTCTGATACCATCTGGAAAATTAGATTAAATGAAAACTGATTTCATTGTAATAATACAAAGAGATCATACAAGATATATATAGGAGACTTATGCTATTTTAGGAAATATAATAACTCTATTCTATTCTAGGATCCCTTGATTTATGGGATTGTTCCTAATTATTCAAATCTGTACAGATTACAAGGAAATATACAAATTTCCTAATTTATTCTTTCCTAAAATACTATTTGATTTCCCACACTTACTCTTCCAAGATATGAGATTTCCACCTACAAAGACACAATAACCTGAAGTGGAGCGTCTATCAATGGGAGAACCAACCCAGTCTGCATCTGAATATCCGACAACATGAGTGTTTCCTTTGTCTTCATAAACCAACCCTTGACCAAGAGCATTTTTAATGTATCTCAGAATTCGAGTCACTGCATTCCAATGATCAACACAAGGGGATTGCATGAACTGACTTACTACACTGACTGCAAAAGAGATATCTGGTCTGGTTATAGTAAGATAGTTTAGTTTCCCAATTACCTTTCTATACCTACCAGGATCTGGATAGAGCTCCCCTTGATCTGGTAACAACTTGCTATTTGGATCCATGGAAGTGTCAACAGGCTTACAATTTATCATTCCTGTTTCCTCCAATACATCTAAAGCATACTTCCTTTGTGAAACTGTAATACCACTTCTAGACTGAGCAACCTCCAAACCAAGAAAGTACTTTAGTTTACCCAAATCTTTGGTTTGAAAATGATCAAACAAATGTTTCTTTAACCGAGATATTCCCTCATGATCATCACCTGTAATGACTATATCATCCACATAAACCACGAGATAAATACACCTACCAACTGAATTATGTTGATAAAAAACCGAATGATCTACTTCACTGCAAGTCATACCAAACCTTTGTACCACTGTGCTAAACTTCCCGAACCAAGCTCGGGGAGACTGTTTCAGACCATAAAGAGATCTCTTCAACTTACACACCAAGCCAGACTCCCCCTGAGCAACAAACCCAGGTGGTTGCTCCATATAGATTTCTTCTGCAAGGTCTCCATGAAGGAATGCATTCTTGATGTCAAGTTGAAGTAACGGCCAATGGCGAATGGCTGCCATGGCAAGAAGAAGGCGAACAGAAGCCATCTTAGCGACGGGAGAGAGAATGTGTCGCTATAATCAAGGCCATATGTTTGAGTGTATCCCTTAGCAACCAAGCGAGCTTTAAGACGATCAATACAATCATTTGAATCAACTTTCACAGCATATACCCATTTGCATCCTACAACTTTCTTCCCCGGAGGAAGGTGAACGAGATCCCATGTGCCACTATGCTCAAGAGCAGTCATTTCATCAATCATAGCTTGCCTCCATCCCGAATGAGAAAGTGCCTCACTGTCACTTTTAGGAATAGAAACAGAGGACAAAGAAGATACAAAGGCATAATATGATAGTGATAAACGATGAAAACTGAGAAAGTTGTAGATGGGATGAGGATTTCGAGTGGATCGAGTACCTTTCCGGAGAGCAATGGGAGGACTTGATTGGGAGGACTTTGGCAAGGTCGTGATAGGAGAAGCCGTTGGAGTTGGACATGAATCACTAGGATCTTCTATTAAGTCTTCTGTTGGTGGAAGAACTTTTTGTGTTCTTCGTCGATATGTGATGAGAGGGTGCTGCGAAGTACCAGACTGAGTCTCTCCGGGCTGGATAGAACCAGGTGACGAAACCTGCAAAGGAGACAGAGGTGGACCAAAATAGGGAATTGGTAATACATCAGAGATTGTATTAGACTCAACGGAAGAGGTGAAGTATGGTGTTTCTTCAAAGAACGTTACATCTGCAGAAATATACCAACGGTGTGAGGAAGGACAATAACACCGATATCCTTTTTGTAGCCTGGAATAGCCGACAAAGACACATTTGATAGCACGGGGAGACAATTTGTCTGTACCTGGAGAGAGGTTATGAACAAAACAAGTACAACCAAACACACGAGGAGGGACAACATATAGAGACTTTGTAGGAAACAATAATTTGTGAGGTACTTGGTTATTAATAACAGAAGAAAGCATACGATTAATTAGATAACAAGCTGTTAAAACATCATCCCCCAAAAATGTAGAGGCATATTTGTATGTAATAACAAAGTTCTGGCAGTCTAAATAAGATGACGATTTTTTCTTTCAGCCACACTGAGGTGTGTGGGGACATGTAGACTGATGTAGAATACCATGAGATGACATAAATGGTGAAAATTCATGGGAAAAATATTCTTTGGCATTATCACTCCTTAAGATCTTAATTGATTTTCCAAATTGATTTTGTATTTCAATATAGAATGACTTGAAGATAGAAAATAATTCAGACCGTTCTTTCATAAAAAACAACCAAGTAAACTTAGAAAAGTCATCTATAAAGGTGACAAAATACCTGAATCCTAATGAATTAGAGACACGACTTGGACCCCATATATCAGAATGAATAACAACAAAAGGTTCTATTTGATTCTGAACCTGACTAGGAAAGGAAGAACGAGTATGTTTCCCGAGTTGACATGACTCACAATTTAGGGACTTCAATTTTGCAAGACATGGAACCATTAGTTGAAGTTTCTGCAGACTGGGATGACCTAGACGTTGATGAAGAAGGTGGGGAGACTCAGTAGCAGCACATACTGTTGGAGACGTGGTCTTCAAATAGTAGAGTCCTTGTGATTCATGTCCTACACCAATCGTCTTCCCCGTACCGTGATCCTGAATAATGAAAGAATCAGAATCAAAGGTGACTGAGCAATTAAGTGAATGAGTGAGTTGACTCAAGGAAATAAAATTAAAGGGACATCCAGGTATGAATAGGACAGATTTTAATGAGATAGATTCAGTGGGAGAAACATGACCAATGCCTTGGACTGGTACTTTAGAACTGTTAGCAAGAGTAATAGAGCGTGAAATCTCAAATAAAGGAGAAGAAAATAGTGACCGATTACCAGACACATGGTCGGAAGCACCACAATCAATAACCCAAGATGTCGGATTATGGTTGGTATGGGATATAGAAACTGTAGGATTACCGGTATGAGCAATTGTAGTTGTGGCTGACTGATTTTGTTTGGCTGCCTTCCACTGCATATACTCCTGGATTTCAGCTTTGGACAAAAAAATAGGTTGCTTTCCTGTCACAACTTCAGAAAAGGATGTGGATAATGCCATTATAGCGACTGCGAAGAAGACCGACAGACTGAGATCTGTCTTTTGGGGTATTTGACCCCCAAAACGGACAGAGGAGGCCTGGACGAAGCTGACGGGACCGGCGGCGGAGCAAACGGAGGCCTGGAAGGCAGCGCGTGGCTTACACGCGTCGACAAGGACAGCGGACGGTGGCGGCGCGTGCGGAAGCGGACGGCGGCGCTGTTTTCGGGGATCAATAGATCGGCACCTTCTGTGTCTGTTGCTGACGTTTCGGTTGCTGGACGGTGACTTCACGGTGGCCGGACGTTTCTGGACAGTGGACTGTTAGAGAGGGACAGGGACAGCGGACTAGGATTCTGACTTTTATCAGGCCCACAGGAAGTGAGCTCTTGATACCATGTAAAAGTGGAGAATAGGATTGCTGAATTGCTTGAGGAAAAATACCTCAGTAGCTGTCTATTTATATACATGATTTACACTCACTAATAAAGGAAACTTAGACCTATACAAAAATAAGGAAATACAGCTATACAAATCAACACTTGATGTAATTTCCTAGTTTCCTTAAATACATTTATTCTATTCTAATTTCCCTAAATAGGAGGTATTAGCTATTGGGGTTGAGTTAGGCCCAGGTCCAAAATCTAATATGGTATCAGAGCCTATCCTAGATAATCCGTTGTCATTGGGCCGCCACCCGTATAGATGTCCACGCTCCAGATGTCCAGTCCTGGGCGTGAGGGGGTGTGTTAGAGTCCCACATTGCCTAGAGATAAGGCCAAATAAAAGTATATAAGCCTTGTGCAGTCCTCACCCTTCAAGCTAGCTTTTGGGGTTGAGTTAGGCCCAGGTCCAAAATCTAATAGTACTCTAATGAGATATTCAGAATCACAATTCTAAATCTATCTCAGAATCATTCTATTCTCTCTCTCCTATCAATTCTATGAACCCTAAACTTAATTAACACGACGACATGCACATGAAAAATGTGTTTTATAGGTAGGCTAAAAAATATGAAGACTGAAGTAAAAAGCCTATGAGGCTCCTTTTGTTGTGAGCCGGGTGGGTGGGGTGGGATTATCGGACGATTTGCACTGACAACGGGCTACTTAGGCCACAGATATGAGTGACTGTCTATCATAAGTTATGCATGGTTTAACATAGCAACTTCTGCACCTTTGGTTAAATATCGTGATGCATAACATCATAAGAAAGACATTGGAAATGTTTTATGTGGACATTCAGCTTGTGTGTTTGTCTAATTTTTTCAGCTGTATTCTAAAGTGGGTGAAAAGCAATTGGCAAGGCAAGTGTTTGATCGTGCTAGAAGTATTGATCCTGGCCTTGCATTGCCATGGGCAAGCATGTCAGCTGAGTCTTGTGTTAGGTATCTAATTTCATTTATTTTGTCATTATCATGTAGTGTAAATGATAATTTAGTCTATTAGGGGCCGTTTATTTTGATAAAACATTTTCTGTTTTCATTTCCAGTTTTTTAGTTTTAATTACCAAAATATTTTCTGATTTCATTTTGCTGGTTTTCTAACTATTTTCTGTCTATAGTAGGGAGCCTTCATCAGATGATGCATTTGAGAGCTGTTCCCGAGCTGTACAAATAATGCCTGTAATTTACTAATTCCTGTCGCATAACATGCAATGTGTTGGAACTGTTACTGGGGTTGGGTGTCTATATATCATCACTGTTTATTTTAGCCAAATATCAATGTGTTGGGGATTTCCCTCTACCAATTTCATAGATTTATCGGAAACATTATTTTAGCCAAATATTTTTTCTGGCATGGTTAAATTTTTGTTACTTTCTTTTAAATATTTGTTGATTACTGTGCAGTTAGCTGAATTCCAAATTGGGCTCACTAAGCTTGCTTTGCTGAGTGACCATCTTTCATCTTCACAGGTTAGGTTATATGATAGATTAGTGATTTGCTGTGGTGATCACACATTTTCTTTTGCGTCTTCTGAAGCAGCTGTCTAGCTTGAAATTCATGCCAATGCTGCATTTAATCGTCACAGGTTTTTGGAGCTATTCAGCAGGCTGTGCAGCATTCTCCTCACTATCCTGAATCCCATAATTTGCATGGGTTGGTTTGTGAGGCTCGAAAAGATTACAAGTCTGCTGCTATTTTTTATCGGTTAGCACGTCATGCATTGAGCATTGGCTCATGGAGTATTCAAAACTCACGTATCACGGACGTATCAATCAATTTGGCCAGAGCACTTTCTAAGGTAAATATACTAGAGATCTCTTAGTCTTATTTTTAAAAATCCTATAATGATGTTCATTAACTCATTATTTGATACAGGCAGGGAATGCTACTGATGCTTTGCAGGAATGTGAAAATTTGAAAACAGAAGGTTCAGGTTCAAATTTTGAAATTTAATTGTTGAGATTGAATGTTAAATCACTGTTATTATTCTAACTGTTTTTTGTTCATAATTCCTAAGAATGAATTATGAAGTGTGATGAGAAAGATGAGAAACGAGAGGCATGTGATGGAATTCATGCGTTTCTATTACACAACAGAGTAATAAATACAAAGATTTACAATTACCCTAATTATTCTATTTACATTATTTCTAACACTCTCCCTCAAGCTAGAGCATATAAATCATATACACCAAGCTTGTTACATATATAATTGATTCAAGGACCTTTCAATGGCTTAGTGAAGACATCTATCAGGTGATCATTGGAATTGATGAATCTAGTGTTGATGTCTCCAGATAAGATCTCCGTAATCAAGTAGCAACCAATCTCAATATTTTTAGTCCTCTCATGGAACACTAGATTTGAGGCATATGTATGGCAGCCTAGTTATCACAAATGTGTTCATCTGTGAGATCTCCCCAAAACGTTAGTTCTTTAGGGTATGTTTGGGAATGTGGAGGGGGAGGGTTGGGGGAAAATGGAGGGGGAGGAGGAAGGTGGGAGATTTTGTAAATATTGGACATTCTCAAACACAAAGGGGCTAAAGGGTTCCTACAACCCCCCCCCCCCCCCAACTCCCATTCCAAACAAAGCCTTAAGCTCACAGGTGGTTAAAGCCATAGGCTTTATCCGTTTTCATGAAATCAAGTTATCACCAATAAAAATGCAATACCCTTAAGTGGATCTCCTATCAGTAGGAGAGCCTGCCCAATTTGCATCTCAATATCCTACAATTCAAGTATGACCTTTGTCTTTATACAAGAGACCTTTTCCTAGAGCTCCTTTAATATATTTTAGAATGCAAATTACTGCATCCCAATGTCCTTCATAGGGAGAGTTAAGAAACTGACTTACCACACTAACTGCTAAGGAGATATGTGGACAAGTGATAGTGAGATAATTCAGTTTCCCAACTAGTCTTCTATACCTCTTTGGGTCTGAAAGTTGTCGCCCCTTGACTTGGTCGAAGTTTGGCATTGGGATCCGTAGGGTGTCAAATCAGCCCATTTAGCCCTACCCAGCCATGGCCCTTGTGAGTCAGGGCCAAAAAGCCCACTCACTAAAAAAACCAGAGTCGTAAAGGCCACAAAGCGCTGTGGGCTAGGGCTGGCCCATGGGCCTAAATTTAGAAAATATTGACCTTTTTATTAAACAAACTAGGTAGGCCCACTCTAAGGGCTGCCTAGTCCACCCCAGACAGCCAACATCTATTGTTTTTCTAAATTTGAAAAAAATTATTTTGATAGATTATTGAATAATTAATATAAATTAACAAAATAACATTGTGTTTGTTAGATAAATTAACAAAAATTTTGACATCTAAAGCTTGTGGATGATATTTTAGTAAAAACCTGAAAATGTGACCAGAACTTATCGTTTGCCTGTGGATGATATTTTAGCAGATGTACATGCCAGTTTTCCACTGCCCTTAGCTTATTACGTGGATGACAAAAACAAGAAAAGAAAGGATTATCATAATCTATACTTAATCTCTTATTTTTCTCTTTTGTACGTTAGTGAAGGCAGAAAGAACTCAATGCTAAATATAGTAGATGACTTTCCCAAAGGAGAAAAAACATTGGAGACAAAAAAAATATCTGATTGCCATATTATGTATCCTATTTCACCCTACCTTCCTCAACAGTCATGTGACTCCTAAAAGGAAAAGATATTCAGATAAAAAGAAAGAACAAAAGCAACAGTAGCAATTCATTCATTGAACATAACCCAACCAACACCACTCTTTGGCTTCTAAGTCTTTCCTAATCCCTCTTACACATCACTGCATCAGGCACACTTTACACTTTTTTTCTCTCTTGTGTGTGCTACCAGTTCTTGTTCTCTGAGCTATAAAGCTGAGTACAAAACCATTATCTGATCTTCCTTTGACTCTTTATATCCCTTCAGTACTTTCACTAGTCATTCTGCCAAAACTGCTACTATTCTAGATAAGATAACCTTCCATAAATAGTTCACATTGATCAGATTAGGCTAGCAGTAGCAGAGCTTGTTCTGAGCCAAACCCATCATTTTTCTGCAAGAAGAATACCAATAATTTTCAGATCAAGGCTTGACTTCCAAATATGAATCTTGTGAAGGAGTTTCGTGAAGAAAATTGTTCCAAAAAGGGAAATATGGATCCTGACAAATTAAGATATTTTACAAGTAGTAAACTTACCCAAACAAATTAATATTATGTAAGTTTCTAAAATTACACACTGGCAACATTTAGCATTTCCAGTAAAGAGGTCTGAATGCTGCAGTTAAAGCAAATTAATATTATGCTGCAGTTGAAGCAGATTGCCATTATCTTTCCCCTGAGAACCCACATGGACAATGCAACTAACACTGATATGAGCCATAACATATTAAAGCAAATTAATCAGCTCAAGGAAGTAGCAATGTAGCTTATAGACATTCCAACATCCCTTTAAGCATATATTTTTCATATTGATACCAACTACCAAGAGAGGAAGAGGAATGGAATTTAGATTATAGGCCCTATTATGCTGTCAATTCCCAACATAGAGTATTAGAATATTCTTACTATTAAACTAATAGAACATAGAAACACAAGATGCTTATAATCATCTTACATGGCTGAAATCTCAATTCTTACCATCAGTCTTCAACATTCAACATCTTGAGGCACACTGGACTCTCCTGTTGTGGCCTCTTGATCAAAAGTATTGCACTCATCGTCACCTAAAACTCACACTCACAATCAATTGAAACACAATTAGACACCAATCATAATTCCTAAATAACTATATAAGATTATGACACAAAGTATTATCATTAGGATTTTGAGCAAAACCATGCAACCAATTCCTCGTGCAAATCAACATTTGGACATTTTCAGGAAAAGTGGAGCTTCTGTATTTGGTAAGAACATGTCCACCAATACGAAAAGCAAACTCTGACATCGTTGTGGTAATTGGAATGTTAAGTATATCTCGTACCATGATAGAAAGTGTAGGAAACCTCTTTTTCATTAGTCTTCCAATAAAGTGGTAGATCAAAATTCTCAATGTCATGATTGTCTACTTGTGATTCATCCAAATACACATCTAACTTACTCTTACCAGTGGTGGATTTCATTTCATCCTTACTCATGTAGCATAAAATGTATAATAATTATACAAACACAAGAAAAATTAAATAAAATAATGAATAAGTTGGCACATAAAACTTAGGGAAGAGAGTATAAAACCACCCTAAACTTTTACCTTTTTGCAAATAGATACCATGAACTTTTATTTTGTCCTAATTAACCCTTAAACTTATATTATTGTTGCAATATGTTATTTCATTAACATAATATTAAATAATTAACGAAACCAATCATAATTAATCAAGATTTTTTAATTAAAATATTAAAATAATATAAAATAAAGTTTTAAAAAATAAAAAATAGAAAAAAAACCCTAAATTAAAAGAACACACTATCATGTTTCACATTTAGAATTTCAAATGTGTTTGAAATTTGACAGAATTCAAAAATAAAAAAATTGAAAATTTTACTCTTTTACATGTTTTTAATATTTGAAATATAAAATATTGAAAAATTGATATTTATTATGTTAATTATTTAACTTCATATTAATGAAAGGACCTATTGCAATAATAATAAGAGTTTAAGGATTAATTGTGACAAATTGAAAGTTCATGGTGGCTATTTGCAAATGGCCAAAAGTTCGGGATGGTTTTATGCTCTTTTCCCTAAAACTTATAGCAAGAACTTTTAATCTCTTGGGCCTATTCCCCTCTTCATGTGACTTAGGCAAGTTGTTTCATTGGATGATTGAGAAAGAGAAACACTTGAGATGGGAAAATTGTCTACATATTCCCCTTAAAGCTTCTTAATCTTTTCCTTCACATTATTAAGCGTTTCTAGCTACGTCAAATGATTGTCTTTTAGCAATAAGTTAAAATATCAATCTTCAATTCCGAATCAAGAATAGCTCCAAAAGCTAGCATGACACTATATTGCTTCCAATATTTATCAAACTTCCCTCATCCTAAAAAACATTCTTTATGACATCATCATCGTTGTTTAAATTTTCCTTTAAGATACTCTCATTTTTCCACATTTGCATGAAATACGAATTCGAAGTAGGGTAAGATGAACCGGGGATTAGATTCGTAGTATTTTAAAATGGTTCTAAGAATTGACAAATTTCCTCCGCCCTCTTCCATTTCTCATAAGGTGGGCAATATTTATAATTTCCATCTGCCACTCGGAAAAAATCAAAACTTTCTCATACTTGATTGCACTCTCAAGCATTAAATATGTACAATCCCACCTACTAGTAGACACATCTAAGCTTAAGATAATGCCTGTGTTTTTGCCATCATCATAGTCACAAACTTTAAATTTAACCATTCTCCCATCCGATCCGTATATACGTAACACACTCTCGAATTTTATAGAGGGCTTCGTTAGCCACTTTTAATCCCTCTTGAACAATCAAATTGAGAATATGGGCAAAAAACGCATATGAAAAACTCCCCACACACAACAAACTACTCTTGCACACGAAAATGGTTCTTCAAAATTTCTTGCATATTATTGTTTGCAGAAGCATTGTCTAAGGTTATAAAAAATATTTTCTTTTCAATTCCCCACTCTTTTAAACAATAAAATATAACAACTTCTATTCCAATACTCGCGTGTGGAGGCTTCATTTGACAAAAAATGAGAACTTTACTTATTAAACTCCAATTTTCATCAACAAAGTGAGCTGTCTTATAGATATATCTCTCACTGGTAGTTGTTGTCCAAACATCAGAAGTAAGACACTATTGGGAATCCTAGACATCAATTGCCTGCATTTCTCCTTCTATCTAGTGTATATTTTCCTGACATCTGACAGGTGAGACAGTGTCCCTATAATCTTGTCCAAACACTTGTGTATATCCTTTGGCCACTTGACGGGCCTTGAGCCGGTCAACTTTGCCGTTAAGACCAACCTTCACTGTGAAAACCCACCAGTAACCAATGACGGACTTCCTTGGAGGAAGATGAACAAGGTCCCAAGCACCACTACTCTAAATTACGCACATCTCATCAATCATAACTTCCCTTTACTCAGAATGGGATAAGGCAGCATCACCTATAATCTTACGAATGGACACAAGACAACAAAGAAACCCAAACATAAGGTGAAGGAGATAAATAACGTTAACCCAAAGTAACAAAACAAGGATAAGGGTTAAGAGTGAACCTAATACCTTTACGGAGTGCAATGAGAAGGTCAAGTTCAAGATGGAGGTGGAGGGATGTCCAATGAAGTGTTCACTAGAGGAGTTGGAGTTGGAGGGGTGTCCAATGAAGTGTTCACTGGAGCCTCATCAATAGTAAAAGTAGGTGTAGGCTCAACTGCTCAGGTGTTATATGTGAGGAAAACCAACGATGTTAGACTTGCAAGGGACAGACAAATGTAGGAGCTTCTTGAACCTAGGGCAACTCTGATGGGGTGAACTTAACGATAACATGAGGAAGAGGTAAAGTGGCGAAGATAAACTTAGGTGTGGTGAAATATCCAAAGAAAGCTATAGACTCAAAGAATGTAACATCAACTGAGACCGAATATTTGTGAAGAGTAGGAGAGTAACGACGATAACCCTTTTGGGACTAAGTGTAACCAATAAAGACACATTTGAGAGACTTGGCAAACAACTTATTAAGACCATGAGTCGGATTATGGACAAAACAAGCAAACCCAAAGTCATAAGGTGTTAGAGAATGCCAATTTCAATGGGGAAATAACACAATGCCACACTTGGTTATCATGGACAATGGAGGGCATTCGATTAATGATATAACAAGTGGCAAGAATAACATCACCCCAAGAACAAAAATGATCATTGCTATGGATAAGAAGTATCAGTGTTGTTTCAGTAAGATGACGACTTTTTGCATTCAACCCCATTTTGTTGAGTGCTATGAGCATAGGTTTTCTGGTGAAGTATGAAATGAAATGTCGTAAAAGTTTGAAATGACTGAGATAAGTATTCACGAGCATTACCGCTGCGAAAAGTATGACTAGGAACACCAAACTATGTTATTATTTCATGGTAAAATTGCTGAAAACATGAGAGCATCTCTAACCGATTTTTCATTAAAAATAACCAAGTACAACGCGAATAATCATCTATAAAAGTGACAGAGTATTTGAACCCCAAAGTTGACTCAACGTAATTAGGACCCCGTACATCAAAATGGACCAAAGCAACGAGAGATTTAGCTCTGTTGTGGTCTCGATGGAGAGATGAACTACAAGAATGTTTCCCAAGTCAGCAAGAATCACAAGACAAGGTAGATAATTTGGACAAACTCAATACCAATAATTTTGTAAGACTAGGATGTCCTAACTGAGCAGGGATAAAGAAAGGGGAATTGGCAACGATGCAAATGTTAGAGGGGCTTGAAAGTTGGTAGAGGTCGTTGGACTCACATTCGACGCCAATCATTCGACTTGAACTTCGGTCCAACAAAAAGACCAAATCTTTAGTGAAACAACTGATATAAGTCAAGCGTTAGAGAGTAAATTAAATGGTGAACCAAGAACATAGAGTCCAAAATCATTAGATAAAGAAGGAAAAGGATGGGTAATATCCACTCTGTTGGATTGTGTTTGGGTAACATTTGACGATGTAATTATGGGTAAATAACTAGTGGTAGACAGTGTAGAGAATAAGGATTTATTATTGAAGATATGATCAGTGGCACCAAAATCCAGAACCCAAGTACTAAGAGAAGGCGGCTTGAAGAGGCAAGCATAGTGTTGAGATGAAGAGAAAACGAGAGACATATGATAGAATCCGTGTGTCTAGAATACACAGCGGAAAATAATATATATACACATAAGTGTATTTACAAATATACATAGTGATAGGCCCAAGCCCATATCTATCATATGATATACTAACAATAACAATCTAACACTCCCCCTCAAGCTGGAGCATATAAATCATATGCACCAAGCTTGTTACATATATAATCAATCCTAGGACCCCTCAATGATTTGGTGAAGACATCTGCCAACTGATCATTGGAATTAACAAACTGAGTAGTAATGTCTCCAGATAAAATCTTTTCTCTGATGAAATGGCAATCTATCTCAATATGTTTGGTCCTCTCATGGAATACTGGATTAGAGGCAATGTGAAGGGCAGCTTGGTTATCACAAATGAGGGACATTTGTGTAACCTCCCCAAATCTCAGTTCTTCAAGTAACTGTTTGAGCCAAATAAGCTCACAAGTAGCTGAAGCCATAGCTCTATACTCTGCTTCTGCACTGGATCTCGCCACCACATTTTGCTTCTTGCTTTTCCAGGAAATCAAGTTGTCACCAATAAAGACACAATATCCAGAAGTGGATCTCCTATCAGTAGGAGAACCTGCCCAATCTGCATCTGAGTATCCCACAACTCGAGTATGTTTATTGTCTTCATATAACAAACCTTTTCCTGGGGCTCCTTTAATATATTTTAGAATGCGAATGACTGCATCCCAATGACCAGCACAAGGAGAATTAAGAAACTGACTTACCACACTAACTGCAAAAGAGATGTCTGGACGAGTGACGGTGAGGTAGTTCAGTTTTCCAACTAGTCTCCTGTATCTCTCAGGATCTAAAAGTGGCTCCCCCTGACCTGGTAGAAGTTTAGCATTTGGATCCATAGGTGTGTCGACGGACTTGGAATTCATTAGCCCGGTCTCCTCTAAAATATCCAATGCATACTTTCTCTGGGAAATTACAATTCCATTCTTGGATTGTGCTACCTCAATCCCCAAGAAGTATCTCAGTCTGCCAAGGTCTTTAGTCTGAAAATGATGACAAAGGTGTTGTTTTATCTGTGAAATGCCATGGTGATCACTACCTGTAATGACAATGTCGTCAACATACACTACCAAGTAGATACACCCAGCAGCTGAATGGCGATAAAACACAGAATGGTCAGCCTCACTCCGAGTCATACCAAACTGCAGGACTACTGTACTGAATCTACCAAACCAAGCCCTGGGAGACTGCTTAAGACCGTATAAAGACTTGCGGAGACGACACACTAAGCCTGAAGACTCCCCCTGAGCAACAAAACCAGGAGGTTGCTCCATATAAACTTCCTCCAACAAGTCACCATGAAGGAAGGCATTTTTGACATCTAACTGATAGAGGGGCCAATGACGAATAGCAGCCATGGCTAAAAATAATCTGACAGAAGCCATCTTGGCGACGGGAGAAAAAGTGTCACCGTAGTCTAACCCGAATATCTGAGTATAACCTTTGGCGACTAATCGAGCTTTGAGCCGATCAATTGTGCCATCAGGGCCAACTTTCACTGTGAAGATCCACCGACAACCAACAACAGATTTCCCAGGAGGCAAAGGAACGAGATCCCAAGTACCACTGTTCTGAAGAGCACACATCTCATCAATCATAGCTTGTCTCCAACCAGGGTGGGCTAAGGCACCACCTCAACCACCTCTACAGGTTTATCATCGTCGGCAACCTCCACGCCTTCCAGACGGGCCACCTATTGACTCTCCTCCGGAGCCAACTCCTCCGTCTCTTCCGGTCCCACCTCCTCCGGCCCCTTCGGCCCCACCTCCTGAGTCTGATCTCCCTATTGCCTTCTGAGTAAGATGATCAAGATAATCCTGTCCCTTTAGCCAGAGTCGTATATCAGAGGCCCAGGTATCATAGTTACTGCCATCTAACTTGTCAATAGAGAGTGGGACATTGACATAGTTAGTAAAGATAGGAGTATCAGACTTAGTAGCAGCAGGAGTAGCCATGGGTCAACTGTAGGAGAGAGAAACAGCCACAGGAGAGAGAAAAACGTCCAAAAAAAGGAAGAACCCGCGAGGACCAGACCTGAAACTCACAAACAAAGACCAGATCGGGGTAGAGGACACCGAGGCGAGTCTGGCGGCGGCGAGGGCAGCCGGAACGGCGGCCGGACGCGCCTCCACGCGCGGCTGACGGCGGCTGACGGTGGAGAAACGCTCCGGCGAAGAAACGGCGCGTGAGAGCGCGTCGCTGCTCCGATGGACACGATTCCGGCGGCGTTGGACTCGGATTGACGGCGCGAGTCCGACGGTGGTGGCCCCGGTTGGATTCACGGCGGGCGGCGGCGGCAGCGGCGGAAAAGAGAGAAAAAGTGCCGGAAAAATAACACGGCAACACGGGCAGACCGGAAACCGGAATGAGACACGGTTTCCGGAAAAAAATTTGACACCAATGGACAGTGGGTCCACTGGGAAGGCACGGACTAGGGTTATCTCTCGTTAGGCTCTAGATACCATGTTGAGATGAAGAGAAAACGAGAGACATATGATAGAATCCGTGTGTCTAGAATACACAGCGGAAAATAATATATATACACATAAGTGTATTTACAAATATACATAGTGATAGGCCCAAGCCCATATCTATCATATGATATACTAACAATAACAATCTAACACATAGGAATTACCATCGTCAGTTTGTACAACAGAGGCAGTTGACCCGAGGTGTGACACCGCTCAAATCAGTATAAAAAATCAACATAGGTTGTCGGTGTTGCAGTGAGACCCAAGGGACGCTCCTCAAGCCACTTAAAGAAATCATATGTAGGCATTGTTGCAGCAAGAGCAATGGGTGGGTCACGGGAGGTTCTGGAAGCAATGAGTCAAAGAAGTAAATAGAAGTTGTGTATTAATGTGAACTACCGCATGTAAAGCATGTGATTTTGGGATGCTTTGTTTATGTTTATAGCTTATGATTTTTTGAAGGATGTCTTGGTTGAGGATGGTGTGAAAATTTATTTGAATTTTTCTTGTCTTGTTAACACCTTTTTTTGTTGTATTGTTTAAGGGGCACTTGATGAAGAAGGTTTACAAGTTTATGCTTTCTCATTGTGGCAACTTGGTGAAAATGATTTGGCTCTCTCTGTGGCTAGAAGTCTTGCTGCAAATCTTTCTTCTATGGAAAAGACATTTGTGGCGACATCGATTTGTTTCATCTGCAGATTAGTATACTTCATATGTGGATTGGATGTAGCCATCCCTAGCATTTTGAAAATGCCAAAGGAGTTATTTCAAAGTTCAAAAGTTACTTTTGTTATTTCAGCTATCAATGCTCTTGATGGACAAAATCGTCTTGGATTTATCATCTCAAGTGCTCGATGTTTTCTCAAATTTCATGAAGAAATTGCCAGAATGCACTTTTTAATAGCGCTTGGTAAACTGGTATCTTTTTAGCCTCTTAATTTTTTATTAATCTTGTTTCCTCCATTCCTCCTAAAAAAATGCTTTAAATTAAAAGATAATGGAAAAATCTTATGGTCTGGTTTTCGCAGGTGAAAATTGAGTCGGATTGCCACCTTAACGTTCATAGTGGTGTTGCCTACCTCAGAAAAGCACTGCACATGTTCCCTAACTGTAATTTGATGAGGTAGTTTTTTTCGTATGTCTAGATTAGTACCTATTATGCATATTTTGTTTTTTTTTTTTGTCAGAATTATGCATATTTTGTGAATATCTTTATGTTGTAGATGTTCTATTTTAGGACAAATTATGTCTTATTGTTCTTTTTTCTTTATTTCACCAGAATCATGTAATTATTAGGTTTGATTTAGGATAAACTTTCCTTAATTAGGGTTGGTGTATATATTAGTGATTGTAGCCATATTCAAATATTAGAAAATAATATTTAGTTATTCCTCGTATTTCAAGTTGGTATCTTTGCTCCCACTCTGGGAGACTCTACTTCCACGCACAAACCGTAGTTGCCTTAATTGCAAGCAGTCAAGTACCATTGACTACCTTCATTGTAGTCAGTTTTTGCTATTGGGCGCCTTCATTATGCCAATTTTTTTCTTTTCAGATAATTGTTCTCATTTCTTCGGCACTTTAAGTCGTATCCCTATTGCTGACCAACGTCAACCACCACTAATAGGATCGATGACACTAACCACTGAAATAACTTGGCGTCGATTTGCCATCCGCGAGAGTCACGTCACCTAACTCCCAACCACGAGCCCTCACACGTGCAAACGGTACCTCATCTTTTTTGACGCATACGTCTCATGTGTTGCCTTCCTAGTATCATATATCACTATTGCTGGTCCGAGACGACTAGTTGGCTTCTCCTTTGTCTGTTTATGTGGATTAGAAACCTAGAGACACTTGTGCCCTTGCTTCTTCCAATTTGTTCTCAATGTTTGGCTTCCATGGCTGACAACGAAAAACCTATAGGAACCTTATTTTCTCAATCCACAACAATTTTAGGTTCTAATGACCTTCCTATATTGCAAGGGTCTTACCGCCTCGATGGGTACTAACTACTTGCTATGGGCCTAACTCGTTCGGACTACTCTCAAGGGACGCAAAAGATCGAATCATATTGAAAAGTGCCAAGCAAAGATGATTCACAGTTTGGGGTTTGGGATATGAGTATTCCCTTTTTATGACATGGATATGGCACTCTAAGACTTCGGAAATAAGCAGGATTTGCATGTTTTTCTCTTTTTGCCGGAGAAATTTGGGATAGCTTACGTCAGACTCATTCTATGAAATACAACATCACTGACTGTTACGATTTAGAACATAAAGTTTTCAACACAAAGCAAGGAACCCTTCCCGTGACTTAATACTTTGGGGGTTTAAATGGTTTTATGGATTGAATTGGACCAATACCAGAATCTAAAGATGAAATGCGGTGACAATACTGCTACGCTTAATTAGTTTATGGAGAAGGCAGGGATTTTTAGGTTTCTCTTTGGCTTAAACTCTTAATACGATCCCATTTGGGTTTATTTTAGGAAAGGCGAAACTACCTTCACTTTCTAAGGTATTCTATACTTTTAGAGGGGAAGAAAATTGCAGAGCAATTATGTTGGAAGAGAAACCCATTGGTGGTTCAACTTGGATCTCGGGAAAGTCACCTAAAACAGGATCCTTTTCTTTCGAGAAGACCATTGGAAAGCTTTATCGGGAAAATCAGTGGTGCACCTATTTTAAGCAATATGGTCATACTAAGGAGATTTGTTTCAAACTGCATGACAAAGACAATGTCCTCAGACATATGGGAAGGCTTAAGGGGATCCAACAAAAGCATGCAAACAACACATTGTTTGACTCAAAGATTGTGAATGAAGATCCACCTGCACCATCATCCGAAGGAGGAGTTAAGTCTCAGTAAAGCAGAGTTGGAACAACTGAGAGCAATCATGAATTCTCTTAGTTAGACACCTAGTACTTGTTCTCTCTCGGTGATTGGTAAGAAAACTAGCCTCTTGTGTCCTTTAATGCTTATAGTGTTGAAAATATGTGGAATATTGACTCGGGTGCTATTGATCATATGACACCTCATCACTCTTTTTTCATCTTACACACTTTACCTGAAATACATCATATCACCGTTGCTAATGATTCAATTCTCGTGCCTCTGTTACTGGAAGTGGTATCATTCAATTATTACCCTTTTTTCAATTGAAAAATGTAATTCACGACCCTAACCATTCTAGCAATTTGGTATTGATTCAAAAACTCACTCATGACCTGAGTTGTGCTTTAACCCTTTTTCCATTCCCATTGTGTGTTTCAGGATCTTGCCAAGGAACAGGGAAGGTTGTGTTACTTGGAACATGAAGAAAGTACCAAATAAAAGATATTTACTTCTAGTTGTCAGACAAGCTTAGAATCACCAATCTCCCACATATGGCTTCAACACTAGCATCTTGGGCATCCTCCTTTTAATGTCATTAAGTCTTTGTTTCCTCATTATTTTTAAAAGTGTCAATCGAGTCTTTTCATTGTGACATGTGTCAATTTTCTCAACACCATCGGATATGTTTTCCTTCTAGTAACAATAAAAGTGCAAAATCATTTGATCTTATTCATTCTGATGTGTTGGGACCTGCTTCCATTTTTATTAATGACTGCACTTGAATCACATGGATATTCCTGATGAAAGACAAATCAGAGGTTTTTCAACTGTTTGTGAACTTTTATCAAATGTTTCAAACACAATCTAGAAGACCTATTAAAAGGTTGCGCTCCGACAATGGGAAGGAGTATGTGAATCAAAATTTCACCAAGTTTCTTAAAGATAATCGTGTAGTACATGAATTGACATATGTAGATACCCCACAACAAAACGGGGTTTCACAAAGGAGTAATCGGCTTCTCCTTGAAGTTGCTTAGCATTACTGCTCCCAGTGTCAATTTTGAAGAATTATTAGGGAGAAGTTGTCTTAACAACCACCTACTTGATAAACAGGTTACCCTTTCAAGTATTGAATGTTATTAGTCTTGTCCATTTCATGACTACTTTCTTTCCCTTTATTCCCATCATGACTAGTCTCCATAATCGTGTCTTTGGGTGTTCAGCCTTTGTTCATATACATAGCCCACATCAGGGTAAACTAGATCCTAGGGCTGTCAAATGTGTCTTCATCAGTCGTCGTGTCTATGTCTCCATGGATGTCACTTTTCATGTAACTGAGTCTTTCTATCCTAGTCCTCAACTTAAGGGGGAGCGATCTAGAAGTTGATTTTGAGTTTCTTAATGTGTCATCATCTTCTCTCTCATAAAAGATGTGATGCCTACTGATATTGACCTTGGCAAAAAGAAAGCCCTAAACACATTCCAAAGCCGGTGCAGGATGTGGAGGACTAATACTTTGGAAAACAATAAAGAAGACAAAAACCCGATTTGGTCCAACAACTACTCCAATTACTTGAACCAGAGGTAAGTACTCTTGAACGTTTAGACAGTTCCTTGAGTTCTTGTGAGCCTAACCTTGATTTACTAATTGCCTTAAGAAAAGGAAAACGGACATGTGCCAAGTATCCTTTATCTTAGTGTGTGTCCACTCAACACCCTGTACAACACCAAAGCTTTATTTCAGGTATTGATTCTGCTAGAATCCCTACGTCAATACACTAAGCCTTAAAGTATATGAATTGGGCTCAAGCCATGAAGGAAGAGATGAGTGTTTTGGAGCATAATGAGAGACCAAAGGAGAAGAAAGCATTTGGTTGTTGATGGATATACACGGTGAAATATCGATCTGATGGTACTTTAGATCATTATAAAGCGAGGCTCATTGCAAAGGGTTATGCTCAGGCATATGGAATTGATTATAGGGAGACTTTTTCTTCAGTAGCAAAAATGAACATTGTTAGAATAATACTCTCCCTGACACCTCACTTTGGCTGGGAATTCCTCCGAGCTTGGTTTGGAAGGTTCACTCAAACTATGGTATCCTTGGGGTTTAAGCAAAGCCAATGTGATTGATTATACATTATTTGTAAACACTCTTAGGATGACAAATTCACACTTCTTCTAGTCTATGTAGATGATATGATTGTTGCAGGTAATGATGAGATTGAAAGCAGAATTTGAAGGAGAAATTAGTATCTCAGTTTGAATTGAAAGACCTTGGGAACTCATATACTTCTTGGGAATTGAGGTTGCCTACTCGAAACAAGGTATCTTTATTTACCAAAGAAAATATGTCCTTGATCTTCTTAGGAAAACGAAAAATTTGGGTTGCAAAACCACTGTAATACCCATAGAGCATAATCATAAAATTGGAAATGAGGAAAAGAGAGCCCAAGAATAGAGAAGGCCTAGTCTCAGCGACTAGTGGGAAAGCTCATTTATCTAGCTCTCTCTAGGCCAATATAGCTTATGCAGTCAGTGTAGTCAATCAGTTCATGCATGATCCTTGAGAGAGACATTTACAGGTAGTGAACATGATTCTCCAATATTTGAAAACAAGTCTAGGGAGAGGATTGCTATTCAAAAAGGAAGAATCATTCGTGGAGGTATATACAAATGCATGTTATGCAAGGTCTATTGTTGACAGAAGATTGACCACATGATACTGTATGTTTTTTGGTGGAAATTTGGTGACATGGAGAAGCAAGAAGCAGAATGTAGTTGCAAGATCAAATGCAAAAGCTGAGTTTCAAGCTATGGCTCAAGAGGTTTGTGAGCTGTTATGGATGAAGATTATACTTGATGGCTTACAGATAAAGGTTGGAACTCCCATGAGATTGTTATGTGACAATAAATCAACTATTAATATTGCTCATAATCCGGTTCAGCATGATAGGACTAAACACAATGAGATAGACCGACATTTCATCATTAAAGAAAAATTGAATAGTGGCTTGATATTGATAGTTTATGTTCCTTCAGGATACTAGCTAGCAGACGTATTGACTAAGGATCTGCCCACTAAATGGTTTCAGGAACTCACTTGTAAGCTGGGAATGTTCGATATCCATTTACTACTTACTAGCTTGAGGGGGGGTGCTGTAAATATATTGTGAATATTTTTTATTTATGTTGCAGATATTCTATTTTAGGACAGATTTTGTCTTAATCGTTCTTATTTTTTATTTCACTAGAATCATGTAATTATCAGGATTGATTTAAGGTAGGCTTTTTTTTTAATTAGGATTGGTGTATATATATTAGTTATTGTAGTCATATTCGAATATTAGAAAATAATATTCAGTTATTCCTCATATTTCAAGTGTACCCTAATAGTAATTTCATTTAACAAATATTTTGTTAACAAATATTTTGTTTAAATTAATGATTTAATCAATTGATTTTTAATTTGGTCCGTGTTAAGGAATTATAGATTTAGGGTTAGGGAAGAAGGGAAAAGGAGAGAGAAGGTTAATACCAATAAACCGGAAATATCATTGACAGGATGTAAATATCATATAATAGCTTAACCTATATAAGTCGGCTAACATGTGACTAGAGGGGTTATTTTTAAACTATTACTAAAAATTTACATATTCAAAATATGATCTAGCATGCTTTACGGAATAGGATTTTGGTTTTTGAAATTTAAATATAATAAAAATAAATGTTGAAAATAAATGTGCTAGAGAGAGTGACATATTGGGAAAGAACTGACAGATAGAGTGGAAAACAGATAAAAAAAGGCAGCAGATTTTTTCAAGTTACAGTTAGCAATAGCATATATTAGACTTGTATGGTAGTAGTTAGCAAATTTTTTCAATCTATCACTCCTTAATATGTGTTGAGATCCCGCGTTGACTAGAGATATGATCAAAGTAGTCATTATAAGCCTTGGGCAATCCTGAACCTTGGAACTAGTTTTTGAGGTTGAGTTAGGTCTAACACCAAAATTCTAATAATATATGTCCCTTTACCTCTATTCCTCTCTTTCCCCACTTATATGACTTGTAACTTGGCAATAGAAGGAAATCAACAAATAACTCTTTTATACTTCTAAATTCTAATAAACATACCCTACCTCCCAAGTGTTTGGAAGTAAGTTCTGTCAGTGTCTCTTCCCAGATTTTAATCATGCTTATTGGATCTTGCTAGCTTTGTGTGAAGTTTGCTAACATCCTTTCTGTTGCACATTTCTTTGGGAACAGGAACCTTCTTGGCTATCTCTTGCTGTCGGGTAAAGAGTTAAACAATTGTCATGTGGCAACAAGGTGTTGTAAAATGGACCGTCTTGATCTTTCTGATCAAGAAGGTTTAAAATCAGCTTCTGATATTCATGGGGCAGGAGCAGTTGCTTGCTATGCTACTGGCAACAGCAATCCAAAGTTTACTTTTCCAACTTGTATAAAGCAGTGTTCTAGTCATCCTGGAGCTATCAGACACATGCAGAAGTACTATTTCTGTTTCCCTTTATGCCTCGTAATTGCCCCAGAAATTTGATCCTATTGTGTTATTGTTTAAAACTCTTCTAGGCTAGGCTATGCTTATATTACTGCTAGATCAAATTGTTTCTTGTAATACCAGGAGAAAAATCCTTAGGTCAAATTTGAGTTCAACAATTGTAGAGTTTTCTATTCTTAGGAATAAATCTGAGAGAATTCATGACCAGTCTGGTGGCTCTATTTTAAGATATCTAAGCATTATTATCCCTAGGACAAGAATAATCATATTACATTCCTCCTCAAAATTGCAGATGCTTTCATCAGAAACCATGGAACCATGATTCCCGCTACTTGCTTGTTCTTAACTATCTTCAAAGGGCACGTGAACAGAGATTTCCTCATCATCTTTGTGGTATACTAAATCGTCTAATTCATGTTGCTCTTTCAAATGAATTGTATAGCAAGACAGAAATGTTGTATCAATATAGACACTTCCAACTTCTACTTTGTGCTTCTGAGATCAGTTTACAATATGGTAATCACATGACCTGTATCACCCATGCCAAAAAGGCTTCTCAACTTGTGCTTCCTGATGATTATTTATTCTTTGCACATCTACTATTGTGCCGTGTGTATGCCATGAAAGGTGATCATCTAAATTTTCAGAAAGAGTATATCAGGTGCTTGGAACTCAGGACAGATTGTCATGTTGGTTGGATCTGTCTCAAAATTATGGAATGTCAATATGAACTGCAAATCGATTCAAATCTCATAGACTTGAGCTTTGAAGAATGCATTAAAAGGGGTGGAAATTCATGGAATATGTGGATGTCTGTATATAACCTGGTGAGAGGTATGATTTCTTTGCAGAAGAGGGATTTAGTCTCAGCAGAAGAATTCATGGCACAGGCTTGTTCATTGGCAGGTTTTGAGAGCTGCCTCTTTCTGTGTCATGGTATGTATTTGTTTTTGGTGAGAGCTTCATTTTACTCTTTTTTGCATGATTTCCACATAGTATCATGTCACCACTTGAACATTGGACCCACAGATTGGCACCAAGTAACGACAAGGTTGTTTTAGAGAGTAAATAAAAGAGGTTGGGATATAATTTGAAAGAATTTTTCTGAAATTTAATGATCTGTCAGTATGATAATTGTTATAGTCTTGTCTTATAAACATTGCTTCACAAGTTCTTTTAGTATTGGATAATTTATTCTTCCCTCCCCCTTTTCTTTCCAAAAATATTTTTTATCATTTTTTTTATAATAAAACACATCGATGTCTTTTTCTTTTAGTGGCATGAATTGATGAATTGGTACTTTCAATTGGCAGTTTGTTCTGTCTCTGTATCCTCCCCTCATCTCATCCTACAATTAATATCTTATATCTATATTAACATCTTGTTTTTATGTAGGTGCCATCTGTATGGAGCTTGTCAGGCGGTGCAATGGTACTCAGTTCCTATCACGGGCTGTTAAGAGCCTTACCAAAGTTAATGAGCTTTCACTGATTCCCTTACCATTTGCCTCATTATTGGTGGCTCAAGCAGAAGGAAGCCTCGGTTCTAAGGAGAGGTGGGACAGAAACCTTCGCCTTGAATGGTATAATTGGCCATCAGGTTTGATTTCTAGGCTTTGTCTGAAAATGATTTTTTTTTTTAAGTTGTGAGGAATGATTTACTGGAGAGCTAAACGCTTTTCAGTTTCTGTCACGGTATTTCAAATAAAAGACTGTCATTATCCTTGCATGTTTGGGTGTTAGTTGAGCAAATGCAGGATTATCGTCTCAACTTGTTCAAATTAATCATACTTGTTGGATGTTAATTCGAGCCTGAGAATCAGTCAATTATTGTCTGATTGTAACACTATTATTTCCATATTATTTAGGCCAGCTATAAATATGTTATTCCTGTATTATTGCCTTGCAGATTTCACTCTGTTATAGGGATAGGATTTTATTCTTTCGGTTGTAAGGATCCTAGTTGATGTACATATCAATCTATTTATACGTGTTAAATGTATTCAATTGATTCAAGGAATAAAATCACCTATTTCCCAAATATTTCACATGCTATCAGAGCGATTCTGATCTACGTGAGAAAACATAATTCCTCCATGGCTTGTAAAACCAGCTCAGTCACAAACCTAAAATAGTTATCAATCCTGCATAGTGGCACGTAGCGGCCGACCCCAAAAACGGGATAAGGGTAGTGGGATGGCCGCTACACTATTTTTTTATTTAATTTATATAATTAAAACTTTATAATATAAATGCTTACAAATAAACAAAAATTACTCAAAATTCCTAAAACATTCATAAAAGATCATAAGATAAAATATGTACTGAATGAGAATGGGTTTTTGGGGAGAAAAAAGAAAACAAGAAAAATTGAAAGAGGACTAGAAGAGAAGAGGGAAACCTGACATAAAAACAGAGCAGAAAACAAGAGGAACAACTAATGAAAACAGAAGTTGTTGGCTATGCCAGAATGTCGTTGGAATTTCATCAGAGAAGCGGCCGAAGAAGTCACCCCGTGGTGGCTGGAAGTTTGCCGGTGGGGGTATGCAGTAGGTGTCACATGGGTAAGAGTGGGTGAGAGTTTTTGTTCGA
Organism: Sesbania bispinosa; assembly: GCA_026901365.1. Lineage (NCBI taxonomy): Eukaryota > Viridiplantae > Streptophyta > Magnoliopsida > Fabales > Fabaceae > Sesbania > Sesbania bispinosa. The sequence goes on along the minus strand of QLOH01000526.1, from coordinate 615,623 downwards.
ATGAAGTTGCTGCGCGGTGTGTCTCACAGAACCTAAAACAGAGACTGGGATGCCTACCGAAAACATCATTCTACCTATCACTAACTATAAGTTAAATGGCTAAAACTACACCCAATGGGCACGATTTGTCTGGATTTTCCTTCAAGGGAAGGGAAAGGAAGAATACATAACAACCTAATAGGTGATGCCAAAGAACTGGAAAAGAAGGTCCCCGACCACTCAAAGTGGAAACTCATGAGCAATTTAGTCATGTCATGCTCATGGCTGCTAAACTCTATGACCGCTGAAACAAGAGAAAACTTCATATACTACAGAACTGCAGCTGAGATTTGGAGCGCTGCCAAGAAGACTTACTCAAATATTGACAATACTTATGCCATCTCTGAGATCAAAACTCAAAAGTCTTCTCCATGACCTACAACAAGGAGATGCAATAGTCACTAAATATCATACCCTCACACGATATTGGCAACAGTTGGATGTCTATGAGGATATGGAGTGGAAATGACCAGACGACAAGAAGTATACAAGAATTTGGTGGAGAAGGACCGGATTTATCAGTTCCCTCTTGGCCTTAACAAGAACTTGGATGAGGTAAGGGGAAGGATTCTTGGAACCAAACCTTTGCCCAACATTAGAGAAGCTTTTCCAAAAATAAGAAGAGGAGAGCTGAAGGAAGATCATGCTTGAGAGCACACTCAAATTCCATCACTGAAAGTTTAGCCTTGACTGTGAAAAGAAACCAGAAAAAATCTAGTGGATGGTGTGATCATTGCAAAAGCCAGGCCACACCAAAAAAAACATGTTGGGTTATTCATGGGAAACCAGCAGATTGGAAACCCCCTAGGAGCAGGGATAGTTGTGCCGATGCTGCACATCAGGAGACAAAGTTCTGACTGCGCCAACACCTGAATCAAGTCCATTTAGAAAGGAACAAATGGAAATGTTACAAAAAATGCTACAAGAGACCCTCCAAAACACTATCACACACTCCGCTGCCACCTTGCCTCAAAAAGGTAATCGCTCAAGTGTTTTTCTTGTTATAAAGGAAAAATCAAATTCATGGATTGTAGACTTTGGAGCTTCAGACCATATGACCGGGGATACATGCAATGGTAACGACTGGCAAGGTATGCAAACGTCAAAAGTCACTCTATGATCTTAAACAATCACCACAGGCATGGTTTGATAGACTATCTAGAGTTGTTAAGAGGCATGGATTTACTCAATGTCAAACTAACAATACAATATGTGTCATGGCACTTTAAAGAAGGGAAAACGACAATATTTATTATCTATGTTATAATGTTAATGATATTGATTACATAATCTTAGGGGATGACCATAAAGAAATAGAAGAACTCAAGAGGTTCCTAGCCAAAGAATTCGAAGTCTTACCTTGGACAAGTAAAATATTTTCTTGGGATGGAGGTTGCTTGTTTTTAACATGGAATCTTCATATCCCAAAGAAAAAATGTACTAGACCTATTAGAAGAAACAAGAAAGTATTTTAATATTATATTGTATTTGGATTTAATTATGATTATGTTTGGATGAATTTAGTAATGATTATATTTCTTATATTTTGAGTAATTTTTTAATTGAGTAATAGTTTTTTTTATTGACTTATTAATTTATGGTTAAATAAAGTGAGTATGAACATATAGTGTCTAACAGGTATGGAGATAGACACTAAAATTGCTACCCACGCAAGTGTGGGCTTTTTTCAAAAGTATGGGTATGGGTATGGGCACTTTAGTACCCTGTCCAATGAGTACTCATTGCTATCCCTATCTACTGTAGCTTAAGGGGGAGTGTTGGATGCTGAATTGAGCCTGAGAATCAGTCACTTATTGTCTGATTTATGCGCTCTTATTTCCTATTATTTAGGCCTGTATTTTAAGGATTATTTGTACATATGTATATCCCTGCTAATTATAGCCCTACAGATTTCACTGTTACAGGGATAGGATTTTATTTTCTTTCCTTTTTTAAGATCCTAATTGATGTACATATCCATCTATATATACTTGTTATGTATCCAATTGATTCAAGGAATGAAATCACCTATTTCCCAAATATTTCATCTGATATTGCAAGGTTGAGTTGGAATGCTTTGTCATTTATCAGTTTGACCCCAACCCCCCAGTCTATCAATACAATCCCATGCAATATTTGATATTGTTGTTTTCTTTTTCAATAATTGCTACACATTTTGTGGATGAACCGTCTAATGTATGCTTCCTTTATGTAGAAATAAGGCCTGCAGAGATCTACTTTCAAATGCATTTAGTTGCAAAACAGTTGAAAATTGACCCCAGCAAATCTGGCATGGAGTCCTCTCAGAGTCCTCTGAGATGGGTTATTCGGGCAATTCACATGAATCCTTCTTGCATGCGATATTGGAGGGTTTTACAGAAGCTTACGGAATAGACTTGAAAACTGAAGGAACAAGTTTCAGGATGGAATGTCACGATCGGCTTGTTAGATATATGTTTTACTTTTGTTTTTTTATAAGCATATGTTTTACTTCTGTTATCCATTTGGAATGGGAAATAGCTAAACAGGCCGTTTTTTAAAATAAATTTTTAAGTGGAAATGTGGAACGTCATATTTCATATATAGACCAAAGCAGGAGTTAAATGAATACAGTCATTGAATTGGATTGATAGAAACCAAACCAATTAGATTGGTTCGGATTAGTTTGATTAATAGGTTTATTTCACTTCAAATCCAAATACAAATCAAATTTAATTGGGCCTAATTTGGATTAATGTTTTAGTTCATAGGACTTTCTTAAAAAAAGATAAGTAACTTGTAAAAAAGACCTTATAAGTTTAGGGGTCTTTCTCCTGTGAAACAGTGTATGGATGGTGTATCAGTATGTTAGTTTTTTTATCTGGTATAGTGAGTGCCTATGTTATTTTGCAATGCAGCTTCCTAATTTTTACACTGCAACCTCATAATTTTATTTTGGCTTAAATATGTTTTTAGTCCCTATAAATATTCATTTTGTTTTTAGTCCCTGTAAAATTATTTTTTGGTTTTTCATCCCTACAAAAATTTTTGTTAGCCTTTTTGGTCCCTGTTGTTAACTTTAGGCTGATGTGGCTAACATAGTGTCATATCAGCTTGCCACATGTGTTGTTTCTGCCCAGCTTAAATTTGTATTTGGTCCTTATAAATAGTTATTTTGTTTTTATTCCTTATAACTTTTTTTTATTTTCCATCTCTATATTTTTTTCATTTTTCACCCTTATCTCATCCCCATCCAATATCGGTGTCTTTTTGCTTGTATTGCATTTTTACACTTGAAATTCTGGAACTCCTCTTGGGTTCAATAAAATAAATTCTTTATATATTCAATTATTTGAAATTACAAAGAACATGGATTAACTATAAAAGGGGAACATGTAACGACCTTTTTTTCTCTTCTAATTCTTTTTTTTCTCTATTGACTAACAAGATTTTCATTTGATTTATGTTTATTAACCTGTAACTTAATGATATTTGTGTTAACTAACAGGGCTTGGACTTGTAAATCAAATGAAAATTTTATCAGTTAATAAACAGAGAAAAAAAAGGTCGTTACAGGTTTTTCCCCATATGCAGTAAATTCAAGTGTTACGAAATTTCAAATAATTGAATTCATAAAGAATTTTTTTTTAAACTCACAGAAAGTTTCAAAATTTCAAGTGTAATAATACAGTGGAAGCAAAAGGACATTGTGATGTTGGATGGGGATGAAATTGAGGTAAAAACCAAAAAAAAATTATAGGGACTAAAACCAAAAGGATCATATTAATAGGGACTAAAAATAAATTTAAGTTGGGCAGAAATAACACGTGGCATCATGCTGATGTGGCACTCTGTTTGTCACATCAACTAAAAGGTAACAGCAGAGACAAAAAATGCTGACGAAAAATTTTTTAGGGATGAAAAACAAAAAAAAAATTACAAGGACTAAAAACATATTTAAGCCTCTTTTTTACGTTCATTGTGATGGTTGATATTTTGGTGAAGGCATCAGGTCTACTTATGGGTGTTCAAATTTTGTGTTATAGGGGCCATTACTTTTCCAAGCCCTTTTTGCTACTCCCACCCCCATATAAAAAATATTTCCCTTAACTACCCCCACCCCTTCCACACCCCCTCCCCTTCCCCTACCCACAACCACTACAAACTCTACCCATTGTAACCTCTCCCCCTTCTCCCATCCTATATCTGGAATTCATTTTCTCGCAAAAAAAATGGTTTTTGGACAGGTGTCCGCAAGTCTATTTTTTATTTGACTTATGAACAACTAAGTCCATAGGCTATTTTTTGTTAAAAATGACTTTCGAACAAGTGTTTGTAAGTCAATTTTCATTTGATTTATGGACAATTGTGTTCAGAAGTCATTTTTTTTTTCAAAATTTTGGCTTCCGAACGTGTGTCTTTAAGGCATTTACAGACACGTGTGTCTGGAAGCCGAACTGAAAAAATGGCTTACAGACATGTATCTAGAAATGGCTTCTTGACACTTACGTTTGTAAGAGAAAATTTTGGCAAAAAATGGCTTCCGAACTCACGTGTTTATAACCAAATGAAAAATTAACTTACATACATACCTGTCTGAGAGCCTTTTCTGCGAAAAATGCCTTCCCGATGTAGGATGGGAGAATAAAAGAAAGGGGAGGGGTAGTGGTGGTGATGACTGAGGATGGATGAGGATAGGGTGGTGGTGAAAGGAAATGGATGAGGAGAGGGTGGTTACTAGTTAGGGAAGTAATTTTCAAAATATAAATTATGGGGTGGGAATAGAAAAAATGCGGGTGAGAAAAGCAAACACCTGTTATAAGACCAAAACTTTTTATCAAAAACAAAATAAAACAAAATAAAATTTTACGTATAAAAACATTTTTTATTAAAATAATCACTAAAAAAAATTTTTATCTAAAATTCACAACATCCCAAATGATTCCCCATGTATTGTAGGACCCAAAACTGAATTTTACAAATTTTTTCTGGTACAAAATTGATTTTTATTTGAAGTAATCACATTTTCCATTACAAAATTCACTAAGGGTATGTTTGTAAGTTAAATTTTGGAGGGGAAGGAAGGGAAATGAAGAGTTTATTAAAAGTCTTTTCCCCCTTTGTGTTTGTGAGTTTGAGTTTTTTACAAAGTTTTTCCCTCATCTTCTCCCCCTCCCTTCTCCATTCAATCATTTCTTTTCCCTCATCTCTAAACTCACAAACACACCCTAAAAATACGTTTTTCATTCAAAATTCACCAAATTTAAATTCTAGGCATCCCACACAATGCCCCATGTATAGGATCCAAAACTAATTTTTACAATTTTTTTAGTACAAAAGTGATTTTTAATTGAATTAACATATTTTTCATTACAAATTCACTAAAAGTACATTTTTTTTGTCCACAATTAACAAAATTTCAATTATGGGAATCCTACACAATTTCCCACATATTAGAAGACCCAAAAATGATTCTGGCAAAATTTTCCGATGTAAAGGTAATATTTAATTGAATTAACATTTTTTTTCATCAAAAAATAACTGAAATTACATTTTTTGTCCAAAATTCACCAAATTTAAATTTTGGGCATCCCACATAATCCCCACACCCCAATTGCCCAAAAATCAAATTATCAAAAATTGTATATTGAGTGTTTACATTGTTCCACAAGGTAGCCAGTGTTAGAGTTAGAGTTTCTAACATTACTATTGCTCAAACCACCATACCTTAAACATGTCAAACTTCCAATGTTCAAAAATCTACCCAACCGTCAAATCCAATGCAAGGCACACACCAGAGGACCCAAAAATGTTTTTTGCAAAAAAAATCCAATATAAAGGTGATTTTTAATTGAATTAACAACATTTTTTTATTAAAAAATTCACTAAAATTACAGTTTTTGTCAAAAATTGACCAAATTTAAATTTTGGGTATCCCACACCATCCCCAACATCCCAGACACCCAAAAATCAAATTATCAAAATTTGGATATTGATTGCTCACATTGTTCCCCAAGGTAGCCAATGTTAGCAATAGGGTTTCTAAACTTCTTATAGTGCTCAAACCACTATACCTTAAACAGGTTAAACTTTCAATGTTCACCAATCCACTCAACCTCCCTATCCAATGTAAGGCACACGCCACACGACCCCAAAATGATTTTTTTTCAATATTTTTTGGTGTAAATGTGATTTTTAATTGAATTTACAACATTTTTCATTAAAAATATCACTAAAATTACTTTTTTAAAAAATTCACCAAATCTAAATTTTGGGCATCCCACGCAATGCCCCATACCGTATTCACCCAAGAACCAAATTATCAAAAATTCGATATTGAGTGCTCACTTTGTTCCCCAAGGTAGCCAATTTTAGAGTAAGGGTTTCTAACTTTACTATTGCCCAAACCACCTGATATGAACCATGATGTTCGAAATAAGGGACCTTTAGAAATATGAGGCTGAAATTTGTACTTTTCTTGAAACACTTGTATTTTCTTTCTTTTCTTTCTATTTTCTTTGATTTTCTTTTCTTGAATTTGATTAACGTACTAAATTGATACTTGAAGATAACACTTTTTTCTCAACAAGAAATGAAACTAGGCCCTTATGAACTTGAATAGTAAATCACATACAATCAAGCTTCCACGCATAGAATTAAGTTTCTTGTCTAAGAAAGTAGAAGAATAACAAGAAGAAAGAAAAGTTGGACGTCACACTTTCAAGGCTTGGAAGATAAGTCCTTGAGATTAGACACACAAAGGTGAAGAACCCTTGATAAACCTCACTCTTGACAAGTCAAGAAAATAAGAGAAACACTCCCTTTTGATTGATAATTTTAACATAACATTCTAAACCTCTTGCATGGCTTGCATGCTCCTTAAATAGCCTCATGCACACCATGCATGGCTCTTAGTATTCAGCTCATTACAATAAAAAGAAATAAAAATGCTTAATAAAGTAATTAAACTATGCCTAAAACTCCTATGTAGCCGCCCCCTATTACACCCTTGTGGTTATTCATCTTTCTCTTAATTAAGGCAATTGAAATTCAGCAATTAGAACCATAAGATGGCCGCCCATGTGCCTAAACAATTCAGCTACCATATGTTACAAATTGAAGGAAATTAACCCACATTAACCATGTGTTGGCCGCCCACCATAAGTGGTTTTCACTCTCTCAATTCATCACATGTTGGACACCCTTTTAATGATCATGAATGAGCCATTTTGTGCACATGTTGGCCGCCCATTTTAGGTTGAGAAATCAGCCAAATTCATCACTTGTTGGCCGCAACAATGAGAGCCAAAGTAACTCTCAACAAGTGCTTCATTGTCATTAATTCCTTGTCTCCTTGTAACCGTTTTGACTTCAATTCTTTCAATTCTCCTTTGTAAACAACCAGCCACATGAATGAGTATGTAACAGCCACATAATGCTTATTGAAAGTTATAAAATAAGGAAAATAACTCAGCCATGTATTCCCTTGGCCGCCCCCTACTTGGTCGCCCCCTTCTCCCCCTTTTCTTGCCTTTAAGTGGTTTGATGCATTAATGGCAACTGGACTTCATTGAATTCCATGCTACCATTTTCTTCTTCATGCTTGAGACAAAGAACAACTTTAGGGAATGGTTCTTTAAGGTCTGCGCCCTTAGTTTGTAGGGATGCCACTATTAGCTGCAAAGCCTCTTTTGCCTGTTTTGCCCTTGCCCGGGTCATAGGTCCCCCAAGTCCTTCAAGTGCCTTTTTCTGGTTCATGTCCTCATCATTCTCCCCCTCTTGGAAAGGATTTGTCCTCAAAGCATGAGATTCTTCATCTGTATCAAAAAGAGACAAGTCAGAAACATTGAAAGTAGCACTAATCTGATACTCACCTGGAAGGTCAATTTTGTAGGCATTGTCATTGATTCGTTCTAGAACTTGAAAAGGTCCATCTCCCCTAGGTTGAAGCTTACACTTCCTTTGTTCAGGGAACCTTTCCTTGCGCATATGCACCCAAACCCAATCACCAGGTTGGAAGACAACCCTTTTTCTTCCTTTGTTGGCTTGCTTGGCATAACTTTCATTCTTCTTCTCAATTTGTGCCTTCACTTTTTCATGCATTTTCTTGACATATTCTGCCTTGACCTGTGCTTCATCATGCTTAAACATAGAAATGTTAGGCAAAGGTAACAAATCAAGAGGAGTTAGAGGGTTAAATCCATAAACTATCTCAAATGGGGAACAATTTGTAGTACTATGGATAGCCCTATTGTAAGCAAATTCAACATGAGGCAAACATTCCTCCCAAGACTTAATATTTTTATTCAAAATAGTCCTAAGTAATGCGCCCAATGTCCTATTCACCACTTCAGTTTGACCATCAGTTTGGGAATGGCAGGTAGTAGAAAACAGCAGTTTGGTCCCAAGCTTTCCCCACAAGGTTCTCCAAAAATGGCTAAGAAATTTTACATCCCTGTCACTTACTATGCTCCGTGGTAGTCCATGTAGTCGTACTATTTCTTTGAAAAATAAGTCAGCCACATAACAAGCATCATCTACCTTCTTACAAGGTATGAAATGTGCCATCTTTGAAAACTTGTCTACCACCACAAAAACAGAATCCTTTCCATACTTTGTTTTAGGCAGTCCTAAAACAAAATCCATGGAAATATTAGTCCAAGGAGATTCTGGTACAGGCAAAGGAGTATACAATCCATGAGGTTTAACTGTAGATTTTGCTCTTTTACAAACAATGCAATTTCACAAAATCTTTGCACGTCACGTTTCATGTGGGGCCAAAAAAAATGTTCTTGTAAAATTTCCATGGTCTTTTGAATTCCAAAATGTCCCATCAATCCCCCCTCATGTGATTCATGCAAAAGTAATTCTCTAATGGAACTTTTAGGTACACACAATCTATTCATTTTAAACAAAAATCCATTTTGCTTAAAGTACCCATTTTCAGAGAATTTTTCACATGCAGCAAAAATTTCAGCAAAATCCTCATCATTTTCATACATACTTTTCAAAGGTTCAAGACCAAACAATTTTGTTTCTAACATAGATAATAATGCATGCCTCATAGAAAGCGCATCAGCCACTATGTTTCCTTTACCTTTCTTATGCTTGATCACATATGGAAATTGCTCTAAATATTCTACCCACTTAGCATGCCTTTTATTTAGTTTTCCTTGTCCTTTCAAGTATTTCAAGGACTCATGATCACTATGTATAACAAACTCTTTGGGTAGCAAATAATGTTGCCAAGTTTTTAGAGCTCTAACCAAAGCATACAATTCCTTATCATAAGTAGAATAATTAAGTACAGTTCCACTTAATTTTTCACTAAAGTAAGCAATTGGATGTCCATCTTGTAACAAAACAGCCCCTATGCCTACATTTGATGCATCACATTCCAATTCAAAAGATTTTGCAAAGTTAGGCAAGGCTAGAATAGGCGCATGAGTGAGCCTATTTTTAAGGGCAGCAAAGGCCGCCTCTTGCTTCTCTCCCCATTGAAATCCCACATTCTTTTTAACTATTTCATTTAATGGTGCAGCAAGGGTACTAAAATCCTTAACAAATCTCCTATAGAAACTTGCTAAACCATGAAACCTTCTTACTTCACTCACATTTTTAGGTGTTGGCCATTCTTGAATAGCCTTTACCTTTTCTTCATCCACTTGTACTCCTTTAGAACTCACAACAAATCCCAAGAACACAACATGATTGGTACAAAAAATGCATTTATCAAGGTTGGCATACAAGTTTTCTTTCCTAAGCACAATCAAAACAGATTTCAAGTGTTCAACATGCATATCAAGATTGGTGCTATAGATAAGAATATCATCAAAATACACAACCACAAATTTTCCAATAAAATCCCTCAAAACATGGTTCATTAATCTCATAAAGGTACTAGGAGCATTAGTTAACCCAAATGGCATAACCATCCATTCATACAACCCATATTTAGTTTTAAAGGCTGTTTTCCACTCATCTCCTTCCCTTATACGAATTTGATTATAACCACTTTTAAGATCAATTTTAGAAAATATGCATGCACCATGAAGTTCATCAAGTAAGTCATCTAACCTGGGAATAGGATGACGGTACTTAATGGTGATATTGTTGATGGCTCTGCAATCAGAACACATTCTCCAAGTTCCATCCTTTTTAGGCACCAAAATAACAGGAACAGCGCATGGACTCATGTTGTTTCTCACCCATCCTTTGCTTATTAATTCAGCCACTTGCCTTTCAATTTCTTTGGTTTCTTGTGGATTGCTTCTATAAGCTGGACGATTGGGTAATGATGCCCCTGGAATGAGATCAATATGATGCTCAATCCCTCTCAAAGGTGGTAATCCATCAGGAACATTAGCTGGAAACACATCTTCAAAATCCTGCAGAAGAGATTTAATTGACAAAGGCAAATCATGGTTATCAAATTGGTTAGAATGAAGTAATTGATTTTCACAAATCATTAGGTAGAGAGGTTGTCTTGCGCAAAGCTTTCTCCTCACTTCTTTTTATTTTGCTAAACACAACTGTTTGCCCTCAAGTAATTCTCTCTTTTTCTTTTTAGTTTCCTCACCCTCAAGTGTTTCACTCTCTTTTTCTTTAATTATCTTTTCTTTCAATTTCTTTTGATCCTCACTCACTTCCTTTGGTGACAAAGGTTTAAGGACCACCTTCTTATCCTGAAAAATGAAAGAAATTTTGTTAGTATAACCATCATGGATGGCTTTTGTATCAAACTGCCATGGTCTTCCCAAGAGTATATGGCTGGCCTCCATTGGAACTACGTCACACAACACTTTATCTTGATATTTTCTAATAGAAAATGGCACTTCAGCTTGCCTCTTTACATGCACCTCATCTCCTTCACTAAGCCATTGAAGCTTGTATGGCCTAGGATGTGGTTTTGTGTCCATGTTCATCTTTGACACCATTCTAGCACTGACCACGCTAGTACAACTGCCACCATCAATTATAACTAAACATATCTTACCATTGACAGAACATCTGGTATGAAATATGTTCTCCCTTTGGTTTGCTTCCATGGCCGTGGTTTGGCTTCCAAGGAGTCTCCTAATCATGTAAACTTCTCCAACTTCAGCACCTGTGTCATCATCACTTGTCTCCCTCCCATCCTCTGATTCACTGGTGTACTCCCCATTGTCTTTAAGAAGAATAGTCTTCTTGGTAGGACATTCAAAGGCATAATGTCCTATTCCTTGGCACCTGAAACATTTAACATCCCTCCCTTTCTTAGGTACCTGTTCAGCGCCTCTTTGAGGTAGTTTCCCTTGAGAAGATGATGCTCCTTGATTGGATAGTTCAACTACTTCCTTTTTGACTTTGTCCTTCCAATTTGGGGGTAAAGTAGTAGAGCTCTTCCTTGCTCTTTTTCTTTTAAGCTGTTGTTCTACTTGAAGAGCTTTGTGTAACAAGTCATCCATCTCCACATATTCCTGCAGTTCTACAATATCTCTAATATCATGATTTAAACCACTAAGAAAACGTGCCATAGTTACCTCAGGGTCCTCATCAATGTTAGCTTGCATCATAAGCACCTCCATTTCTTTGTAGAACTCATCAACTCCTTTACTTCCTTGGGACAACTTCTGCAGCTTCAGCTTCAAGTCTATTTGGAAACTAGAGGGAACATATCGTTTCCTCATAATTCTTTTCATTTCAGTCTACGTCTCCACCAATGGCTCCTCATCTCTACGCCTTTCTCTTTGCAATTTGTTCCACCAAATGAGAGCATAGTCAGAAAACTCAGTAGTAGCAAGTTTTACCTTTTGCGCCTCTGTGTATGTATTACAGGCAAAGACATGCTCAATCTTGAGTTCCCACTCCAAGTATACTTCTGGATCACTACGACCTTTAAAAGGTGGTATAGTCAACTTGACCCCTTGAATTTTTCCTCCATCTCTGGGTGGTCTTTCTTCTTCTTTTGGACCATGCTGTTCAGGTTGTGGTTTGACCTCCAATTGATCCAAACTAGCATGCAACTCATCATATTGTTGCTTCATGGTGTTCTCCAATTGCTGGTACATAGCAGTAATTTGTAGCTGGAGATCATGATTCTCTACCTTCCTTTCTGCCATAGTAACAAAAAACACGTAACAGAGAAAGAAAAATAAAATTTAACTGTTTAGAAACCTCACCACACTCTAGTGTTTACACTTAACAATTGGCTTTTTTTTTATGATGTATCCCTCTTGCCTTTTTCCACTCTATTTCTATTTGAATTCTTACCAAATCAAGTAGAGGAAAAAATCAATAAGTTCACCAACCTGTGTGCAAACAAGAAAAATTAAAACAAGAAAAGCTAAGAATAATAACATAAGAACAAATGTTAGAAAGAGTAGAAATAGCCTTCAATTTCTAATAACCGGAGCTCTGATACCAAATGATATGAACCATGATGTTCGAAATAAGGGACCTTTAGAAATATGAGGCTGAAATATGTACTTTTCTTGAAACACTTGTATTTTCTTTCTTTTTTTTCTATTTTCTTTGATTTTCTTTTCTTGAATTTGATTAACGTACTAAATTGATACTTGAAGATAACACTCCTGTTCTCAACAAGAAATGAAACTAGGCCCTTATGAACTTGAATAGTAAATCACATACAATCAAGCTTCCACGCATAGAATTAAGTTTCTTGTCTAAGAAAGTAGAAGAATAACAAGAAGAAAGAAAAGTTGGACGTCACACTTTGAAGGCTTGGAAGATAAGTCCTTGAGATTAGACACACAAAGGTGAAGAACCCTTGATAAACCTCACTCTTGACAAGTCAAGAAAATAAGAGAAACACTCCCTTTTGATTGATAATTTTAACATAACATTCTAAACCTCTTGCATGGCTTGCATGCTCCTTAAATAGCCTCATGCACACCATGCATGGCTCTTAGTATTCAGCCCATTACAATAAAAAGAAATAAAAATGCTTAATAAAGTAATTAAACTATGCCTAAAACTCCTATGTAGCCGCCCCCTATTACACCCTTGTGGTTATTCATCTTTCTCTTAATTAAGGCAATTGAAATTCAGCAATTAGAACCATAAGATGGCCGCCCATGTGCCTAAACAATTCAGCTACCATATGTTACAAATTGAAAGAAATTAACCCACATTAACCATGTGTTGGCCGCCCACCATAAGTGGTCTTCACTCTCTCAATTCATCACATAATGGACACCCTTTTAATGATCATGAATGAGCCATTTTGTGCACATGTTGGCCGCCCACTTTAGGTTGAGAAATCAGCCAAATTCATCACTTGTTCGCCGCAACAATGAGAGCCAAAGTAACTCCCAACAAGTGCTTCATTGTCATTAATTCCTTGTCTCCTTGTAACCGTTTTGACTTCAATTCTTTCAATTCTCCTTTGTAAACAACCAGCCACATGAATGAGTATGTAACAGCCACATAATGCTTATTGAAAGTCATAAAATAAGGAAAATAACTCAGCCATGTATTCCCTTGGCCGCCCCCTACTTGGCCGCCCCCTTCTCCCCGTTTCCTTGCCTTTAAGTGGTTTGATGCATTAATGGCAACTGGACTTCATTGAATTCCATGCTACCATTTTCTTCTTCATGCTTGAGACAAAGAACAACTTTAGGGAATGGTTCTTTAAGGTCTGCGCCCTTAGTTTGTAGGGATGTCACTATTAGCTGCAAAGCCTCTTTTGCCTGTTTTGCCCTTGCCCGGGTCATAGGTCCCCCAAGTCCTTCAAGTGCCTTTTTCTGGTTAATGTCCTCATCACCACCCTACCTTAAACAAGTAAAACTTCCAATGTTCACCAATCCACTCAACATTCTACGGTAAAGTATTGTTTGGGTGGTGTAGTGGTATGTCATTTTTTGCCTGTATGGTGGGCCAATTGGCCTGTTGATGTAAAAAATTAAAGTTTAATGCTATTGCAGTTAAGGGTCTCTGTTATTCTGCACCATGACCTCATAATTTTCACACTGTTGCCTCATAATTTTTTTATGTTCATTGCGACTGTTGATATTTTGGTGAAGGCATTAGGCTACATGTCCAATGGTAGGTGTCCAAATTGTTTGTTATAGGGGTTATTACTTTTTCCACCCCATTTTTGCTATACCCACCCCATACCATTTTTATAAAAAATATTTCCCTAACTACCTCCACCCATTGCAACTCGTCCCCCTCTTCTCCCATCCCATGTCTGAAAGTCATTTTTAGTAGAAAAAAAGGTTTTCCGGATAACTACATCCAGAGGCCATTTTTTGCAAAAGATATGGCTTCCAGTCCATAAGCCAATTTTTCATTTGCCTTATAGAAAATTGAGTCCGGAAACCATTTTCTTCAAAAAGTTTGGCTTCCGGACGTGTGTATGTAACCCATTTATGGACACGTATGTCCGGAAGCAATACTAAAAAATGGATTTCAGACATGTGTGTCTGTAAATGGCTTTCCAGATACCAATGTCTGTAAGTGAAAATTTCGGCAAAAAATGGGTCCAACTCACATGTTCGTAACCAAATTAAAAATTGGCTTACACACACACATGTCGGGAAGCCATATTTGCGGAAAATGCCTTCTTCATGTGGAATGGGAGAAAATGGAAAGGGAGAGGGGTTGTAGTGGTGGTGGTTGTGGGTGAGGATGGATTGGTGGTGAAGGGAAGAGGAAAAGGTAGGGGTAGTTAGGGAATGAATTTCTAAAAAACAAAATGGGTGGTAGGGATAGCAAAAATGGGTGGTGGAAAAAATAAAAGTCAGTCATAGGACCCTAAACTTTTTATCAAGGAAAAAAAGCCAAAATTGAATTTTACAAATAAAAATATTTTTTATTAAAATAATCACTAAAATATATTTTTTTATCTAAAGTTTATGAAATTTAAATTGTGGGCATCCCAAATGATCCCTTCCTATTATAGGACACAAATTTAAATTTTACAAATTTTTCTGGTACAAAAGTGATTTTTAGTTGAATTAATAACATTTTCCATTGCAAAATTCACTAAAAATAAGGTTTTTTTATCTAAAATTTACCAAATTTAAATTCCAAGTATCCCACACAATATCCCATGTATTATAGGACCCAAAAAAACCTTTACAATTTTTTCTGATACAAAATTGATTTTTAATTTAATTGACACTATTTTTCATTAAAAGATTCACTAAAAATACATTTTTTTGTCCAATATTAATAAAATTTCAAGTCTGGGAAATTTGTTCACAATTAACAAAATTTCAAATTTTTCCATAGTTAACAAAAAAAAAATCCACTAAAATAGGGTTTAGGGTTAGGGTTAGGGTTTCTAACCTTACTATTTCCAAAACCACCATACCTTAAACATGTCAAACTTCCAATGTTCACCAATCAACTCAAACTTCACATCCAATATAAGGTACACTTCAGAGGAATTAAAAATGATTTTTCTTTTCAAATTTTTCCGATGTAACCCTAATTTTTAATTGAATTAACAATGTTTTTTTATTAAAAATCACTAAAATTATATTTTTTGTCCAAAATTAACCAAATTTAAATATTGGGCATACCACACAACCCCACACCTAGATACTCAAGAATCAAATTATGAAAAATTGGATATTGAATACTCTCACCGTTCCTCAAGTCACTGTTAGGGTTAGGATTTCTAACCTCACTATTGCCCAAACCACACTACCTTAAACATGTTAAAGTTTCAATGTTCACCAGTCCACTTAACCTTCATATCCAATGTAGGGCACACATGAGAGGACCCAAAAATAATTTTTGCAGAATTTTCTGGTGTAAAGGTGGTTTTTATTTGTATTAACATTTTTTCATTAAAAAACTCACTAAAATTTTTTTTTTCCCTTAAAAATTCACCAAATTTCAAACCTGGGCACCCCACACAATCCCAACGTATTATAGTTTCCAAAATTGATTTTAACAAAGTTTTCTGGTATAAAAGTGATTTTCAATTAAATTAACACCATTTTTCATTAATAAATTACCTAAAAATTCATTCTTTGTCCAAAATTCACCAAATTAAATTATGGGATATCCCACATCATTACTCACGTATTATCGGACCCAAAATAAATTTTGCAAAATTTTCTAGTATAAAGGGGTTTTTTAATTGAATTAACAATAGTTTTCATTAAAAAAATCACTATAATTACATTTTTTGTCCAAAACTCACCAAACTTAAATTTTGTGCATCCCACACCATCCCTACACATTGCAAAAAGGTGAATTTCTATGGTTTGACAAAGGAGAGAATTTGACTAAAACGTCAAATTAGTCACTGAAAGATAGTGGTGCCTTCAAGTTAGTCGTTGAAAGAATGAAATATCAAAAATAATTCCTGAAATTGTGCCTCGTCTTTCAAGTTTGTCCTTCTATTAGCTTTCATGATTTAATCCTAACGGAGATGATTAGTTGGAACGTTAACTGCGACGTGGCACGTTGATGTGGAAGTGTATGTGGCATGGATTAAAACTGCTGGAAAAAACTCATCATTTTCATCCATTATATCATATGCACATTTCTCTCTATTTTTCTTCCTTGCTTACGTTGCTAACTTGAGGAAAACGTAAAGAGGAAGGAGAAGCAAAAACCTAGCCCAAGAATATAGTGGTGGAAAATATGTTGAAATGAAGTGAAAAAGGTAACAACTGCGAACAAAATGTGCCCTTTTATGGTAACCGCTGCTTGGAGAAAATTTTGTGGTCCCTGTTTATTGAAACTCTTCCATCATTATGTTTCATGCCTTTTTTTTGTTTTGTTTGCATGACATAGTTTCAAGATGTCTTATACCATGACTATTATTTTTCACCATATAGGGGGTTTTGAGAGAAATGAGGATTGTGTCCCGGACTATATTGGTGGTGAGATTTTGTATATATGAGGACTGATATGAAATAAATAAATTCATTAAGGGGCTAATTTGAATTTTAGTTATAACTTTTAGGGAATAATTTGAACATTAATGAAATCATTTAAGGACTAATTTATATAATTAGGTCACACTTTGTATCCATTTTGCAGGGTATTATTCCTGTTTTTACAAGAGGTGAAGATAGAGGCGCCTCACAGATATTGTGTGATGCATATGGGGGAAACATAACAAAGCAATGGAACAGGTATCTCGTCACAGTTCGCAATGCAACTTTCTCTCCACAAAAGCAGAGGCACCTATCATTCCCCTTCACATTGATGTCCTTTTGCAATTGGATCCCTAGAAGCATATCAACTACTTCCACTTGATGGTTCCTGGTGTTCTCTTTGATGTGTATCCTGACGTCCACCACCCATCATCTCCCTCTATTTGTGTACCCAGAACCCTAAGCTAAAATAAAAAATTCCCCTTCCAATTGCAGAAGCTTCTTTATCAATGTTAAAATGTGTGGTTGGGATGACATTACTTCATATTTCAATTTAGTCCTCCATGTAAAGACATACGAACGTTATTTCACATTAGGGACGAAAATGAAATGTTATCTCAATATTTGTTACTAAAAATTCATTTCATGGCAGGTAGACCTCCACATCAGTAAGCAACATCACAATTAATATGTCAACTAAGCATCTCTGTTAAGGTTAAGTCACGACAGCTAATAGAATGACTAGCTTGAAAGATAGATCACACTTTCAAGGATTATTTTTGACATTTTCTTCTTTTGAGGACTAACTTGAAGTCTCTCATATCTTTCAGGGATTAATTTGACGTTTTAGTCGAGAGGAATTCATGTGAGTCGTTATATTCATTTTTTTAATAATTTTCACATTATCCTATAATGTCATGTCATCCTTAATATTTTAAAATAACTCAATTATTATTTTTTTCTTCAACTCAATAATTCTTAAAAAAATTTAATTAACCCTACAATGTATCTTACTATTCTCCAATAGTCATTATTTCAATATAGTAATCCTTTTTTCTTTGATCTTTGATCGGAAATCTCCACAAGCATAGTTGTAGGTTTAACCATTAGGTCAGCAGTAATGGTTAGGTAAAACTTTCCCAAGAGTGGCGACTCTAGAGTCACCATCCACTTCCATTGTTTGGGTATTACCTCCATTCCAAAACTCTTGTTATTTTAGCATACTCCTAAGTTTTCAAAATTCTTGTTGTTTTAGATATCCAAAAAAATATCAATTATTTTTTTCAACTATACCCTTATTTAATGCTTCCTTCGTCCCTATTTATAAGACCCCTTCTAGAAGAATTGAGTGTCCCTTAATATAAGACATTGTACAGATTTTTAGATAAATTAATTATTTTTTCCATAGTTGTCCTCCATTAATATTCAACTCTTTTTGGTTCTCCATATATTGATGAGTGTGAATAATTAATGAAGTTTTACCCACTTGCTCAACTACACCATTGGAAAGTGACTTTTGGAGTCTTCCACCATGTGACAAATAATATCTCTAAAATATAGTGACTTTTAAATAGGGGTATATTTGAAATGCTATAATTTATTTTAAAAGACCAATACATTAACTAATTTTTCTTAAACTTTGTAAATATAATTGAAATGGTCTTATAATAAGGGATGAGGGAGTATTTACTTTAACTAACAACCATTCTCATTTTCTCCCTTAACTACATTCAATCTCTCCATTTATCAACCTGAGTTAGTGGTTGTTTTAAATATACAAGAAGTATTAACTTTTTTTTTTCAATTATACCCTTATTTGATATTTATTTCAACTAACAACTATTCTCGTTTTCCCTCTTAACTACATTCAATCTCTCTATTTATTAATGTGAGTTAGTAGTAGTTAAATGAAATAAATGAAAATTAAATGAATGCAAGTTAATAAAGATGCTATTAAATCAAGACACATTAAAAATTTCCTTGGCCAATTCGCATAACTTTAGACTACAATAGTTTTGGAACACAGTTAGTACAATATAGTAATACTTTAAACCTCTCTTCTTTTTTTCTTTATTAAAGAAGTCTAGGTTGGAGCCATGAGAATGAAAATAATTTATAAAATTTCTTAGCACTGTTTGGTTCAAAGAAGAGGGGGATGGGAGAGATTTTAATGAATGGGAGGGAATGGGAGGGGAGGGGAGGTGATATTTTATCTGTTTGGTTTAAATAGGGGAGGGGAGGGGAAATAACCCTTTACATGTTTGGTTCAAAAGGGGAGAGAAATAAAGCTAATTTAGCTATATACCTCTTTACTTTTATAACACATAGTTTAGTTTTATTAATATGAACTAGTAGGTGACCCGTGCCTTCGCACGGGTAAATTGATGGTATGATTTATGTTGTCCGTGCTTCGCACGGGAAAAAATATTAGTTATAATAAATACTTATATATTAAAGAGAATATGTTTTAAAATAATAATAAAAAATATACAATTTTGAAAAAAAAATGAAAAGAAAGTAAAAAAGATGATACAACATTTATCATCATCTATTTCTGATTTTTTATTACATAAAATACACATTAGGAAATATAATAAATATGTTGAAATACATTAAATGTAATATAATAATAATAAAATAAAATTAATGTGTGAGAAGAATAAAATGGTAGAAACAGGACTGTCTTCTGTCGAGAATACCCTGCAGGTTAAAAAAATTATTTTATAATGAAACATATGAATAAAAATGAATAATGAGAGAAAATATTTTAATATCATAATAAAAAAGAAAATGAAAGTGATATAATAACTAAAAGAAAATGATTGGATCAAGAATGCATCTCGTGGAAGATTCTCGTGATTCATAAAAAAACACTACAATAGAAGCTAAATAAATGGAGATATACATTAAATGGAGATGCAAGTTTTGATAAGAAATAAGAAGAAAGGAAAAAGGATAATAAAAAAATTAATGTGTGAGAAAAAAATAAAATTAATGGTATGAACAGGACTGTCTCCCGTGGAGAATACCCGCAAAACATAAAAAAATATTTTATAAGAAACATATTAATAAAAATGAATAATGAGAGAAAATATATTAATATCATAATAAAAAGAAAATGAATGTGTGAGAAAAAAATAAAATGGTAGGAACGAGACTGTCTCCCGTGGAGAATACTCGCAGTTAAAAAATTTCTTTTATTATGAAACATATTAAGAGAAAATATTTTAATATCATAATAAAAAATAAAATGAATAATGAGAGAATATATTTTAATATCATAATAAAAAAGAAAATGAATGTGTGAGAAAAAATAAAATGGTAGAAAATAGGACTGTCTCCCGTGGAGAATGCCCGCAGTATAAAAAAATTCTTTTAATGAAACATATTAAGAGAAAAAATTTTAATGTCATAATAAAAAATAAAATGGAAGCGAGATAAAATATTAAAAGAAAAAAGAAAACGACAGGATTAAGACTGTCTCATGTGGAGGATACCCGTGATTCATAAAAAACACTATAATAGAAACCAAATAAATGGAGATACAATGTCTCATAAAAACAAAAAAAAAAGAAAGGAACAGAACTGTCTCCCATGGAGAATACCCGCAAAACATAAAAAAATTCTTTTATAAGAAACATATTAATAAAAATAAATAATGAGAGAAAATATTTTAAAATCATAATAAAAAAGAATATGAATATGTGAGAAAAAAAATAAAATTAATGGTATGAACAGGACTGTCTCCCGTGGAGAATTCCCTCAAAACATAAAAAAATATTTTATAAGAAACATATTAATAAAAACGAACAATGAGAGAAAATATATTAATATCATAACAATAAAGAAAATGAATGTGTGAGGAAAAAAAATAAAATGGTAGGAACAGGACTGTCTCCCGTGGAGAATACCCGCAGTTAAAAAATTTCTTTTATTATGAAACATATTAAGAGAAAATATTTTAATATCATAATAAAAAATAAAATGAATAATGAGAGAATATATTTTAATATCATAATAAAAAAGAAAATGAATGTGTGAGAAAAAATAAAATGGTAGGAACACGACTGTCTCCCGTGGAGAATACCCGCAGTAAATAGAATAGAATAGATACCCGTGATTCATAAAAAAACTACAATAGAATCCAAATAGATGGTGATACAATTTTTTATTAAAAAAAAGTAAAAAGGATGATGTGATATTTTGAGAGGGGAAGAAATTGTTGAGAATAGAGAGAGTGGGTGAAAATTTTGGATTAACAAAGATAGAATTTTGATTAAAAAAAAAGAAAATAAAAAGGATCATAAAAAAGAAAATTAATGTGTGAGAAAAAAATTAAATTGTAGGAACATGATTGACACTTCGAGAATACCCGCAGTTTAAAATAAATACTTTTATAACGAAACATATTAATAGAAATAAATAATGAGAAAAAATATTTTAATATCATAATAAAAAGAAAATGAAAGTGAGATAAAATATAAAAGAAAAAGAAAACGACAGGATTAAGACTGTCTCCCGTGGAGGATACCCATTATTCGTAAAAATAAACACTACAATGGAAGCTAAATTAACGAAGATAGAATTTTGATTGAAAAAATAAAAAGAAAGTAAAAAGGATAGTAAAAAGGGAAATTAATGTGTGAGAAAAAATAAAATTGTAGGAACAGGACTGTCTCCCGTGGAGAATACTGAGTGCATAAAAAAATAGAATTTTGATAAAAAAATCAAAAAGAAAATATAGTTGGAGATGCAATAGAATCCAAATAGATGGAGATACAATTTTTTATTAAAAAAATAAAAAAAAAAGTGAAAAGGATGATGTGATATTTTTGAGAGGGAAAGAAATTGTTGAGAATAGAGAGAGTGGGTGAAAATTTTGGATTAACGAAGATAGAAATTTGATTAAAAAAAAGGAAATAAAAAGGATCATAAAAAAGAAAATTAATGTGTGAGAAAAAAATTAAATTGTAGGAACAGGACTGACACTTGGAGAATACCCGCAGTTTAAAATAAATACTTTTATAACGAAACATATTAATAGAAATGAATAATGAGAAAAAATAATTTAATATCACAATAAAAAAAGAAAATGAAAGTGAGATAAAATATAAAAGAAAAAGAAAACGACAAGATTAAGACTGTCTCCCGTGGAGGATATCCATTATTCGTAAAATAAACACTACAATGGAAGCTAAATTAACGAAGATAGAGTTTTGATTCAAAAAATAAAAAGAAAGTAAAAAGGATAATAAAAAAGGGAAATTAATGTGTGAAAAAAAATAAAATTGGAGGAACAGGACTGTCTCCCGTGGCGAATACCCCGTACATAAAAAATAGAATTTTGATAAAAAACAAAAAGAAAATATAGTTTTTTTTCGGAAGGAATCTAAAAGAAAATATTTGAAAAAAAAAACAAAAAAAAAGAATTGGAATTGTCAAATTTTTAGGCGGGAATTTTTTTTTGCAATACTGACACATGGAGCTTGTTAGATAGATATTGGGGAACTTAAGTCATTTTAATTATTTAATTTAAATTATTTTCTCCTCGTTGTATGTTTTGTGTTGTATGAAAAAACTATCTCTTCTCCAAAATAGTTCTATTAGAAATTTTGGCTCCCTCTTCTCCCCTCTTAAAAATTAAACCAAACATAAAAACTCTCTTCCCTCCCTTCCAAATGGCTCACAC
Organism: Sesbania bispinosa; assembly: GCA_026901365.1. NCBI lineage: Eukaryota > Viridiplantae > Streptophyta > Magnoliopsida > Fabales > Fabaceae > Sesbania > Sesbania bispinosa. Next base: position 593,072 of record QLOH01000526.1, on the reverse strand, counting down.
ATAAGCCTTTAGAATATACTTTGCTGTTTATAGTTGCTGAATCGATTCCTGCTTATATGCTAGGCTCCAGCGTTTGGTTGGAAGCGAGAAAATCAGCCACAATTAGTAGCGCTAGAGGCGGAGCCTCCCTGTTGTTGCGGGCATGTTTTGTATCAAAGAACGTGTACGTGCATACGGTGGCCAAGCCCACACGGGAATGGGAGGAGATGTACTCGAATCTGTTGAGAGGATATGCGCTAGACTCAAAATACTTGTTGAGCGGAAGAGCAATTCACGCTAAATTCGTAACCGGGTGTATTCCTTCAACTCTTTTTCTTCAGAACCATTTGCTTAACATGTATGTTAAAATCGGAGACCTTCCTTCGGGACTCAAAGTGTTTGAAGAAATGCCAGAGAGGAATGTGGTGTCCTGGTCTGCTGCCATGGCTGGTTGCATCCAAAATGGCTGTGCTTTGGAAGCTCTTTCTTTGTTCAGCCGTATGCACCGTGAAGGACTCACAAAACCAAATGAGTTCACCTTTGTTAGTGCTCTCCAGGCCTGCTCATTAACTGAGAATGTGACTCGGCCTTACCAGATTTATTCATTAGTTGTGCGGTCAGGACTTGAGTCTAATATCTTCTTACTCAATGCGTTTTTGACAGCCTTAGTCAGGCATGGTAAATTGGCGGAAGCCTTGCAACTTTTTGAGGCTAGTCCTGGCAAGGATATTGTGTCATGGAATACCATCATGGGGGGTTACTTGCAATTTTCTTATGACCAGATTCCTGGATTTTGGTGTTGCATGAATCATAAAGGTATAAAACCAGATAACTTCACATTTGCCAGCGTCCTCACTGGGTTGGCTGCTCTCTCTTATCTTGAAATGGGAACACAGGTTCATGCACACCTTGTCAAGAGTGGTTATGGGAATGACATTTGTATAGGCAACTCTCTAGCTGATATGTATATAAAAAATCAAAAGTTGGTGGAGGGTTTCAGAGCTTTTGATGAGATGCCTGACAAAGATGTATGCTCTTGGTCCCAGATGGCTGCAGGATGTTTGCAGTGCGGGGAACCAAGAAAGGCACTTTCAGTCATTGCACAAATGAGGAAAATGGGTGTAAAGCCAAATAAATTTACCTTGGCAACTGCCCTAAATGCCTGTGCCAGTTTGCCTTCACTAGAGGAAGGGAAACAAATTCATGGCTTGAGGATCAAACTTGGAAGTGAGGTTGATGTTTGTGTTGATAACGCTGTTCTTGATATGTATGCAAAATGTGGATGCATGGTGAGTGCATGGGGTCTTTTTCGATCAATGAATTCCCGTACTGTCATCTCATGGACAACAATGATAATGGCATGTGCACAGAATGGACAATCCAGAGAAGCTCTTCATATTTTTGATGAAATGAGGGAGACGAATGTAATGCCAAATTACATCACCTTCATTTGTGTTCTCTATGCCTGTAGTCAGGGTAGGTTTGTTGATGAAGGGTGGAAGTATTTTTCCTCTATGATTAAAGACTATGGAATCCTTCCCGGAGAAGATCACTTCGCTTGTATGGTGGATATCCTAGGCCGGGCTGGACTTATTAAGAAGCTGAGGAGTTAATACTAAGAATGCCATCTCAGCCGGGTGCACTAGTCTGGCAAACATTGCTCAGTGCTTGTCAGGTTCACGGAGATGTGGAAACTGGGAAACTTGCAGCAGAACATGCCATCAGACAAGACAAAAAAGACCCATCAACCTATTTATTATTGTCTAACATGTTGGCTGAATTGAGCAATTGGGATGGCGTGGTGATTCTGAGAGAACAGATGGATATAAGGAATGTTAAGAAAATACCAGGATCCAGTTGGATTGAGATCGAAAATATGTAGAACTCAGCCCATTTGGGTTTTTGTTTGGAAATTGGAAGGATGCAATCTTATATATGTTGGGACTTGGGTTGGGACAAAGGAAAGGAAAGACTCATTTTACTCATAGCTACATTTGAAATGAAACCTTTCAAACTGAAAGAAAGACAAAACAAACAAACAGAATTAAGTATCAGGAAATTTGGGTGGACAAAGAAGTCGTCATTCGTCTCTCCCCTTTTGCTGTTTGTGTAGTATCCCATCTTTACTATACACACCAGCGTCACTCATGCAATCGAGAGACTAATATTTCACATGCTTTTTAATTATAAAAAGTATTTTATAAATTTAAATTAGCACAAAAAATCCAAAAGAAAAATAAATTTCAATCATATACTATCAGTTCCTAAGGGTTTGTTCTGGATTGTTGCCAGTTGTCAGTTTTTAATCTTTAAAAAATTTTAATCAAGTTTTTACGATCCAAAATAAAAAATTGAAAACATTTTTTATGGTTTTCAAAAGGTTTGTTTTAACATTGTAATGTTTATGACCTCTTTAAAAAATGTTTACTATTATTTTATAATTGTATAACTTTTTATCTAATATTTATGACCTCTTTTAAAAAAAATTAAAAACCAATTGAATCCAATCCAATTTAATTTGGATCAGATTTGGAAAAAAAAATTAAGAGAAAAAGGATTGTACACTGACAGTGTAAAAAATTTTACACATACGGTTAATCACAACCCTTGATTTATGGTAAGTTTGTGGATTTTACTAATTAATATTTTAAAAGTCATATAAATGAAGAATCGTGATTAAACGTCAGTGTAAAACTCTTTTACACTGTCAGTGCATACTAATTAAACTAAAAAATTAATGTCATTATGAAGTGATAAAACCGTAATGATTAAATTGAGTATTTTTTTCTTTTTCTTAAAATTGACTTAAACTAATCCGCGAACACCCCTGCTCTATAGAATATATAGAATAAGTAAAAGCCCCTACGTATTCTTTCAAAGTATTTTAATTTATTTTTTAGAAGTAGATAATCAAGTATACATGTATTTGCTATAATTTGAGCGATGATTTGAGTTATATCATAAGTCACTAGGAAAGAAAACTCAAAATGATGCGTTATTTGTTAGTGTGAAATGTGAAATAGAAGTTATTTTGTTTTTGTGGTTGTGTATTAAGCTGAAAATTATTGTTGTTGTTATTATTACACGAAGGAGAGAATGAAATGAATGATATATAGTTTGATTATGGGGGTGGAATGTGCATTACATTGAGATAGGGATTAGGGAGTGAGTACCATGGAAAGGGCGGCACTTGTTCGTTCTCTGTCGTGCTCTTCTGTGGTATGCAGCAGATACTTGTATCGCTCCGTTCTCCTTCCAAAGACATCAAGGCTCTCTCTTCCGGTGCCCCTGCTCCTGCCCCGCCGCCACTTCAGAACCAGTAGTAGATTGCCTCCCTCCTCTTCTCCGCTCCTTTACTTGCGGAATCGGAAGCACTTCTCTTCTCTCTCCCCTCGAGCCCTTTCCTCACCTTCCGTTCCATCTCCAGGTCTCTATCTATCTATCTATCTATCTATGCTTTCCTTTTCATAATTCTAATTTATTTAATCCTTTTTTATTCGTGGTTGGGTGCAGTGGATTTTCCTCAGGTAAAGGATGAAGTTGCCCATCAACTGGGGTTTCAGAAAGTTTCCGAGGAATTCATTCCAGAATGCAAATCAAAAGCTGTGCTTTTTAGGCACAACAAGACCGGGGCTGAAGTCATGTCTGTTTCCAATCACGATGAGAATAAAGTCTTTGGCATTGTTTTCCGCACTCCTCCGTAGCTACTTCCACTCCTTCCTTTATATTCTTTTGCGGTGTTATACTCTTCTGTAACCGCAACTAATGGATGTGTTCACTTTCCTAATTCTTGACTTCTTTTGCTACTACAGGAAGGATTCCACCGGTATCCCTCACATCTTGGAACATAGTGTATTATGTGGGTCAAGAAAATATCCTTTGAAAGAGCCATTCGTTGAATTATTGAAAGGAAGCTTGCACACTTTCCTCAATGCTTTCACATATCCTGATAGGACATGTTACCCGGTTGCTTCCACAAACACCAAGGTAACAAAGTCACTAAATTCAACATTGCACCCCTACTCCTCCATTCTTGAATCTAATGTTTGGCCTGATACTACAAGACTGAGATATTCCTACCCAGGATTTCTATAATTTGGTTGATGTCTACCTGGATGCGGTTTTCTTTCCTAGATGTGTGGAGGACTTTCAAACTTTCCAACAGGAGGGTTGGCACTTTGAGCTCAATGATCCTTCTGAAGATATCACTTATAAAGGTTTGCTAAAACATAACTCATATATCTCTTTCTGGCCCTCTATGCCTTACAGCATTTGTCTTGCATTGATATTTCTGGGCTCTAATGCTTTTTAATAATTTCTAGTAGTGTCTTATTTATTGTTCCAGGTGTTGTGTTTAATGAGATGAAGGGTGTCTACTCTCAACCGGATAATATACTTGGACGTGCTGCTCAACAGGCTAGTTTTTTAATGGCTTTCCTTTTACTTTTCTTTATGGATTTGTATTTTGTGTTGAGCTCCCTCCTTTTCCTATCCTTTTTTTGGGGCTTGCATTTCTTACATGTCAACCATTGGGAAACTGGGACATTTCAACATTTTTAATTTGCTCCTTGAAGTTCATGGATGGTGATACTTTAAGCCCTCTCTTTATTTCATGATCCCTCTACAGCTGGTTTGTCAATTTCAATTTTATATTTTAAGTGACAATTATAAGAGTTTTATGACATTTTTTTTTTATAACTTTAGTCTGGGTGCATTCATTAATGTTGCATGTGATTTCGATACAGGCTCTTTTCCCAGACACTGCCTATGGTGTTGACAGTGGAGGGGATCCTCGAGTTATTCCTAAGTTGACATTTGAGGAGTTTAAGGTTTGTTTTAAGAATCATGATAAATAATTTTGGTAATATATATAGATAACACTATATTCTGCAAAGACTTGTGTCTGGGTGTTAGTTGTTTGCACCCACCAACACTGTTTGATGGGGATAATTTACATTTTCATGTGCACTTGTACCTTGGTGACTTTTTTACTTACATATATAGTCTACTGTAGATCTATGTAATGGTGATTACAAATATTTAATTATTTGATTTGACGAGTTTTCATTTTAAACTTAATTGACAGGAATTTCATCGCAAGTATTACCATCCCAGCAATTCACGAATATGGTTTTATGGAGATGATGATCCAAATGAGCGCCTCCGCATCCTGAGTGGTAACAAGATTTAGTTGATCTTGCTCTTTAAATGTTGAGGCTGGGGTAGTGTTTGGCCCAACCTTTTTGAGCTTTTCTTCTTTGTAAAAGGAGAAGTTGGGCCAAACATCATTCAAGAAAAGCTCCTTAAAAAAGCAGTTTATTTTTAAAAAGTTTTTTTTTAAACCCTACTCTCATTATTAGCTTTTGGCTTAAGAAAAGCTTTTAAGTTAAAAAATCTAAAACTACCAATTTATCAATCAATGTTAACTTTGCTTTTAAAAGATCTTATTTTTAGCTTTAGCTTTGAAGTAGCCTTTTAAGCTCAAAAAAAGTTGGGCCAAACGTTAAAATTGGGGAGAGTGGCTTTGTGTTGATGCTCTTGTAGATCTAAGTCCTAGCTCTTGATTACAATGAATGAGGATATTGTTCGATAACCTTGAGGGAGCTCTTTCAATGCTCACAGAAGGACCTTCTTTGTAATGGCCTTATCCAAGCAAGTCAGCAGTCAGCAACCTGCTACATTTCCCTTTGTGCATAATTTTTAAGCAACAGCAAGTGGAATCTTTATATATGCCAACCCTAGTAACTCCTCTGTACAGTCTTTCATGAGTATAAATAGCAAAGATTAATGGATAAATTTGAATTGCTGATATTTTTTATCTTTTTTGGAGATATCTTATCATTCCCCCAATTGTACTTCCTTCTCTCTAATATGTCATCTGTAAAAGACTGATTTAATACCTATTTTTGAAGGTCTTAAAATGATAGATATTTATGTTCTTTGGACTACTGAGGCAGAGCAATCAAATCAACATGTTAAACATATTATCTCTTCTGGAATTACATTAATATGCTCCTTTTAGGAATTGGAACAAACACAGGGGTGTATTGAGTTCTCCTTTAATTAAAGATCCTATACTGTCCTAGAGCTTCCCTTATATTTCCAGATTATCTTCTTTTGGATTTATATATTTTACTTCTTATATTTCTGTACACTACTATTTTTTGTTGCAAAGTGAAAGGATATTACTGGCATGGTTGCAATATTTCAGACCAGTTAAGATAATTTTAAAGTTCAGACTTGTAGCAATTAGCCATTTACTTCTCCTCTTCTCTGTTGTTCAGAGTATTTAGACATGTTTGATGCAAGTCCAGCCCCAAATGAATCAAAAATTGAACCACAGAAGCTATTTTCAAAGCCAGTCCGGGTTGTTGAGACATATCCTGCAGGGGAGGGGGGTGATTTGAAGAAGCATATGGTCTGCCTTAACTGGTTGCTCTCTGATAAGCCCTTAGACTTGGAAACTGAGCTGACACTTGGGTTTCTGAATCATCTTTTGTTGGGCACGCCTGCTTCACCACTGAGGAAAATTTTGCTAGAAAGTGGACTAGGCGATGCCATTGTTGGTGGTGGGGTTGAAGATGAACTACTCCAGCCTCAATTTAGCATTGGAATGAAGGGTGTTTCTGAAGATGATATTCATAAGGTAGAGGAATTGATTACAAGTACACTTAAAAAGTTGGCAGAAGAAGGCTTTGATACTGATGCCATTGAGGCTTCTATGAATACAATTGAATTTTCTCTCAAGGAGAACAACACCGGGTCATTTCCTCGTGGCTTGTCCCTCATGCTCCGGTCCATTGTAAGACAAGCTCAATCTTTTTGTGGTGTGGAAAATGGGCATTCTTTGCTGGTTGAGATTTATAATTGTTTTGGCTTGCATATGTAGGGTAAATGGATTTATGATATGAATCCCTTTGAGCCACTGAAGTATGAGAAGCCTCTTCAAGACCTAAAATCTAGAATAGCAAAGGAGGGCTCCAAATCTGTTTTTTCTCCTCTAATAGAGAAATTCATCTTGAACAACCCTCATCAAGTTACTGTGGAAATGCAGGTACTGATTTACTTATTTTAGCCTTCAAAAAATGTGTTTGAGTGAAGCTATTTTTCACTGAATATGTTAGTTATTGATGAAAATCTTTCCTTGTTAGCCTGATCATGAAAAAGCTGCTCGTGATGAAGCAATAGAGAAACAGATATTGCAGAAAGTTAAAGCTAGTATGACAACAGAAGATTTGGCAGAGTTGACTCGTGCTACTCATGAACTTAGGCTTAAGCAGGAAACTCCTGACCCACCAGAAGCTTTGAAAACTGTTCCTAGCCTTTCTCTACTAGATATTCCTAAAGAACCTATTTGTGTTCCCACTGAGGTTATCATTGCTCTTTGCCTTGAGTGAGAATTTTTCGTGTTTGCCTTGTAATCTGTAGAGACTCACAAGGACTTGCATGCTAAATGTAGGTTGGGGATATCAATGGAGTAAAAGTTTTGCAGCATGATCTCTTCACCAATGATGTCCTGTACGCAGAAATAGTATTCAACATGAGTTCATTAAAGCAAGAGCTTCTTCCTTTGGTCCCACTGTTTTGGTAATTATGCAACTTCTAAAGGATGTTTTACATTTTGTTTCCTTCAATCTATAGTTCCTAATATTACGTGCATCGTGAATTTCTTGGATACCAAATTAAATTTGCAGTTATGTTGTCATTGACCTTCCTTGATCTGGAGTTTAGTAATTATTATTGAATCCCATTTCTGAAGATGCTTGGGAATAGATTTAATGTTATTATGATTCTTAAAACAGATTTTAATGTTTTTTAATGTTATTACTCTTATTTAAATTTTCTATTGGATTTTTTTGGTTCTCAACATGTTTCTTTTTAGTATTATTGTCAACAATAAATCTCTCTTTTTCCTTTGATGTTATCATTCTTGCGTTCCTCATCATGTGTATATTAGAAGCATAGAAATAGATAGATTACATCAAGCTCTGTAACTCCAATGTTATCTTTTACAGCCAATCATTGCTGGAGATGGGCACAAAGGACTTGACTTTTGTCCAACTAAACCAATTAATTGGGGAGAAAAACTGGAGGAATATCAGTTTATCCATTCACATCATCAGTGCGGGGCAGGGAAGATCCATGTAGTCACATGATTGTTCGAGGAAAAGCCATGGCTGGACGTGCTGAAGACCTTTTTCACTTGGTACTTTTATTGTTTAAACATTTCCTGTTTCAACACTTGATGCTCTGGATTATTAGCCTAAATTTTTTGGCCATGTAAAGTCTAATTTCATGCTGCTACTTAACTTTAGGTTAATTCTGTCCTTCAAGATGTCCAATTTACAGACCAACAACGTTTCAAACAATTTGTTTCCCAGAGTAGAGCAAGAATGGAGGTAATATCAAAATGTTATATGTAAAGAGAGGGAAAAAGTGATACAAGGTCAATATGCAGAGCCTCTATACTGATTATATTGTGCATTATTGTCCATTCTCAGAACCGGTTAAGAGGAAGTGGTCATGGAATTGCGGCTGCAAGGATGGATGCAAAACTAAATGCGGCAGGATGGATGTCAGAAAAGATGGGTGGTCTCAGGTTGGAATATTAAGATACTCTTATGATTTGTTGTGTGGGAACATTTACATAGAGTTTTTTTGTCATCATTTCCTTTCTTGTCATATTAGATGCTTCTAAAAGTAGTTTTCTTATGACACTTTAGGACTATTAATTGTGTAAGGTTTGAGGTTTCATGATGGTCCTTTTAAATCTAATCTTTATATGATGTAAGTATAATTGTTGTATACTTCTATATTCCTGGTGTATTCTTTCTAGCTACCTCGAATTCCTCCAAACACTTGAAAAGAGAGTTGATCAAGACTGGGCTGATATCTCATCATCTCTTGAGGAGATTCGCAAATCTGTATTTTCCAAGCAAGGCTGCTTGATAAATATCACGGCTGATGAGAAAAATCTTTCAAACACGGAAAAAGTTGTGAGCAAATTTGTTGATATGCTTCCTACTAGCTCTCCCATTTCAACAACCACTTGGAATGTTAGACTTCCATTGACAAATGAAGCTATCGTGATTCCAACTCAGGTAAGATGATCTCATTTTGTCATCCTTTCTGTACATAATTTTATTTCTGTTGTGTGCAGGCTTTGATTCTACTTTTTCCATTATTCCATTTAATTTTTGTTTCTATCAATATATCATGTGTTTCTTTCTACAGGTTAATTATGTTGGAAAAGCAACCAACATTTATGATACTGGTTATAATCTTAATGGAAGTGCACATGTTATTTCCAAATACATTAGCAATACATGGTTGTGGGATCGTGTACGCGTTAGTGGTGGAGCTTATGGAGGTTTCTGTGATTTTGATACACATTCAGGTAAATCATATTATATCTAGGCATAATTGTTGAGTAGCATACTTGCAATCTCACCTTTGTATTTCTCTTTCTAGGAGTGTTCACCTTCTTATCTTATCGTGATCCCAACTTACTGAAGACACTTGATGTATATGATGGGACTGGTGACTTCTTAAGAGAACTGGAAATAGATGATGATACTCTAACAAAAGCCATAATAGGAACCATTGGGGATGTAGACGCCTATCAACTTCCTGATGCCAAAGGTTATAGTAGGTACGAATATGAAATAATTGATGCTTTTGGAGTTTGTTTCCATGGATCTTTTGTTCTTTTGCTGAATTATTAGTAGTTGCTTCTAAACTTGCAATTATTGTTGCTTTTCTTATTATAGTTGCAAACTTTTCTTACTTTTCATTTCATTTGCAGTATGTTGCGGTACTTACTGGGTATCACAGAGGAAGAAAGACAAAGGAGACGTGAAGAGATATTGTCTACTAGGTAAAGATTCTGATTGTTGATTAATGCATGATATGGTCTTCCACTTTTTATGAATAAGTGACCATTTGATCCACTGCTATTGATGAAGAAAAATAATGCAGTCTGCTCTCAATACATTTGTTTTCTTCAATGGCAGTGAGCTATTAACTATCCTGAAATGACTTTCTGAATCCGGAATCAATTTAAATTCGATCATGGCTGATTTTCTGTGTAAAGATGGTATCGTTTTACATTTAGTTTTGCCGCTCATAGAGATTAATCTTCAAAAACGTATAGTGCTAGATGTTTTGAAATATCTTGCTGAAAGGGTCATGCCTCCTTGTTGTCCTTGGATACCGTTATTCACTTATGGCAATAAGACCAATGGATCACACAGAATATGGATATTTTTGCACATAAATTCTGTATACTAACTGGGCAACTTGGTGCTGAGACATTTGTTGTTCTAATTCTGTTTTATTTTTTCCCCAGTGTGAAGGACTTCAAAAATTTTATTGATGCAATGGAAGCAGTTAAGGATAAAGGGGTTGTGGTTGCAGTGGCATCTCCAGAGGATGTAGATGCGGCAAACAAGGAGCGTTCCAACTTCTTTAAAGTAAAGAAAGCCCTTTAAATCGGGATTTACTCGGCACGATTGGAAATTGTATCTTTTCTTGACATAATTTTCCTTTACTGAAGCGATAATTATTTTATACAGAATAAATTATTATAGCTGCTTATAGATTTTGTTATTTTTTTTAAAAAAAATCTTTTGAAGTTGTACTGTTGTAGATTCCGAAATTGATGCAGTCACGTGGGAAATCAACAAAAAGGAACGTGTCATGTCATTTTATGCACGCACATAAGCAAGACTAACAGTAATTTTGACTATTAAAAAAAGAAAACAGCCATCAGTTAGATATGTTGGAATTGTCGGGGCATGGCGGCTCACCCAACAATTAGAGAGCTCTATGAGCTGGGTGCTAAATATGAGTCGTCCATTGTCTTTGTATCAGAAACTCGAGCAAGAGAGGACAATGTCAACAAAACTAGAAGGAAGTTAAAGTTTCAGAACTCTTTGTTTGGAACCTAAAGGGCTATCAGGAGGGTTGTCCTTATGGTGGAAAAATACTCTGGAAATAGAGATAAAATATTGGTCCCATAACTACATTCACGTCTATGCTTACTATAAAATGGAACAGAAAAACTGGGGTTGTACATTTATATATGGTAATCCTACTTTCCAACAAAGGACTCTATGGGATAGATTGAGGGCTCTTAGAATTTTCTCATCTAGGCCTTGTGTTTGGGTGATTTTAATGAAATTTTATCCCTATCATAGAAAGTAGACCTGTAGCCAGCTCATAATAATCAAATGAATCTGTTTAGGAGATTTCTAAATGACACTTGACTGATGGATTTGAAACTAAACGGGTTAGTTTACTTGGTATAACAATCCCAGAGATGGCTTCGTTACCAAAGAGAAAATAGACAGAATCCTAGTGAATTGGGCTTGGAGAAATTTATTTGAACATGTCATAGTTGTTGCTCTTCCTGCAATTTCAACTGATCACTCACCTATTATTCTTTGGGATCACCCAACAGAGTCCAGTGGAAAATCTTTTAAATATGAAGCTATATGGGAGGAACACCCTCAAAGTGCAAATGTGACTAAGGAAGCTTGGAATCAAGAGAGTCGGGGGGAGAGTTGCTGGGGCAGATTGGCAAAGAAAGCAAGAAGATGCACCTCCAATCTGAAGAGTTGGCATAAGAGGACTTTGAAAAGAGCATATGAGCAAATCTTCAGCCTAAAACATCAATTAAAGACCCTCCAAAATAGTCCCCAAAGCACAACTAGCTGGGATAGGATTAAGGAAATCAGAGAAAAAATTGATACACTTTGGAAACAGGAAGAAGCGTTATGGGCCCAAAGATCTAGGCTAAAATGGATTCAACATGGGGATAAGAACACTAAGTTCTTCCATGCTACCACAATACAGAGAAGAGACGGGAACCGGTTGGTAAGAATTGAAGATGCTAATGGAGAATGGGTAGAAGGACATAGGAATTTATCCAATGCAATTCTGCAGCATTTTCAGGGCATATATACTGTTGAACGTACACAACACACCCTAAAGCTAGTCACTGAAGATATGAACATAGATCTCCTAAAAGCAGTGACGGAAAAAGAAATTCAGAATGCAGTCTTTGATCTAGGAGCTTTAAAAGCTCCAGGACCATATGGTTATAATGGCCTATTTTACTAGAAGCATTGGGAAATAGTAAAGAAAGAAGTTATTGATGTAATTCTGGATTTCTTTGCTACGGGTAATATATGCAGAAGGGTAAATGAAACCATTGTGACTCTAGTGCCAAAAATCCCCAACCCGGAAAGCCTGAATCAGCTGAGACCAGTTAGCTGCTGTAATTTACTATACAAGGTGATTTCTAAAGTGATAGTGAAGAGACTAAGACCCTATAACAGTCAACTAATATCCTAACAATAGAGTGCATTTGTGGGAGGCAGATCCAAGACAACATTATAGTTGCTCAAAAGGAATTTCATCGGATGAGACAGAAGAAATTCAAAGGACTGTTGGATGGCAATTAAGCTTGACCTTTTCAAGGCTTATGACAGGCTGAATTGGGACTTTCTGGAGAATATCCTATTAACATAAGGATTTGAAAGAGAATAGGTTCAGAGGATTATGAAACTGGTTACAAAAGTTAAATACAGATACAAGATCGATGGTTTTGAAACAAAAAGAGTGTTTCTAGAGAGAGGCTGAAGCAAGGGGACCCACTATCCCCCCTACTTATTCATCCTAGCCATGGATAGCCTATCCAACTTACTGATTAAGGCAAAGGAGAGGGGAAATAGAGGGAATATCCCTAGCTCCCACAACTCCTACTCTAACCCATTTGTTTTTTGCAAATGATGTTATTCTATTTGGAAGGGCTACAGTAGAAGAAGCATATCAATTCTCTAAATTGCTAAAGCTGTTTTCAACAGCTACATGGAAGAAAATCAATCTTTCCAAATCAGGGATTATCTTCTCTAGAGGTACTCCGCCCTCACTAAGTCAAATTTCACAACTCCTAAATATTCCAAATTTGGGCCTACCAGCAGTTTGGACTTGAAGTAAGACAAATAGCTTGAGCTGAATTAAAGACAAAATTATCCAGAAGATGGAGGGATGGAAGGAGAATCTACTCAACCAAGTTGGGGAAGAGATTTTGATCAAGGTTGTACTTCAGGCAATTCCATCTTATGCCATGGGGCTCTACAAATTTCCTAAAAAAGTTTGCGATTACCTATGTTCACAAATACCAAGATTTTGGTGGAAAGGAAATGGTAAATCCAGGGGGCTGCATTAGAAGAGCTGGAAGTTTTTGACAAAAAAAAATGGGGGAATAAGCTTCAAGGATTTCAGCCTTATGAACACAACTATGCTGGAAAAACAGGTCTGAAGAGTTATACAACAACATGAATCCTTATGGGCTCAAATAATTAGGGGGGATATTCTGCATGCAAAAAAAGAGAGAGAAATGGATCCTAGTTGTGGTCAAGTATACTACATAGGGTTCAATCTATTTAAAAATTAGGGAGATGGTTAATCAATGGAGGGGATAAGGTTGACATTAAAGAGGATATTTAGCTGCATACAGGGGAAATGATCAACACTAATCAGCAGACTTCAGTGCAGAAAGTCAGTCAGCTAATTGGCCATACAACTAAAGTTTGAAATGCATTGGAAGTTAGCCGAAACATTCCCTCTACTCAGTCGCAAAATATTGGGCTACCCGTAAAAGACTCGCAAAAATGTTGGGCTCAGACACTTTTTTAAAAGCCCAAATAACTTTCTTGGCTTTTTTGTCCATCCAGATAAAGCAAAAATTGGTTCGCGTAAAAATGGACGTATTGGTTCGCGTAAGCATCTCCGTAAAATACCAAAGGGAGTTATTCATGTTCAAGCTAGTTTCAACAATACCATTGTGACTGTTATAGATGTACGGGGTCGGGTGATTTCTTGGTCCTCCGCCGGTACTTGTGGATTCAAGGGTACACGAAGAGGGACACCATTTGCCGCTCAAACCGCAGCAGGAAATGCTATTCGAACAGTAGCAGATCAAGGCATGCAACGAGCAGAAGTCATGATAAAAGGTCCCGGTCTCGGAAGAGATGCAGCATTAATCCAGCCACCCACATCGGGTCAGGCCGGGGTAGCCCAAATTGCAAGCTCTAAAAGGTTTCATGGTGATGTGAGAAGAAATAGGGTGGTGTGAGGGAGTGAAAATGTTAACCTGGGGGGAGTGAGAAAGAAAACATAGTGTGAAGGGAGAAAAAAATTTAAGGTATTTAAGTGATAAAAAATTAGAGGGTGCTATATATTTAATGAACAAAATGGTGTAAAAATCAATTCCCTAAAAATGGGCTTATATTTGTTGCGATTGATTTGTGTCTGATTGGGTCTTTCAGGCCTCCTGATGTCCACCCCTAATATCAAAATAATTAGTGAGGGGCAACAGATGTTCAAGTTAAATAGTCTAGATTTATGAGTATAGTGAGGGGCAAGAGATGTTCAAGTTAAATAGTCTAGATTTATGAGTATATGTGCTTGTTTTACTATTTTAATTTGTAATGCAATGTTGTTATACTCTTTATTTAGCATCCTACAAGTTATGTAAATACCGTTTGGCTATTTTTAATGAACTGATATTTCGAAAGAAAAAAAAAGTTACCAAGGAACACCGAGCAAAGATTGCTTGCAGAAACCTCCATTCAATTTAATTATTACATCAATTTCTTGGAAAGAAAAGTAAGTCGGGGGGTTATAAAGCTATATGACATTAGATTAATATTTCATTTTAGATACATCAAATGATTCAACTGGTTTTCCAAAGACATGTTATTCACATTTTTGTTATTCAGGTAGTCGTCAAGATGACGTTAAATTATCTATGAAAGAAAAAGACCAATAATAATTAGTTACTGTTGGAACAAAACAAGTGGTTGTTATTTTTTGTTGGGGCTAAATGTTGCATTTTAAATAATTTAAACACCGTTAAATTCCATCAGCATGCTGTTAACAATATGACGTTGATAATTTCCAAAAGAATATAAAATGTAAATCCATCAAATCTAGGTGAAAACACTCATGAAGTATTACTCAAAATCATCATTGGTATTAGCGGTACACGATCTTTTCTGTGGTAATACTTTATTTACAAGAGAGTGCTCGGTCTTTAGAGCTACATTCATGGAGATATTTTTGGTAATTCCGACAGAATTTTGCGCTTCCTTCGTCCAAGCATTGGGAGAGGAGCATGACGTGCTAGCAACACCAGAAGAAGACCGCGGTTGCAGTTTATCATGTAAAGCAAAGGGAGTGTATTTTTGTTTGAAGTTTTGCCTTTGCTTGAGTAATTCCTTATTTGGTTCCTTTTGCTGTAGCTTGGGACTGATTATGGACTCAATGGGTACCAGCTTTCCGTTAACTTGGTTTGTAAAGACAAAAGTCACCTGAAAAATATAGAGAAGCAATCAATTTTTCTCCTACGAGTGTTTCGTAAGGACTTGAAAGAATAAACCTGCAAGTCACGTACTATGATGGGTTTATTTGGGGTTTTACATGTTTTAACTTCGAAGTGTAGCAAAGCTAACTTCGGGTAAATAAATGTCATATTCCTACAGTATTAACATTTCATGCTGCTTGCAATATTCTTGTCATAAAAGGCACCCCGTTCCTTGGGAATAGAATGATAAAATTTCAAGATAAAAAACATGGAGGTGGCTTGTTTATCTACATCTACAAATTTCCACTTTCTCATATTAAGCAAAAAAACCAGAAAACAAGCCATGCATGAAGTCAAAAACCGGCATGCAAAAGTTTCACGCCTCTATATGCAAGGTTTCCCCTGCGCTTAATCTATCATATAGTTCAAACTTTATTCTTCATGTTTCTATCATAGCATAGGGATCAGAAAGCCAAGAATTAGAGTAGTAGCAACATATGCGGCACAATATAAATTTTGCAAATTATGAATTAAAGAGGTTTTATTGCTGAACTGAATTACTTTACTACGAAAATAAAGGGGATGGGGTATGGCACACCTCATCACCAGCTGAAGCCTGGAGGATAACATCCGGCACAGAAGTTGGGGCAAAATGATGGCCCCAACTACTTAAATCTTCTTCCAATGGGGTCCCTACCTGCAAAAAGGAAAAGTACCAAAGTGTCAAAGCCAGATTATTTGTTCTTTGTATTCCCTAGAATCAAGAGGTAAGATAGATGGTAAAAGCAGGAGTGAAGAGTTGAACTCAAAGACCTCCACTCAAGAGGAGGCCATGTAGATTTTAAACTGTAGCATATATAAACTTTATATCCAACAATATGCAAAAGCAACCTGCTTTTCTGATCTTCTTAAATTATCTAGGCAGCCTGCAATCTCTGCAAATCCACCTATATCAGAGATTTCTTCATCAGATTCACTATTAACTATTGTTGATAGGAGGTCAGTGCTTTGAGGCTCATCATATGCTCGGCACCGACTGCATCGCATTTTTTCGTGAATCTCTGACCTAAAGAAATATAATGAAGCAGACATTAGAATGAGAATTAAGTTTAGATAACAGATCCATATTATGAGAAGTCAGTAAGAATTGGAGTGCCTTTTCACCCTATAAGACCATCAGTATCAACCCAGGTTACAATTGCACTATGCCAACTTTTTTATGATTTTTTATGTGTATGCAAGATGATTCGATGACCAACTACATTTATTAACTAATCGAATTGGTAGATGGGAAAAAAGACAGGTATTCAAGTCGATAATCTCATGGAAATAGTATCAGAAAAACTATAACCCAACAGAACATCAAATGTAGAGGTGACAGCTAATGACATGTACTCTTTACTTTTACTGTGTCGATTTCTATACATTCAGGATCACTTGGACAGTTGGACTTTACTACTACATAAATTTTGACAGAATAGTTACAAGTTTTGAGGCGGGGGGGAGACAACTGCCAGAGGTAGTAAATTGTTAACAATTAGTTGAACAATACTCTTGTTAACCTCGAATTAATATAAAAATTGAAGTATTAGGCCAGTGCTGTATATCACAACATCACACTATTTGCTATAGAAATATTCATTTTTCTTTTTCTATTATAGTCCCTATTGGCATCCGCTGTTTTCACACTGCATTACTAGCATTAGTTTTCGGTGGACCATGCTTACTTTTCCAGTCACTTGTCATTGTCGCGTTTCCTCCCAGCTCTATTTTTGGTTCATCAAATTCAATGATTTCAAAAGCCTTGAGATTAAGGATCCAATATCATCATTAGAATCAGAATTGTTCGATCTAGTCATCATTCAACATCGCAAGCATTTTGATAGTTTCATCATTAAATTCAAAGCACCATTAATTGAATATGTTCTCTCTCTTCCTTTCCATGTATTCCAGAGACCAAATGCATATGAATCTTTTGCACGTTTATATGGTAATACGCTCAGTAAATATAGATCAAAAGGGAAAAGAAGGCATTACTTGACGTTCTCACGAAAAGTAAACAAATCGCGAAGATCCTCTGTCGATAGAAAGTTACCCTGAAAATAATAAATACTGTGACAGTATGAATAGGATTCAAGGATTGTAAGCCATGGACTAAACAGTTTCAACTAGAAGAACATAAGGTATAAGCAGCAATTTCGACCTGTTCCACAAGGCTATCGGTTTGCTCCCGCTGAATGACCTTTTGCAGCCCTTCTTTTGACATCTGACGCTGGTAGACCTATAAATAAACGGTTCAGTAAGGGAAGAACTTAAAACAGAAATAGACCTATGAATGAAAATCATGAGTTACATTTGTGTTTACTCAATTATAACAATATAAACCTTTTCTTCTATCGTTCCGGCACTCAGAAATCTATAAATGTAAACTCTTTTCTTCTGCCCATCCCTCCACACTCTTGCTGCAGCCTATTCATGGGCAAGAATGGCAAATAAAAGAACATAAGTACGTGTAAGTTTGAATAGTACAGAAGTACGTAAGTTAGTAAAAGAAAAAAGAAAGCATGCATATAAATAAAGATTTCAGCTGTTACAACTAAACCAGGGCAATACTTGTTTATCATTTGCTGGATTCCAATCAGGATCAAACAAGACAAGTCGATTTCCACCAATCAGATTGAGCCCACAACCACCAGCCTTGCTGCTTAAGAGAAAAACAAATTCATCCTGCAATATGTCAAGTTGTTTTTTATCGCATATGATGCCTAATGAGATTTCAAGTAAGGAGAAGAAACAACACTGGAATCAGAAGGTTCGATCATAAATTGGTAAGTAATTTACCTTAGATGGGTCATTAAAGCAGTTGACCAACTTCTGCCTTTTACTGATTGATGTAGCGCCGTCAAGCCTCAAGTAAGGGTACCTTTGTTCCCGACACAATTGAGCGAAAAGATCAAGAGTCTGTCACATCATATGGGAGATAGTTTAGTATAGCAAAAGAGTAGAGGACAGCAAAAGGCAGCATGAAAAATGCATTACATTAAAACCACCTTACAAATATGGATGTGTTTATGCAAACATGCTATGTCATGGACAATATTGAAAAAGGTGAATGCACATCTAATTGCAAGATTGTGAGCTTCAACCCGATTTATACCTGATAGACAAATAGGATTGTTACCGTACCTTCAGTTTACTTAGCTATTCCTTTTAACGGGTCTTATTTTTTTCACACAAGTAACTTTTACACCCTCCTCCAAGTCCATTTTTTTCCCCTCTTCCTTTCTCACAACGATTACATCTCTCACTCACTCTTTCTTCATTTCCTTTTATTTTATATCTCTTCCTATACTCCCCAAAATTTGGGTGTGAATGAATGTAATCCTTTCATAACAAAAATATTGTACGAAAGATGCCTCCTGAGTTAACCTCAAAAACTACATAAACTTGTTTATTTCACTCAAGTACGGATCTTTTTTCATTCTAAACAGTCACATTGGTCAGCTACAGGCCTACAACTGCTGTTGAAACCGAATAACTCAATGAAACTTTTCATTTTTTACCATATACCTGAGTATAGTTTGAGACAAGGACAATGCGATCATTTGTTCTCTCACGTAAATGAGAGAGTAATCTTGCTAAGACTTGCATTTTCCCGGATAACTCAACCCACGCTCCATGCCCTCCCGTCCATGACCCAGACCTACGAAGAATAACCCCCATTGGATAACTAAATTTAGACGCCAAATGCATAATTGAAACATAAACAAATTATCTACCTTCCAGATAACATTTCCGGAGGGAAGAATCGAATACAGTCCTCAAAACCTGAAGTTCCTGGACTCCCACTTCGTATGGTATCATAGATGAGCTACAAGACATTACTCTGTGAGGATGAAAGTGTCCAGAATTTACCAAACATAAAAGGAGAAGATGGTTTCCTTCACAATTTTTAATAGAGGATCTAAGGTTAAGAGGAGGAAATGGATAACAATAAAAGATTTTAAAAAGTCTACTTGCCGATGTAAATGACACCGAGAGAAGAGCTTCGCAAATTATTTTAATGTATGAGAAAAAAAAATCAACAGTGTATATATAGATAGATAGATAGTTAGTTTACAGAGTGAATTTTATCCAAAGAGTATACAGAGATAAGAGCAATAAAACAGTCCCCCCCCCCCGGTACCCTCCAGAAAAAAAAAATCCAAATCATACCTTTGGATGATTGCATAACTTTTTGAGAGCTGTTATATAGGCCAAAATCTTTGATTGCTTCCGTTCTTCAGTAATTGCCCGTTTAACCTGTGTTTGAGGAGACAGACTTATCTATTCTAGTTCGACAATCTTGTTTTTGCCAATACCAACAGTATAAACGTCTTACAACATATATGTGTTTGCTCAATCAAACCTGGACATTACATTTTTGGATTGTATAAAATGTTTGTATAGGTCTGACTGTAGTGGAGTCAACTTGCAGCAAACAACTTCAACTATCTGTAACACAAAAGAAATAGGTCATGGATACAAGAGTTACTACTTTTCATGTGCTTTAAGGACCTTGGCTTCAGTCAATATAATATATAGGAAATCAAAATATGTTGAAATATTTCAATAATCAACAAGGGCCGAAATCTATCTTCTCATGGAATCAGATGCCACTACCAAATGCAGAAACTATTTTACTTATCATGGCTACTGGGAATCAAGTCAATCAACAAAACCTCAGTCCGCGTAACATGATTAGGCGTTTGGCTTCTATTGTTTGCTTTCTTTTTCTTTTCTAAAAAGGATCTCTTATCCTCCTAACCCTCTGTAATCATCTTATTTTTTTCTTGACGAATTTCTTTTTTTAGTATAACAAAATAACAAAACAAGCATGTACTATTTAATGTATGGTATGGATTATGGAAAGAGAATTATTTTTTCAAGAATACGACAGTGGAAAATGCAGGGAGAAAGAAAAGATTGTACTTATATATATATAGCTATCATCTTTTTCAAAGCAAAAGAATAGATGATTATATGGTGCAACAGCTCAATAAGTTCGACAGATAGATAGAGAAAAATTACAGTACCTTTGGTGGTAAGTGATTCGACAATAGTGCATTAGTCCTTCTTAATATGAACTGCAAAAGCATACTGGCCAGTCAATTTTCAGGAAAACAAAAGTATATTTTCTTAACAGAACACAAAAGAAATCGGTCGCACTTCCTTATCTAGCAGGATTACAACTTCGATGACTAGTGATGAATGATAATAGATCTTTCTAAAGCACAGAGTGAAATTTAATTCTCATGCATAGACCAAGAAAAAATATTACCCCATTAACTTTGACACTTAATTCCACAGCGCGCTCAGCTCCTAGCTTCTTCTCTTCTGCAGTGGCAGCAGGTTCTCTTCCGCAAATAATTGGTGCCTTCACGATGCAAGTAGGCCACAATTAAAATAGAAACACAACAGAACGGGTAAAAATCCATTCAAGCATCATATCTCCTGAAACTTTCTGAAGTTGTTTTATCATGTTATCGTATTAAAGTATGATGTACTGATGTACATGCTATAGACTTCAACTGAATACTCCTCTTTCCTAGTTATTAGTATATTCTGACATAGGATGAGCTTAAGTTCTAGAAGCAATGCGTATATGATCATTGTACCTCATAGTAACGTCGAAAATGTGCAATATCACCCAATATTCCAGGATTAGTAAAGTTGACCATTGCAAAGAATTCTTCTAAGTCATTCTGCAAGTGGCAAATGCCATAAAAATTTAAAAAGAAAATAATAATAAAATAAATGAGGATTTAAGATTGTAAGTCACAAGACAGACAAATAATCATGTATGGATCCTCACTTGCAAGGGAGTTCCTGACAACAAAATTCTACGCTTGCATGGGAGAGCAGCCAATGCCTAATCCAGTAAGTATTAGTGAGAAACTCAGAACCATGGGAATCGGGTGGAACTATCTAACTCAGAAATATTCCTGTAAAGGAGGGGGAAAAGAACTTCTATAGTACCCGGTTGGTTATTGTCTGATCATTTTTCAGCCTATGAGCCTCATCACAGATGAGAAGATCACATGAACCACTAGAGCTAAATTTTGATGAATGCATTCGGAATGTCTCATATGAAACAATGAGCACCTGCAAATGGGGAGTTTTTAATTGAGTACGTATGCAGTTCAAGCTATCCAAGCAATCAGAGAACGGTTGGGAATTTCACCTGTAAATTGCTTTTGGAACTTATAAAATTGTCAATCCCAGAGACAACATCTTCTCTAGTGCTTTCACATAGAGCAACAAGATGAACTCTTTCTCCAACCCACTTCTTAATTTCAGCTTCCCAATTGCTGACAAGGCTGGTAGGAGTCACAATGATGGACTTTCTAACCATTGGCTTCCCATCAAACCCTTGACAAATAAGAGTATATAGTAATGTGATTGACTGCAATGTCTTCCCCAAACTGTGCAAAGAGTAGCATCAAAGGCAGCCTTATAACGAAAGAAGGTGGGAAGAAAGTAAAGGGTACAGTCATAAAGTCAAGATTTCAAAAGATGTTACCCCATATCATCTGCCAAAATGCATCCGTGTACATTTGGTGTGCTACTTAGTCCAGCGACACAATCAAACATAAACTGAACCCCTTCTCTGCATCAAAAGAGTACAAAGAAATACGTATTTGCTATACTGAAGAAAGGTGATATATTATGTTATTAATAGGTATAATCATGATTTGATATTGAGGTAAAAGCATGCGCAGTGCATTGATGATGATGATGAAACATCCAATTCCAAATCCAATAGTATTACCTCTGATGTGGACGAAGGAAACGAACAAGCAATGGGTCAACAGTTATTGTTGTCAGATTAAGATTAGAAGCCTCATCCTCAGAGTGTTGAGGGTGCCACAGTACTAGAGGATCAATACCAGGGGGCAAGGATGGTTTCAACTCCTCAGCAACATCAACATCAACATTCAAATTCAAATTCAAATTCAACTCCAACAGGGGTCTAGGAGAAGAGGAAGAGCGCCACGGGACAAACCTTTTGCGAGCAGAAAGCCTACGAGTAAGGTCTTGATTGTTGTAAGCATCAGATTTAGAGGATGGAGGTTTAAAGGGTTTTCTGCAAACAGCCGCTCCCTGCGATACTACTGATAGAACTCGCGGCAACAACGATTGTCTCTTCACGATGAGGTTGCCCCTATAATCATAATCGTAGATCATAAAATTCCATGTGCTAATTAATTGCTAATAAATCGTATTAGAATTTAAAATACCCACCCGAGGAGAGCTTCCACATTCTGCGATTTCCGTTGTTCAACTTGAAGATCATCATCACCTGAATCAGAAGAGCGTGACACCAATTCGTCTTCCTCTTCCACTTCCTCTTCCTCCATTCTCATTCTCGCTCTCTCATTTCATCTCCCACCGCCCCTCAATTCAAGTTTCAACCTCTCCATTTACCGCCAAACCATTTCATTTCACACTCAAGTTTTATAATATTTGTTCCCTGTAACCTAATCTAATCTTATTATTTTTAATGAGCTCATTTTGTAACTATTTTTAAAATCAACTTTTTATATAATAATAATAATAATTCATAATTTAATTTTTTTTATTCTCACTCAATCTATTTTAAAGTCACATATAGCTGACACTTACCAACTGTTGTGGTACATGTTTGATTCTCCTTAAGGCACCATGATATGAATGTTCCCGACTCGAACAAATTATCTCCCATGGAGAATGGATGTGATTCAAAAAAAAAGTCACATATCACTTTTGATGATAACATGATTTTTTACCATTATAAAATGTTTTTTAAATGATTATTCTATTATCATATACTAGTTATGTAATATGTTATTTTTAATACTACTTTAAATTTATAAAAAATTGTAATCAATATTATATTTTATGTTGTGAAATTATATTATATGACATTAATACAGTATAACAATAACTTTTTATAAATTTTGAATATCCATAAATGTCCATTACGTAACTACTGATAAAAATGAAGAAAATTATAAAGTAAACATTACTCAAACATATCTTATATGATTGCTATCGTACCTAAGATCCAATTACGAGAAATCAACCCATGAATGAAATATGTTTGGTAAAAATAACCGATAAGTTAACTGAAAACTTAAAAGCTAGCTTATAGCTTAAAAGTTATCTTTTAGTTGAATTCTCATAGCTGAAAAGGCTAAAAGTCGACAATCTGGATTATTGAATTAAAAGTTTTTGGTAAATTAATTGTTGAAATAGTTAATAAATGTAAAATGACATAAACGGACACATTTATATAATATTTGTTTATATAAATTCTAACTTTATTTAATAAAAATATATTTTTTGGTAATTATAATTTTAGATTTTATAAAAATGGATTATCAATTATGATCACACTGTTTTTTTAGTTTTAATTATTTTATTTTACAAATTAATTAATATATCCTAAAGCTATTTTTATTTTAATTATTTAATTTTTTTTATAGAATACGTTTAATTTAAAAGGAGTTATATAGTTGAATTAAAAAAAACTAAATGGATAATGAGATTTTAGTAGAATATTAAGGGTAAAGATAAAAAAAAGATAATAAGTTATAAGATCAAACATTATTTGAAACACTATAATCTCATTCACCAAACACCCTATCAAATAAGCTTATAAATTAGTCAAATATTCGCTCTGTCCCTATTTATAAGACCCCTTCTAGAAGAATTAAACATCCCTTAATATAAAATCATTTACAGATTTTTAGATGAATTAATCATTTTTTCATATTTGTCATTCATTAATGTTTAACATTTTAATTCCCCATATATTGATTAGTGTGAATAGTTAATGGAGTTTTACTCATACGTTCAACTACACCAATAAAAATTAACTTTTGGAATCTTCCACTATGTGACAATTAATGTCCCCAAAATATAGTGACCTTTAATTAGGGGTACATTTGGAATGTTATAATGTTTTTAAAAGACCAATGCATTAACCAACTTTTCTTAAACTATGTGAAATAGTTGAAAGAGTTTTATAATAAGGGACATGGGGAGTACGTTATAAGCAAATGTATTTTGCCTTGCCAAACACTAGAGCCGAAAAATGAGCTAGCACAAACGGGTAAGCCCGCAAAAGGCCGTAAAAATACAGGGTTAAGACATTTATTTTTTGGAATTTTGACAAAAAAAAAGACATTTTGTTTTAGAAGACTGAATAATTCTCAAGCTTTTTATTTAGCCCAGCCCGATATAGTTTGCTACCCACAACAAAAATCGGGTAGCTCGTAAAACCCGCCAAAAAATGGGCTACCCGCAAAAGGCTTGAAAATGTATGGTTCGATCACTAATTTAGAAGCATGAATAATTCTCGGGTGTTTTTAGCTCTGACCGATAAAACCCACTACTCGCATCAGGTTAGGTCGGGGCAGGTAGCCCGAATTTGCCAATTTTACTAAACACGCACGCCCAAGTCTTGGGACATAAGGGGAATATAACTTTAATCCTCTAATTGGTAGCTTAGAAAATAGAGATGAGAGAAATTCAAAGTCGTGGGTGGGATCCACCCAAAAAAATTTATTTTCAAGAGAAGAGAAATAAAGTGAAGATCCACTCTTACATTATGTTTCACTTTGTTTTTCCCTTGCCAAACAAAATAAAAGGGAAATACAACTCTATTTCACCTCTGTTTCTCTTCTACCAAATAACTCATAAGAGATGAATTTATAGGCTGAGATTCAACTAAGGTTCAACTCAATTCAAAGAAATGAACATGGTACAGTGCTACGATCCCTCTGAGTTATAATACACATAATTTGATTAACTGATTTATTTTATTTCACACCTGAACCAAACCAATTCTAATCGGTACAAATTTTGGATTGGGTTAAATATATTATTGGTCCTTGAAATATATTTGAGATTTGTTTTTAGTCCTTATAATTCAAAACTAGTGGTTTTGGTCCCTAAAAATTTGAAAATACACAAATTTAGTCATTATCATATAATTTTTCTACGGATTTTCCTGCGAAATTTCATTAATAAAGACTAAAAGGGGTATTTTCACTTTTTGATAGAAAAATCACAAGAAATGCGTAAGAAAGTCTATAGAGAACTTTACAATAAGGACTAAAGTGGCGTGTTTTCAATGTTTGAATGATCAAAACCGGTTTTGAATTATAAGAATTAAAAGTAAATCTCAACTGCATTTCAAGGATAAAAAACATATATAACCCTTTTGGATATTTCTTTTTCAAAATGGTCACTTGATCTACTGTTTTTTATTTTAAATTTATACATTTTAGACTTATATACTTAAAACTCTCTTATATATATCTTTTTTTTTTCATCGTAACCTTCTAAAATCTTATTTAATGTTATCTAAGGTTTTTTATGATACTTATTATACAACTTCACTATCATATTTTGGAAAAAGAGATTAATGTGTGTAAAGTTATAATTATAGAAAAAACTAAAAATTAACTAAAAGTAAACTTAATTTTTAGAATTATTTTAATTTATCTAAAATCATTGGTGTTGAGTTTGATATAAGAAAAATTGAGGAAGGGGGAGAGAAAATAGAGGGAACATAAATATGTTAAGGTGTTTGGTATAATAACAATGAGAGAGGGGAGAAGATAAGAGAAACAAAGGTAGAGCCCACGACTCTTACATCTTATTTGGTGAAGCAGAAATAAGGGGGGAGAAAAGAGAAATTCTATATATGTTTGACACTGAAGAAATAAATTCACAGTAGTGGGTCCCATGCGTCCAAATTTCTTCGCAAATTTGCGAAGAACTAAGGAAGAGAAAGACGAATGCTGACTATAAGTAAAGAGAAAACATCAGATTCTTTTCCTTGACGAAAGTAGGGGTGATCATGGGTTGGGTCAACCCGGCCAACCCGGTGGGTTGAACCCGACTCGTACCCATGAAACTCGATTTGGACGGGTTGTCGGGTAAACCTGACCCGACCTGAAGAGAAGGGGGAGAGATGAGTCGGGTAGCGGGTTGGGTGTTTTCCTGCCCATGGAACCCGAACCGACTTGGTTATATTATACATGCCTTTCTGTTTTTTATTTTGCTGATTTTTTTCCCCTAATTCGTTTCCCTTTCTGAAAATTTTTCATTCCAATATGAACCCTAAAAGAAGCCCTCGCCGCTTCGCTTGTTCTCTCCCCTCCCCTTCGTTCATCCATCGTTCTCCGTCGCCCCTAGTCCGCCGTGTGTCGCTGCTTTTGTCCATCGGACCCCTGTCTCCCCTTTCGCCAGGTAAACCCTATGTGGCTATGTCTTCTTCCCTTCGCACCACTTTCATTTTGCTTTCTCTGGTCGAAGATCTGTGGCTTAAGTTCTGAAACAATGTTTGTTTCTTGTTGCGATGTCTGTTTCTTTCTTAATGAAGAATTGTATGACCAATGTTGTTGTGTGCCTTTTGTTGCCCGAAGTTGATGATTTCGTGTTTTAACTGTTTGTTCCTGTAGTTCAACAAATTGGAGTTTTGCGGCAGAGAAATTTGTTAAAGAGCATCCTGACTCCTGATAAGGTTTTTGTTCACTGTAAGGACCATTCTTTCATGATTTCTTCTCTGAGAGCGTTGATGATCATACCATGTGGTAAAAAAAATCTAATATGTTTACGGTGATCAGTTCTTATTAACAGATGACGTGATTATTCATTACATAAAAATTTAATATTTGATTTCATTTATAGAAGGTACTTTGTGATGTTTGCTACTTGTAAGTTTGCTCCAACGATTATGAACCTAAATTTCTTTTTCTAAATCATGACTTTTCACTGTCTAATCTGAAATGCTATACTTAAATGATAAAGATACTCTTATTCTTGATATATGATCTTGAAATTAGATAAAAATGTTGTGGGTAAACCTTGAGTTCCTGATTTAACAATGAGGTATGGTCATGGGAGTTTTAGGGTAGCTATTTGATTGGTATTAGAACAATACAGTACATGATTGTTAATTAAGTTTAACTAAAGTTGCCATTTTTTTTTCTAGCCCAAAAAGGGGCCCAACCCGACCAAGTATACCCGACCCGACTCCTCACTCCTTGGGTCGGGTCGGGTTTGACTTGTTTTTTGGAGTTACCTGAACCGACCCAACCTGTGCTCTTTCCTCGATTCGGGTTGCTCAGGGCCATGAACCCGACCCAACCTGACCCAACCCGACCCAACCTTCTTCGCACTATTGTTGCACCAATCCAGCCACTGTTGATGTACATCTTCTTCCCTCACAGTGTACCATCACCCCTTCACCATTGATAGAGCACCATCCACATTCTCCGGTCATCCTCCTGCACCATCGGAGATATGTCGCAAATCACCACTGTTCACCTCACTATCACTCCAATTAGTAAATATCCCTCGTTCCTATTTGCTTGGTACCATAAATCATTTAGGACCATCTTCGATTGTTAATTAGTTGGTCAAGCATAATTGATTTCGGCATATCTTCCTTTTTATTTTTAAAAGTTTTGGTGTTAATTTATTTAAGAAGATCTCTGTTTGAATATTACTTTTGTACGTTCTTGAAATTCTTGTTTAATGTTGATTGAATCAAGTTGATTTCGTCCTCCTCCAATCAGTCACCATAATATTGTTCATATGGATATGGATTTTCAAGTTTAATGGTTAAGGAAAGTTTAATATGTGATTCGCTGAAAGATGGATCATATTCCAATTTGGGGCATTTTTATCTTTATAATTTATAATCAAATTTATCTTCTTTTTATTTCTTTTAAACCAGGTAAAAATATCATTTCTCTCTAATCTATTTAATCTCCATTTCTTTAATTTCTTATCAAACAACTCAATTTCTTCTTTATTTCTCACCTATTTCTCTCCATCTCATTTCTCCCTTCCTATTTCTCTCTATCCTACCAAACATAGTGTAGAGAAGTGGAGAGAAATTGTTAAAAGTCATAAGAGAGAATAAGCAAATATAAAATTTGGCCAACTTACCCTCAATTCTTGTGCAGTGCACTTGTAAAGAATCAGTCACATATGATGATATGGAGATAATTTTTCAACATATTATTAACGTATAGACATAACAATACGATTGATCCAAGTGGTACATGTTTGATTCATTTTAAGCAAAGTTTTGAGTTTGAGCCTTGTGGATGGAAAAAATTCTCGTTGGGAGAGTTAACCCCACCATGATGTGGAATTTCTCGATTTGAGTATGATTTCCTCCCGTGGATGATACATGTGATTTAAATGTATAGACATGGATGCATCTATGGGTGAGTTTGTTTCAAGGTATAAAATCATATTCCCATAAATGATATTCCTGGGAAACAATTACCGGGCCGGGTAAAACTTATATGTATGTTTGGTATGTATTTCATATTCCCAGGAATATTTTTAAAAATCATTTACTTTAAAATAAAAAAATAAAAATAGAAAAAATATTGTAGGATGAAGTGGAAGTAGGGATGACAATTTTGTACTGCATGTGAGGATCCTCGTGGGGGCTGCCCCATATGGAGACCCGAGGATAGGAAAATTTCCCTCGTGGGAATGGGGATGAGGACTAAAATCCCTGGAGACAGATTTGGGAATGGGGACGGGGATCATGCTCCCTACCCCGCGTGATCCCCGCCCCACCACACACACACATACACACACATATATATATATAATTTTTTTATTTATATGATATATATACTATATTATAATATAATATATATAATTTCTATTTTATATTATCCTATTTTATAATTTAAAATTGAATTTTTAATTTTTTTATATTATTTTACTATTTTTATTCTTTATAATATTTTTTTATTTTATTTTTATAATTATGGGTCCCCGTGGGATGTGGGAGAAAATTACCCCGAGGTGGGGATCGGGGATAAAATTGGGAGGCGGGGACGGGGAGGTATTCCCCACCCCCGCCCCGCGCAGGTGCCACCCGTAAGTGGAAGTGGGAAAAATAACTTCCATTCCCGTGGGAATATAAGATTTCCACTCTTCACCATGAGAATAAAAAGTGGACAAGTCATGGCTAAAATACATCCATGGGAATCAATAATACCCGGAAAAGTTTTTCTAAAACTTGAATCAAACGTGGGAATATCATTTTTTTACAACCTTACTTTCCTAAGAATATTTTTACATACCTTGAAACAGACGTTCTTAATTTTTTTTATAATTTTTTCTTAAAAACATGTATTTAGGGTCATTTTAATCTTTATCATTTATACTTCTATTTCTCTTTATCTTATTTCTCTCATGTTAAATAAGATGAGAGAAAAATATAATCTTACTTTTATTCTATTTCATTTTTATTTCTTTCATATCAAATAACACTATTTCTTCTCTATTTTTCACTTTTTTTTAATTTCTTTCTACCTAATTTCTTTCCGCTTAGCAAATAGTGAAGGTGTGAGCATGAGAAAATCATAATGGGCTGGTTGATCTCGTCACTTTCATATTAAAATTGTTGGCCCCTTTATATGACTTTGTCAATGTCATAACTAACATATTGAAGTCACAGAGGCAGACGGCTGTATGTTTCGTATTAAATTCTCCAGCTTTGGAACGTGCGCAAGATGATTTTCTCCCTTTAATTTTTCTTGGTGACTGTGATGAATTAAATAGCTATACGAACAAGAATACAAGATCGTAATCCATAACACATTTTAGTCGGATAAAAGTTAATAAATTTTGATTGAAATTATTTTATCAGGTAAAATAGAATTTATAAATAACTACTAGTTTTTTTAAGATTTTTTTAGAAGCTAGCTAGTTGAGATAATTTCTTTTATAAAAAAAATCATTTTTCAGCTACGAGCGAAAAATGTATTGGAACTTTATCTCTCAACATCTCTTACTTATCATCATTTAATAATTAATAATATTCTTATATCTTATTTTATTATTTTTAGCTAATTTAACAATTAGTTTTACCAAACAATTTCAATCAAATAAGCTAATTTTTTCAACTTTCAGTTAACTTTTAAACTTTCATATAACTTTTTAGCTATTTTTACTAAACAAACTCTAAATTGAAAGGGAAAGAACGAAAGAGTTTGAAAAAACAAAATTTTTTAAGATTTTTTTTCAATTTGTTATACAATTAATTAATATATTTTAAATTTTTTAAAATGAGTATTATTTGCATATATTAAATAAATCATTCCATTTGATCATTTTTATAAAGCACACTATTAAAGTTTTTTGTGGCGTTTTTTATAATGCACTTTTATAATATTAAATAAGCATTTATGATTATTTTTTTATTTTTTTCTTATTAAAAAATTTAATGTCTTTCAACTATCAAATGGTAGTGAAGTTAGTTAATAACATTAAATAAGGATAAAATTAAAAAATTAAAATATTTTTATAACACTAACAAAAATAATTAATTTCAACTTTTTTTATTGGTCTGTGTATTTCGATTAAATCTACCTTATAAAAAGAACATGAGAGAGTATATAATTTAAATATATTGATTTTATTTGAAATAATAAAAAGTTAAAGAATGGATTCACTGCATAGCTCAAATAATTACATAACTTATTATTGTAATTGAGATTTTAAAAGTTTTATTTAGTTGTAATGTTATTTAAAAATTTTAACATTGTTTTTAAAAACATGAAACTTAACATTTGAGGTGTTGACATCAACTTAGGCCCCGTCTGGAAATACAACTTATTTAAGTGCTTATAACATAAGCTCTTATTTAATAAGCACTTAATGAATAAGCTCTTCAAAAAATTGATGAAAATTGAAAAAGGTATAGTGTACTTAAATTCTCCATAAGCTATTATATAAGCTATTCTCGGGAGCTTATTGAAATAAGCTAAAAATAGCTTTATGAGCATGTCATAAGCTCTTTTCATAAGTTTACCCAAACAGTTACATAAGTGCTTATGTCATAAGATAAGTGCTTAAAATATTGTATTTTCTAATTATAAAATATCCAAATGATTGGTATTATATCATAAATTAAAATATCTCTCTATAGTAAAAATCACTTGAACATGACTAATTTTTATTATAAAAAATTTAGGGTGAGGGTAATGCCTTAGTTAAAGGTATAGAAAACCTATGAGCTTAATGAGCTTACTTTTAGCTCACCATAAAAAGATGAGTAGGGCCTCGAACCCACGACTTGTCAGATATGAAACCTCGTTACATAATTGTAGAAACTGTACAATTCAATTCGATTCACTACTAAATTGATACTACAGATCAGAATATAAATCGCACAATGTTAAAAATCGCATATGGAATCGTTATAATCATGCAATTCGATTCTTACAATGTGCTTCAGAATAAATAACGATTAAGCAAAAGGCAAATGATTATGATAAAAATTTAATTTAAAAGTATTAACAAAATAGGTTAAAGATTAAGATTGTATTGTTGTTATTGGGTTATTGCATTGGTAGACTAAATCAAGTTTTATAAATAAGAAAATGTTCCCTAATAGGTTGTATGTACAAGGTGTTAGCTAAGCTATTGGCCAATAGATTGCGACGAGTAATTGGTAAGGTTGTCCCTGATTGCCAATCTGCATTCCTGAGAGTTAGACAAATATTTGATGGTGTAGTGATTGTTAATGAAATTTTGGATGAATCAAAAAGAAGGAAACAATCTTGTCTATTTTTTAAGGTTGATTTCGAAAAGGCCTTTGATTCTGTTAACTGACAATTCTTGTGTTTTATGATGGAGAGAATGGGATTCCCCCCTGATTTGGAGGCAATTGATTGCAAAGTGTTTGAATACTGCTAGAGTTTCAGTTCTAGTGAACAGAAGCCCTTCATCTGACTTTGGTGTTGGCCGAGGGCTGAGGCAAGGAGATCCTTTAGCTCCTTTCTCATTCCTAATTGTAGCGGAAGGGCTGAATTCTTTGATGGTGAAAGTAGTGCAGGAGATGATTTTTACTGGTTATAGTGCTGGTCGAGATGGTGTATTAGTTTCACATTTATAATATGTTGATGATACTCTCTTTGTGGGTGAGGCTTCCTTGAGTAATGTTTGGGCCATCAAAGCGGTTTTACAACTATTTGAGTTGGTTTCTGGCTTAAAGGTTAACTTCCATAAAAGTAAACTTATGGGAGTCTGTGTTGATACCGTATGGGTGGAGAATATGGCTTAGTTTCTAAATTGTAAAGTTGGGACCTTTCCTTGTTCCTACTTGGGCTTACCTCTTGGAGCGAATCCTCATAGGCTGAAGACATGGTTGCCTGTTGTCCAAAAGGTGGAGAAAAGGTTATCTAGGTGGAAGGGTAAATTGTTGTCCTTTGGCGGAAGACTTGTCCTCTTGAAGTCTGTTTTGAATGTCATCCCGATCTACTTTCTTTCTTTCTCCAAGGCTCCCAAAGGTATCATTTCTCATCTTGAATCTTTATTTAAAAACTTTCTTTGGGGGGTGATGTGCATAGGAAATTAGTGTGGGTTGCGTGGGATGATATTTGTAAACCTAAACAGAATGGGGGGTTGGGGTTACGAGATTTGAGTGTTTTTAATTTAGCTCTTTTAGGGAAGTGGAGATGGCGTCTTTTGGTAGAGAAGGGTAGCTTTTGGAATAAGATCCTATCCTCTATCTATGGTGTGCCTGTTGCAAGAAATGAAGGGGGGAGGGTTGGTGGTTCTAGGTGGTGGTCTGATTTGTGGAGTATTGATGTGGGTGAGAATATTTCCGCTGACTGGTTTGCTAACTCATGTGTAAGAACAGTGGGGAATGGGAGGTGTACTTCCTTTTGGAGAGATCCCTAGTGTTCTTCTATTCCTTTTTGCGAGCGATATAGGAGGTTATTCTCTATTACTAGGAATAAATAGATTTCAGTTGCTGATATTTTTGAGAGAATAGATAGTGGTGTTGGGTGGAAATGGGATTGGAGAAGACAACTATTTCAGTGGGAGTTGGCACAACTGTCTTCGCTTTTATTAGATCTATCGGAGATTGAGGTTGATGAGAGGAATGAAGACTCTTGGATGTGGAAAAGTTGATTCACAAGGCTCTTATTTAGTTAAATCAGCATATGAGCTCATTGTCAATGCTAATATTTATGCAAAGATTCCGTTGCATAAGTTTATCTGGTGTTCGTTGGTGCCTACAAAGGTCTCTTGTTTTGCTTGGAGGGTCATGTTAGACAGGATTCCTACAAGAGATAATTTAGTAAAAAGGCATGTTATTCAACTCTCTGGCGCTGGGTGCATGTGGTGTGATCAAGGGGTGGAAACCTCTCGACATATTTTCTTTGAGTGCTCTTATGCTTATAGGATGTGGATGCTTTGCTTGTAGTGGTGTGGGTTCAATTCGGTTTTCCATAATTCATTTATTCTGCACTTTGAACAATTCTTGGGCCTTCCCGTTTGTAGTTCTAAAGTGCGGTATAGGTGGTTAGTCATTTGGCTATCTGTTCTTTGGAGTTTATGATTGGCTAGAAAGGAGGTCGTTTTTTTCAAATAAGCTTCTGCCATCTTCAAAACTGCTATTGCTTATACAGTTACGATTTTGGAAATGGATTAAAGCAAAAGATCACAAGTTACAATATCCATTTTCTTCCTGGTTAGCAGAGCCTTCTGTTTGCATTAATTATGGTTTGGCTCCTAATGTCTATACAAGAGCATAGTTCTTTGTCTATTATGTTCGATTTGGCTTTGGTTTTGGCTTATTTTCATATATGTAAGTTTTGGTTCTGGTGGTTGGGTTGTAGTATTCTAAACTTTTTTCTTTGTACCGGGTTTGAGCACCCCTAGTGTTCTATTCAATGAATTTAGCTTATCTAAAAAAATAAGAAAATGTTG
Source organism: Sesbania bispinosa (assembly GCA_026901365.1). Lineage (NCBI taxonomy): Eukaryota > Viridiplantae > Streptophyta > Magnoliopsida > Fabales > Fabaceae > Sesbania > Sesbania bispinosa. Next base: position 558,925 of record QLOH01000526.1, on the reverse strand, counting down.
TATAGGAATCAAAATATTGGTTGGAATACTATTTCATCACAATACTAGTTAACCGAATGGTAAAATATGTTTATGGTTCCTATAAAATTAGCGAGTTTTGCTTTTAGTCTTTATAATTTTTTTTTATTAAAGCGTCCTCTTAAAAAAATTGCAATTAGTCCTCACCTCCATTGGTGTGTGTCAGGTGTTGATGTGACACGTTTTCTCTCTCCTAGGTGTTCATTTCGGTATTTCTAACGGTCCTAAATCATTTTCTCTCTCCTATACAGTAATAAACATCTAAGAGGGAAAAAATGTGTCACATCAGCACCCGACACACGCGATGGAGGTGAGGGTCTAATTGCAATTTTTTCAAGAGGACGCTTTAATATTTTTTTATAGGGACAAAAAACAAAACTCGCTAATTTTACGAGGACCAAAAACATATTTTACCCTATATAAAATATGTCAGGTGATAAGAATGATTATGGTGAGAGCGGAGGGTTATAAATTATCAAATTTAATTTCATTTTTTCGGCATTTAATATTTTTATTTTATAATAAATAAATTATCATTATTAATTAAATTATTTTATTTTCAATTATTTTTTAGAATAACATAGCATAAGGTTATTCTTAATTTAAATTTTTATAGAGTGTATTTAATTTGGAAATAATTTAGGGATTTAAAAAAAAAGATGGATAAAATGTGACTTTAATAAACATTAAGGACAAAAATAGAAAAAAATAATTAGTTGTAAAATAAAAGCTCTAACACTAGTTGAAGTAATGTTTGGAAAAACGCCATAAGCTACTAAAATAAGTTCATTTACTAGCATTTTTGCTTTGTCACATACTCACTAAGATCTCATGTTAAATTATCTAAACCCTTTTACTACTAGCGTCTACCCTAGTATATTATATATTATAATGCATATATACTCTTGTATAAATAAAATTAGCTAAAAAAGACATTATTATATAATTTCAATGGATTGCAATTTGCAAATATCCTTGATAAATTTTAAAAAAAAATATATTTTTTAATATCCTGATTTTAAGCATTACCTTGAAAAAAAAAATCTAAACTGAATTTTTCAAAAGTGATTTTTTTACACTTATAAGTATTTGATTAAATTAATTACATATACATGTTACTCCATTTACTTAACTATTATTAATAATTTTTTCATTTTTTAGAATAGAATTTTCTCAATAAGTAGTACTAATTTTGGTTAAATAATGTTTATGTTTATAATAATTTGTTAATTAAGCACAACCTTTAATAATTAATTATTAAAATTCTTGATATATAAGTGATAAGTCACTTTAAAGATACTATTTCCAAACAAAGCAATGAAATCATTTAAAGACAATCATTTTTTTTTAAAATGAAATATCTTTGTAACTCGCTAAACATAAATACTTTTAATGTGTTTTATTAAACCCACCAAAAGAATTGGCAATTCTTGTTATTAAAAAATTATGCTTATAATATATAATCATTAAACTTTCTAAATTTGAGACAAGGGTAAGCTAAAAAATAATAACAACAAAGGCTGCCAAAAAATTAGACAAAAGCAAAGAAAATGCTAAAAATATTATAATAATTTTTTAAAAACAACCTTATCAAAATAGTTGATATTCCTATTACTGAACATGATAACAAATAAATAAACTACATAAACAATATCTAAAATGAATTACTTTTATACTTTCTTTAAAGATACTTTTTATCTATTTAAATTAGGGTCTTGTTAAGGAGTGTCATAAGTGCATTGAATAAAGAATCAATATATAAAAAAGTTTTATTGAAAATCATGACATTAATTACTTGTATAACATTAAAATATTGTATGATTCAATAAAAACTTTCAATTTTTATTTGTTAACCATGTACTCGTAATTAGTTTTCTCCTTTAAATTATAATAAATTTTATTGATTGTTTCAAAAATTGCTTTAATCAAATACTATAAAGATTAAATATGAAAAACTCGTGTATGGGTATTATGTTTGGAGATGTCAAAGTGAGTTAACCTAACTCATCATGACCTAAGTAAAAAATGAGTCGAGTCGAGCTGACTCACTTTTTTGTGAACTGAAAAAAATACTAACCCAACTCAACCCACCACGAGTTGATAGGTTAAGTGGGTTGACTCACCTAATTTTAAAAAAAATCTAAAAAGCAATTAAAAATAATAAAAGCCAAAAAAGGAAAAAAATAGTAAAAACAAGTTTTAAAAATATAAAAAGGTAAAATAAAAAATCAAAAGTGAGTCAACTCATCACAATATGACTCAAACCAACTTTTTGCCCATGGATCAAAATGATAAAATATGAGTCTAATTCTTACCGGCTCAAGTCATTGGTGAGTCGAATTGACTCGCCGAACTGAAGAAATACTGACACCTCTAATTATATTTAGTTAATGTGTATCATCACATGTTAATTTTATTTAAAAATACTTTAATAACAAATATAAAAAAAGTAGTGACTGCAATTCTATTTTTAATGTTGTATTTAACTTGTTTTTGTAAATAGTGTCTTGTTATTTTTTTGACATTAATTTTAAAAATCTAACAAAATAAATTGTACGCAACTATAAATATTTTAGCTACAGACCAGAGGAGAAGAAGAGGGTGACGATTGATTAATTGCCCGTAGAAAAAACCAAATAAATAGCTTCAAATTTCAAAGGTTGAAACTTGAAAGCCTCTTTCTTTGACTTGTAGCGAATTGGAAACTGCGTGTGTACTATAAATATCTATATAATTTTTTTTTATGGTGACATTTAATTATTTATCTATGATCTATGAGGAGACGTGATATATATCCAAGTGGAAATGAATAGATTGGGTCGATGAGAGGCGAAGTGAGTGGGGGGAGTGATGGGTGAGAGTGGGGATGAACCTCTAACCCCGGCGGGGAGGCTGTTCCTGCAGCCAGGAATGAATCAAATAATCCACTGTGTGATAGGGATGAAAAACCCCATCGACATCGAGTCAGTAAAATCCCAAATTCGGAGCTCCCTCTTGCTCCAACACCCAAGGTTCACGAGCCTTATGGTCCGCGACTACCGAGGCGTTGAGCACTGGCGCCCCACTCAAATTGACATCGACAGCCACATCCGCGTGATTGAGGAGCCACTTTCCTCCTCTGATTCTGAATCGGCCATCAACGAGTACCTAGCAGATTTATGCATTTCCACGGGGCTGAGCATGGAGAAGCCCTTGTGGGAAATCCATATTCTGAGGGCCCACAAGTGCGTCATATTTCGAATTCATCACTCCCTAGGGGATGGGATTTCATTGATGTCCATGCTCCTAGCCAGCTGCAGGAAGGCGCACGATCCTCACGCCCTCCCCACCATATCTCTCCCTTCCCCTGCCCCCGCCCCCCTTCGGAGGAATTTCCGCTTCTGGAATCTTCTGCTCACCATCTGCTTTTCTTTTATCTTTGCCATCCAATTTATCCTGAGGTGTTTCTGGATTCGTGACCGCAAATCAGCTATAACCGGCGGCCCTGGGGTTGACCTCTGGCCCAGGAAGATGGCTACTGCCACCTTTTCCTTGGAACAAATGAAGACTGTCAAGAAGGCTGTTCCTAATGCGGTACGGTACTTAATTAATTAACTATTCCTCCCTTTACTTTTCTCATTTCTCTGCCATCTGTTACTTGTATCTCATGCATGCCCACACAAATCAAATTAAAATTACCCATTCAACTCTCCTCAATTTTCATATCTACGTGCATCTAAACTTTTACTAAAAGTAATACTAATATGTAAGTGCTATTTGAGTAAGCTAATTTGGATTGATATAGCATATCCTTACAATAAATCTTATCTACCGGAAAATATATAAAAAATAATACTAATAATGCTTGCAGCTTATACATACATTTCCTACGACATCATCTCATCATGTCTTTGCTTCCTGATTTTAAATTACTCCCTTTGCTAGAAAATAGGGTAGAAATTGGAAATAGGATGGTGTTGGTAGAGAAGAGGAACTCAAACGAAACATTCTAAAAGATGAATCCGTCACCACCACAAAAAAACAAAAAACTCTCTCCCTAAAGGGAAAGAAATAGGGTATTTTATGCTCTCACTCTATTTCAATTTTTTTCACTTTATAAAGATACTCTTTCAATTTTGATAAAGATACCCCCTTACCTTGTTGTAAGAAAAAGAGACATAAAAAATTTATCAAAAAAAAAAGAAAAAGAAAAAGCAAAATTCTAGGATAAATACTTTTAAGTTTAGATCTATAATAAACTCCGCACTTCATTATTTTAAAAAATAAATTTAAATTAATAAAATATATTATTAGTTTTTTAATATTAATTTTATACTACTTATAATATAAATTTACTGTACACCTAAAATATATAAGTCCATCATAACATTTTTCAAGAACAAGAAGGATAAAAAAGGAAAAGAAAATATGTAAAAGTAATGGGTGAGAAAATAGTTACGAAGATATAAGATATATATGAATTCTATTTTTTTATGCAGATGGAATAAATATTTTTTTTAAGAAGAAAGGCAAAGATACAAAAAAATAAAAATTCAGTCTCTTTTTTAAGGATCTTATTTTGATTTACCAAGAAGAGTATACAAAATTTTACAATGAATGAAGTCTGAACCGAATAGTGTCACCTAAAAAGTGATAAAATGCATTTATTAAAAGTAGGGTAAATTATGAAATTGGTCCCTGTGAAATATACAGTTTTGAATTTAGTCTCTGCAAATTTTTTTTTTTATTTGATCCTTATAAATATTTTTCGTTTTATTTTTGGTCCCTACTGTTATTTTCTCTGTTAAACGATGATGTGGCAGACGGAAAAACACACTCAGCATGATGATGTGGACTCTCATTTGCCTATGTGTAAATCTAATGTGGAATATTTATGTTTTACTTGTTTGATTTCTTTATATAAAGTTGGAAGACAAATTGCACCGTTAGATTGGGGAACAATCTGCGTGGAAAACTCTTCCCAATTCATCTCCTGTAGACACACCACAACCCAAAAAAAAACCACTCATCCTCACAAACAACACCACCATCAACCTCTTCTCATCACCGGAGCTACTACCCAGTCCATTGTGCACGCCGTCGCGGTTGCCTGACAGCTTCCCTGCACAACCGCACAATCTGGATCAATCCCTCAATAATCTCTAACCCTTCACCATCAAATGGAAGAACACACAGAATAGGGTAATTGATACAAATCCAGATTGAAAGGGGCACATAGCAATCATCACCATCATTATTCCAATTCACCCATACTAGTTCGTAAGCAACCACTACCATCTCAGATCTAAACCACCACCTCCAACAATCACCATCACGAATCCACTGCCAACAACCATCGAATCCACCACCGCCACCACAAAGTGTAGCTTTCCAACAGACCTGAAGTTGCACAACGTGGTGCAGTTGTTTCTCTTCCTTGTGCGCGACTGTTTAGCGACCACCGGATATCATTTTCCTCCCCCATCACATACCGGCCGCTGCAAGAAATCAGGACGACCATCACTGCCACTGCGGAGTGTGGCCCTCTTCCCGGCTGCAGAAAGTCGCTATCACGGACGCCTTCTCTCATCTCAGTCGCCGTGAAACTTGCAGATCGCGTCGTTCCACGGTGTCGTGCTACTGCAGCAACTTCTTCATCCCACGGCAACCTCGTCTTCATCTCCGTCGCGGCGCTCCTGCAAGTCACCACAGTCGCGCCTCTGCCTGCACTTCTGCCCTGGTCTAGGCAGCATCCCCGTCGTCGTGTGCTCTTCCCGCTTCTCAGTTAAATTAAGAAGAAAGAAGAATGTAGTAGATGAAGACCATCTAACGGTGCAATTTGTTTTCCAACTTTATATAAAGAAATAAAACAAGTAAAACATAAATATTCCACATCAGATTTACACATAGGCAAATGAGAGTCCACATCATCATGCTGACTGTGTTTTCCGTCTGCCACGTCATCGTTTAACAGAGAAAATAACGATAGGGACCAAAAACAAAACGAAAAATATTATAAGGACCAAATAAAAGAAAATTTTTTGCAAGGACTAAATTCAAAACTGACATATTTTACAGGGACCAATTTCATATTTTACCCTTAAAAGTAAAAAATTGTTTTGTACAACAATCTAATGTTATATATATATAATATAAAAACTTCATCAATAATAAAATCCTTTCTCTTTTTATGTCCTTATGCTGCCTGTCTTGTGTGGAAGAATTTTCACACCATAAGTTTTTAGAAATGTCAATTTTAAAATTTTCCTTGAGATATGGTGAAACCCCAAATTACATGCATCTGCATGATGGGCGATGGGCCGATGGCTAAATAGTAGTAAATAATACGCTCATGTGTTTTTTTTTTTAAAAAAATATGTTTTTGCTTGAATTGACCTTAAATTCATTCTATTCGGCCCAAGCAGTATTCATTCAATAAAATATGGTTAGCACATAACTCAAAATAGCGGAAAATAGTTAAACAACAACCCCAATTAACATGTCATTATGGACTTATGTAATACCAGTATTTATGTACACATTGAAAACTAAGTGCTGAGTTAATTATCACTCCCTCCATTCCAACTTATGTGTGGTTTTAGTAAAATTTTTCTTTTCATTTTAACATACTTTCTCTGCTTTTAATATAACATTAGTTTACTTTTTTTTCTTTATTTTTATACTAAATAATATTTTATGAAAAAAATAATTTTGAGAGATGTACCTTTTGGTATGTTTGAGCGTATTAGTCCACTTTAAATTTAAGAGTTTAATATATATACACTGTCAGTGTAAAAAAGTTTTACACAGACATCCAATTGTGTAGTGCTACATCATTTATTGAATTTAAGAATACACGAGGTGTCATATTCATTAAATGATGTGGCGACACACCATTGAATGTATGTGTAAATTTTTTTTACACTGACAGTGTATATAAATTAAATCCTAAATTTAATACACTTTTTTATGGAATAAATTTAATATACTTGGAAAAACAAACAAAGATAATTTAGTAAATTGTTACAAAAAAATATAATTTAGTAAATTTATTATATCTATTAAGTTATTTATTATTTTTCTTAAAAATATTTATTAAAAAAATTTAATAACTACAGACTATCAATATAAAAAAGTTATACACTTACATTTAATGATGTGTTGCTACACTACTTAGGCTATGTTTGGTAAAATTAGCTTATGAGTTAGCTGGTAGCCGATAAGTTTGCATATTGAATTGGGAGCGTTTGATAAAACTAGCTGATAAGATAACTGTAAATGTAAAATGACACAAAATGATATACTCATAAGCTTTATTATATAAATTCTATTTTCTCTAAACAAAAATATATTATTAGGTCATATAATTTTAGATTTTTTTATAAATTTTAAATTCTTGTTGACATTTTTCATAATAAAGTATTTTATTAAAAATTAAAATAAATAGTAAAATAGTTAAATAAAGAGTTATAATACAAAAATAATTTATAAAACAGTAAAAAGAGAATAATAAATTTAATATTTTTTAAAATAAGAATAGAGCATGAAGGGAAATGAAAGAGAAGAGAGGTAAAGGAGGAGAGAGAACATAGGGATTTTATTAGAACCATTAAAAAATATTAAAAAAATTAAGGTAAAAGGAAAGTGTATTAAAATATAAGAGATAAAAATGGAAAAAGAAGTTACAAGCTACTGGCTAGAAACTCCTAAAATAAGTTAGTTTCATGTACCTTATCAAACACTTTTATGTTGGTTAAACTATTTTATAAGCTAGTCAAATAAGGAGTAAACCACCACTTTAGTCTCTGAAAATGTGGTCAACTGTCAATTTAGTCCCTGCATTGAAAAAATTATCCATTTAGTTCCTGGAAGTGTAAAACATTGGTCAGATTAGTCCTTATGTTTCACATTTTGTTAACTAACGCACAGTAGCAGAAGGACTAATCTGACCGATGTTTAACACTTTCAGGGACTAAATTGACATTTGACCACATTTTCAGGGACTAAAGTGGTGGTTTACTCTCAAATAAGCTAATAACTAACTTATTGACATTATTAAACACACTCTTACAGGATTTAATAATATATGAGGTGCCATATTAATATAATACATGAGATGTAATATTAATTAAAAGATGTGACTACATATTATTTATGTTAGTGTAAGACATTTTTAAATTCACAATGCATAATAGTTAAACTCTTATTAAAATAATTTTTTTAACTAAATGAAAAATTAAAATAATATAAAAGAGTATATTTTTATGATTTTTATAATAAAATATTTTTTTTACTTTGTTAATAAAAATATTTTATTAGATAATTATAGTTATATATTTTTTATTGGGTTTAGGAACTTTATCATTGTTTTTATTTAAGGATAAAATATTTTATTAAAAAATTAAAATAAAATAGTATAATAATTAAAATAAATAGTATATTATTAAAAAATAACACAAATAAATAAATAAATAAAGGAATGGTAATGGAAAAGACAACCAATGAAAGATGAGAGTGAGAGGATGGATAAATATATCCTAAAAAAGGGGGAGAAAATGAAGGATGATAATTTTTTTAATTAAATTGTCAATGTTAAAAGTAGAAAAATAAAAATAGGTTACAAACTTATAATAAGCTACCTCATATATAGGTTATAAAAGCTATAACCTAATTAAACAAGTTGTTTACCAACACTTCTAACCTAGTTATTCAAATTTATAAACTAGTAAAATAAGTTATAAATAAGTTTAAAAACACACTTCAAAAATATGTATTTGTGATTTTTTAAATTACCTTTCTTTTCTTTTCACTTTATACATTTATTTGTTTGGACAAACGGGTGGCATGGAAATGGAATCAGATGGGATTCAAATATTCAATTTCTGTCTTGTTAGTTTTTACTTATTATGAAGTAGGACACCCCAATTGACATATTTTGATTTTTGATCCAAATATTTAGTTGTCATTCTATGAATTGTCTTTTGTAGTAGGGTCCCAACCTTGTTAAACTTGTTCAAGAGCAATTCACTTTTTGGATAAAAGTTGTTGTCTCACTTCACTAAGTGTTAATTTAATTTGTTGGACATTAACACATACGCACAAAAATAAATTTATTTGCTCAGAAATTTTTCCATTTATTTGATAGCCAATAGTGGGGATTGTGAAGATAATGACAATTGAGTATAGTACTATTTTCTTCTTAAAATATGAAAGTTACCATCCCCTCATTTCAGCACATTTCCTTTCATGACATTATTATAATTGATTCTATAGTTGTTACTCATTGTTTCCGTTTCAATTTTTATGACAATTATTTGCATTGAAATTGTTAATGTTCCCCTGAGGCTTTGGAGAGTATGTATTCTTCTTCCTCTCCTTTCTATCTTCTGAGTATCGTGTAGAGACTCCATTAGGTTCTGAGTGCACAGTGCCTAACGTACAACTGTGTTGATCTTGGAGAGACTGCACCGGAGGTCTGTCGGATTTTTGCTGTCAAGGAAGTGGTTTCTTCCACGGTGCAACTTTCATCATTCTTTTCTATCATTCATCTTTTCACCACATGCCATTGGTGTCATTGTGCTCAATATTTTACTTGTATGATAATATTCTTGGAAGACAAGATACAACCTTGTATTAGAAAAGTCACAATACATTGTGGCCTTGATATTTATGCTAGAACTTTCAATTAAATACAACAAGGACAAAATTTGATTAATATTCTTAAGTGGTGAAGGCATCCTTTCTTCTTCACTGGTTAGCATAAAGATATTCTGTTGATTAACAATGCTGTTTGTCAACATTATGCATAGGCCACAGTTAAATGTGATTACTAATTCATGCTATTCTGCAGACCATAAATGACGTTCTATTTGCAGTCATATCATCTGGGTTATCAAGATACCTGGACTTCCGAGAACCTAATGGTAAAAAGTCATTTGAATAAAACATCTTCTCTTTCTATTTAATACACAAAGGCATGACTATTAAATAATTTTTCCTGTAAGGGCTGCGAGACGGTGTTCAGCTAACAGGTTTAGCTATGGTTAACTTAAGAAAGCAGCCGGGATTACAGGTCTGCTCTGCCCAAATTTAATTTCCTTGTCTATCTGTTTTCTGCAATTTTTGTTTATGTTCAAGCTGTGCTCCAAATAAATATTGAGGGTGGATTAAAATCGCTTGCTGACCAGGAACTATCCAATTTGATGAAAAGCAATTCAGGAGCAAGGTGGGGTAACAAATTTGGTATGATTCTACTGCCTATATATTATCGGAGAAGCAACAGTGTAGATCCTCTAGAATATTTGAAGAGAGCTAAAGTAATGATTGACAGAAAGAAACAATCTTTGGAGGCCCATTTCTCATACAGAATTGGAGATTTTGTAATGTCGACTCTTGGTCCAAAGGTGCATCTTCTCCCCTTATTTTTGTACCTTTTTTAAACTTGTGGCTATCTAGCTAGGTAATGTAGAAGAATTGAACTATCATTAGTTAGTATCCTGCAAACACAATGCTATTATGTGCAGTTTGCTAGCTTGTTAAATTACCGGATACTCTGCCACACTACCTTTACAATCTCAAATGTTGTTGGCCCACAAGAGGAGATTATGATTGGAGACAATCCTATAACGTTCCTGAGGGCAAATAATTCAGCCTTGCCTCATGTACAGCCCCTAAACTCTGTTTTTCCTCACAGCATTGAGCATTTCTAACTAATTAACTTTGGAGTATAATAGTAGGTGCATGTAATTAATGCCTGCAGGCACTCGTTCTGAATATGGTAAGCTATGCTGGAAGGGCAGACATGCAAGTGCAGGTGGCCAAAGACATCATTCCCGATCCTGAGTTTCTTGCGAAATGCTTTGAAGATGCATTGCTTGAAATGGAGGAGCGGGTTACGGCCAAAATCTGACATTTGGCTAAATTCGTTTTTGTTGAATGTGACAACAAATCTTGTAATTACAATGAACATTGACATACATGTGATCACAGGCAAAGAATCATTCACATTATGATAAGGTACACTTTCCTAGATGTTATAAAAGGACTTATTTGTGATCCACCCGTCTCTCTTACCATCAATAGCTTAGGAGTCGATTAACTTCTTTACAAAGGCTTCTTAGAAAAAGAAAAGAAAAGAAATTGGGAAGATAAAATGAATTTACCTTCTCTTATGGGTTGAAATTAGTACTTACCACTCATCTTTTTTAAAAGTTATATAAAAAATTAAGTTATAACGACTAATTTCACTTTAGTTGATAAACTAATTTATTGAATTGGAAGTGTTTGTTAGAATTATTTGTTGAAGTAGTTGATAAATTTAAAACGACATGAAACGACGACACATACATGATATTTTTTAGGGAAAAATATGTTTCCCGTCCCTATAGTTTTGGTCAACTTTAGTATCTGTCTTTGTACTTTAAATCTTACGTTTTTTGTCCTTGAACTTTCTAAACCCCCACCCATGGTCCCTGACCGTAAATGAGATCTGTTAACCTTATGAGCTGATTAACATAAGTTACTTGTCAGCCTCAATAGTGGCCTCAAATAGTTGATTCATCTAACTAATCTTTTTTTATTAATTTTTTAATTATTAAAATAACCCTAATTACTAAATTATGTTTTTTATCGGGTAAATTGATGAGGTGAAAACCCTAATTTAGTAATTAGGGTTATTTTAATAATTAAAAATTAATAAAAAAGTTCATTAGATTAGACTTACTATTGGGGCTGACATGTAACTTTTGTTAGTCAACTCATTAAATAATGGGTTAAATATGTTTTTAGTCCCTCAAATAATTAACAGGTCTCACTAACGGCAGGGACCACGGTTTGGAGGTTTAGAAAGTTTATGGACAAAAAACAGGATTTAATGTACATGGATAAAGACTAAAGTTGACTGAAACTATAGGGATGAAAAACTTATTTTTTCCTATTTTTTATATAACTTATAATTTTATTTAATAGATAAAAATATTTTTTTTGGTAATTATAAATTTAGATTTTTAAAATGAACTATTTTTTTTACGAATAAAATGAACTATGTTAGTTACACTATTTTTTTAGTTTCAATTATTTCTTATTTCATTTTGTAGATTAACATAGTCTAAGATTGTTTTTCATTTCAATTATTTAATTTTCCTCCATAAAGTGCGTATAGTTTGGAAAGGATTTAGGAAAGCTTTTAAAAAATTAAAAGGGATAAAATGAAATTTTATTAAAATATTAAAATAAAAAACTATAAGCTAAAAACTCAAACACTACTTAAAGTATATAATGTCTTAAAAACACTATATGCTACTTCGGTTTATAGTTGGGTAGAATTGATTCTAGAAATTAATGTTGAGATGAGTTATGCACATTTATGAAACGCGTTGAATGAAAGTGATTTAAATTCAATTTCGCGAAACCATGATTTTGTATTGAAGCAACGCTAAAACAAACGGGCCCTAAAACACTCATTTACTAAGGTGTTGTTTGGAAGAACTTATTTGAGCTTATCTTATGACATAAACACTTATGTAACTGTTTGGTAAATTTATGAAAAGAGCTCACGACATGCTCATAAGCTGTTTTCAGCTTATTTCAATAAGCTCCTGAGAATAGCTTATGGAGAATTTAAGTACATTACACCATCTTTAATTTTCATCTAATATTTTAAGAGATTATTTATTAAGTGCTTATTAAATAAGAGCTTACGTTATGAGCTCTTAAATAAGTTGTATTTCCAAACAGGGTCTAAATATTTATTATTTGGTCAAATCAACTTATAATTTAATCGGATACACTATAAACTAGTTGCGAAACAGACACTTACCCTTTGTTTGGTTCCAAAGGAGAGATAGGGAAGAGAGAAATAAGAAAGAGAGAAGAAGAGAAAGTGATGAGAAATGGGATAGATTTAGAGGTTGTTTGGTTTGAATAAAAATGAGAGAGATATAGAAGAAAGAGAGAGAGTAATATTTTTTGAGTAAACTGGCACTTTAGTCCCCGACTTTAGGGGGGTCATGCACTTTGGTCCCTATCTTTCATAAATGCTCGCGATAGTCCCTGACTTTCTTCTCCGTCTTTCACTTTGGTCCGGACGTTAACCTCCTGTTAAAACTTGCTGACCTGGATGACACAGTGTACAAAACGATGTCGTGTGTTTAACCTTTTGTGCCTAGGAGTCTCTAACCCTAACCATCACCTTCATTCCATACCCTTTTCTTCTTCTTTCCTCTTCGTCTTTCCCAATGTGAGAAGAATGTTAAGACTCCATTGTTCCCCTTTCTTCATCCTCGCGTCTGCCACCACCTTATCTTCTTCTTTTTCTTCTTCTTCTTCCTCCTCCTCCTCCCCTTCCTCTTCTACTTCTTTCCTCTTCTTCATCTTTAATTTTGCGACAATGAACAATGATGCTTCCAAATCTTCTAATCGAGGCAGCAAAATGGAAGGATATGTAAATGTAATTTAACTGCAGTAATTAGGGTTTCAAATACTTCAAAGAACCCAGGGAGGCTATTTTATGGTTGCCCTAAATTGAAGGTAGTGTTTTGGATATTGTTATTTTGGTGTATGTAATGTAATTGTCTTCTAATTTTGTAATGCTATTTATGTTTTATGGTGTGGCAGGTGGCTGAGAGATGCAATTTTTTCCTGTGGCTAGACAATGAATATGTTGGTGATGGCTGCATAAGTGAAGCTACATCAAGGCTAGGATTTACTGCAAGCAGTGATGATGAAGAGTTGAAGAAAAGTGTGGCAAAGAGGTTGAAGCATGTGGAATCTGAAATTAGGAGAATTAGGTGGACAATGATGGTTTTGTGTGTGGTTTTGGGTTTTGTTTTGGGGATTTTGTGGGAGAAGTAGTGTTGTTTTAGATGTTTAGGTGAAATGAAGTTCAATGTTGGCTTTTAGTTATGTAATGAATGTTTTCATTAGTTGAAATGAAATTATGTTACCTAGTTTATGCTAACCATTTTTGTATTGTAGCAATTTATCCATAATGAGTAGCAGATCATATACCAGAACCTGGAAAATAACATGGGTTCATAACATGGGTTCATAATTAGATATAACAGAACCTGGATGAAGAAAGAGGCAGTAGCTAAATCCTAAACCCAATAACATGGGTTCATAATTAGATATAACCAGAACCAGTAGCTAAATCCTAAATCCAATAACAAAGAGGCAATAACATGGGTTCATAATTAAATATAACAGAACCTGGAAAATAACATATGAAATTGTCTGAACTTTTTCAAAAGAGGCAAACCAGCCCTGGAAAATAACAGAACCAATCTAACACCCAAAATACATCTGAAATTACCAAAATACATCTGAAATCTGAAATTGTCTAAATAGATAATCTAAAAGTGCAAACCAGCACAACAACATCAACTCAATAGATAATCCAAAAGTGCAAACAACACAACAAAATACTAAATAGTTTCAACATCACAAAAAGTAAATACAACCCAAAATGTCATAACTGATAAAGCAATTAAGGTGCCCTGGTTTTGAAACCAGGTATTGGCATAAATTGAGTTGCTTTTGAGGAGTCATCATCTGCATTATGTTGTTCAACTGGTGGTGGAGTATTCTGTCTTTTGGAACTTGCAGCTGTGGAGCCTTTTCCTCTGGCTGGCAGCTTATTAGGCCTCACCAGGTTGGTTGTCTTTGTTGGGCTTTGGTTGATGGGTGGAGGCTGTGATTGTGAAACATCAATTTCCTCTGCTTGTGTTGTTTCTGGTTGAGGTTCAATTGGTTGAGGGGGTCCAATTTGGTCTTCCTGGGCTGTAACAGTAGAAGGCCCACCTTGAGCAGCATTTTCCTTATTTTTTTGGGCTTCTAATTCCTCAAGTATCTGTTTTTTTGCTATTGGACAACCAATCTTGTTATGCTTCTTTCCTCCACAAACTGAGCAGGTAAAGTCAGGCAGCTTTCTCTTAAGTTTTGTACCTGTGGCAGCCTCCTTCTTTCCCTCACCATCTTTTCTTCTCTGCTTCTTGGGTCTACCTGGAGCTCTCTTCATTGGTGGTGGCAGGGGGGTAACTGGTCTGTCTTGTGCCAAAATTGTTCACCTTGTAGAGGGTTAACATGGTGAGCATAGGTTGCATTAATAGATGCCATTGTCAACCACCCATGGCAATGATCTTCTGGCTTTAAATTCCTGTGTGCCTATGCAGCAATGGCATGCACACAAGGCATCCCTGTAAAAAAACAATAATAACCCCAGATTCAATGTCACATAACAATAATGCAGTTTGCAATGTCTCCAAATTTACCTGTCAATTGCCAAAATCTGCATGTACAAGTTTGAAGGCCCAAGTGAACTGCAACTTTACTTGGCCAGCAGTGCACTTCATATTTATGCATATCACCATCACCTAGTACACATATGTCAATTAAAGGGTTGTTAGTTAATAATATGAATAAAATTAATGACTAAACATCAAATTATGTGTCCTATTACCTGACCAGATGGGCCCCCCATCTATTGCTTTCCCTTTTCTCCCTTTCAAGTCTGCTTTGTTGAACAGGTGCAAGGTGACCATTGTGTTTCTCCAGCTTCATTTTGTTTGATGTAATAGTTGTCATTATGTAAACCCTCACCTCTTCCAACATTGTGATAATTGGCTTAGTCCTTGCAACAACGATCTTTGAATTGAACACTTCACAGTTGTTGTTGCATATGTTATCAACCTTTGGCCATTCACTAAAGTGAGACTTAGTCCAAG
Source organism: Sesbania bispinosa (assembly GCA_026901365.1). Taxonomy (NCBI): domain Eukaryota; kingdom Viridiplantae; phylum Streptophyta; class Magnoliopsida; order Fabales; family Fabaceae; genus Sesbania; species Sesbania bispinosa. Next base: position 543,206 of record QLOH01000526.1, on the reverse strand, counting down.
CCTCCTTTGGCCACTTACTCAAATATTCCCAAGCTTTCTCATTAATCCTCCTCACAGCCTGCATTTTTACATTAAACTGACTTATAGTTGTGGACCTTGCAGACTCCCACAACAGATTCCTCAATGCCTTGTCTCGCCATTGTTTGTTAAAATTTTGCCAAAGGTGCCACACACAGATCCTGTGTTGGGCTCCTGGCATGACCTCCTGCAAGGCAGGAATCAGTCCCTGCAAAATAAAAAACCATGCAATTTAGTACTTAATAAACATAAAATAATGCAGTTTAGTCCCTAAGATGTACTAAAAAAAGTGCAGTTTAGTCCTCAACTTATAAAATTATAAAGCATTTTAGTCCATAAGGTACCTTCTGCATATCAGAGATGAAGTGCCATTTATGTTGCCTAAAGTCCCCCAAATCTTCATGTAGCAATTGCAGAAACCACATCCAATTATCCTTGTTTTCACTATCCACTACAACATATGCAATAGGCCATATATGGTTATTTGCATCTTGCCCCACTGCTGAAAGCAACTGCCCTCCATAATATCCTTTCAGAAGGCACCATCAAGTCCTATTAGGGGTCTGCATCTAGCCTTAAACCCAACTTTACGCCCTTCAAGACAAATATACACTCTGTGAAAAATAGGAGGTCCTTCTGGTCGTGGAATGGTATCCATCTTTACTGTGGATTCAGGATTAGCCCTCAATAACTCACCACAGTAATCCCACATCTTTCCAAACAGTGCTTTCTCACTCCCTTCAATGATTTCTCTCTTGCCCTCACTGTAGCTCTCCATATTTTTGTATCTTCAAGATGTACCCCATATTTCTTCTTGAAGTACTCATATATTTCACCATGCTTCATGGTGGGACACTGTCTCAACTTCTTCACCAGCTTCCCAACAACCCAAGGTTGTTGAGCTTGGGAGTTTTTAAATACCTTACAACAACTGTGGTCAGGCTTGAAGCTCTGTATCTAAAAACAATTCCGTGCATTGCTATATGCACAGTAAATCTCCCAGTCACACTCACTGACCTTGCACTTTGCTCTTGCTCTTATCTTATCATTCTTAACCCATTTGAACTCTCTTCCAAGGTTGATGTTAAAGTCCTTCACCCCTTGCTTGAAGGACTCTAAGGTAGCAAACTCCATCCCCATCTCTAGTCTGACATGCCCAAAAGTTGCATGCCTGTTGAACTGTGGGTAAGATGTAGTGTCACCACCCTCATCCTCACTGCTCACAGAGGTCTTCAGCTCCTCAGATTGCCATGCATCAGAGTCAACATCCCCAAACTGCATATTGTTGTGATCTACATAAGTGCCCCTATATCCCACGTGATAAGGCTCTCCTTCCCAATCAGAATCACCTTCCTCAATAATAACTGACCTTTTACCTTTGCTGCGTTTGCCTTTTGGGCCTGCACCATCCTTCTCATTTGGGCCTGCACCATCCTTCTCAGATGGGCCTGCACTGACCTTCACATTTGGGTCTGCACTCTTCTTCCCTTTTGTGCCTGATGTTTCATTCCTTTTTGGGCCTGCACTTTCTTTCCCCTTCCCTTTTTTCTTTTGCTTTTCACTGGACTGTAAAGCATTTCCTGAGCCCACTGCCTCACCAGTTTATGCATTGCTAACTGAGGGCTTGATACATTTTTTTCCCTGATCTCAACTCCCTAACTTCAGGTTGTGGTCCTTGGGCCTCAGCTTCAGGTTCATTCTGCTGTTGTCCATGAACAAATGTGGAATCCTTTGGCTCAACACTTGGACTTCCCTCACTTTCAGTGTTCTTAAGGGGCCTCTTCTTATATGGGCTCTTTTTTGCTGGGCTTTTGAATCGCAACACTCTGTTAGCCCCCCCTAATTGGACTCTTCACTCCAATGTTCCCTCTGTTGGCAGGACTCTTCACCCTCAGTCCCTTATTTGCCGGCATACCTGATGTTCAAACATACCAAAATATGAACATATGGCAATTAATACAGAAACACCTAAATACAACCACTGTATTAAAACTCACCAGAATTAATCCCTGCAGTAGCAGCATCAGCAGTGTGGTCAACTGACACAGTTTTTCCTTCACCCTCAATCCCTTTTCCACCCTCTCCTCCAACAGCAACATCCTCCTCACCATAATTTATCCCTGCAGTAGCACCATCAGCAATAGGGTCATCAGTCACTGCCTCTCCTCCAACAGATCCCCCCTCCTCAGCAGCACATCCACCTCCCTGATCACCTTCAACATTTACAGCTTTGATCACTTCATTCAAAATATGAGTAATGTTCACCACTTCAGGCTTTTCAACTGGATGCTCATAGTATATATGAAGCTCCCTCCCATGTTTTTTAGCTACTTGCACAGCCTGCAGCAAGTCACCATCTTCCTTCAATTCCCTCAAACCATCCCCAAACTTCTTAGATGGATCTAGCCACCACACATTTGTCAGAATTTTGTATCCTAGTTCCTTACTTTGGTTTCTAAACCAAAAGACATCAAACATGTCTTCATCACAATCAGGCCAAATATCCACCTTCCCCCACTTATATCTCACTCTACCACCAGCCCCTTCCTCATCAAAGTTACCTCCATGGTGAATGTGGATATCAATCCTCTGCAAACATATTAATTTATTATTAATTTTAATAATTAATAAATTAAATATTACAATTTATAATTAAAATAATTACAAGTCAGACTCAATTAAATAAAGACAACTATACACAACTTTTAAAGAACGACACTCACAGTTTCACATGGGACATAACTATTCTATACTGACAATGAGGTGAGGGACCACTGCCACCCTCTCACATTACTCACCTCACAATACAATGACTATTAAACACAAAGGTCAATGTATTGCCCTACCAACAACACAAACCCGGTTGTCCCCACATGACCACATGACCATAAATGGCAGATACAACAAGCAAACACATAAATTGACTCTAAAACATTACTAGAAACAACCCCATACAAGTCGTAAAGCGAGTAAAAGCAAGCAGAATGAAACCCTAAAACCCGGGATTAACCCTAACCAGAGAAATAGTTGGAAACATTTCACATTACCTGGGTATCCATTGCACCAGTTGCCTCAAACCCTAAGAACAAGATTTCGCCTTCAACAAGAGCAAAATTTGCAGAGGAAAAAATGGGGACGAAGAGACGAAGAGACGCAGAGAAACGCGGGAGAAAGAGATAGAAATTGTATCTGGGACAAACTGAATCCCTGTTGGCATCCACCTCACACATTTAACGTCCCACGTCATCAGTTTTTAACGAACGTTTAGTGTTTGGACCAAAGTGAAACACGTTGAGCAAAGTCAGGGACTATCGCGAGCATTTATGAAAGATAGGGACCAAAGTGCATGACCCCCCTAAAGTCGGGGACTAAAGTGCCAATTTACTCAATATTTTTTCATTGGACAAAAATGCCCATTATTCAGATAATAAATGAGAAGTTTTTAATAAAAATTAAAAAAATTAAAATGTTAAAGCACTTCTGGAAGTTTGATGCAGTATGGAACTAAAAGCAAAGTTTCTAAAAAAAACAAAGCTCCTCACAAAACAAAAACAAAGCTGAGTTTTTATCATGTGGGAGAGGTTAGTCCAAACTTCAGACCGGACCACGCACAGAGGGGAGAAGGTGAGCGGTGTTGGGCGTTGCGAGGCACAGATTGGAACCCAGCGATGTTGTTTCCGGCAAGGGTGCGGTGATTGGCCATGTAGACAAGGTGCGGTGGCCGTGAACGGTTCTGGGCGCTGCGCCAATGCTGGTGCGGCTGTAACAACTATGGTCGGTCATGGCTGATGGTTGAAGTCTGAGGTGAATGGTGATGGTATAATGGTAACAGGTGATGGTTGTGCATCTCTCTCCTGCTTCTCCTCTCAATCGAAGAGATTAAAATCCTCCGTGGGACCCATTAATTTCTCAATCTCTCCTCCCAATCTCTGTCGTCTTACCAAACGAAGTTGACATGGGACTCTCTGTAACACCCGCGTTTTACCGTTTTTGCTGTTTTGAGTGTTTTATTGGATTTTGAGTGATTAAAATTATTTTTAATCATCAAATTTTATATTTTTGGATTTAGAATTAAATTTCCTATTTTTAGGGAATTTCTGGGAATTTTGGGGGTTTTTCTGTGAAAAATGACCTTTTTGCCCCTCTTGACCCTTGATCCGGGCTCGAATACTCTTGATCCGGACTAGAAAAATTGCACAAACATTCCCTTTTTCCTCCTAGAAGACCGTGCATAATGCAACCTTGGTGCATGGGAGACACTTGTATTTTTTCTTTTCTCCAAGACTTGAAAAAGAAGCAAGCCGTTATGGCACATCAACTCACCTTTCTCTCTCATTTTTCCTACATGCAAGCTTAGAAACTCTTTCATTTTTTTCTCTTTTTTTCTTCCTCTTGGCCGTGAAGCTCTCTCACATTTTCTCTCAAAATTTTTCATCTTCCCTTAAACACATCAAGCCAAGGTTCCATCTCTGAACCAAAGCTTCAAATTATAAGCCTTCTAGCCTTGAAAAATTCTTGTTGGTGACTAAAAGAAGCATCTTTGGGGGTTGTCTTTGGGGTCAAATTCTGCACCTTTTTTCCTTGAAGATTTGAGGTAAAGGGGGGGGGGGGGAACTTGAACTCTAGTAGGATTTGTAACTAGAGTCAAGGATTTGCCCTTAAATCCTTGTCTTTTTCTCTTGTTTTTTTCCTTGAAGAAAATCACTTTTTGAGCTTTTCTTTGAGCAAATGTTTTGGATTCTTGGAGCTGGGTTGTTTACATGTTTTTAAGTTTATTATGATGCTTGGAATGTGCTTGGATTGTGGTTGTTTATGCATGCAAGCCAAGAATCAATTTTGAGAAAAATTCCCACTTTTTCCTCCTATAGCTCTCGGCCTAGAGAGAGTAAGGGGCTGCATGTGTTTTAAAATTTTTTTGGCACTTGTAATGTGTTTGTATGATGAATCTATGAACATGCATGAAGTTGGTTGGATGTATACAATTGTTTATGATGATTGATCTTTGAAAAATGGTGTTTTTGAGCTTGAAAATGGAGTTATGAACTTTAAAATGTATATGGATGATTTTGGGTGAATTATTATGATATTTGGTATTTAGAATGTTTGTTGATGATTGTGTGAAAGTTTGGTGAAGATTGAATGTTGGGAAAAATTTGAAGTTTTGATGAACATTCAAGGTTGTTTTTGATGTTCATGAGTTGTTCTTGATGAAACTCATCAAGAATACCTTTTTGATCTTAAAAAGGTCAAGTGAATGTTGAAAACATGTGTTTTGGGCTTAATGGTCCAAAAAGGACTGAGGAATAATTTCATAAGTAAAAGGGTTAAAATGCAAATAAAGAAAGTTTTTAAATAAAAGACTAAATTCGGATTTTCACTTTCACTAAAACAAAAGTCAACATAAAAGTCAACTTTTTGACTTATTAAGAGTAAAAATGGGCTCCCATGAGTCATCCAACCTTTGGGCCTTTGATTCAGGCCCAAAACCTTCAAAAAAGAGAGTCAAAGACTCATTTAAAAGTCAACCAAAAATAATTTGTGGATTTGGGCTTAGATTAAAGTTGGACTTCAACTCTAATCCAAGTAATTGAAAATTTAAACTTAGGATTAATTAGTGGGCTTGACTAATTTTAATTACCTAAGTTAATTAACCTAATTCACTTAAGTTAATTAAGTAAAGAATGATTAATTAAGTCCAAAGATGATTAACCTTAATGAAAGTATTAATTAAGTAATTAATCAAGAATGATGATTAAGAACTAATTAATTATGATTAACGTGAATCAAACATAATCAAAAATCCTAATCCAAGATTAAGGAAGAGATTAAAGGATAATTAGAAATTAATTAGGACCTTAAGTAAGGATTAAGACTTAATTAAAAAGGATTAAGATTGACTGTAATCCGGTTAATGAAGACTAGTTATGATCAAAAGTTAAACCTAATCTTAATTAGTCATACAAAGAGAATTAGGATAAGTAATGCCTTCCATAAGACATAATCATAAGTCTTAGTAAATTATAGGACTTGAGTGGACATGATTATCAAGAACATTAGTATAAACTACCTTAAAAGTTTATAATCAACACACTCTTTCTACATAAGACTTGAGAGAGTGCAGTTTGGCGAGAGAGTGCAGTTTGGCGAGAGAGTGCAGTTTGGCTTTCCTTGTGAAGGGGAGACTTTGAATCGGGCCGTACCACGGGGATGTGGTGACGTAGAATGATTCAAAATGGGCTTAGCCTGTAAGGACTGTGTATGCTGAGAGAGCATTGTCTGGTTTTCCTTGAAGGAAAGACATTGAATCGGGCCGTACCACGGGTAAGTGGTGACGTTGAATGATTCGATGGGCTTTGCCTGTAAGGATGTAATTGCTTTGAAATCTTGTTGTATGTCATGCATCATAAGCATCGATGATATTCAAGGTGAAAAACCTTACGACCTATGTGGCGGTAACACTCGGTACAGTGTGAAACTGGTAGGGACGGGTGCACTGGGTTTTGCAAAGAACGCCAGCGGGTCCTCGAGGGGGGATGCCAGCCCTGAGGATAGTCAGGTCCCGAAATGGCTCAGGTGACGTAGGCTCGCTCCCTACTATCGAGCAAACGGGGTACAGGATTGACTATCCTGTCGCTCTCAAGTTTTCAGGGTCAGTTGAGATTGTCTGGAAGTCGAGAAAAATTGGCCAAAAGAAAATATAAGTACTGCGCTAGTACAGACTCTAACTCCTGATACGTTGTACATATATGGTCGGGCAGTTGCTGTTGTGCTCTGCGGATGGTGATGTTTCCCCGGGCCCACATGCATTAGTTCATATGCATCATGATAATATAAACTGTATTCTTGTGATTGAATAGTGTGGATATTTTGTGTATGCTCTAGTTGCTGTATCCTACATGTTGTGAGTTCATGCGATGTTCTCACCCTTCTTTTTTGCTTCTGTTATTTTCCGTCGTTGTATTTCTTCGCTACATCGACAGTCGGCATCAGGGATATCCAGTATGTCGACCATGAGGATCCAGAGTTGGACTTCACGGTGCCAGTGACCCTCGAGTTCGAGACGCCACCAGGACTCAGACGCTATACTACTTTTCGTAAGTCTCGTCTTCGTCCCGCTTCTTCTCCATCATCATGGTCTTCTCGGATGGCGACTATGGCTGAGCCAGATTCCCCTAGATACTCTCCAGCTCCTGAGGCATCACCTTCACAGACTGTGCGTCCTGATGCGCATAGCAGCCCTCTCCCGAGTGAGCCAGATTTTATCGTGATAGATGACACCACGGATGAGGAGGAGGAGTCGGAGGAGGATCCAGAGGAGGATCCTTAGGAGGAGGACCCGGAGGAGGATTCCTCTAGTGACGATCCCTCAGAGGATTTCGGGATGATCACTCTTGGAGGTGCTGGGAGGAGGAGTTGTGGATGGCTTCCTGCTGAGTCGGAGGATGATGAGTAGGACTAGCGTTGTTGTGAGTCTAGGTAGTAGCAGCTCTGATCTAGCGACCTCTTGTTTTGTATTTTTTTGAGGTCTTATTTATTTTAGTCTACTACTGGAACTCATGTTTTGTATGGTTATCTTGTTGGCTCGAGAAGTACATTGACACTGTGATGTATGTAAATATTTATGATGTTTCCTTCCTTATGATCGATCTCATGACTGCGTGTATGTTGTGTATGCATGCGAGGCAATAATCATCTAGATGTTTTCGGAAAACGAGTTTCAAACTTAAGGAAAGGATATTTCATAAATACTTAAAATGAAATTAGAAATATAATAGGTTGATGAGAACTAAGTTCTTTAAAAAAAAATGTTTCCGTATTTTGACAGTTTTAAAAACAGTAAGTTTGACGGTTACGTGTCATAATGTGATATTCTTAGCGGTATAACTAAGGGTGTCGCACTCTCTACCTCGTCTCTCTCACCAATCTCTCTCTCACCCATCTCTGTAGAAACAGAGTGTTAGACTCCTTTGAAAATAATTTTCAGTCATTTATTTAGTAGTGAAAATTTTGGAAAGTTTAATAAAATTGCCATAATTACATTGGTTCCAAAATGTTATTCCCCTACATAAAATTCAACAATTGATATGCATAAAACCTTCACTCCTATTTATAAGAAATATTAGACTAAATAATCAAGACAAAATTTTTTAAAATTAGTTAGTTTTAATTAATAATATCATAATTTTAAATTTTACTTCAAAAATATTCTTAATTTTAAATAATTAAAATGATGGTAAATTTACTTCTAATTATAATCATTCTTAGAGTGGTATTTTATGCTCTAGTAGTTGTTCATTAAAAATAACATAACACATCATTGTATTAGGAAATAAATGAATAGCGGATAATAAATTAAAGATATAAAAAAAACTTTGTAATTGAATGTCTCTTATACTCCCTATTATTGAATAGATTTTTACTTATAAGAAAAAAAACTTTATAATTAATATAATACAAAATAATACTACATTTCTTATAAATTGAATAAGAGGTATTATTATTTTTAATCATTGACTCATGTCTTTTATTTGTTTAATAATTTAAAAATAATTTTAAAATGAGTGCGAGACATGAATCATGGAACATTTGCGTAATGCAACTTTTCTCTTTTTTTTATTTAATTATTTTATTGCAACAGTGACATGCAATTTATAATCCATTAAATGCAAAAGAATAATTATTTTTCTTTTCAGCTAGCGTGCGTGTGAGAACAAAATCTTGAAAAATAACATTGTAAGTTTAAAGATATGTTATAAGGGTTTTTTCTAATATATACAATCTTGCACAAGATAATAAATAAAAAATATAAAGATTTTATTGGATATTATAACTATCACAATATTCAATATATCGATAATATTAAAAGTTATAATTTTTAATAATTTTTTCATTTTTAATTTATTATTATGTGTATTGTAATGTTAGAAAAACCAATTTTATAAAGGAACTTAATAAAAAAGTTTATAAAATAAATTATGATATAAAATTATTTTCCATTATAAAAAAATTAAATTTATTTTATCTTATTAATTTCATTTATTTATTTTCTTCTTTCTGAATTCTTTTCAAATTGGATCAAACAAAGACAAAATTGAATTCGACCAAAAAAAAAAGACAAAATCGAATTCAAAACCGCGTGGTAGGAATTAGAATATCTTAAGGCCGATGGCATGATATATGACATTATGACTCTAACGCAAGCTTGAGCGTAATTATAACGATAGCCTCCGTTAGATTTGTGGTTGGACTGTTTGGCGAAATTGATTTTAAATAATTTTTATTTATCGTGTTTTGTAAAATATATACTATTAATTTAAATCATTAATTTCTAAAATTAATTTTATTTAATTATAAACTAAATATACATATAGTATAAAAATTGTTAAGCAAACACATTTTTTAGTTGAAATTCATATTGATACAATTAAATTATGTGAATTCCTCATCATATATATATATATATATATATATATTTAATCAATCATAAAGTGTATTGGAAGAATGTACAATGCTGCTGGCTTACTGTTTTGACTTCTGAGCAAGACTAAGCATACTTGTATAAATGAGTATTGTGCGTGGATTTTGACCAAGTCTAAGTATACTTGTATTGTGATTCATCTATTATAATGACATATTAGGTGAAATCAATGACATTTTCTTACTCAAGATTAGTAATTTGAAGAATAAATATATAACTTTGTCCATGTCAATTTTTTATAACGAATATTAATTAATGAAAATGAAAAGTTCATGATATTTGATGATTATAAATATTAATTAGGGGTGGGCAACGAGCGAGTTCGGTCGGATTCGGACCAAAAAAGCCCGGCCCGACATAACTCGCATACACTAATATAACCACTCATTTTCGACCATGTAATTCTGCGGGTTGGGTGGGTGGGTCACGGGTTGATCGGGTAAGTACGTACGGGTCTAAAATTATATTGGGCCAGATAACTGTTTTGGGCCTTGACAATTTTTTAAGTTTTTTTTTCACGTTTCCATACATTTTCGACCAAAAAAATATTCCATTAATTTCTTAACAAAACAGTTAAATAGAATTAAAATTATTGGGCCATTTAAAATGTACATTCATATTGGCCCAAAGGCCTAACTATACTTACAAACTGGACCAAAAAAAATTACACAGCATACCTAAATCAAAGAGGAACCCAGCTGCAATCGCCGTGGCCTCCATCCCTCGGCCTTATCGGCGCCAGAAGACCAACAAACTTGAGCTGCAGTCTGCAGATTAGCGCCTCCACCTTGCACAAGAAAACAAAACAAACAAATTTTGTGTATGAAAAATGAGGAAAAAAACAGAAAGAGAAGGGGAGACACCGAAACAGGAAGAAACGGTCGTGGTAACCGTAATGGTTGAGAGAGGGGAAACACCAAAGGTTATAAAGATCTTCTAGGTGTTCTATGAGGGAAGCGATTTCATAAAGCTTCCCGTGGTGAAGACACTAGAAGATCTATACAGTCACTTGTATTCCCTCTATATATGTTTATGGTTGTTCTCCAGCGATCTCTAAGGAGGTGAGAAAGAGGGTCGTGGGGGAGACACCGCGCCAAGGAGGTGAGAAGGAGGGTCGTGAGGGAGCGCCGCGCGGTGGGCACGAGTAGGGGCGACGCGGTGGGTCCAAGAAGGGACAGTGTAGTGGGAGGGAGAAGAAAGGCTACTGGTGGCCGTAGGATTGCGCGAGGCGGCGGCGCGACCACGAGCAGGGGTGGCGCAGTGGGCGGTGGCTGAGAGAGAAGTGGGAGGGGTTGAGGGAGAAGAGTTAGTAGTAGTAGTCACTAGTGAGGGAGAGAAGATGAGATTGGAAAAATGGAAATGGGAGGGAGAAGGTGAGACCGAGAGAGAGAGAGAGAGATTGGGTCTGAGAGATTGAGATTACTGGAAAAATGGAAATGGGAGAGAAGGTGAGAGAGATTGAGTCCGGTGGAGTCATATGATTGACTCCAAATCTTTCGGGGTACCAAAATGAGGGGTTAGTCCAAAAATTGCATTTTAAATCATTCGTTTTGGTTTAAAAATTCTATTGTCAATTTAGGGGTTAGGGTTTTTTCTGTTTGAATTTGGGAGTAATATGTTGTTAAAGACAAATGTAGAAGGAGGGATGAAAATGAAATAATTAACACTAATTAGAGACTAAAATGAACTAATTTAATCACGAGGGACTAAAATAACTATTTTATTAATAAGGGACTAAAATGAATAATTTTATTTACACATCATTATTTACACGTGGCACTTAACGTGTCACGTCACCGTCTCCGTTAAGGTTAACTAACAGAATGTAACAAAGATACTAAATTAAAACACCTAAAGTATATTTAGGGACTAAATTGACATTTTTCTTCTTTCAACTAATAAAATAAAGCTCATTCAATCTTTCAATCACCAATTTCACAGTTTACAGGATATATAATATTAAGATTATTTATATGTTTTCTTCTCACACTTTTGAGTTTTGAAACAATTGGTTGAGTTAGAAGTTTCATACGGACTTCCTATATTATCAACAATGGTATGATGTAGACATTCAACAATTTGATATATCAATTTAAGACTCCATCTTTTAACATTTCACCTATTACATCAATCCCTTTTATCCCTTCCATTCCTTTTTTTTTTTTTCTTGGATGGACACTGTTATCCCTATGTTATATCTGAATGTGAATCGTGTATATATATCCTGTGTGTGCGGAAGCTAAGTGCAACCCACAATTGTATCTGTAATCTTTGTTGTTAGTGCAACCCACATAAGATGGATAGTGAGTATGGCGAATTGCACATAATGTTTTTCCCCTTCCCTGGTCATGGCCACATGATACCGATGTTTGATATGACCAGACTGTTTAGTGCAAGGGGGGTGAGGGCAACCATAGTGACCACCCCACTGAACGCACCTACGAGTAGAACAATAGGCAAAGAGATACAAATCCGAACCATCAAATTCCCATGTGCAGAGTCTGGCTTACCCGAGGGATGCGAAAATACAGAGTTAATTCCCTCCCCAACTATGATACCTAACTTCTTCAGGGCAACGACGATGCTACAAGAGCCCTTGGAGCAGCTCCTTCTTGAACACCATCCAGATTGCCTTATTGCCAGTGCTTTCTTCCCGTGGGCAACTGCTTCTGCTGCGAAATTCAAAATCCCAAGGCTCGTGTTCCATGGGACTGGTCTGTTCGCATTGTGTGCTTCAGAATGCGTGAGGCTGTACGAGCCTCACAAGAGCGTTTCTTCTGATTCAGAGCCCTTTGTCATTCCACACCTTCCTGGAAGGGAGATAAAAATGACAAGGATGGTTTTGCCTGATTACTCTAAAAGCGATGGGGAATCTGACTGGGCAAGAATCGTCAAGGAAATGAAGGAATCAGAGGTGGCAAGCTTCGGGGTGGTTGTTAACAGCTTTTATGAACTTGAGCAGGTCTACGCAGATTATTACAACAAGGTACAGGGAAGGAAGGCGTGGCACATAGGCCCAGTTTCTTTATGCAACAGGGCTCAAGCTCAAGAGAGAGGAAAACAAGCTTCAATCGATGAAGGAGAGATTTTGAAGTGGCTTGACTCTAAGAAGCCCAACACAGTGGTGTACGTTTGCTTTGGAAGTATGGCTAACTTCACGGAAACTCAGCTGAAAGAAATAGCGATGGGACTTGAGGCTTCCGGTCAACAATTCATATGGGTTGTGAGAAGGATCAGCGATCAGGATCAGGAATGGCTGCCGGAAGGGTTTGAGAGGAGAACAGAAGGAAGGGGAGTGATAATAAGGGGTTGGGCGCCCCAAGTGTTAATTCTTGATCATGAAGCCGTTGGAGGGTTTGTGACACACTGCGGATGGAATTCGACGCTAGAAGGAGTGTCGGCAGGGGTACCCATGGTCACTTGGCCTGTGTCAGCAGAGCAATTTTATAATGAAAAGCTTGTGACTGAGATACTTGAAATCGGGGTCCCTGTTGGTGTTAAAAAATGGGCTAGAGTGGTGGGGGATAGCAGCATAACGAGCAGCGCCATTGAGAAGGCCGTCAATCGTATAATGGTAGGAGAAGAAGCAGAGGCTATCAGAAACAGAGCACACAAACTTGTGCAGATGGCGCGGACGGCTGTCCAACACAAAGGAGGATCATCTTACTCTCACTTGACTGATTTGATACAACAACTTCGCTCTTATAATTGAAGACCTTCAAACATGTTTCATGCAACTTGTTTCCCACAATAAATTTCAAGTTAGACCACTACACCCACTTTTCTTTTCATCTAAATTAAATGTCATCCTACATACTTACTAGTGTGTTTTAACTATTATAATCCAGCCAATGCACTTATTAGTTGTAATACAAGCCTTTTACGGTTTTGGTTTTAACTCAAGCAATCGCTTTTACTTTTACTTTTCCAGGTTTACCTTATTTGAAACACTTTCATTTGTTTTAAAAAATATGTTACTATATTATGTTTTATTTATTAAAAAATATCATTAATTTTGGAAATTAGAGTGCGATACCTCCCCCAAAGCACCTCTCAATGTTATCAATTATCATGGGAATTCCATAGAAAAACTAATGAAGAATTGCACTCCGACCTATGTATTAAACAAGATTGTAACCATATATTTACTAGGAATTTAAAAACTTAACATACTTTTATATCTATATTGAGTGTCTAATCTTCATATAGAGTTATCAATTCGGTTTTCGATGTGGCATGCGGTTATCAGACTCTATTAGTTTGGATTAAAAAGTGCGGAAGTTATTCGGGCTTCTAAAATAGGTGCCCGAACCCTACCTTTTTGCAGGTAGCCCAATTTTTTTTCCAATAGTGGACTTTATCAGGCTGGGCTAAAAAATCAAGAGTTATTCAGACTTCTAAAATAGGTGCTCAAGCCGTACATTTTTGCACACCGACATGGTCGAGGTAGCCTATTTTGCCGACTCTACCTACATATAAGTGAAAGGGTGCAAATTAACCTACCATCCCTAGTTTTTCATTCACCTTATACATTTTTTTTTCAAGTATTTGATTTGAAAGTCAAATTGACTTTTCTCCACCACTATCGGTTAGCTTTCTTCCCTTTTATATGAATAGTTTTTAGGTTCAAATATATTTTTTGTCTCTATAAAATTAGTGATTTTTTTATCCTTATAAAATATTCTTTTAAAAGCATCATTCCATTTTTTTTTATTTACAAATAGTCCCTCTCCTCAACAAAACGTGTGCCCCCTGTGATGATGTGGTACATTCTCTCTCCTAATTGTGCATCTGATGTGTCTTAAACCAAATTTTGTTTTTTAAATAAAGTCACTTGTGAGTGTGAGTGGTCTTCTCTTTCACCAATCTACTCGTGCCCTAATTTCTTCCACAACTATCCACAGAGGGTTTTGGTAAAGAGTTATTTCTACCATCCAGGCACAAATATGGAGCATGATTAATTGCTACTTTAATGATAAGATCCCACTAGTTCCCATTTTGAAAACTTATTAGAATGGGTCACAAAAACTTGATATAATACTTACTCAGGAAGGGGCATATGTCTCTTGAGCATGTGTTTTGTGAAGCGAATACCACTATTGACTTGATGGTTGAGATAGGTTATGCTAATAAAGTTGGGTTGGAGATGTGGACTTTCCCTCTTGCTAGGATGCTTCAGTGCCTCAAGAAGACTATCTTGAGGCTTTCTATTTTTTAGTTTTTGTTCTTGTCTTCTTTTTCTTTTAGTGATAAAAAATTTAAGGTGAGGGGATGATACCCCAGTCCAAGGCAGTGAAAGCCTCCAAACTCAAAGAGCACTTACAGATGTATTTACATTTACCTCACCCCAAGTGACGGGTGGAAAAGAGACTTACAAAAAGAAAAAAGACTTACCCAAAACGGAAAGTCAATAGCAAGTATACCCCCTTAATAGATTGCTTGGTGCATGGTATCACTACCTATATTCATTTTAGTATTTTTGCAAAATGAGATCACAACTAGAAAAATTCATACCCTGAAATTCGTTAGTAAGATTATTGAGAATTATAATATTGAATTTGAATATATATCCACATGTAAGCCTTGAACAACATATATGGGACATGAAAAAGTATGGAAGAAATAGCTCTTTGTGCTACAAGGCTTGAGGTTGGAATAGTTTTATACCAAAACCATTAGTGAACAACTATGGAAGACGACTCACACTCACAAGTGACTTTCTTAAAAAAAATGGTCTAAGACACATAGGATGCACAACTATGAGAGAAAATGTGTCCATCATCAAAGGGAACACATTTTTTTTAGGGGAGGTACTATTTGTAAATAAATTTTTTTGGAAGGATGCTTTTAGAAAATAATTTATAGGGACCAAAAGCAAATCTTGCTAATTTTATAAGCACCCGGACCACAAACATATTTTTACCCTAATCTTTATTTTTTAAAAAATTAATTCTCCCCATTGGCTCAGACTCTTGGATCTGTCTGTGCGTATATCAATTAGGTAGTTTATTTGACCATGAACGTATAGTCCACAATTCTAGTGAACCAAACAATGGTTGGTTACAATGGAAGTGAACTGTGACTCAGACATACTTTAACTATAAGGTTAGAGATTCGAATCTAGTAGTCACCACTCTTGGGAATGTTTTACCTAATTACTACCACTCCTAACCCGATGGTTAAACCCACAATTGTTGGGGTTGTTGAAATATATTGAAAAAGTAACACATTGCTTGAGATTGGAAGGGAAGGGGGAAGTCAAGGCTATATATTGGGCTCTAAGTCCCTTGATTCAACACACCTCAAGTTAAAAACACTCTTACATCTAGTTTTCTTCTTTTATACTCTTGGAGTATTGTGAAAGGCGGTTCAAATATTTACTTTTATGTGTTATAAAAGATTTGCACATAGTGATATTTTTCTTTCTCTTTGAGTATTTTAAAACTATCTTACAAATATCTCTTATATTATGAGTTTTTTATGAAATATAAAAAAAACAAATATCTAAAATTTTTTAATTTCTGGAATTTTTAAATGAATTTAACTAATACAAAATTATGTTAATGATAATTTATGTCATGTATTAATATTTATACATTTAATTTTATTTTTAAATTAAATTATTAAATAGCATATGTATTTATTGGGAATCAATATTAAGTAATTACTTAAAATTTTGTATATTAATAATTGTTGTAAATAGTTATGTAATTTTTTAAACATAGATGATTATTAATGTGAAAGAAAAAAATAGTTATAAACATGATAGAATATGAACATAACAGAAAAAAATATGAAAGATAAAAATATAATTTTTTTCAAATAAATTTTTTATTTTGAAATAAAAAATAGAATAATATTTTAATCATGTGTCAAAATTTAAAAATTTATGTTACCCGACTTCGTAGTAGTTAATTTCTACATAAATATCTTTTTTTGGTTTGAACTACAGTCACCTCCGCTGGAAGCAATCATACATGCCCGAGCCAGAAACATCCACGTTATGGTGAGGTTAGCCCTACCAACGAAGATTTTTCCATCCACAAAAGATTCGAACTTGAGACATTACTTAAGGGAAATCAAACATGTACCACTTGAACCACTCTGTTGGTTAATATCTAGATAGATAATTTGTGTGTACTCTTGTCACAACTTGTATTGAAAAAGAGTATTTATTAATAAAAACTTGAAACAGTTTAAATATTAGGGAAGAGATATTTTTTTCAAACTAAAAAAATGGAGGGTGTAACTAAAGTGCAGGAAATAAATATGTAAAAAGAAAAATTAATGAAAAAAAGTAAGAAAATGAAATATATATATATATATGTGTGTGTGTGTGAGATAATTTATATAATAGAAAAGAAAAAAAATAAAAATAAAAAGTAACATCGAATAGAGTGTAATAGAGTCACAGAGATGAGTGTGAAAATATTAAAAGTACAAATATTAATATAATACTAAATATTTTTGCAGCGAATAATTTTAATTCCATGTTATGTATGAGACATCTCTTCCTCCGAAAACTTTTTAATTCCTTCATGGTGAATTGGTGACGAACTGCATTATTTTCGTAGTTCTTTTTCTCCAGGTGGGTAGTAAATTAAAGCTAGAGAGAATTAATTTTTCGTGTGATTTGTATGGATTTAAAATTTAAACCTTATCTTATCTCATGTATTTTTAATTAATTTTTAAATATACATGAGAGAGAGAGAAATAACGACAAAAAAAAAAGAAATTAAGAAAAGAAGGGCTTCGCTAGTTAAATTTAAACCTTATCTTATCTCATGCACGCAACAAGGTCTGTCTCCTGACATGGTGGAACCAAACAAAGCCTGCAGGTTGAAAATATTTCTGCGTGGCACCAAGCTGCCATCCAGTCAGAGATGACAAATTGGGTTACACTGCTTATTCATTAATCACCATAATTAAAAAGAAACCGATTTACATGAATTGACAGTACATGTGCAGATAAATAGATAGAGATATACACTTAATTACGTACTAATAAATCATCATCAAATTGATCGATCACATAAAAGTAAAGGTGATATATATGATATCATCAGAGGCGATGAGGTTTGAGAGACTTGTAAGTTAGCGGGGCAGGAGGGGGTGTCTGGGCCTGGGCCTGGGCTTGGTAGTTGTGTCCTTTCTTGAGCTTACAAGGGATGTAATTGAATGAGTTGGGATTTGGGCATTGCTTGGCGTTGTAGAAAAATTTAGCGCATTCTCCATATGATCTTTGATTTGGAAGGCCGAGGATGCAGTTGTTGGAGACGTCGAGCACCTTGGCCTTTATGAGGTCTCTGCAGGCAGGACCCACCTGCGTGAAGTAGTTGTCCGCTAGGGAGAGGTTGCCATTATTGCGGAGTCCTGGTAGTTGACACACCATCTCCGGAACAGTTCCGTAAAACTGGTTCCTCTCCAAATTGAGATACTGAATGCTTTGCAAGCAGGCAAATGAGTGTGGGATGGGACCAGTTAGCCAGTTTCTGCTGACATCAAAGACGGTGGCCTTCTTGAGGTACCCAATTTCGAAGGGCAAGCACCCTTCAAAGTAATTGCCCAAGAAGAGCACTTCCGTGAGGGTTTTGGAAGCTTTCCCAATGCTTCTGGGGATTTGACCCGTGAGTTTGTTGTTTGCAAAAGTGAGGTACCTGGCTGGTGTGGACCCAAAATTATCAGGGAGAGGACCGCTGAACTTATTGTCGTTGATGAAAATCACATCCAAATCCAACCCAAACAGTTCTGGTGGGATTGGGCCATAGAGATGGTTGAACCTGAGGTCCAGGAACACCAGTTGCTTCAACTGAAGCACTTCCTTCGGAAACTCGCCCTGAATTTTGTTGTTACTGAGGTCTAACTCGAAGAAGTACTTGTACTTGAGGATTTCCTTTGGGATGTCACCGGTGAAGTTGTTAGAGTTTACGTGGAAGAATGTAAGCTCCGGTATCTTGTCCAAGATACCGGAGAGGCTCAGTGGTGATCTACCCTTGGCCCTAGAGAGCCTGGCTCCATTCAGGTCCAATCCTGCAACTGCTCTCTCATTTTTTGTATTTGGAAATGTGGCACATCGAATCCCGTTAAAGCTACATGTGTCTGTACTTTTGTTCCAGTTCTTCAAGTATCGAGTTGGGTCATCGATATTGAATTTGAACTTTAGAAGTACTTTGCGAGCTTTCTGCAGCCTGGTCATGGTGGGGGGTGGAGGTGGCTTAGTTATTTTAGGTGGTTGAGGGGGAGGAGGACACTCAGGTTCGGGAGGGGGAGGGGGAGGAGGACATTCATCTGGAGAAGGGGAAGGAGCAGGGCCATAGCCATAGCCACCGCCTCCGCCTCCGCCACCTATGATAATTTCCAATGCTTCTCTTTCGGATCGGGCCACAACTTGCTCTTGGGCAGCAACCGAATGCGACAGAAGCAAGAAATTACAAGATAAAAATAATAACACGCACATGGACGTGGTGCCCATCTTTCTCTCTAGACAGAGCAGAGACTGATGATCTTGAGAGTTAAAGTTAGTCCTGTGATATGCTATATATATATATATATCAAGCAAATCAAATAGGATTATAATGCTTCACCCAAAAAAAACGACAATTAGAGAAGAAAAGAAAAGTCAAGCTAGCCTTCAGCTCGCTGTCTTGTCTCTCACTTGATTCCTTACTTTTTGGTAGGTCCTCAAGTAAGTTTATAACTTTTTAGTCTCAGCTCCCAGAAAAATAAAAGCATGTGATTACAACCATACAAATATAGATTGACGTACAGATATTAATTTGGTCTATCCCGTGAATTGAACTTCTAGCTAGGACACCGTAACTGTATGTCTGATTGGAAGTAGGTAGGGCCTCTGTTGCATCGTGGCTAAAGACAAATTGTGTCCATAATTTGTGACTTTTCAAAACTATACTCAATATCACTTAGAGGTGATAATTGGTTTAATTGCTAAATCAAACTAATTAAATTTTTGTTTTACTCAATCCAATTTAACACGAATCTAATCAATGTTGTATATCATTCATTTGGGTAATGGGTTAAAGATTTTTAATTACCCACACCGAACTGAATCCCATTAATTAGATGAAAAATAAAAACACGATGCATATACTCTAGTAAAAAGGATTGCATGAATCCGAGTCTCATTTTTTCATAACATATATAGGATTTAACCATCAAAACCAGAGGTGGTGGCTACGTAAAATACTTTCAAGAGCGGTGACATCATATTCAAATCCATAATCTTATGAATAAAGTCGATCCGAGGTCGTAGTATACTTTCATTGTAACTAATCAATATTTAGTATTACTTTTATAATTTTAGTTTTATTTTTAATTTTTTTAATTAAATAAATTAGTTAAAAATTAAATAAGATATATTTACTTCTAGAAGACTAAAAGTGTAATAACAAAATTTTTAACTATTACACCATAAATGAGAAAAGATGAGACTATTAAATATAAACGTGTTTGTTATTGATTTAGAATGAAAAAGTTACAAAATCCTCTATTTTACATGGGTGGAGGAGGATTTTCCTAAAAACTATACCCATAAATAGTAATATCGATTAATTTAAGATGTAGAGAGACCCCATGGGTCAAAAAGTCAGATGGCGAAGTGGTCTAAAAGCATCTTTATCCTAGTATTCCTTAAAAGTTTCTTAAACTAATGTTTTATAATTTTTCATAATTTTTTATAATACTATATTATTTTTATTACAATAAACAACTTATTTACTTTTTATCTTCAATCTAACAACTCTCAAAAGTTTCTTAAATATAAACCCCAAAACCTACCCCACACTTGTATAATTTATTATTTACTTTATAAAATTACAATAAGATGATCTAAAAAAGCCTAAGCAACCCACTTTTTGGGTTGCTACAAGCGGTAACTGAAAAAATTTCACAAGCTTTCCGCACATCTCTCTATTGACGTCTATTTGAAGAGCATCACATCTCTCAATAAGAGCAATTCATCTATTAAACTGATGGAGATGCTCTGAGGCATCAGACTCAAGTTTCGGTCCTCGATAGAGGGCGTGAGTTCAAATCCCACTTCTAATGCTGTAAATTTATATTAAAATGTTTGCTTAAATATGTTTTGTATTGTAACTTTTAATGAGCTGGAATAGGTGTAAGGATCATCTCCAGCGAACTTTAGCTACGAAATAACTACGGATCTTGATTTCCTAGTTATTTCGTAATTATCCTGTAGCTAAACTTGGCTGGAGGGATGGAGAGAATCTGGATCCGCTGGAATAGCCCTTGTAGGGAAGTGAGAGATATGAAGAAACGAGAAAAGAAAGAGAGAGAAAGTGAAAGATATGATGATTGATCTGATGTGAAAGGAGTATACACATAGAAAGAAAAATAAAGTATAAAAGTGAGTGTAAAAAATTTTAGTGTAGAAAAATCAAAACTTTTATGCAATCAAAATCCTATCTCATGTCCTTGTGCCACGTGTTTGTCCCCCAATAATAAATTCACACATCATTTAAAATTGTCAAATTAGATTCCATTTAATTTCAATGTTGTCATCATTTAAAAGAGTAATACTTTTTTCATACTCGTTTGTTTTAAACTTCTTTTTCTTCTCACTTCTCTTCATTTTCTATCACTTCTTTCACATTATCTCTTTGTTTTTTTCTTTCCATTTCTCTTATCTTTATACTTCTCACGCACAAAAATGGGCCCTGGAAATTTTAGAATTCTTAATAAATTAAGAATAATGATTTGTTCAAACTTCTTTATTTTTTTCATAGCTTGTTATTCTTTTTATCTCCTTTCAATCTTGTTTATAATATCACTTGATACATCTTTCACATTTTCTGTCCTAATTTGGTTTTCTTTTCTCTAGCCACACCATAAGAGTAAGGTGTCGAAGGTTTTAGCACTCTTAAAAAAGGATAATGATTTTTCATACTTCTTTATTTTACACTTATTTCACACCTCAATTCTCCTATACATTTATCACACCTAAAAAAAGAGGCGTTGAAAGTTTTAAATCTAAAAAAAAGTAATGATTTTTGCACATTTCTTTTTTTTATATCCCTTTTCACAATTTTTTTTTATCTTTTATTTGTCTTTCTTATCATACTAGTTACTACATCTTTCACATTCTCTCTATTTTTTTATTTCTCTATTCCCTACACTTGTCGCACCTAAAAAATAAGGTGTCAAAAGTTTAATATTCTTAAAAAAAGTGATTTTTTTTTTACATTCTCTTAATTTATATTTTCTTTCCCATCTTAACAAAATATTATTTTAAATGAATTCAGCACATTAAAAAATATTTGCTCAATGAATTGTGAAAAGTAAATATTGACTTCCCATGCTCGTTGTTATATTATAGATCATCTTTCACCTTTTCTCTTCATTTTTTCATTTCTCTCTTCCCTACAATTATCACATCCAAAAAATGAGATGTCAATGTTTTAACTCTTAAAAAATGATAAATTTGTCACATTATCTTAATTCACATTTTCTTTTTATTTTTTATTATATCAAAATATTATTTTAAATAAATCTAATATATTAAAAAATAATTTTATTCAATAAATAATTCTCCCTCCGGTCCTATTTATAAGAAAACATTTGAAGTTTTTCCATGATCCTATTTATAAGACAAAGTACACAAATCTAGAAACATTTATTGTCTTTTCTCATATTTACCCTTATTGACAATTAAATGTTTTAAAGTGACGCAATTAACATGGTAGTAGAGTTTAATTTTAAATAAAGGTAAACTTGTAATCTTATAGAGTAATTTCTTGAAAATCAATGCATTAATTATTTTTCTTAATATGTGTATTTTTGTCTGAATTGTCTTATAAATAAGACCGGATGAAATAAATAGTAAATATTGACTTTATGCTCATTGTTATGTTTATACTATTCTGGTTTTGAATATAAATATAAATTAATTTATTCACGCTAATTAAGAATATTAGTTGAAGTCATTAAATTTTCTCAAATCCATATAAAAATGAATTGCATTTTCTAAACTATCATTCTTAATATTTATTGTAAAGTGGATCAAAGAAAACTTAAATTAAATGAAGGTACTGTGACTGTGAGGATACTAATAAAAATAATTATATTTTACTTATATTTGAGAATAAGAAAAATCAGTATTGAATTGTTTATATTTAAGACGAATAATTCTATATCCTCCTACTTTATCCTCCTACAAATCCTCCTAATACTATATAAAGCAAGTATTAAATCTTTTTTCTTTTTTTGAAATATTAAATGCATTTATTTTTTATTCAATACTTACTTTATATAGTATTAGGAGGATTTATAAGAGGATAAATTAGGAGGATATAGCATTTCTCATTTAAGACATGCATAAGCCAAGAGTTTTTGAATGTCGTGTTCAATACTCAAGAGTCAAGAATGTACATATTTAAGTGGAATGTCAGTAGGGATCCAACTGTCAGTCATGTAGTTATGTGAAGAAAAATCAAACTTGTGACAATCGCAATCATGGAAAATGCAGGCATTTATATCCATACCCGGCTTCAAGTAAGCTTATCTTGTTTCACACACACACATATATATAATTTATAATTTCATAGAAAATAGCGAATAGCCAATCCAAGGTCTTGGTCGATTTCACCTTTTGGTTCAATTTAATTGTAACGGGATCTTATAATTTTATGCATAATCAGGTGTTTAGTTACCTTTTAATTGCGTTCAGCAAGTTTATGACAAATAATAATACTAATTCTATCAAATTTTCTTTTCTTTTTACATAAATTTATAAATATCAATACAAATTTTATACTTTAAAATCATAAAAAAAAAACCCTAAAGGATTGGTCGAGTAGAACAAGACAAGATATAGCATATGATAGATAGCAGGTTCAAACACTCACTCGCCTCCTTGGTGTGAGGTAAAACTATAAGTACTCTTTGAGTTTGAAAGTTTTCCCTGTATTGGACTGTAACACCATCCCCATCCTAAATTTTTGTAAAAAAAACTATTAAAATTGAAATCAAATCCGTAACCATTTATATGAAGACAAGTTATGTCAAATTTGTAACCATGTAAGATGTCGTGAGTTCAATTCCTAAAGTTAATATTTGCCATATTTTGTATGAAGCAAAACGGGGTGTCCTTTTCACTTATTACGCTCAAAGCTTGGTGGGCTAAGATCCCTTGGCCCAACCTATATGGCATAGTTCAAATGTAAATAGGCCCTTACTTTTCCCCCACAAATTTTTCTTCATCTATTACACCTTCTCCTTAATTCAAATACCATTTATTTATTTGATTCATTTTTTAATATTTTAGATTTTTTCTATTTTTTATTTTATTAAAATATTCAAATTGATATATTTAATTATTATTTATTATAGTATAGAATATTTATTATAGAAAAAAAAATCAAATTCATATTTTGAATCTATTTTCCATTTGGATATTTCTATTTTAATATATATATATATATATATATATATATATATTCTTATTCTATCTATATACAGATAGATAGTATTGTTAATTGTTAATAGTAGAATACTATTCGAAACTCTAAAAAAAAAATCTAATTTTTTAAAATTTAGAATAATGAATAATTAAATTACAGTAAACAATAATATATATTATTATATTCTTATACATTAAGATGAAATATGTATAATGTATAGATTTATACATTAGAAATTCTAAAAAATTAGATTATTAAAATTAATTTGATAGGTAATTAGGAATTGAATAGAAATATCAAATTTTTAATTACTTAGATGGAATTAACAAAAAAATATTTGAATTCCTAAATTAATGTCGAATTCTAAATTAAGAAAACGATTATTTCTAGCCATGCCCATAAAGGGCCATTTACAGGCCAGGGTGATATGAACCTTGAGGTTCTATTTTTCATGGACCTTAGAAATTTCTGAATAAAATAGCACTTTCCTTGACAAACACTTTTCTACCAAAAATTCATCATTTCTATTTTCTTTTCTTTTGTCACGTACGTATCTTTTTCTTTTCTTTTCTTTCTCTCTTTGATAATACCTTTTTCTTTGATAAAAAAAATTGAGAACTAAGTAGTAACCTTGCCAAAAAAATATTCACCCTTTAGAAAACTTGATAAATAAATCACTTAGAAACCAAGTTTAACGTATAGGAAAAATATAGATTTTGAGCACAAAAATAAAAGGTAAAAAAACTAGAAGAAGAAGAAATAAAGGATGGGAAAGATAGGAAAGGACGTCACACTTTCAAAGACTTGAAAGATAAGTCCCTGAGAACATACACACAAAGGAAGGATCCTTTGATAAATTCTCAACTCTTGACTAGCAAGAAACTTAGAGAAACACTCTCAAAGTATAGGTAATTTTCTGCATAATTCATTCTGTCCTTTATTGTATGCATGAAGCATGAATTTATAGGATTTTACAAGATCAATTAGGTCATGCATTCAGCTGCATGTTCACACCCATATTGTCCCTAAAATACCCTCCATACATTTCCCATGCAACCCTAGTTAACTATTATAACTTAATTGATAAAAACCCTAAATAAAAACTTAATAAAAATGCACCTATTGGAAACTATCCTAGCCGCAACCCTACCAGCTCTTTGGATGCACATGTGGCTGCCATAATACAAGAAATGTAACCATAAAACATGACTTAAAGTAGCCATTGATTCAGCCAATAAGTGGCCGCACCATATAGCCTTCTTTCTTCAAGTGTGCCTTCAATGTGTAACCTTCCTTTCATGAGTGTGGCCGCCACTTTGATGGCTATTGAACCAACCATTTATCACCTTCTTAATCACCTTATTTTAGCCATGTGTAGCATGTGTTGGCCGCCCCAATGATGACTTACAATTCAGCCAAGTTACTCACTTGATAGCACATGTTTAATGATACTTTACTCACCAAATTATGCACATGTTGGCCGCCCCTCTTGATGGTATTTTACTCAGCCTTTTAATCCATGTTGGCCGCAACTTTAGAGCAAATAGAAGGTCTCCATGAAGCTCACAAAAAGGACTAGGTTCATGCGCACAAGCTAGCTCCCAAACGGCTAGTAGACAAGGCTTTTAATGCCTTTGAAAACTCATTACAACCTTGTCTTGTAACCATCAAAATATTAATCAAATGTTTTGTAACTCCTAACCCTTATTGAAAGCATAAATAAACAACAATAATTTAGCATAAAAGACTCCATATGGCCGCCCACAATGGACCATGTGTGGCCGCCCACAATGCCACCTCATCAGCTTGGAAGTGCTTCAATTGGTAGTTGCATTAAATGCAACTGTCTCTTCATCAAATGGTTCCTCCTCTTCAACTTGAGTGCAGTTAATGAGTTATGAGCTTCCATTAATGCTTTGCATGTTTTGAAGTTGGACTTCTTTGATGACAAGTTGTAGTGCCTCCTTAGCCCTCCTAGACTGCGCCCTTGTCATGGGCCCACCTAACCTGCTGACTGCTATGATGTCCTCATCATATCCCCCCTTCTTGAAAAAGATTTGTCCTCAAATCTGAAGTTTTATTACCATCTTTCCTAGATAGAAAATTGGACTTCTCTGGTTCAAGGGACCATTTCTTGCGCATATGTACCCACATCCATTCACCGGGATGGAAGACAACTATCTCTTTTCCTTTGCTTGCTTGATGAGCATAACTTCCTTGCTTCTTCTTGACACTTTCTACCTTAGCCTGTTGTTCATTGTGCGCAAACATAGAATTGTTAGGCAAAGATAAAAATTCAAGAGGAATTACATGATTGAAACCATTCCATCCTCCTGGATCAAACACAACTTGAACAAATTCAAATTTTGCCTTTTCTTCCTTATGCATTAAGGAAGCCTTCTTTTTTAGTGCCCAAACCCAAACGCCAGGGTCGTAGACAATTCTCTTGTATTCCTCTTTGGCTTTATCTTTATACATGTTAGTCATAATCATCAAATCAAATAAAACCAAATGGAAATAACCATGAATATTTCAATAAACAACAAATTAAGAGTATTCAAATGATTATTCCAAAAAGCATTTTCATCACACAAGTTAACCCCAATGTGCTTATGATTTTCCTTTATGATTTTAACTACACAATTACTATAACATGTAACATTGTATGACAAACCATAAGACTCCCTGTATTTGTTCTCAACTTCGCCATGAGTTTGGCTTCCACAAGTGGGTTGAACATACAATGGAGCACTAGGAATGATATCAACACAATTCATTTTCAAACTTGGCAGCTTGCAGCGTGTGTCATTCACAGTCACATCCTCTTGCTCCTGTAAGAAAACATCACAAACAAGAGAAGAATAAACATTAGAATTTAAATTTTCCTTACTCGTTTTCTCTCTTTCTTTTTCTAATTCTTCTCTCCCCTTTTCTTCTCTTTCTTTTGCTAAAGAAAGTTGTTTGCCCTCTTGTGTTTCACTCTTTTTCTTTTTGCTCTCTTCTTTTTCAAGTGTTTCACTCAACCTCTCTTGAGCAAATCTTTTCTCTCAATTTATTTTGATCCTCACTAACCTCTCTAGGTGACAAAGGTCTCAAAACAATTTTTTTATCATGGTACATGAAAGAAATTTTATTTGTAAAGCCATCATGGATAACTCTGGTATCATACTGCCACGGCCTCCCAAGGAGAATATGGCTGGCCTCCATAGGTACCACATCACAAAGCACCTTGTCTTGATATTTTCCTATAGAAAAAGGAATTTATGCTTGTCTTTTCACGTGTACTTCATCACCTTCACTAAGCCATTGAAGCTTGTATGGCCTAGGATGTGGCTTTGTATCCAAGTTCATCTTGTTCACCAATCTGGAACTAACCACATTAGTACAACTACCACCATCAATAATCACCAAACAAATTTTACCATTGATTGAACATCTAGTGTGAAAGATGTTATCCCTTTGGCTTTCCTCTTTGTTTACGGTTTGGCTACCAAGAAGTCTTCTAATCATGTAGAATTCTCCCACTCTTTCTGCCATAATAAAGAACAAGAAAAAAAATGTAACGGAGAAAAACAATTTTAACTGTTTGGAAACCTCACCACTCTCGTGTTTGCACACAATACTTGGCTTTTTCTATGACGTAACTCTCTTGCCTTTTTCCACTCTATTTCTCTTGAATTTCTTACCACACCAATGAGGAGAATAAAATCAAACAATTCACCAACCTGCGTGTAGTCAGAAAAACAATAACACAAGAAAAGCTAAGAAGAAATAGTATTTGTTAGAACAAAAGAATTCAGAAAAATTTCTAATAACAGGAGCTTTGATTACCAAATGATATGAACCTTGAGGTTCTATTTTTCATGGACCTTAGAAATTTCTGAATAAAAGAGCACTTTCCTTGACAAACACTTTTCTACCAAAAATTCATCATTTCTATTTTCTTTTCTTTTGTCACGTACGTATCTTTTTCTTTTCTTTTCTTTTTCTCTTTGATAATACCTTTTTCTTTGATAAAAAAATTGAGAACTAAGTAGTAACCTTGCCAAAAAAATATTCACCCTTTAGAAAACTTGATAAATAAATCACTTAGAAACCAAGTTTAACGTATAGGAAAAATATAGATTTTGAGCACAAAAACAAAAGGTAAAAAAACTAGAAGAAGAAGACATAAAGGATGGGAAAGATAGGAAAGGACGTCACACTTTCAAAGACTTGAAAGATAAGTCCCTGAGAACATACACACAAAGGAAGGATCCTTTGATAAATTCTCAACTCTTGACTAGCAAGAAACTTAGAGAAACACTCTCAAAGTATAGGTAATTTTCTGCATAATTCATTCTGTCCTTTATTGTATGCATGAAGCATGAATTTATAGGATTTTACAAGATCAATTAGGTCATGCATTCAGCTGCATGTTCACACCCATATTGTCCCTAAAATACCCCTCATACATTTCCCATGCAACCCTAGTTAACTATTATAACTTAATTGATAAAAACCCTAAATAAAACTTAATAAAAATGCACCTATTGGAAACTATCCTAGCCGCAACCCTACCAGCTCTTTGGATGCACATGTGGCTGCCATAATACAAGAAATGTAACCATAAAACATGACTTAAAGTAGCCATTGATTCAACCAATAAGTGGCCGCACCATATAGCCTTCTTTCTTCAAGTGTGCCTTCAATGTGTAACCTTCCTTTCATGAGTGTGGCCGCCACTTTGATGGCTATTGAACCAGCCATTTATCACCTTCTTAATCACCTTATTTTAGCCATGTGTAGCATGTGTTGGCCGCCCAAATGATGGCTTACAATTCAGCCAAGTTACTCACTTGATAGCACATGTTTAATGATACTTTACTCACCAAATTATGCACATGTTGGCCGCCCCTCTTGATGGTATTTTACTCAGCCTTTTAATCCATGTTGGCCGCAACTTTAGAGCAAATAGAAGGTCTCCATGAAACCCACAAAAAGGACTAGGTTCATGCGCACAAGCTAGCTCCCAAACGACTAGTAGACAAGGCTTTTAATGCCTTTGAAACTCATTACAACCTTGTCTTGTAACCATCAAAATATTAATCAAATGTTTTGTAACTCCTAACCCTTATTGAAAGCATAAATAAACAACAATAATTCAGCATAAAAGACACCATATGGCCGCCCACAATGGACCATATATGGCCGCCCATAATGCCACCTCATCAGCTTGGAAGTGCTTCAATTGGTAGTTGCATTAAATGCAACTGTCTCTTCATCAAATGGTTCCTCCTCTTCAACTTGAGTGCAGTTAATGAGTTATGAGCTTCCATTAATGCTTTGCATGTGTTGAAGTTGGACTTCTTTGATGACAAGTTGTAGTGCCTCCTTAGCCCTCCTAGACTGCGCCCTTGTCATGGGCCCACCTAACCTGCTGATTGCTATGATGTCCTCATCACAGGGCCATAAAGGTCTATATGAGATCCTAACAACATCCTGGCATGCTCAATTATCTATTAGCCTAACCCTCCCCCACCCACCCCTCCCCCACTGTACCTTGTTCCCTGTCCCCCGCCCCCTCCCCTCCTCCCTTCTTCTTCTCCCCTCCCCCTTCCCTCTCCCCCTCTCCCTTCTTCTCCCCCTCTCCCTCCCGCCTCCCCTTCTCCCTTCCGCCCCTTCCCCTCTCCCTTCTTCTCCCCCTCTCCCTTCTTCTCTCCCTTCCCCCTTCCCCCCTTCCGCGCTCCCCACTCCCTACTCGGCCACTCCCCACTCCCCACTCCCTTCCCCCACCCGCGCTCCCCCTCCCTGCTCCTCTTCTGCCCTCTTTGCTTTTTAATTTGATGTTTAAAATTCATGTAACAGGTATATGTAAAAAATATTTCCGGACAACGTTGTCCGTAAGCCATTTCATTTTCTAAAAAATGGTTTACGGACAAGGTTGTCAGGGAACCATTCCCGGACAACCTTGTCCGGAAACTATTTTTAGAAAATGAAATGGCTTACGGACAAGGCCCGGACAACCTTGTCCGTAAACCATTTTTTTAAATTACGGACAAGGTTGTCCGGGAACTATTCCCGGAAAACTTTGTCCGTAAACCAACTAATCGAAGGGCAGTTTTGGGTTTTATAATTTTTCAAAAATAAAGTAGGGGTGGGAATAGCAAAAAGCTCGGTGGGAAAAGCAATGGTCATGTAAATAATCTTATAAAACTTTGAAGGGGTGTTGCTTTTAACACCCCCACTTTGATATTCACACCCTTTCCTCCTGTTTTTAATAATGGATATGGTGCAATTGTCACATTGTAACAAGTATGTAAATCATCCATAAGGGGAGGACCCCCCAAAAAAATTGAAATTGTAAAAGAAACATTATAAAAGAAAAAGCAAGTGACAACTCTAAGATCCACTTGCCTATCTTTTTTTCCAATTCAAAATGGACTTTGTTATAATATGTCTAGATTCTTACTTCCCAATGTTTCTTTTAACATTTGAAGAAAAAAAAAGTATCAAGAAAAGCCAACAATTTTCCTGCCATCCTTCATAAGCCATTTTGTAATCCATTACTGATAGTAAAAACCCAAACCGTCTTTCTTTATCCATTTCTAAACTTCTAAAATCATATTGTATTTTGTGTTTAATGGTTGAAGAATGTCATCCTTACTCCCTAAGCATAGACCAGATCCTATAATTAAACCTAAATGAATATTGGTTCTTCATTGTTGATTTTGTACTTCATTAATTTTTTTTCCAGAGGAGAAAGTTAATCAAATGGGAAAAGAGAGGTTACAAGAAGGAGGATGAAAAGGATTTCTTTCTTTTCTATTTCTATTATCATTGTTTGTTAACCTTTTCCACCTTTCTTTTTCCATCTGCTCATCCACAACCCTCATCACTCTTTCTATCTTCAATCTTGAGCTACCTTAGGTGAGTATAACTCACACTCTCGCCCCTTTTTGCTTGATTCTCCCAAATGAACCCTATTCTCTCATTCTCTTCCTTCTTTTTGTGTTATATGTGATTGTTTATTGGTGACCCTCTATTATGCTCATTTGGTTGGTTGTATTGGTTAGTGAGATGGGTTAAGGTTGTTATGAACTTAGGGTTTTATGCAAAACCTTGTCTATGCATTTATTGCTTATGTTCTCAATTCAAATAGGCTTATTGGTGTTAAATGCTTTTGGGTTCAACCCTAGTTATCTTGAAAAATGAATTTGGCCTTAGCCCAACAAATCTTAAGTTAATTAAGCTTGACTTCGTTTCAAAATAAAATGAAAATGAGTTGGCTTTAGTTCTAATATCTGACTTCGGCTCAGATCGTGAATAATGGCTTCGACCCATTTAACCTATGTTAAATTCATATTTAAAAGTAAATTACACATGAAAATGATATTAACACTATATAACATATGTTCATTAAAAATGATTGCCTTCAATTAGTTATGTAGATTAAATAATTTTAATCTTTGTTTTACCCTGAAAAGAAAAGTCAATTTAATAATTTTTTAAAATGAAAAATTAAAGACGAAACATTGTTTTTAAAATTTATTTATTTCTGACCAAAAGAGAGAATTTAAATTTAAAAGAAAAGGAAAAGATTTGAAAAAAATTCTTTTTGCTTGATGAGAAAATCTCACTCTATGTGTTTTCAAATACAATGGAGAAATAAAAAGCATAGCATACATTTTTATGGAAAAAATATGGGTTAATTTTAATTTTTAAAATATTTTCTTTGAATGGGATTTTTTTTGTTTTAGAAAAAGGATTGAACATTTATTTTGAAAAGGAAAATTTTAAAATTATTTTAAAATGAAATTCACATTAACAACACATATCTCAAGACAATACAAAAAGTCTTTATAATAATGTATGCAATGCAATGCTTGAGGATGGGTTGAGTCAGTTGACCATACAATCAAATTGTACTTAATTGCGTTGATATAGAAGACATTTTAAAATTGATTTTATTTTTAAAAGATAATTTACATTGCAAATAACTTAGATAACACTGCTACAAAATAAGTCCCTATAGGCTATAACACACATAATAACACTTGAGAGCAGTGAATCGTTGTATGGATTAAAATTTATTTTTTTAAAAAATAAAACAAACTCCAATAGAGAAATGAAAACATCACAATTTAACAATGAAGCTATTAGACAAAGAGAACATCATAAAAAATGATTTAAATAGTGAAATGAAGGTAAATGCCATTTTTTTAGATTTCTTTGTTTTTTATTTTTTTTATCTTTATTTTTTTAGAGGTGTATTAATCTCTAATGAAAAAAGAGATAAAGGAGAAAAATAAAAGAAAATGACAGAATACAATGATCAATACTCTTTATTGTACTTTTGAACAAACAAATCAAATATGCACGTTAAGACCTATTCTAGTCTCTATTTTAATTTTAACTTTCAGAAGGAAAAAAAAACGCGTGAAGAAATTATATATTATATACACCTATTGCTTACAATATATATAATAATAAATTAAAGAAATAAAAAAAAGGAAGAAGAAGAAGAGGAGAATAGGCGTTTGGTCCTGTTTAAGAGTCAATTTGAAAATCAAAAGGTATCGATTCGATTCTGCAATCTGCATCTTCTTCATGTCAGGAACGATAACTGGAATTCAGGGGCAACCGCTCGAGGTGACTGGTAAGCAAATACTAATATGCTTTCTTTCCTTTCGTTTTGTTTTGATTTGTGAGAGAGAACTGATCGATGTTATGCTACGCTACGCTGACGCTGCAGTGGTGTCGTGCTCCAAATTGAAGGACACAGAATGGATTTCAAGGCAAGATCCCTACGTCTGTGTTGAGTATGGAAGCACCAAGTTCCGAACCAGAACCTGCACAGGTATGGTATGGTATTGTATTTCCATTCTTTGTTAGATTGACTTCACAATTTCATTCAACGCTGACCGTTGACCTATATATCTAGACGGTGGAAAAAATCCCATATTCCAAGAGAAGTTCATCTTTCCCCTCATTGAAGGCCTTCGCGAGCTCAATGTCTTCGTTTGGAACAGCAATACACTCACTTTCGATGATTTCATCGGCAGCGGAAAGTATTTCTCTTAATTTCTTTCTTCCTTTTACCTTTTCTTTTTCTTTTTCTATTTATTTTTAACCTTTCCTACTTTGGCATCGATCAGGATTCAATTGCACAAGGTTCTTTCTCAAGGTTTTGATGACGCTGGTTGGCCGCTTCAAACAAAAACTGGCAGGTGTTTTGTCATTGCCTCACTCTTTCTTTCCCTAAATCTATTTTATCAACATCATCATCGCACATAATTGTGTTATTAATTTCTCAATGTCTAAAGTAAAGATCATGCTTCGGTTGCAATTTTGTGAGAGGATATGCTTGATACTATTTTATGTGTGCTCACTTGAGGATTAGAATGATTTGATACTTTTCTACTGCTCTCTTGTGCAAAGTATTTAGAATAATGTATCCTTGTTGGAATGGACATACATGAACTTCTTTAAACCTATATTTTCCTTTGGCAGATACGCCGGCGAAGTAAAACTCATATTGCATTATGCAAATGCAAATCGCAACCAGGTTATTTATTTATTAGATGATTAATTGTTACAGTTTTGACATAATTGGGATGAGATGTAATAGTGTTGATGGTTTAGTGAGTTTGTTCAAATCATTGCAGAAATCAGCCTCAGCCTCAAGCCATGCTCCATCAGCACCTCCCTATGTGCCAGCAGCAACTCCCCCAGTCCCTTTATATTCTGCACCTTCTACTTCCTATCCACCACCACCCGCTGCAGCTCATTACCTTCCAACAGGATCTGTACCTACTTACCCATCACTAGCATCCACAGTTTCTTACTCACCACCTCCCACAGCTTACCCTGCTTCATCTCCCTATCCTTCACATTCATCTGCCTATCCACCATCTCCATATCCTTCACATTCATCTCCCTATCCGCCATCATCATATCCTCCTCCCCCTTCATATCCGCCAACTTCGGCTTATCCCCCACCTCCATATCCACCACCTGCAGGTTATCCACCTGGTAATCATAGTTTTTCTATTACATGTTTATACTTACTGCTGTTTGTCTACTGTTTGTTTCTCTGCAATTCGTTTTTTTGTTGTCGTCTATTCTCCTTTCTAATCAGATCTTTTTGCAGGAATATACCCTCCACCACCATACTGAGATGGATCTTCTACATTCTCAACCGGAAGGATCATAGATTTGTATAATCTTCTAAGTTTCTTATATTTTCATTTTTTACTTTAAGGAGTATTTGCTAAGATTTTTATTTTGTAGTCATGACTATGATGTCTAACCTTAAAAGCCGAGATAAGGTTTGTGATGCTCCATGTCCAACGGTATTACCAATAATTTTGTCTTTAATTGCAAACAACAAAGGGGATAAAGCCAGAGATTATGTAGGCCGTAGGGATAATGCCAAAGGTTTGTGTGTTTTAGATTTACTTCACTGCATCTCGCCGTTCAATGCATTTAAAAACAATGTTTTGTCAAAACGATCACCCGAGCTCCTTTCCTTTCAACAAGTATTCATGTCTATTTAAAATTTTTGCCAAAAAGTTTTGAAGTCCACGTAAAAATATCAGAGAAAAATCTATAAGAGACATTATTACGTCATAAACTAACAATGAAGATTAAAGTCGCGGAATTTTCAACAATAGATAACCAAAATCTATGAAAAAAAAATAAATGAGACCAAAATCATATATGGCTCTATTTTTAAGGATTAAAAATATATTTAATCTAATTATTTAATACATCATCAAGATATGCCAAGATTAACGTTATGTATATTTTTGAAATATATGAAAATAAGAATGATTTTATTATGAAGTTATTAGTGTTAACATTTTACGAAATTTGATACAAATAATCATAATGATATAATTATATCAATGATGTAATACTTGATATAACTTATTGGGAAATGCTAACAAATGTCCTAAGAGCACTGATTAAGGAACCGAATTATGAAAGTTTTTATTGGACACTGCATCGTTTAATACTATACGTGTAATCAATGCTGTGAGTCAGTGCCCTTAGGACACCCGTTAGCAGAACCCTAACATTTAAACCCTCCTTATATATATCAACTAACACTCGTGTAATTTATACAAAGTATTGCATTGTCAATAACTTCATGTCGAATATGATTTTTAGTAATTAAACCATTGAACGTTTATTCTTTTTGTCAAATTTGAACACAAAAAGTTGATAATCAAATGGTTGTTTTTTCATTTATTTTACACACACATATAATATTAATCTCAAGACATATAGAATAAATTTAGATTAATGTAAAATTTTATATGTAAGATTAGTATGATAATAACTTTCAATCTAACAATAAAATACTTAAAACAATAATCTATTAAAAATTTATTCAACGGTGTAAGACCTAACATAAATTTATTCAAAGAAAATCCAAGCATGCAGTGTAATGAATTTAAAAAGGAAAAGTGATTACCATTAAAAAAAGTGGTTGCATCCATTCATTCCATTTGATACATCAAATCAAATAAGCTTTATAATTATGAACAATCCAAACTAACTGAATAATAAAGACGGCGAAACTTGCAACTTATAAAACATATTTTCTTCGTTCTTTTTCTTTTTACAAAGTATAAATCGTAACATTGTCATTGTCATTGACATAGTAACCCAAACATCACCTATATTTACATAATCTCAATTTCCGTTAGGAAGTCCATGGAAATAATCTCATTGACAAATCACAGTTTCACAGATACAATGGATTCTTTCTCTTGTTTCTTCATCAAAGAAACAGTTGACTAAGCTAATCCTAAGTCCTAACATCCATGACTTGGCGAACCAGCCCACAGACACTCCCAAAGAGGGTTGACCAAGAAAACAAAAAACTGAGGTTGTTAATATGCATTGGCTTTCTTTTTTAAAACCTGAGCCAATGCAATACGCCATCATTCATCGGCACTGCTGGCAGATTTCA
Source organism: Sesbania bispinosa (assembly GCA_026901365.1). NCBI lineage: Eukaryota > Viridiplantae > Streptophyta > Magnoliopsida > Fabales > Fabaceae > Sesbania > Sesbania bispinosa. Next base: position 507,313 of record QLOH01000526.1, on the reverse strand, counting down.
GAAAGCACAGAACCCTATCCCATTGCTGACATGTGAATAATATTCATTATAGTTGAGATATTCCCAGAAACGAGAAAGCCCAAAATTCACATGTTTAGGTTCCTTAATATAGCAAATGTGCAATTCTTTTAGACTTCTATCGAACTTCTGCTTTATGGAAAGCACCTGCAAATAATTTCAAACAGCAGGTCAATATATTGTCTACAAGAGTTTAGGACCAATTATTGAGAACTTACCTAACATTATTCCAGATAGGATGTTCCATTTCCTTTTTATGTTCTTAACTTCTTATCTAATACAAGGATGTTTTCAAGAGGGCCTTCTGGCAAAGCTTAAGTTATTTTGGGGGCGTCAGACCCTACAATTAATGAGAATATGGAGAAGGTTCTCTAGAATAAATGGAAACATGTACATTGCCATTCTTAAGAAAGCCAGTTAAGAATAATTACTCACAATGCCTATAAATTAGATGCGAAAATGCTTGAAATCCTTCTAATATATCAAAGAACAACCTATGCATGATTACATGGTTTACCTGGGGTATATTGATTCTAGAAAGTCGGCCTAACAAATTTCCTTGATCACTTCCAGTATCCCAAGCCCCCACTGTAAGACAAGACCGAAAATCAAGCGCACATTGCAAAATGCTCTCAATAATGCTGCCTACTGCCTTTGTTTCATCAGATAAGAAACATCTGCAATAACATAAATACATAAAAACCGATTATTGGAATCAAATTCAGTTTACACTCTGAACTTAAGAAAAAATTTAGTCCATGTGTAGTTGTGTTTGTCCCCACTAAATTTTTCAACACATGACATTATATATATGATTTGTCTTATCGTAAATTTTTGAGTAATGAAAGAAAACTACCAAATTGAAAGCAGTTGTTTTGTGAGGAGAATACAAACTATAGAAGGACTAGGAATCTTCCCAAACTTAAGTCACCACCTCTTATAACTATGAAAGGGTCATGACTAGCGTAAGAACATAAGGTGGAGATACAAAATATTTCCCTATAACTATAGGTGATCAAGGGTCTACTTTGAGCCCTTATTTTTTAGTTTGGTTCTAGACACACTTAATAAACATATCTAAGAGATGGTATTAAGGTACATGTTTTTTACAGATGATATAGTCTTAGTTGGAGAATTGAGAGAAGAACTGAATGGAAAGTTAGAAATTTGGACACCTCTAGTGTATATTGCTGTGAGCATTAGGCAACAAGTACCACCTGGTGACCTTGAACTTGGATACAAATGATTAAACACTATTATTGATATCCGTGATTCTGCAAATTGACACAAAGGAATGAAGGATGTGGTCCCTACGGAGTGAGTATAATCTGAAAGATAGAACGGACAAATTCTACCGCACGTTGAATCGGTGCTTCTAGAATAGTTAAATGAGAATAGACATCTAATAATGATATCTTTATAATTCAGTCACTCCCTAAATATTGAACCCATGAAAGCTGGCTTCAGTCCTAAACCATTAAAATAAAATCACATATTGGCATTAGAAAGAAATTCACACAGTTTAGATATTTCAAGGTATGAAAGGTGAAAATATTTTATCTCTAAAAAGATACGAGATCCACTAACCAGTAGGCATTGCATGTCATGCCTAGATATGCATCACTGACTTCCAGAGATTATATTAAACATAAAAGAGACCAGACTAGAGTGAATTCATAATTCAATTCACGACCTTAAGTAATCACTGTTACAAAAAAAAATTGCCCTAAATTGACTTCCTAGTAACTGTCCTTATACATGATAAGCAACAAATAAATGTAAGCTTACATGCATAATGAATCAGCAAGATATTCCATGTGCACTGACTCAAGATCCATCATATCTTTCACCTGCATGAATGACAGGGATATCCAAAACATTCATATAGTGATTGAATTTCAAAGTCATACAGATCATACCATAAACTAAAAAGATGTGAAATTGACAAGTTAGTTAGGTAGAAGAAAAAATATGGTCATCCAGGTCTGCTGAGTTCGTCTTTCTATAACCCTTCATATGCCATGGTAAATTTCGTATTGCTGTGACTTTTAAAAACTACAATGCAGATGCTGCTGAGATAACTCTAAAATTTGTTTATTTGTGTAAGTTCCTACTAAACATCTTAAAAGCATCCAACATAATAAACAAATTAACAATATACTTCCAAATTTCTTCTTATGCCCTGCCACGGCATAAACATTAACCAAAGCTGCAGCTGCTTGACAGCTTTGAGCAGTTGAGCCCTCTTGTAGTAATATAATAGTGATACATGTCGGTACCAGAGCACGCAACAGAATATTAGGAGACATAGCAGCGCAGCAATTAGAGCAAATGAACTTCGTTTTGGCTGAAATTTCATTACGTCATTCCTGTCATTGAGTCCATTATTTTGATATATTTTACTTGGGGTTTTGTCTTCTCTATTGCAGCAACTATTAGCAGAACACCACTAAGAGGCCAAGGACACCTTATCCAATAAAAGACTGGGGGCAGTGATATACCCTTAAAAAAGTAAGCATTCTTCTCAAACCAAAGGATAGTATAGATTGCACATGGCCCAAAACCTTTTTGCCAAAACATTTAAATCCAACCAGCAGAAACTGTACCAAAGCAGTTGGAAGCTAAAAGCCTTGATCCTTACAGGATTAGAACTAGATTCCTTATGCTTGTAGAACTAGATTAGGAATGAGATGTGCGATTCAAATGCAACCTAAAGTATGATGTGCAGGATATCTAAATCTATTTTCTCTTATTCTCTTGTCTTATATCAAGTTCTCTCACAATAAAATTAGAAATACAGTCTCCCTAAATGGGCACAGTACCTGTATATAGTGAAGTTACCTAAAATAATTAAAATCAAATCTTCATTTCAACTAAGCAACCACAGGTAATTGATAATATGCAATGCATAAACAGTTACAGAACAAAGCAGTTAGGGAACAAATGATTTTGTGCTAAAGTAGATACTTAACTCATAAATTATGGTAAACATAACAATTTATATTTTGAAGAAAAAGATGCACAGAGAATATAACTAAATAAATGACTACAAATTAGAAGCATTGGCTTCAAACCTTATGCTGAAGGGAATGAAGAAACCTGCACCATGACACATGAGATAATTGTGACTCTACATACTGCTGTAAAGCAGATACAAAATGGCTGATCTGGTGCCTGTCATTGAAAGTGGAGTAAAGGATGCTTAGAAGTATAGACATGCATATAAAATAATTTCATCTTCAATATTTAAAATTTATACAAGGAACTATTTAAACTAATGCTCATTGAATTTCACTTTATAGTTAATGGAAAAAAATTGCAAACTGCTGTATCTCTAGGATTTCCCAGACCAATTAACAGTCACCAAAGGCCCCACCAAGACCACATGTCTCAAACCTCCTAAGTCCTTCCTATTCATGAAAATGATAACAGGATCTCTGAAAAAGGCCTATAACATCAAATATACACAATGTGCCCAGAAGTTCCAAAAAAAAAAAGCATAAGCAACTTTCATTATATACCTCATCTTCATCAATATATTAAGATGCCCAGCATCACACTGGTGTAGTTCAGATTTTAGATCCTTATTGGTTGTATGCACCATATCCTGTTCACCAAAATTGAACGAAAATGAGTACCATTACACAATCAAAGCCCTTAGATAAAGATTCCCTTGAAAATCCAGAATGTAAGTGCAATTCTGAGCAACAAAAGCATATTGGAAGCAAATTGAGATATCAGACAGAAAAAAGAAGTGCAGATAAGTGATTAAAAATACTGAAAGCTTGTTTCTATGAAGCACAAACACTTCACCTTCTTGAAGTGTTGTGTCAGATTCACTTCTGATACTAACACCTGTATGACATTCATTCGACACACTCAAGACACTTTTCATCAGGTATCCAATTAAAAAATTATTTTTTATTGGCCAGACACAGTTAGGACACCTCCTGGATACTTGGCTGACACTCAACTTGTGGCTTAACAATTGAAGGATCCATGATTTATAAATAACTTCTATTTTGTTTTTAAATAAATTTTAGAAAAGTCAACTTCAAATTAAAATATTTTTAAAATAGTTAAAAATTGAAAAATGATAAAAAAAGATCTCTAACGCACTTCGTTTGGGATGTTGTTCCTTCCCTTGTTCATCACATACCCCACACACGAATATATTTAGGAGGCATATCAAGTGAGTATGTGAGAGGAGATAATCTTGATCATACAACCATACATTGATGGTCGAAATCAATTCCTCCCATGCTCTTAACTAGTAGCCATGTGCATACATACACACATGTTGTGTCCTGGTTTCCTATATTTCAAACATTGTGTGTCAATTCGTGTTCGGTGTCCATGTTTGTATATGTGCTTCATCATGTTCCGAAATTATAGCATTGATGTTATTAGATTTTGGACCCAGTCCTAACTCAATTCCAAAAGCTAGCTTGTAGGGTGAGGATTGCCCAAGGCTTATAAACTTTTATTTGGCCCTATCTCTAGGCAATGTGAGACTCTAACACACCCCTCAGGCCTCACGCCCAGCGTGGACATCTCTATATGGGTGGCGGCCCAATACTTTTATTTGGCTTTCTCTAGGCAATGTGGGACTCTAACAGATGTTACTATCATCCAACCACACTGTGTTTTCATCAAAGTCATAGCCTTGGCATGTGTTATTTCTAACTCTTACTTTAAATGTGCATGTCAGCCCATCCATTTTTTATTTCATAGACAGAAATTGACAAAAATCTATTCAGAAAATATAAGGTAAGCAAATGCAAATGCATAATAATAAACAACAGGAAAAGAATAAAAAAGGGAACAATTGCAAGAAATCACACCTTTAATGAGCACCACACATCAGTCAATGATAATATGGCAAGCTTCACTTGTATCAAAAAGCTGAATATGTCAGCATATATTTTTAATGCAGCAGGTGTTAAAACAATACAGAGTGGCCAATCGACATGGTAACCCAGTCCCAAGAAATCAAAAGAACGGACCCCTGCCATTATTGACAAATTCATTATCAGATACATAATTTTACATACCAGTGGGGATGGGTATACATTATCAAACTTGAAATGAAACTGAAAAGTATTAATAATAATAATAATCACAATAGAGACAATAATTAAAAAAAAAAACTAATCAAAATTGTTGCTAGTGATTAATTATTATTGGAGTGGTTGATATTTATATAAGTGAGCTTAAGTAATATCCTAGAAGCCGCACCTGCATCTAAACATAAAATCCACTTTATTTAATTATATAAAGGCTTAAATACATTTTTGGTCCCTATACTTTTATAAATGGGTGATTTTGGTCCCCTTAGTTTTAATTGCTCAATTTTGGTCCCTGTACTTTGTAAATGGGTGATTTTGGTCCCTCTAGTTTTAATTGCTCAATTTTGGTCCCTCTTTTTTAAAAATTGAACAAATCTAATCCTACCGTTAGCTTCCCATTAAATATTTAGCAGAGTTTGCTGACATGGATTTAATTTTACGACGTGTAAACTATCACATGACAAAGATTATTATTTAATTTTATCTCTTATTTTTTTAAACAAAAAATCAAACAATAAAATCAAAATCTGCATAATTTAATACAATGAGAAAACAAAATAAAATAACAAAATCCCACTACTACACTCCAATTTTCTCAAAAACAATAAAGCAAATACAAGTCCCAAAACTAAAACAATTGCAGGTCTGTTTCAAGCCATCAACCAAATGAACTGAAATCTCATTCGAGCATGAAATGAAATTTAAAATGAAATCGAAAGCAAACTGAAATCTGCAAGCTCTAATTTTTCGTTTTAAAAATTTAAGAGATAAAATTAAATAATAATCTTTGTCATGTGATAGTTTACATGTCACAAAATTAAATCATTGTCACCAAACTCTACTAAATATTTAATGGGAGGCTAACAGTAGGATTTGATTTGTTCAATTTTTAAAGAAGAGGACCAAAATCGAGCAATTAAAACTAGGGGGACCAAAATCACCCATTTACAAAAGTATAGGGACCAAAATTGAGCAATTAAAACTAGGGGGACCAAAATCACCCATTTACAAAAGTATAGGGACCAAAATTGAGCAATTAAAACTAGGGGGACCAAAATCACCCATCTACAAGAGTATAGGGACCAAAAATGTATTTAAGTCTTATATAAATGGCCTAACAATTTTTAAAATTTTAAAAACCAAACAAAAACTGACTTAAAATCTGTAATCTGTAAAGAAAACAAATCCTTATAAGTAGGAGGTGGGAGTATAGTTAGCCTGCTTAGTTCATAGTTAATTTGAAATGATGATTTCTCCATTCTTTTCACTGTAGTGAAAACAAAATAGTTGGCTTCTAGGAAAAGTAAAAATTGGATAGCAACAGGGGGAATCCCCTTTCTATAGTGGTATGGATGTACCAATAGCAGATGCAGAAAGAGGCAATTTCCCATGTCCTTTCATGTACACAAACAACCTATCCTTATTAATGTCTTGCTCACAAGAAGACTTCTGAATTGACAATTCAAGTAGACCTTGAATTTCTGAAAGTCTCTCATTAGCTTCTGTAACAGACCACTTCTGTGATGTCAAGCAAACCAAAGAATGAGTAAACATGCAGTACTGTAAACTAAAGTCAGAACTCAGCTATGAAATATTATGCAACTTATTGTGAATCAGAATTTAGGAATACATGATGCCAAAGAGACAAGATAAACAAATCTGCCCAATCTGCTAACTCCATAAAATGATACCGCCGCAATGCTAAGAGATGCTCTTGCAACTTAAATGCCTCCTCAAGCACATTGATGGTTAGTTTGCTGATGTAATTGTATCTTACATCTTTAAGGACAAGCAACACTAGTACAGAATACTGTCCAAAAGCAATATATTGAGCATCTCAATTTATTTCAATTGTGGAATAAGATAAAAATGAAAAAATAATAATAACAATAATAAAAATTACATAGAATCATGGAAGCTATCATCTGGTAGCAATTATTAATAAAATTCAGGTAAATTGTCATGTGTCAATTGAAGGGATCCAACAAGCTTGCATCTTAAAAACAAATGAATGCCATAAAAAACTTTCATTAATTCATATGTTCATGAAAAATTCATACTAATTTAATCTAACTATCATGCAGAGAAATAGAAGCAATAGGGGAATGAAATAAAAAAACACCAAACAGAAACCAATCAATTGGGTTACAAGAATAAACATAAAGATAAGGATACTGAAGCACTATTTCCTGCAGTAAGCACTTGTCAATTATAATATCAAGTGGTATCTCAAATGTTGACAACAAATTCTGCTTTTGAGTAGCATCGCAATTGACAGTTTTCCCAAAACTACCCAGCAATCTTTCCCAACTGCTCCCACCAGACACAACTGTTGAAACATTTTTCTTGTGGTCTATCACGTCCAGCGAAGCATCAAAACAATATTTGGGAACATCAATCAACCCATCCCCTCTACCATGACCAATTTCTCCAGACTCATTATTATTATTATTATCATGACTAGATGCACCACTATCCAGTGGAAATGAAGAAGCACTTCTACACCTAGAGTTGGTGGGTAACTTGTCCATATAAACCTTACAAGGGTCCTCTACTGTAGAAAAGTTGAAGTAAGGCAAAGATTGTTCACAATCTGCTTTGCATTTTTCCCCATGCCTACCCATCGGGTGAAGCAAAGCATTTGTTGTCAACATTAGGTTCATACTAAGGGGATTGACACTAGGAAGATTACACTGATGACCAATTTTTAGTGGTTGAAAAGTACACAAATTTGAAGCAAGTGTATTATTATCAGGTTGATCCTCACTCAAGGCTTCATCGCTCAAAGTATCATTAACAGCTATAACACCAGGGCATAACTTAGAATATCTCAAGGATCCCAGGTGCCTTTCAGTCACCTTTTGGTCAACAGTTCCATCATCATCAAATGATTTTTTCAGCAAGTGTCCAATTGCTGAATAATTGTCAATCCAACTATCTCTATATTGAATACTGAATTTACATGAGCAGCTTGAATTCTGAGGAGTTAGAGGATTGGACATGTGACTTGATATTATTCCCTTATGGGACGACTTCACCAAATGACCAATAGCATCCATTTTATCACAGATTCCATGTGAATCACTGCCTGACATTTCATGAGGACAGGAATTTTGTATTGAAATATTTAAGGTAGTACTCTTCAAGAAGCTTAAAGCAGAAAAGTGATTTTGTTGCCCGACTATTGGACAAGGCCAGCCACTAAGCTGATCAGATTCCAATTGCTCCTCAGAGCTGTTTAAGGATGAACTTTCAGATGAACCATACATATCTTCCAGAAAAGACAACTCATCTACTGTACTTGAGATATCAGAGCCCGAATTATCAAAGCCCCTGAGAATTTTTATAAAACATCAATGAAGCAATAACAAAGGGAAACAGAGTTATGAGGACAAAAAACTAAGATGCCAAGCAGAAAATGAGAGGAAACATGTTACTCAGTGCACACATCTTCATGCTCACACATGCTTCCAGGGGGTGGGAGGAAGAGGGGAGTAAGAGATTACATATTTGTACTTCCTTTGTCTGCTGTTGGACAGACAATGGATTTGTCTTCTGACATGATCTGGCCTAGTTTGTCTACAGTCCCTCCACCATCAACAGAAGGTACTGAAGCATGCATAGCTACCTGCAAAAGGAAATTCTTGATGCATAAGGGAAAACAAGGAGAAAAGAAATAAGCACCTGCTAACAACAGGAAAAGTAATCTTCTTTCTGGTCTCCATCTCATTGTTTTGTCCCTAGTGGACCAAATTTTATACTTCCTATGCTCCTTTTTCCTTTAGTTGTCCTTCCAAAATCTTATTGATGATCAAAATAAAGTTAAGATAAAATACTGATGGGAATGCATCATGATGACTGATGAGACAATTTTATTTCCATATAAGATTGTTGCATCATAAATTTTATCTAAATTAAAGAAACAGTGATCTGCTCTTGAACATAGATCACTCACATGAAGGAGTGCACAGAAAGTAAAAAATGATTTTAGCATGTTGTTACTACAAAAGCAATGCATGAATCCGAGAATCATTAACAACCACAAAACTCCCCCTCCCCCCCCCCCCAAAAAAAAAGAAAAGAAAAAACTGCCACATGCATGGCCATCTTACAATGTATTTATGAGTAACAAGCAATAACAATTACAAGAAAATGACACTTCTATTTCAACTCTACACTACATGACATCAAGATGGCAAGAATCAAGGTTTAACCAAGGTTAAGGAAATAGACAGTAAATGACAGTACAAAGTAAATGTGTGTGTATATAAAATTTAGACCATATCAGCAATGCATAGATACTATGTTTGATGTTAGTGAAGTAACCATATAGTTCCCTACCCTATCATAGTATTAAAAAATTACCACATATGGGTTAAATATTCAATAAATTTGGTTAAAATATTTTGTGCAATCCCACTTGTTTATATTATCTCGAGGGCCAAGCCTCCTTGAAGCTAACACTATAGCTATTTGGTGAAGGATCGTGAATGACTTTGTTACATCACATTTCCCCATGCAAGAGCCCTTTAAGCTTGAAGCATCAACGACGAACATGCTCATTTCCACGTGTTAAAATTCCACTTTTATTTAGAAGAATCAGGGCAGCAAGAATCAAATTTCCGATCACTTGGTCATAAAGATTCTGATACAATGTTAAAAACCAACACTCGCTAAAACATAAGTTATTATTAGGTTAAGGTACAAGATTGCTTTTAATGTCTCTAAAGTAACAAGCAGGAAAGATCTTTGCATAGATGTGATTTTAAAGTAATAATGTGATGCATTAGGTTAGAAAATAATCCAAGAATTTTTCCCTTACTCTTCTTAACCAGTATTTGTTTTCTGTTGATTTCCTTGCAGGTCTTGAAAGAAATCGGACGCCTATTCTGTATTTCTTCTTCCATTGGTTTTTCATTGGTGCTTGTAAGAGAACACATTAATTTCTGGCCTTGTAACCCTTATTTTTCTCTTGCAAATAAATTAATCATGGGTGGGGATCCACTTATTCTAAGAGTAACTCTAGCCAAAGTTACTCCATTTAATAACTCTTTATGAACATTAAATTTCATTAATCCAACCGTTGGATTTAAAGTTTTAATAAGTAAATCAAGTCTACAAAAATTCATATAATTTAAAGATTAATTAATTCTTGATTGGGCAATTTTATTATAACATATAATATATTCTTTAAAATTGTTGAGATGAAGAGAAAACGAGAGACATATGATAGAATCCGTGTGTCTAGAATACACAGCGGAAAATAATATATATACACATAAGTGTATTTACAAATATACATAGTGATAGGCCCAAGCCCATATCTATCATATGATATACTAACAATAACAATCTAACACTCCCCCTCAAGCTGGAGCATATAAATCATATGCACCAAGCTTGTTACATATATAATCAATCCTAGGACCCCTCAATGATTTGGTGAAGACATCTGCCAACTGATCATTGGAATTAACAAACTGAGTAGTAATGTCTCCAGATAAAATCTTTTCTCTGATGAAATGGCAATCTATCTCAATATGTTTGGTCCTCTCATGGAATACTGGATTAGAGGCAATGTGAAGGGCAGCTTGGTTATCACAAATGAGGGACATTTGTGTAACCTCCCCAAATCTCAGTTCTTCAAGTAACTGTTTGAGCCAAATAAGCTCACAAGTAGCTGAAGCCATAGCTCTATACTCTGCTTCTGCACTGGATCTCGCCACCACATTTTGCTTCTTGCTTTTCCAGGAAATCAAGTTGTCACCAATAAAGACACAATATCCAGAAGTGGATCTCCTATCAATAGGAGAACCTGCCCAATCTGCATCTGAGTATCCCACAACTCGAGTATGTTTATTGTCTTCATATAACAAACCTTTTCCTGGGGCTCCTTTAATATATTTTAGAATGCGAATGACTGCATCCCAATGACCAGCACAAGGAGAATTAAGAAACTGACTTACCACACTAACTGCAAAAGAGATGTCTGGACGAGTGACGGTGAGGTAGTTCAGTTTTCCAACCAGTCTCCTGTATCTCTCAGGATCTAAAAGTGGCTCCCCCTGACCTGGTAGAAGTTTAGCATTTGGATCCATAGGTGTGTCGACGGACTTGGAATTCATTAGCCCGGTCTCCTCTAAAATATCCAATGCATACTTTCTCTGGGAAATTACAATTCCATTCTTGGATTGTGCTACCTCAATCCCCAAGAAGTATCTCAGTCTGCCAAGGTCTTTAGTCTGAAAATGATGACAAAGGTGTTGTTTTATCTATGAAATGCCATGGTGATCACTACCTGTAATGACAATGTCGTCAACATACACTACCAAGTAGATACACCCAGCAGCTGAATGGCGATAAAACACAGAATGGTCAGCCTCACTCCGAGTCATACCAAACTGCTGGACTACTGTACTGAATCTACCAAACCAAGCCCTGGGAGACTGCTTAAGACCGTATAAAGACTTGCGGAGACGACACACTAAGCCTGAAGACTCCCCCTGAGCAACAAAACCAGGAGGTTGCTCCATATAAACTTCCTCCAACAAGTCACCATGAAGGAAGGCATTTTTGACATCTAACTGATAGAGGGGCCAATGACGAATAGCAGCCATGGCTAAAAATAATCTGACAGAAGCCATCTTGGCGACGGGAGAAAAAGTGTCACCGTAGTCTAACCCGAATATCTGAGTATAACCTTTGGCGACTAATCGAGCTTTGAGCCGATCAATTGTGCCATCAGGGCCAACTTTCACTGTGAAGATCCACCGACAACCAACAACAGATTTCCCAGGAGGCAAAGGAACGAGATCCCAAGTACCACTGTTCTGAAGAGCACACATCTCATCAATCATAGCTTGTCTCCAACCAGGGTGGGCTAAGGCATCACCTGCAGTTTTAGGAATAGACACAGAGGAAATGGAAGAGAGACAAGTATAATGGGATGGGGATAACCTGTGATAACTCAGAGTGACATAATGAGGTGAAGGATTACGAGTGGAGCGTATACCTTTACGAAGTGCAATAGGGAGATCAGACTCAGGAGGTGGGGCCGAAGGGGCCGGAGGAGGTGGGACCGGAGGAGACGGAGGAGTTGGCTCCGGAGGAGAGTCAATAGGTGGCCCGTCTGGAAGGCGTGGAGGTTGCCGACGATGATAAACCTGTAGAGGTGGCTGAGGTGGTGGATCTCCCTGCACAACGGGCATGTCTGAGGGATCAAAGACAAAAGGGGTGGTGGTGGATACTAAGTCAGACCCAGAGGTTAAGGAACTAGACTCAAAGTAGAGAGAAGACTCAAAGAACGTGACATCAGCTGAAATGAGATATCTACGAAGAGAGGGTGAGAAACACTTATACCCCCTCTGAGACCGAGGGAAACCTAGAAAGACACACTTATGAGACTTCGCAGACAATTTATCAAGACCAGGACTATGGTTGTGAACAAAGCACGTAGACCCGAAGACTCTAGGAGGTAAGGGGTGGAGAGGCTCATGAGGGAACAATATAGAGTTAGGGACCTGGTTGTTTAGGACAGAAGAGGGCATGCGATTGATGAGATAGCACGCGGTGAGAACAGCATCACCCCAAAATTGTTGAGGGACATGACCATGAAGTAAAAGGGTTCGAGTTGTTTCAATGAGATGTCTATTCTTGCGCTCTGCAACCCCATTTTGTTGTGGGGTATATGCACAAGAGGTCTGATGAAGAATACCATGAGAAGCCATAAATGTTTGAAAAGAATGGGAGAGATATTCACGAGCATTATCACTGCGGAGAGCACGGATAGAAACACCAAATTGATTTTTCACTTCATTATAAAATGATTGAAAAATAGAAAACAACTCAGAACGATTTTTCATTAAAAACAACCACGTACATCGAGAATAATCATCAATGAAAGTAACAAAATACTGAAACCCTAAAGTAGATCTAATACGACTCGGACCCCAAATATCAGAGTGAACTAAAGCAAAAGGAGACAAAGCTCTGTTATTGACACTCCTAGGAAATGGACTACGACTATGTTTTCCTAATTGACATGACTCACACGACAAAGTGGACAACTTAGACAGACTCGGTACTAGTTGTTGTAGCTTGGCAAGGCTAGGGTGACCCAACTGAGCATGGATGAGAAGGGGAGAATCCACCACCGAGCCAGCATGAGCAGAAGTACGAAGCTGATAAAGGCCATGAGACTCACATCCGGCGCCAATCATCCGTCCCGAACTCCGGTCCTGTAAGAAAACAGAGTCTTTAGTAAAAGAAATGACACAATCAAGAGTACGAGTGAGACGGCTAATGGATAATAAGTTAAATGGTGACCCAGGGACATAAAGGACATTATCAATGGAGAGAGAAGGAAGAGGGTGGACACTACCAACACCATGGGATGGGGCCTGGGAGCCATTAGCCAAAGTCACAGACGGTAAGTAACCAGAAGTGGAAAGGGTAGAGAAAAGGGATTTATTACCAGTAATATGATCGGTGGCACCAGAATCAAGAACCCAAGGGCCAAGGGAGGTGGAGTGAGTGAGACCAGCAAAGGAATTACCCGTGTGCGCAACAGAAGCAGTGGAACCGGAGGCCTGACGATCCTCATACCATTGAAGGAAGTCGTTGAAGATAGCCGGCGGTCCTGGATGAGCAGAGGAAGTGGCATCAACATCAGAAGGCACAGAGGGAGCAACCTGGGCAACATTAGCAGACCGAGGAGGGCGGCCATGCAATGCAAAACACCGATCAATAGTGTGGCCCAATTTGTGGCAATGATCACACCTGTGACGAGTCTTGCCTGGTTTGCGAGAGCAGCTACGATCATCACGCTGGGATACTAAGGCAGAAGAGTCAACAGGGGTGATAGGAGAAGGTATGTCAATAGATGACTTGGGCGGCACACGCAACAACGTTGACCAAGTGGAGGTCAAAGTGGGCACAGTCGGAGATCCCAAAATCTGATCACGGACCAAAGAATACTCGTCTGGGAGCCCATACAATGCCATCAACATAAAGAAAGTCTGGCGTTGCTCCAGTTCTTGGGCAGGAGTGGAAGCGGGGGGCAAGAGTTCATTGAAGTCATGTAAAAGACCATGAACGTTGCCCAAGTACTCAGCCATGGATCCATCAAGTCGTCTAGGGACAATGGTACTCAAGAGGTTGTGGCAAACACCATAGAGGCGCTGAGTATCATTGGTGTAAAGCACCCTTGCCTGCTCCCAAACCCCAGCACATGTCTCATGGGCGCGAAATATCTGCTTCAGGGTAGGATGAATAGTCGACTTAAGAACACTGCAAATCTGAGCATCAACTTTGGACCAGCGGGGGCGATCTTTTTCGTCGATGGAATCAGCCTTCTGAGTAAGATGATCAAGATAATCCTGTCCCTTTAGCCAGAGTCGTATATCAGAGGCCCAGGTATCATAGTTACTGCCATCTAACTTGTCAATAGAGAGTGGGACATTGACATAGTTAGTAAAGATAGGAGTATCAGACTTAGTAGCAGCAGGAGTAGCCATGGGTCAACTGTAGGAGAGAGAAACAGCCACAGGAGAGAGAAAAACGTCCAAAAAAGGAAGAACCCGCGAGGACCAGACCTGAAACTCACAAACAAAGACCAGATCGGGGTAGAGGACACCGAGGCGAGTCTGGCGGCGGCGAGGGCAGCCGGAACGGCGGCCGGACGCGCCTCCACGCGCGGCTGACGGCGGCTGACGGTGGAGAAACGCTCCGGCGAAGAAACGGCGCGTGAGAGCGCGTCGCTGCTCCGATGGACACGATTCCGGCGGCGTTGGACTCGGATTGACGGCGCGAGTCCGACGGTGGTGGCCCCGGTTGGATTCACGGCGGGCGGCGGCGGCAGCGGCGGAAAAGAGAGAAAAAGTGCCGGAAAAATAACACGGCAACACGGGCAGACCGGAAACCGGAATGAGACACGGTTTCCGGAAAAAAATTTGACACCAATGGACAGTGGGTCCACTGGGAAGGCACGGACTAGGGTTATCTCTCGTTAGGCTCTAGATACCATGTTGAGATGAAGAGAAAACGAGAGACATATGATAGAATCCGTGTGTCTAGAATACACAGCGGAAAATAATATATATACACATAAGTGTATTTACAAATATACATAGTGATAGGCCCAAGCCCATATCTATCATATGATATACTAACAATAACAATCTAACAAAATATAAGTAAATATTAACTATAAGATCACTTATCTACGAATGTCCAATTTATCTAAACTTGGTATGCATGATCAACATGTTAATATCACATTATTCAACGGTTGGGTTTGTTAAATTTGTATCTTACTCAGTTATTAAGTAGAGTGACTTTAAGAAGAGAAATTCCTAGAGTAAGTGGATCCCAATCTATTAATCATAGTAGTTGAAAAATAACTAAAAGTAAATAGAAGGACTGTGTACAAGGAACCAAAACTGTGGAGTATGAGATTACCTGCTGATATCTAACTTCTAAGCTGCTCAAAAGGCTTTCAATTTTTTCATCCATCCTTTTATAATAACTCTCTCTTGCAAGCACCATAGCTTCTATAATATCTTTGCTGAAAGTCAACGGAGAAGAATAAGACAGACTACTGCTTGAAAAGCCACTCCAGCAGGGCAAAAATTCATCAGAACAGTGTTCTCCAGCACCAACATGAATGCACAGTTCAATCAATTTCAACAGTACTTGAAGCTGCTGACCAGCTCTAACAAGTGGAACCAATAAGTCTTTGAGAAATCCAGGAACTGGAACTCCATCTCGCACCTGGCATTAGGAAGTCCCCACCACGGGAATCAATATAACAAGACAATACAAAGTTATGAAACATATGAAAACTGTCTGCAGGTCAGTGCAGGAAAGAATTACCCTGATACTTGCCAATGGGAAGTCAACAGAATTGCCTGCTTTAACATGTGAGTTAGGAGGTGAACACTCCATATTTTCTACAATAAACTCCTTATATGGGTCATGGATTTCTGCTTTGAAAATCCATGATCTAATGAACCCACAATATGGTTCGCATGATTGAAGAAAAAGAAACTTGAGCAGAGTGCAGTGAGCAGGATCAGCAACCTAAATTTCAGAAAGCTGTACAAATTAGAAGATATTTTTAAAACGAAAAAGCATGTAAAGAGAAAATATCTATAATGGATATAATGCAATTGTCACACTGCAACAAGTATGTAAATCCCCCCCCCCCCCAAAAAAAAAAAACTGAAATTGTAAGAGAAGCATTATAAAAGAAAAAGCAAGTGACAACTCTAAGATCCACTTGCCTATCTCTTTTCCAATTCAAAATGGACTTTGTTATAATCTGTCTAGATACTACAACTCTTACTGCCCAATGTTCCTTTTAACATTTGCGGAAAAAAGAAAAGAAAAAAGAAGTATCACGAAAAACCAACAATTTTTCTGTCATCCTTCACAAGCCATTTTGTAATCCATTACTGATAGTAAAAACCCAAACCGTCTTTCTTTATCCCCTTCTAAACTTCTAAAATCATATTGTATTTTGTCTTTAACGGTTGAAGAATGTCATCCTTACTCCCTGAGCATAGATCAGATCCTATAATTAAACCTAAATGAATACTGGTTCTTCATAGTTGATTTTGTACTTCATTTAATTTTTTTTTTCCAGAGAAGAAAGTTAATCAAATGGGAAAAGAGAGGTTACAAGGAGGAGGATGAAAAGGGTTTCTTTCTTTTCTATTTCCATTACCATTGTTTGTTTACCTTTTCCACCTTTCTTTTTCCACAGGCTGAACCATAATAGTATAAGCTGAGTATATTGCTGCGATAGATAAAAACCAAGCATTCCATTTCCACATTTTTTATGATCCCTAAAAATTATAACAGACCCATAGCCAAACTCCAGAGATATAAAAATTTAGAGAACACTAAATATAAAAAGGGATAAGCTTAAAGAACAAATGACTCCATTAGGTCGGTTTAACTTTAAGGCTGGATCTATTTGTTATATTACATAAGAACTAACTAAATAAACTCACAATTATGCTATAGCATGGTTCATGTGACATTTCACAAAATTTACCAAACTAATGATTCTTTTGTTATTCAAACTTATGCCTTCTGGACTTTGCTATTTGCATAAGATAAAAAGATGAATCATTTTGTAACCATATTTCTCATCAGATTCAATTTTAGTGAGGTAGTTATAAACCATAAATGACCTTCAGCATCATGTGCAGAAAATTTGCTATTTTTATGACAAAAATGGAAAAGACTCCAGATTATTGAGTTATGCACAATCCTAGAATATGAATGACAAATTACACTGAGACAGTAATTTAAGTTTAGGGTTGTCTCTGAATAAGAGAGAGGACGAAGAATAAGTGCTGGCCTATGGGCCACTCTCATCAAATTCCATATTTGAGATTTTCCATGAATATCATAAAATAACAATAGTAATAGTAATAGCAGTAGAGAAATAATAATAAAATTAAGCGATACAACCAACCAAAAGGTTGAAGAATGATAAAAGCAAAAAAGAAATCATACAACAGATGAGTATGATAGTTTGGTATCTAAATGAAGGACAAGACAACCACTCTTGATTTATTCTGATGGCGGATATGCCAAAAAAGGAGAAGATAATACACACACAGAGAAACATAAACATATTAAGGAAAAGATGATAGAATCTTGCATCAGATGGTTTGTCCATGTGAAAAGAAAACCATTAGAGGCCCCAGTAAGAAGAGTTGATCACGAGGAGGATTGCCTGAAAAACTGCCATAGAGGAAGACTAAGGAAAACCCTAAGAGAAGCCATTAGAAAAGACATTGATATAGATGGCCTATTAGAAAGCATGTAAGATAACTAAAAATGTTTTATAACAATTAAAAGTTATTCAATAAAGCATTCAAAGAATAAAATGATAGAGCACACAAGAGATAGTTTCACATTCAAACAAACTGACCTGTAATTGTGCATACAAAAATGTCAATAAATCCCCCCCTCTTCCAAAGTTACAAAATTCAGAAGTAGCTTTAGTAATCAGATCATCAAAAGCAGTATCTGAAAAGCAAAGAGCCCATTTTTGTAGGTTACATATGCTTGCAAGGGCTTCAATTTGTGTCCTTAGTTCTTTTGTATGCAGGTAAAACTCAAGCAGTGTAATTTCAGAATGCACGACACTCTTCAAACATCCAGGCACAGACCAATCAACATCTTTTGATGAGCGCCTTAAAATTACAGATGCGTGAATTGTATCCAATCCACAGATGTAGCCTTCCAAGATCTTTCCCACAGCTACAGCAAAGGCTTGATTAACCAGACTAAAGGGAGGGAACTCCCCCTCTCTCACTTTGTCCTCTTGATGAAGTTGACTTTGGCAAATGTCAGAATTATCATGACTCTGTCCAAAACTGCGGTCCACACTCATATTTGTAAAATAATCTACAAATTCATGGAGAAGAAAAACTAGAGAGCCAGTGCAACCTATAGATTTAAGTATATTTCCCAAAGAATGAGTACTGGAAGCTCGATTCCAGAGATTTGGAATCTGGAGGAAGGTTCTGTCAGCTGGATCAGAACAAAAGATGGCTGATAGCTTTTGAATAGTAACAAGGGATGATTTTACACCTTGCATTGCATTCATCGCCAACCTCACCAAGCTTGACTCCTGAGGCCAAATTTTCGAATTATCAAAATAAACACACAGTTACTTATCAAACATGTCAGTTCAGAGTAACACTAATCATAATTTATTGATACATAGTCATAGAAAAACAAACCTTGAAAGAGTAGTAAAGTAGCTAAGTTACAAATGTTGAGGTTTATGAAGTTGGTAAAATGAATGCATTGCACTAGTAAAGTTAGAAAGGAAAGTAGATGAAAAGTTGCAATTCAAAATATTATCTGAAATACAAATAAATACAAGAGTGGAACTTACAGAGAGAGTGGAGAGGGGTTGATTTGATTTTGAACAAGAGCGTACTCCAACTCCGACTCCAACACCACTTTCGCAGGGTATGGATTCCCATGTGTTTGGGGGAACCCATGGATCCTGTACCCTCAGATTCTCCAACAAAGACGCCAATTTCGCATCAACACCCATTCCCAATTCCATCATCTCCCTCTCACTCTTTCTAGTTTCTACTGGGTTTTTATGTATCTGTTTTTTTTTTCCTTTTTCTTTTAAATAAATGCAAAGGGAAGATTTCTTTTTCTTATTCCCATCCCATTCCCTTTCCCACCCACTGGTACATAAAGGGCGCCTCACACCAAGTTTTTCGTATTTTAAAATGATGTATCCTCAAATTCGCCCCGTTCCATAAATTCGAAAAGAATGATACATAAAAGCACATTCTAATACAAATATATAAAAGTATAGATAAAAATATCTTAAGAAAATAAAATGTAAGAACCAAAATAATAATATTAAAACAGATATGTAAGATGAGTTCAGCTTTACGATTTGATTATTATTATTATTATTATTATTATTATTATTATTATTATTATTATTATTATTATTATTATTATTATTATTATTATAAGATTTTAATGAATATGTATTAACAGTGTAAAGAGAATTATAAACTTTTTTCACATTGATAATACATATAAATTAAACCATGTTATGATTACATTATAATTGAATTTAGGGTGTTTATGAGTTAATTTGATTAATGTTTCAAATAAAATGACATTTGAATCTATCATATATAAATGAATTTAAAGTTAAAAAATAATAAAATTTCATTAGCATAGACCAGACTTTTGTTGAAGGATACATAGATAAATAAATAAGTATAGTTATTATCTTGAAAAGGAAAGAAAACAAAAAAACTAAACAAGGCCAAAACCCTAAATAATATAAATCAACTCTTTATATATTATTCCCACATTTTCTTTTTGTCTATCCATTTAAAAGAAAAAATTGTTCTTTTTTATTTATTCATTTTTCAAGTTTAAGATAATTTTTATTATTACTTTACAATTAGATCCTCATGCCTATATACTCATTTTTAAATAATAAATTACTATGAAAAAATAAATGAGTAGTATAGAAAATTTAAGTAAAGCAAGAAAATTAATTGCATTATTTCTTAATTTATGCGTTATTAAACATATCGCATAGTTTAAAAGAAATGGAAAAAGTGATCTTAAGAAATCATCTTAGAGAGTGAGACATTGGCATTATTTAATATATCATCTAAAACGTCATGTGTTAATGCGTTATTTTCTATATTTTTTTCTATTGTTTGGTTTGCATTTTCGTTTCCTGTTTCCATTTTCTGTTTCTTATTTTCTGAAATTTTACAAAGGAAAAACTGGAAATGCTGGAAATAAAAATTTGATGTTTCCAGCATTTCCAATTTTTCCTTTGTAAAATTTCAGAAAACAGGAAACAGAGTGAAAACAGGAAATGGGAACAGGAAATGTTTTCGTAAACCAAACAGACTATCTTGCAAATGTTTTTGAACATTCCCTCAAAACTCTCTCATTCTCTTTGAAAGTTGATATCATGAAATCTAAATATTTACGATTCTGCTTTTTAATCTAATTTTCCCTATTTCAAATTTGTTTATTAATTTAAATTTGAATTTTTATCATTGTCATTTAATAACATATAATCCTCAAACAATAATAAAAAAATTATTAATTTTAAAAATTTGAATAATATAACTTTTTATTAATATTTTAAATTTAAACTATTTAAAAGGATATGATAATTTTAAAATTATATGAAGTATTATTAGTTAAATAGTATCCACAGAATAATTAATTTTTGTGAATTAATAATTTAAATTCAAAATAATTAATCTTATATATATTTAAATTAAGTTTCTACTATACTCTAGCAAAAATGGGTGCTTGTTAATATTCTGATATTGAGTATTGGCTGAATCCTCCATCTCCAGTGCTCAAGTGGCTGCTCAAGGACTCTCTTGTTTAGTTTGTCTTTGTTTTCTATTTTTTTGTATTTTTCACTTCACCAAAAAAAAATTAAGTTTCTACTTCAAACTAATTACCTCTTAATATTTATATAGTAAATCTAAATTATTTTATTTTATATCTAACATATACTTTATATTTTAATATATTTATGTATTATTAAAAATAAATATATATTTCCGTACATTACACATCAAATGAAAATTAAAGGCATAATAAAGATTATATTTATATGAAGTATAACTTAATATAAAAAGGTGCCTTGGGAATAATTAAGACTTTGTAAACAAAAAAAAATATGACATCAATCATGGATATTTTTTCTATAATGTCCATATTAATTATCATAAATATATTGTTAACTACTTTTCATTTAAAATCAGATCATTTAATCCAAAAATTATGTAACAATAATTATAAAAATCTATAAGAACTGTCTTTTCAAATAACAAATATTAATCTACATCTAAGGATTTCAAAAGAAGAATGAGAAAGGAGAAATCGCGAAAAAAATCACCATTGTACAATGACTTCTACAATCAAGATAAAGATAGGAATAGTGTGAGAAATATTGATGTAATAAGTAATATGATAGCTAGAAAGAAAGAAAAAAAGTATGCTTTTTTCTGGATTTAATCTACAAGTATCTCTTAGGAGGATAATTCAGAATTATAAAAAATCTTGCTTAAGAGAATCCCACATATACCACTTATAAATTGAATTAACCATTAATTCCTATTGCATTTTTTGATTTAAGTATAATTTATCAAATTTGTGAGACTTGATTATAATTGTTCATATAATATATTTAGGTGATCTATTTTGAATTTACATAATCTTGCCCATCATAGTCATTGGCTTACATAATACATCACATTCGAACAAATTTGGAATTACCAATTGGGGGGATGAAGTATATCAGAAGTCAAAAGAGGGACTAAATGAGGGACGTAAACAGAATCATGAAAGTAAAAAACCATAATAACGTGGACTATGCAACCAATTCTGATTACAACCTGAGAATCTACCGATCTTAAATGGCGAGGCAGTTTCTCAAGAAACCTATATTACAAACACCGATACCTCAACTTATGTGTAGCTCCTCACTTGGGCGCATCCATCAAATAAATAATGGTAGAACGTTTGGAACCGAAGAAATGAAATCGAGTGAATTAGAAAAGCTGTAACCTTTTAATCATAACTTACGAATTCGTGACATCCCAACTCCTTTGCATGTATGCAGGCATATCTGCGACAAAGTCAAGCGTTTCTACTTGTGAGAGATCATAATTGGAATCTGATTGCACATTTTGAAGTGCCTGGGATATATTGGGTAAGACTATTTGCTTGCAATGAAGATGTAAACGAGGATGCTTCTCAGATATGCTCCCCTTGTTCAAATTAAGGCCAAAGGGGAGTGTCTCTTCCTCAAGAACCTCTTCCCTTGAGTCCTCCATATTAGACAAAGCAAAATGATCCCATTTCCTGTGAGCTTGCCATCCATACTTGTAGTCTCCCACTATAGGTGTACCTAGCACCTCAGCACAGTGGACTCGAAGCTGTGGCACCAGCACACGCAATTAGAATAGAAATTATGGTGATGCATATGAATTGATTAAATATTTTGTGACACCAAGATCAGCTTGTTATGATTCTTCCCTCATTTTTGTTACCTGGTGTTTCCTTCCAGTTAAAGGGGACAACTCCAACCATGTGTAACCTGTATCATTAAGAGTGGCATAAGTCGGGGTTGCTAGCCAACAAGACTGGAGGAGAAAAATTTTGCATGAAAACTCATGACAACAAAGGGGGGAAAAGAGACATCACCAATTTTCTATATATTTTAGGCTCAAATATCGGCAAACTGAGTTGTTGCAAAAATCATCTAAAGATATCATCTAGTTGGTATAGTCACTCATGCTTTTGGCAGAATGTAAAATTCTATTTCCCAAACACGAAATTAAATCAAAATTCCTGCTTGATATGTAGCTATCAGCTTGTTTCTATCTCTGCTTTTCCAGTTTCATGTGAAAATGTTAAACTAAATTATTTAATAAAACATTTTGTGAACTAAACTAGCTTCAAAACATGCATTTTTTGCAGTGTTTTTTACACTGCAATTTTTCTATGAGGAGTGATGATAACTATTGCTTCTTATTTATATCACTAATGACATTGTCTCGTTAGCCATTAACAACAAGGGTGAATTTGAGTGGTTGAAAGTGAAACTAAGGTCATAAGTTCAAAATGTCACACTCCAATGTGAGAAGGATTGAAAAAAGGTGAACTACCAGAGTTATGTTGAGCTATAAGACAAGTTAGCCCACCCACTTATTGGTATGATCATTCATGCCAACCTCTAAAGTTTACTTTGATCTCAGAATTTAAAATAAGCTTCATTACCAACCATGTGATGATGATCCAATCACTCGGTACTCTGTAATTGCATGTTGTGATGACAGTGACGTAGAATTGTCAACGATAGTTATTCGATCAGATTTTCCGTTGTCAACCACCACCTGAAATCAAATAAAGGATTACAACATTTCTCACAATATAGGAGCTTTCTATAGTTCATCAAATCAATGACCATTTACTTTGATATTGTAGCTGTAAGGCCTAAGCATTCACGTGATGCCAGAGAAGTTGGTGGTAATCCATGTGCATAAGGTCACATCTTATCATATGGAAACTAAAATTTTGTTTTAAACTTGTTTCATTGGTTTGCAAATCATGTAAAGCATTAAGGGAAACACAATGACTAAATAAAGGATTTATCAGAAGATCAGTTCACATTGAAGGACTAGCAGTAATTCTTCATTCTTCATACATAACATTTCCCACCATCTGAGTAATATAACTGTTCAAAAATTTTTCTGTTCAAAAATTTTTCTTGTAGTGAAGGATTTGAAAAGTTTAGAGATTACTGACAGCATATAGATGTGTCAAATGTTTAGACAGATTAGTTTTAAGATGAAGCTAAGATCTAGTGCAGAGTTTTTTTATTTATGCAGGCACTACATAGAAATAACTACTGTTTTACAAGTTTGACATGTGCGACCATGAAAAAAGTATTTGTGGAGATGGATGCAGCAAATACAATCTGCCAAGAGTTACGAAGATTAGCCGACTGAATGCTTGTGTTAAACAGCCAATATGGATACAACCTTACCCAGTGAAGCAGTAATCAATCCCCTTGGACGTCTAGGACATCCAATGACCAGTGCCAAGTACCTTCTTTGTAGGATTCTCTTTTTGAGTCAATCTATTTAAGATCAAATAACACCACCAGGTCAGGAAAAATATAAAACAGATATAGCAACTTGAGATTGTGACCATAGTAGACCAATACTTTGAAGGTCATCATGTATGTCCGCGCATGCATGAAGCATTTGATGAAAAATAACAATTATCACTCACATCATCTGAAGCCCGGGAAGTTTTCTCCCGGAAAATAGAATGCAGAACTGCACCACTAGTCTTTGTCCTTCCCATCACCAGAATGCCAGAACAGTCTCTGTCTAGTCTATGCACCTGATACACAATCCTGTTCAAGTCCCAATCTAATATCTAGTTCATACTTCAAATATCCAAGAAACCACTAATTATATTGGCAAAGAACTAACAGACAAGGCAAAGAATCCTACTAATTTCATGGATATTTATGCTTTGTAAAAATAATGATGATAACAGATGCAATGATCTTTTCCCTTGATACATGTAGCCGACCCCACCTAATGAAAAAAAGGCTTGGTTGTTGTTGAACTTATAATTGGCAACAGCTTGGGAATGGGAAAAAGTGATGGCATTCATATATAGCTTGGCAAGAGAGAAGATATAAATTAACACTGACACGGAATTATAAAAATACATTGCAAAGATAGTGAGCTCACCAGACGAGGGGGTTCTGAGTATTCATATTTTAAACATGCTGCAGCTACTACATCTAAACTCCGATTGATACTAATGCCACCCTATTTAAAGAGATATACAATACATATCATATGTAAGAATTAATCACCGAAAATAAGCATCCCCCTAACCCAACACACACCAATAATAAGCATCAGACAGTTACCTGCACTGGCATTCCTGGAGGTTTATTCAGAACAAGAGTAGCAGGATCCTAGTTTTGGTTAAGAATGAAACAGGGTTATCGTTATAGATAACAAGTTCAGAGGTAGGTAAGATGAGATACGGAAAAAACAGGGTTAAAATCAATCCAAGACCTTATAGATAAGAAGACTACGCATGAAGCTGATTTCTGTGGCAGTGACGTGACAGTGAAGGTTCTGTGGAGGCATTTCTTTAACAGAACGAGGAAGAAAGATGCGATCTCCGGAGTTCAAGGTATCCTTGGCCGCCACCTTGGATTCGATGGTTAAGAATGTTGAGATAAGAAAAGAAAAGGAGTGGTAGGAAATGAGAAAATGATGTATGTACCCTTTTGAATGCATGATCTTGTGTGGCAGCAGCGGCAGGGACTAATCGAACCTGTCTTAGACGAAAAAGCTTGTGCACAAGGGTTTTGGGTACGTGGGGGCAGCAGCGAAGAACCCATTTGAGGGCAGTGGTGGAAGTGGAGGAGGAGAGTTGGTTGCCTGTGGCTGTGCCTGATGCCTTCACAGTGGCAGAGACAGGCGGCAGAGTAAGCCAGTTGTCACGCTGCCCCGTTCTCGTCGAGAAGTGACGACTCCTCAACGCTCCCACACGGAGGAGGAACTGCAACATCACTTCACTTCCGCCGCCTTCTCAATGTCATTCATCCACCATCAAATTAAATGCAGTGGTGTCATATGGGCTTTCAATTTCATGGCCCAAAAGACACAGTGGCTGCGCTAAGATGGGCCCAATCCAATGCAACGGGACTCACTTTCAAAAGCAAGAAGGAAAGCAAGATTGTTTTCTTAATTAAAAAAAAAGGTTGCATTGAGTTCAGTGTTGCAACTTGAAAGATTTCGATTCTTACACAGCCAAGCCAATTAGTGCCCTGCCCTTATTATTCATTAAAATTGAAGCCCCATATTCATTCATATAGTATTAGTATAGATACATAACAGTGCTTGCTAATGCTAGGCCTAGCTGAGGAAATTGGGAAATTAAAAGAAACAACACAAGTATCTATCTCAGTTACATTACATATCTCCAGAAACAGAAAGGGAAGCACTGCATGACATGTTATTGACCAAGTCCAATAGTGATAGTGTTCTTCCAAGCAATCAAAATGGCAATAGTCAATTAATGAATTAATTAATGTCCTATGCCGGGGCTTGGACCAGAGTCGTTAAGCTGTAGTAGAATTCGGGCATCCGAACTGGATTTGTGGCCTTTCCCACCAGGACTTGGCCCCGAATGCTTCATTGTCCACAGAATGGAATTGACCTTAACCTCCAGTGGCCGAGCTGCAACTGCAATCCCATGAAGATGAAGATTAATGCATAAGAAAAGCAAAAGAAGAGCACCAAAACAGAAGGACTTGACTTTCCTATCCATAGGCTAGGAGAAGAATATATCCATGCATTTTATTTATATATAGTTTGCAAAGTGTGCACTTTATTGGAAAAAGGAGTGAACAATTAAGTTCAAGTTGGAAGGTATGCCGATCGAGAACGAAAATGCTACGCTTTGTTTGTTTGATTTGATAAATGAGACGTGGAAGGGAAACTCCTCAATCCTCATACTGTGTGTGATAGTTACATTACAGTACTACACACATGATATAATTAATAATTAAACTAAACTAAACTTGATTCGTGCACGTGTAGTTTCCTGATTTCTAGCTTAGTTTGGTCAGTGAGGCCTACAGAAGGGAGGGTTTTGAGGCTGTCAACATCAATTACGGATTTGGTTGACCAATAAACAGAGCTAGCTGAGACTGAGATTTTGTTACTCAACTTCCAATGCCTGCCAGCCTCCTCTCTTCAAAATTTCAACCCAGGATGGCAGGATGGCCTTCCTTCTATGTCACGTTACAAAAACAAAAATCAAATCTTTATTACTTTTCTTAATGCATACGGCATCCAAGAGTTGAACAAAGAACCTCATATCTGTGTATTTAACATATAGCATCTCTTAATTATATCTCGTACTTGCTGCAAAGACTAGCTTCCATAATTCCCGGATATTTTCTGCGCATCAAAATAAGGGGAAATAATCTATTAATCGAGGAGGGAAGAACAATGTAAGGTATGTTACGACAAATGGGGTCTAGTCTACTGTCATGCTAGTTGAATAATATGTGAAATATAACTAAACAAATTCGTACAGAAAGACTCTCAAAATCTCTTTAATTTAATCACATTCAACAAGGTTTTATAATACAAAATGAAATCTGTTTAAGCATTTGTAAATTCAATTTTAAATCAACTTGATTTTCTAAAATTAAAATTACTATGGTGACAACTCTCGTATTAGTAACAAAATGAGTTCCAATTATACATGTTTTCCACTTATCTATGGCTCTTTGTGAAGGACATTTTTTCAGAAAGTTCCATTGAATCTTAAATTATGTTTTGACCCCTTCACTTTGAAAATTTTTTAACCCTTTCACAACATCTCTCATCTTTGCTCGCTTCTCTTCTCTATGTAATAACTTCTCCCAAGCTCCACTCCACCTTTAATGCAGTTGCAAATCAACCGTTGAATCCGAGATTACTCCTTAAGTTGAAACAATTGGTGCCTGCACATCCACATGCTGAGTGATTGTTATAACTTCATTTTACTAGCAATTATTATATTACATTATGCTTCTAGAGTTGACAATTCCGGTTACCAGATCCGGTGCGGTGCGGTTAATAGGTTTTCACGGACCGAGCTAAAAAGCACAAAAGTTATTCAAGTTTCTAAAATAAAACCCGAATCCTACATTATTGCAGGCTTTTGCAGATCGACCAGATTAAGCTAGCTTATTTTACCAACTCTACTAAAAAAATAATATATTTTTAATATTTTTCCATTACCAATCTTTAAAATAAGAGATTTTGAATATGTAAGACACCCTCCATACTCCATTTGAGAGAGGATTTTTTCCTCTTTTAACCCCTGTTTGGTGAAAATAGGGAAATAGAAAGAAATAGAGAGAAGAGAAGTGATGAGAAGAGAAGTGAGAAGGAGAGAAATAGAAAAGGTTAGGAAAATGGAGAGAAGAGAAGTGATGAGATGAGAAGAGAAGAGAAGTGAGAAGGAGAGAAATAGGAAAGAGAGAAATGAAGAGAAATAGGTTGTTGGGTGTGAGACAAATAGGTATGAAATGAAGAGAAATAGGTTGTTTGGTATGAGAGAAATGTGTGTCAAATAAAAGAAAAAAAATATGAAATATCGATTATTAAAAAAAAGTCGATTTTTTTGCTCAACAATCGATTATGGGACATTAAAAATCGATTTTTTATGACAGTGTGTAACATAAAAATCGATTATGTGTACATGAAAATCGATTATTTATGACATTAGGTAATATGATAATCGATTATGTATACATAAAAATCGATTATCATGTGCCCCCTTCTCATTTCTCTCCATTTCACTACAACATTGCAGAGAAATGAACAGTGTAATTATTTCCCCTCATTTCCACTCATTTCCCTCCTCACCAAACACACCATTTCTCTCCACTTCCCTCCTCCCTTCTCCACCAAACAGGGGAAATTTCTCCATTTCCTCCCATTTCCCTCCTCCCTCCTCTACCAAACAGGAGAAGTTTCTCCATTTCTCCCCACTTCCCTCCTCCCTCCCCCCATTTCACCTCCACCAAACAAAGCATTAAGCTAAATTGCCTTAAACCGTGAAAAGGCGCCCCAACAAAAAAACCAAAACAAACAAGTTGAAAATCATTATATTAAACATAAAAAGCACCCTTCTTTAACTTCATGCAAATTAAACTATCACGTTTTATCCTTAAGGTGTTTTTGGAAAAATAAATTAATTTAAGCCCTTGTTTGGTAAAGTGGACATGAGGGAGAAGGGAAGTGAGATGGGTGGAAGTGAAGGGAAATAGACCTATTTCTCTTGTGTTGGTGGCACAGTGAAAATGAGGAGAAATGCACTTTATGATGGGTCTCACACCAAGGTTTATTTCTCTGCAAAACAGGCGAGAAATGCATAGAAATGAGGAGAAATGAACTTTATGGCGGGTCCCACATCAACCCCTTTCACATTTCTCTTCTGTTTTTCACCTATTTCACTCACACCAAACAACATATTTTCACATTTCTCTTCTACTTCTCACTCATTTCACTCACACCAAACAACTCTTATTTCTCCTCTATTTTTCTTCTTCCCACTTCTCTTCTATTCATTTCTTTTCTCTCCATTTCTTTATTCCCACCAAATAAAGCCTAAGTGTTTACTTATTTATAAGCTTGTCCGAGAAAAATACTAAAAATAAACTTAAAAGAGATTATAGGTAAGGTAAGTATAAGCGCATAAATTGGTGTGATTTTGGATAAACAACTTAATTGGGGGGCACTACTGCACCTACCCAACTTGGATGGTTTTGGAACTGTTGTTATTTGACCAATCACTGTACGGGTAGTTCTGGATATAATTATGTTTTATTATTTACATTTTAGTTATGAAAGTTTTAGTAATTTACAAGTTAGTCTAGTGTTAAATTTTTTTTTTATATTCTTGTAATTGAAATTATAATAAAAGAAAATAAATGTAAATGAAAATAAAATATTAATAATATATGAGAATTTAACTTTTTTTCTCCCGTTTTCTTTCTTCCTTATCGGTGTTCAATTCCTTTCTTTAACAATGCTCAGTTTATCTTGTCGATGTCATCGTCTACCTTGGTCTTCTTTGCTAGTTTTGTGTGTCCTTTTAATTATCTGTTGACGGGTTAGATTCTTCCCCTCTCATCTCAGCTCGTCAGCTCGAAACGTCGTCTTAGGGTTTTTGCTCCAATCAATTGATCGAGATTTTTCCCAATTCTGTTTTCGAAGTGTGCGGAAGCTGGGCATTACAGCTTCTTTTGAGGCGTTAGTTGATATTCAGGCCAAGCAAGGTATAGTCGTTCATGACCTATGTTTCTGCATTCATTACTGCATCCTTATATTTATTCATTTGGGATATTTGGTTTCTTTCCCAGCTGTAGTTATGGATGATTCTGTTCGTGGTTGTAGTTGGTTTGATGGTCCATGCTTTTGGTTTGTGTTTTTTGGTTGGGGTTGTAAGGATTTCTTGGTGGCTATTTCTAATATGTATTGTCACATATACATGCAATTGAATTTTTTGTTTTGAAACATAGCATTCGGAAGAAGGTTAAATAAGATCAATGGATGAACAAGAAATGTAAGGTAGCCAAAATGTGAATCTAAAAAAGCATCATTCTGTGATTTTACATAACCTTAGTTTCTGTTATATTTTGAAGCTAAGGTATGGGTTACAGTAATTAAAAGGACCTGTGATGTATGTTGTGCGGGTAGGTAGCTTAAGGTGAGTTATATTAGATAGTTGTGGTCTGTGGGTAGGCTGATTTGTAGTGAAGAGGTGATTTGTATTGAAGAGGTGACCTGATGTGTGTAAACAAAATCGAATTGATTCCCTTTGTATGATATTTAAGTAATAGCTCGCAACTGATAATAAAATTATAAGTATTTTCTGATATGGCATATTGTTATCCAAATAAAAATTGTTTCATTTTGGATGATTGAATGTGTATAATATTTTTTGCCCCAAAGATGCTAGTTTTCTGAATTCACATTTTTTATAATGTGTTATTAAATTGGTATAATTTGTATATAAGTGGCAGTTGGTATATAACATGAAATACATGAGTTGTTTATTTTCCCATCTATTTATCTCTGTTATTTGTGGCAGTTTGAATGAACCTGGTGAGCTTTTTGTCCTCTTCAGTAAAATAATGCAAAGTAATTTCTTAAATATAATTTGTCCTTTTTCTATTGGGTGAGCTTTACAGCGCCTTTTATCCTGCGTCTTTTATGGCAACCGTTGCATGCTTAAATTCTGTTACAGCCATATTCCTTTTCTGTTTAGGTAACGAGGCTTCTGAAGGAGGATATGGACTGCTGACACAACACGAGTCTTTATTCTAGAATTACTTAACATCAACAAAACCAATGAGGCAAAGTGATCATTGGTGACTGCACTTAGATGCTCAATTACAAGTTTTTAATGAAGTTAACATCGATTAAAATTGATAACAACTCACTACCAATTGTTCTCTGTTGAAAAGACACAAATCATAGTACAATGGGATTAGAAATGTTAATTGCAACCATATCCTACTTAAGCATGTTTTCACTTGGATTAGAAATGAATCTGGTTAAGGATAATTGTCACGTGGCAAGAACTGTATAACGAGAAAGCAGAAAAGTGTTCACGGGAAAGTTAGAGTCGTATAAGAGAAGTGTGATGCTTTGAAAAAATATTGTGTTCTTCCTTATTAGTTGCATTTTTTAGCAAATGGTTTCACTCACCTTAGATGGTTATTAGACGAGCTCTTTGCACTTTTACATTAAGAACTGGCTTAGTACTATATGTTTATGATTGAAATGATTGAGATAATATAATTTTTTATCGTAAATTTTAAAGATCTAATGGTGCTTCACTAAGGTTTTTTAGATGAGATTTACATGCATATTTAGCCATGGAAATGGTTATGAAAATAGAAAATTTATTGCAGGGCTTATCTTTAAAGTCGCATTGTATGGTTACATTAAATCTCACTATTTAGTCACATAAAGTGTTAAAGTGTTGTGTTAATGTTGAGTTCAATGGTTTAGCATTTGTGGAATGATTTTGTTTTGGTTATTGGAATAAAGTTTCCAAATGACTTTACCATAGTAGTAAGTCTAGTGAAAAAAATATTATATAGTACCACTTTGCATGAGGCATAAGACATGAATTGCAACAGGAAATTTTAAATTTGCAGTGAATGTATAGAAAATGAAGTTTGTATGATTGCTAACATAATAATTGAAAATGCATGTTTGATATTTTAATTTTCAAGACTTGAATATAGATATTTTTATGACTTGGAACATTGATAGACCACTTTGCTTGCATTGTAAGAATTAAATCTTCAAAAATCTAAATTTGTAAGGCATTGGTTGACATATAGATCTTTTAACATTTTGCCAAGAATTCAATCAAGTTACAACAAAAATAGTGGAAATTAACCTTAACAATAACTCCATATTAAATACCAATTATCCAAAATGAGTAATGAAACATAACCAGAATCCAAGAACCTAATACAAAATATCCAAAACATACAAAATATCCAAAATATGACAAATGAAACTTAACAAGAATCCAGCACCCTATACCAAATATCCCAAACAGGACATGTAGAACTTAACAAAAGGTCCAACAACCTAGTACAAAATATCATGTAAATAACAGAGTTGGAGCTAGATTCCACTGCAGACTATTTTATGGCATTCAAGGCATTTTGACCCGCTTCTTCATACTCTCAACTTTGTCATTCCAATATTTAAAAGCTAGCTTCTCAACAGTGTCTTTGATTCGATTGAAATCTCCAAGTACAAGATCAAGAGCAATTCTCATTCTAGTAGATGGGCTAACCTGTCAAAACGAAAATAAGTGTTAATAAAAAATAATTTTTACAACTTATTTAATTTTAAAAAGGTGTGATTGAATAATGGATTTACACTTATGTTCTTGTAGTCATCAGACATGATAGTCTTAGTCATCCAGAGTGCTACCCACACACCGCAATCATTCCTGTAATAACGGATGTTGATGATTGAAAATTTAGTCATTTTGATACATACATGCAGTTTTTTTATTTAATTACATTAATGTAAATACAAATAGTTAATTCTAGAAATTTTTTAATTCTTACGACCCATCTAGCTGAACTGGTAGTCCTTCTATTTCCATGATATCAAAATCAGAAACAAGCGGCTGTGCTGTGTCTTCAAAATGATAAAATGAACTATCCTCCAACAATTCTTCAATAAACAAAGCCTATACATAATATACAATGTTACATATATATATGTGTGTGTGTGTGTGTATTTTTTTATATAAAGATATTCGATAAGAAAATACTTTGTAGGTAAATCCTTACCAATTTCTTCACTTGACCTCTTCTGCATTCCTTTCTTAATGGGCATGGTAAAGAATCCAGAATAATGAGCTTTTGCATCGAAGTCTACCACCAACAAGTACCAGTGAACATGTGCATCATTAATGGGCACATAAATCTGCAGTTAATTAAAATTATCAGCAAAGTGTAAATAAACAAATATATGCATTATCAAAAATTCAATTTAGACAAATTTTGTGTTTATATTGTCACCTTGCACAACATCTCTACTGGACCCATGAAATCTTCTTGGTAGTAACCTTTGATAGTTTCAGTAGGTGTTTCCATGTCTAATGCATATTGCTTGAAATAATTCCATTCAAATAAAAGGAGTTAAAAATTAAATAATAAAATAATTTTAAATAAACGAATTGTTCAAAGAAAAAAATTGTACCACAAAGGTTGTTGGCAAAAACCATGTTGTGGCGGTATCAATAAAAGTTCTCTCTATTGAAGTTAGCCTTGCACAAAGGTGATTAAGAACCTACATTCAAAAGGTTTAATTTACATAATGAATTTTATTACAAAGAAAATAGACAAGTTAATTTAGAAATTTAACTGGAAACATACTTCCTGATCTACCCATGCAGTAGGTAAAAGGCTTAACAGACTGTTTCTATCTTCATAGCCCCATTTGGAAGAAATCAGCACTTCGGATCTGTCCCCCCCCCCCCCCCACACACAATTAAGTCATGTTAGCACTCAAAGGGAAAAAAAAATTGAAACAGTGAAAAATCCTTCAACATTAAAATTAATGAGTTAAGTTAATATTGTAAAAATAAGTTAAAACAGGAATGATGCACTGACCCTAGTTTTGTGTTTGGGGGGATAGGTTGGAAAATCCTTCATCTTAGCCTCTCTCATGGCACCATCACCATCTGTCACAATCGCCTTTGGGTGTTTATTGCCCATTGCTTTTACAAAACCTTCCAAAACCCATCTATATGTCTCTATTGTTTCATCGGAAACCAAAGCACACCCAAAAATAGTTGTTTGGGAGTGGTGATTACAACCAGAAAAAATGACCAGCGGAAAATTGTACTTGTTCCTCCTATATGTGCTATCAAAAGCAACCACGTCACCAAAACATTGATAATCAGATATGCTAGTTCCATCTGCCCAAAATATATGTCTTAACTTACCTTTTGTGGTGATTTGGAACTGCGCAAATAATGTTGGATCATGTTGTGCCTTACCTGCTAAATAGCTTAAAGCAGCAATTGCATCACCATCTTTTACCTGCACACGACTTTTGCTGTCAATATAGTTGTATACATCTGTTTTACAAAAATCCAAACCCCCATATCCGCCTTTTTGGGCCAACATGTAACCAATAATGTGACAAGTTCTAACACCATGGGCACGTAAACTATCAACTTGAGCTTTATCTGCATCACTCATTTTACGATAAGCAGGATATAAATGCACATATACTGAAGGGGTTAGCTCGTGATTATGTGCCTCCTCAAAAAGACACCACTATCCATTTTGATTTCTTGCGATTGAAACGTACACGAGGCTTAGCTCCACAATTTGTTCGGGTTATTGCTCTGTGCTCCCTTTTCCTGTCTACCCTCATGAAGTGCTTTTTATTTCTCAATCCTTGTCTATTGCATACAAATTGTCGCATCACAGTATTACCCCTAAAATCCTTCCTTATATCATCCTTCCTTACTACAAAACCATGGGCTTTAGCATAATCCTCATAAAATTTGAAAGCAACATATTGAGTTACAAACTCCAAACCCATTACATCATCACTGGTCAAATTTGTTATCCTCTTATACTGTCCATCTCCAACATCCATATCTGCAGCCTGGCTCTCTTCTCTAATATCCGACGGATCTGCACTAATACTATCATCATGACCAACATCATAACTAGGGTCATTCTCATCATCCAACTTAACAGCCGAAAGATCATCTGTATTATCCATATGGAACGCTAACACCTATAGTTACAAAATTTCAATTAATCAAAAAAATTTATAAACTCATTTCTTGAATCAAATAAGAAACAATCAATTAAGGAATAGATGTAAATCATTAACTATCTAAAGTTTCATTACCTAGTTAAACAAACTTTAATTCATTGGTTTATTTTAAGATTTAGCAACCTCATTCTATAAAAGAACACTACCAAATTTATTATTAAATCAACTCAAAGAACATTCAATGTATCTACTTTCTTAAATAATCAACACTATCATTACCACTTCAAACATGCTAACAATCACTCCAATGAGCATTACAACTATTAAATAATTATTAAATTATTTTAAACCAAATCTGAAATTTATTTGATAATTATTACAATTATTACAAAATAATCGGATTCCAGTGCGTTTTTTACTGAACTTAGTTTTACAAACAGAACAAATCAAACTACTGAACTAATATATAATCACAGATGGATGTTTAAATAACTATGTCAAGTTTTATAAGAAAAGATGATTTAAATACACCCACAATACCAGATGCCACAAACAATAAACCAATAAAAAAATTAAGCCATTGCAATAACAGTGAACAAATGAGATTGATGAAATTGATAATAACCTGGATGAACAGATCGATTGACAATGCTAAACAAGTTGAAGAGCAAACTGTCGCGGAACTGCGATTGAACCTCCCCGAACTACTACCAGCACATGAATAAACTGCGATTGAACCTCCCAGAACTACTACGCGCACGGGAATAAAACTAATGAAGACCAGCTGTGTACACTGCTAATCCATAATCGAAGCGGCCTCCACTGATCCACCATAAAACGACATCACGAAAACTTTTTAATGTCAGTATAACAGTTTCAATGACAACTACGAAGGAAGACAACTTCTTTCCTTCAACGTCGACCATCAAATTTTAACCAATTACTTGCTACATAAAGCAATTGAAACTGAACGGCACGCAAACAGGGGTACATATATCACAATACATGCAACACAAAATCAATTGGAACATGATTTGAAAGGGAATAGGGTTTTTGGCTGTAAAGGGGATTTGGAAGCCTGTGTCTTCCTTTCTTAAGTTATTTAACTCATTTTCAATTAATAATTAGTGAACTTTATTGAACAAAAAAAACCAGTGAACTTTATTGAATAAAAAAATTTTTTTACGGGGACTATACTCTAAATATATTAAATACAGGTGTTTTATAATAAAAGTAAATAAAAAATACTATTTCAAATTAAATGATCACCTATTGGTCAGCTTAAGTAAAGTTTCAAAACCCCCTATGTTAGGGGGTGCAGTAGAATCTCTCTTTCTTTTATCTCACACTCATTTCTTTCACACCATATAATTTAAAAACATATTTCTCACACCAAACAACTTAAAAATCTCCTCTATCTCTTTCCTATTTTTCTCTTCTCTATTTCCCTAATACTATCAAACAAAGCATAAAACAACTTGTAAGTGGATTATAAGCTATTCACTTATTCTTTCAAGTCCCAATAATTTTGAGAAAAACTCTTTCAAAAAACCAGATAAGAACTTTGATAACGCAAGGCAAATAATTGATTAATTTTTGCCGTATTAAGGAGTGTGTGTGACTTATACCAAATTTATAACCGACAAATTATACTTGGAATTGGAACTGTGCTAAAAAGGTTTTACTCTGACTTTACAGGGATGAATCTAATTAATTATATATAATGTTTGCAAGGAAGGTATGATGCCGAATAATTTGATTGGATGTTTCAAAGACAGATGAGTGTATGAGAGGCTAGGGTCACTAAAAAATTGCATGCTGAAAATGAAGAGTTTTGAAAGATGTGGTGAAGCTATATGGGGTTGGTCCGTAGGCATATAATATGATTACTTTACTTTACTACCGATAAAATAAAATGGGTCTTCACATTTGAGCCATGAAATACGTGCTCTTCCTTGAAAAGGAAAACAAACCTTTTTCCCTTGAAAGTTAAAAGCTATATATGCATACCTGTTCTAGTCACTCAAAGAGGGATTAATATTGTTGGAATTAGTCAAAGCTCCAAATTGGATTTAGATTACCTTTACCAAAGTCAATGGTTGGCTCAACCTGATATAATAAATAAATAAATGTTGAGAATTTTAGTGTGAAAAAGAAGCGAAGAAGTCTTGTATTGAAAAGGAATGGCAAGGAGATCGATGACCATATAAATTGAAAGGACCCTAAATTAAAAACTTGATTGAATTTTTTTGAAAACAAAAACTAAAAACTAGCAATCACACCCCAAAAGAGACTAAGCTTTTGGTTGTTGGGATAATTTGTTTATGACATTAAGTATATTGCTGAACAGTTGAAGCAATTCGTGGAACTATAATAGGATGAAAAGCAGAATGAATGTGAATGTCAGAATTCATGTCACCGAAAAAAGCATACAGTGTATATATAGTTAAGAAGGCATTAGCCAGCCACCTCACTTGAGTGAGGGCTGACAAAAGTGTGGTTCGTCTTCGTCCATGTACATGTTACTTGCATTTGAACAATTTTTGAACTCTTAAGCTATTTCTGATATGAATGTCACTATCGTGGCAATGTTTTGATTGTTTTAAATTTCCAAATTACTCTACCAAAGCAATTAAATTTGGTCCAGGTTCAGAGCCACTTCACAGAATATAGGAAACAACATTTATGATACTTAGATAAACCTTACCTTAATAAGTCATTTTCTACTCAATATTCTACACCAGATCAACTTCCTGTCGTCTTAGTCTTAGGTAGCACAAGTATGATAGTAAGTTTAACTAAACTTATTATATGCAATCCCATGCACGTTTTGTCTGCAGGCCTTGATCATCTCCATATATGCACAGCACACTAATTAAAATATATATTTATGGATTAGTTGCTGCAACACTAGCAGATTGATCAGAGCAGCAAGAAACAGAAACCCGTTTGACTGGATTTCCTGAGCCTTAAACAGGACAGGACAAATAATTTGCATTGCCTAGCCAACTAATTTCCCTTTAATTTGTTGTTGTTGATGAAGGCTTTAATTAGCTACTAGCTAAGAGGTTACACTGTGCTATCAATGAATAGTTCATCTTAATTATGTGAACAACACTATAAATAGCAGTGCACCATGCTCTTCTCTTGTCAAGTAGTAACACATTAATCATATCATATTCATTTGCTTGTAGCTAGCTACCAATAATGGTTGGAAGAATACAATATTTTGCCTTCTTTCTTATTCCTTTTATTTTGTTCCAAAATGGGATGGCTCGGCCACTTAACACATTAGAGGAGCTGCATAATGAAGAGGACATTAGGAGTAGAATTACAATAGTGGAAGGCCATGGACAAAGGGAACATACTCGGACACTGGAGGTTACCAACTCTGGTCCTAGCCCTGGAGAAGGACATAAGAAAGGATCAGATCCATATGGTCTCCATCATTAGATCGAGCTTCATAACTTAATTAACTCTTTTATATATAATTTAAAATTAAATATTTTATCTTGTGCGTGTTTTTTCAGTGAATGTCTTGTTGTTAGTTGTCAAGGGTAATTTATGGGTTGAAATAACCCTTATCAATAATGTAATCATATCTAGCAAGCAATGGCTAGCTAGTAAAACTTATGCTAGCTCTCTGTTTATATACATTACTGGCGTACCTATGTTTCTCAGGGATATGTCAATATGAAATATGTATAATCATATGCGGGGCTTATAGCAAACTATTGCTTCATTAACTATAAGTTCAGCAGGCATAGTCATCATTGGCTTATTATTTACTGCCATGGTGGATGATGCAGCACGGTGAAAATGGAAGGCACAGAGTAGATCATATAAATTTGCTCAGGGACAAAATAATGTGCTTAATTATAAGGTGGCATAAGTATATTCATTAAATGTGCAGTTGTTATGTAGTAGTTATATAATCCAATGAGAAAAAATCTCTT
This sequence comes from Sesbania bispinosa, assembly GCA_026901365.1. NCBI lineage: Eukaryota > Viridiplantae > Streptophyta > Magnoliopsida > Fabales > Fabaceae > Sesbania > Sesbania bispinosa. Next base: position 468,331 of record QLOH01000526.1, on the reverse strand, counting down.
CTATATCATTCACTCTTTCTGGCAAGAGTGATAATGTAGATTATGGAACTCAGGGTAAAATTGCAATTGCAATAGGCTTGTCATGTCTTTTTGTTTTCTAATAGGTACTGCTACGGGTGTATATCTCGTACCAGCATTTGATCCTGCTGCGCTGCGGGTATATGCATGTCTACATCTTCTATAGTGCGTTTTTACTTTTAGTCAGAGTAATGAGAGTATAATTTGATGTCAAAGTGCAAACTCATATTACTTTGGTCCGTGAATACATTAATTAGTTTTCAAACGTGTGAACCTTTTTATAAATTCATGTTTTAATTTTACAAATTGGTCCTTTTCTCAATTTAGCAACATTTGCCAATGATGTAGATTGTATAGGCAATCATATAAACAACTTAATTAGCACCTGTTATTATTACATCTATAATTTTGTATGGTTAACGTGATACTTCAACTATTTTCTTATACATATTAATTAATAGTAGTTGATAAGAGGAAGGACCATATTAAAAAGACAGATGATTTTTTGAAAAAATGGACATATCTGATAACTAATTTATGCACATAGAAATCAACAACTTTAAGAAATTAAATTGTATATTAAGTCCTATTTATAATATTTTGGGTACAGTGTATTGTATTTATTTTATAGAGCTAAATATTTTTTTTATGAACATTAAATTTAGGGTGAGGGGTGCCCCAGTCCAAGGCAAGGAAAACTTTGGGCTCTTTGAGCACTTACATATGTACTTACATTTTACCTCACCCCAAGAAGACAAGTGGCGATTCGAATCTGCGATCTATCGTATATGAGATCATGTCTTGTTCCATTTACCAACTCCTTGGGATTTCTTGTTGAGAACAAGTAGTGCGATGAAGCCCAATAATGCAAATTTATCCAAAGAGTTTTTTTGTTGAGTTGAGGCACTACGTCCAATCTCAGCGTCGTAATTTTTTGTTAATACGACACAATATTTTTGGGTAAGATTCTTTGATCTTTGAGCCTTAATTATTATATTAAAGAAGAAAGAAAGACCACAGACATTAAATCAAGGTATGGATAGAATACGAATAGAATAAATGAGATGAGAAAGACATTTGGTTGTATGAAAATTCTCCAACTTCACTTTAGCGTAATGGATGGCAATTTAAACATAGATTCTAGTTGAGATAACAAATTCATACAACACAAATTATACAACAACTCATACAACACATTTTTTCTCTTTATCTCTTTCCATCATATCACCTATCACATCCCACATTTCTCTCTCTTCTTTCTCTTTTCTCTCTTTATCTCTCTTAATTGTATGTTATATAATTGTATTAATACGATTTCTCATTCTAGTTCTTGGTTAGAATCCAATTAGATAGTGTCACTATCAGTCAAATGAATTGAATTGAGAACAGAGGCAGGCAGGCAGGTTCAATGAACCTTCCTTACCTGATGATACTGTTGTGCTCTGCTCAACCTTAAAACCAAAACTAGTCTAGTCTAGTCTGCTTTGTGAGAATGGCGTTTTCGGTGTTTCGTCCACTGGACGAGAAGTCAGTGACAGAGTACGTAAAGGGCGTCCCTGCCCTGTCCTCCATGCTGGGCAACAACTTGGATGGCTTAACTGTCAAAGAGATCGGAGATGGTAACCTCAACTTTGTCTACATAATCGCCAACTCTGCCGCTTCCTTTGTCATCAAGCAGGTTCGTTAGTTACTCCAAATGAAAAACAAATTAAACTAACTAACTAGTTGGTTAATTTGGTGTTTGATTGATTTATATACACATAGGCTCTCCCGTACATTCGTTGCATAGGGGAATCGTGGCCATTGACAAAGGAGAGAGCATACTTCGAGGCGATGGCCCTCCAAGAAGAGGGTCGCTTATGCCCTGATCATGTCCCACAAGTGTATCATTTTGATCCCACCATGTCCTTGATCGCCATGCGCTACCTCCACCCTCCTCACATTCTTCTCAGGAAAGGTTTGATCGCTGGGATTCAGTATCCATTGCTAGCTCCCCACATGGCGCATTTCTTGGCAAACACTCTCTTCTTTACCTCTCTCCTTTTCCGTTCCACTACTCACCACAAACAGGATGGTATAGTATCCCTTCTCCTTCTTAATTTAATTTATACATATACTACATTAATTAATTCTTCTTCACAATTGCAGTTGCCAAATTTTGTGGGAATGCGGCGTTATGCAGGCACACCGAGCAGGTTGTTTTCTCTGACCCTTATCAAATTTGTGAGTATAATCATTGGACTGCTCCTTATCTTGATCAAGATGCTGAGGCTCTTCGCCATGACAATCTGCTCAAACTTGAAGTTGCTCACCTCAAATCCATGTATGTAATTTTATTTTAAATTAATTCTATTTTCTGTTAATAGGAAGGAAGCAGTTAGTTAGGCTTAGCTGTTAGCTGTCAGTTTTTCTGTTAGCTTTTCCCGCGCTTGCTTCTAAATACTCTCTTAAGAAGTAATTAATCAATGACAATCATTTCTCTCCATTCTCTGATTTTCTCCGTTATTTCTCTTTTCACAGTATTAATACTCACTCATCATAAGTAGTATATAGTCTTTTAATTTCCTATTATATATTTCTCTCTGAGTGTAAGCGTGTAAGAATTTTTATTAATTAATTCCTGGATCTAGGTTCTCGGAGAGGGCCCAGGCACTGATCCATGGAGATCTACACACTAGTTCTGTGATGGTTACCCAGGATTCCACTCAAGTTATTGATCCAGAATTCGCATTCTATGGACCCATGGGTTTTGACATTGGTGCATTCTTGGGAAACTTGATTCTGGCTTTCTTCGCTCAGGACGGACTTGCTGATCAACTCAGTGATCGAAAAGTACGTCCCCTCCTCTCTCCATAATCTTAATTTCTATTATATTCGGTTAGACTTAGAATCGATCAAGAGATGGAGTTCTCAGTGAAAAGGTCAATCACAAGGTAATCCTAGTTAGCATCTGGCTTATTCATTTTAGTCAAATTAGTGCTTTAGCTACAATACAGCAGGATATGAATTAACTAATGAATGCCACACACATATATATAAAATTAATGGCGGCGTTGCAGATTAGATTTCCTAGCTTGTCTCAAACGAGCGATGATCGATTCGATGTTATATATGCAGGCATATAAGGAGTGGATTCTTCAGACAATTGAAGACACTTGGAATCTTTTTCACTGCAAATTCATTGCACTGTGGAATGAGCACAGAAACGGTGCTGGTGAGGCATATCTTCCTGCAATTTATGACAATCCTGAGGTTCAGCTTCTTGCACAGAAGAGATACATGACAGATTTGTTTCATGACACTCTTGGATTTGGTGCTGTCAAAATGATAAGGTACGTGATCAGTGAATTAATTAATTATGAGACTCACTATATAGATTAATCTTATATAATTTTCAAGTGCTTGATCAGTCTTTTTTATACATATATATATAATCATTGAATTTGTTTGACAGGAGAATTGTTGGTGTGGTACATGTTGAGGATTTTGATTCCATTGCGGATGCTGTTAAACGTGCTACCTGCGAACGGAAGGCACTTCATTTGGCTAAGATGCTTCTCAAAGATAGAAGAAAATTTGAAGGCATTGCTCAAATTGTTTCAGCAATTCGGCAATTCTAGCTAGCTACTATATATTATTAATTGACTCTCAACATCATGTATAAGTATAAAATAAAGAGTTTCTCTCACGTCGTTAATAACACTTGCTGATTGTGGAAATAGAACCCTAAATCAAATTCATAAACATTGGTCATTTTCACGATAGATCAGTAGATCTACATCAATTCAACCGGTACATTAATTAATTATTAATTAATTAATTCCTAAAGGTGATGTTTTGCCTTCCTATTCATAAGCATGGAACTATTAAAAGAAAAGGGAAAAAAAAAACTTAAATCAATTTCTATGGATGAGGCACCGAAATTTGCCTGAAAGCCGAATGATCTCCTGGATAAGGAATACGCAGCAGCATATATGGTCATACGGTTTTATTTTCTGGAGTACTGTACGGATTGATTCATTTTGTCATTTGTGGATGAGCTCAAGCTCAATGCTCACAAAATTACAAATTTTTTAATAGAATATCATGAGATATACATATATAATTTTAATTTTTAACAAAAAAATGAGGGAGGAGAGATGAAGGGTCATGCTAGCATGCTTTTCACCCGTATAGAGAAAAAAAAAAGAGGAAAATAAAGGTTGATTCAATTAATACTGTTTCATTAACCTCGCTGTACCGTTTTATTTTTCTTTTTACATTATATTGAAGAGAAACAATATTTTTTTCTTACAATAGAAAAGTATACAAAATATAAACTACATATTATAAGGAATTGATTTCAAATTGGTAATTCAACTAAAGCAAATTTGTAAACCTGGGAGTGACGCCTTGCTTGCCTCTCCAGCTAGCTTAGATAAATCATCTTAACTATAAAACCCTGCTCGATCACTTGCTTAAGTGAGATGGATTTGTATAATGAGATGTACTGCAAATGCCTATAGACAAAATTAAAATAAATTGGAAGAATTTCATTCATCATTCAATGACCACGTCCTCTGTGGCTTGGCCCAGAATAAGCCCGGTTGATTATTGAAGTTATGAAGGAAGGAGCAGATTGATCTCTAAGAGTAAGAGGGAGGGGTCTCATGCCCTCAACCTTGATGGAGTAAGAGAGCAAGACCAAGAAAAATATTATTATGACTGCAAGAAGAGTATAACCCTTGTTCATTTTTGGGACTCGAATGGTTTGGCGGTGCATAATGAGATTGAGAGATCACCAATGTTATATATATAATTATATGATATGCTTGAGGATTAATAATTTATTAAAGATTGAGGAAAGGCATGTTTTGTTTTTTGACTTTAGTTGTTGCATGTGGCTCTGGTGGCGGAGTTGGAAGGTTAGGGCGGGTTGGATTTACATTTTCATTTTCTGTTTCTATTTTGTGTTTTTATTTTGTTTCTTATTTCTTGAAATTTTATAAAGGAAAAACTGAAAATACTTAAAAATTAAATTTTTATTTTCAACATTTCCAATTTTTTCTTTATAAAAATTCAAAAAATAAAAAATGAAAATAAAAAATAAAAATGCAAACGAAACTGGTCCTTATTCTCTTCTCTCCGTGCTTTGAATTTAATGTTTGAACGAGCTACACCAAAAACGGCAAAAAGTAGTTTATATGAAAGAAAGAAATAAATAATGTATAATTTTAAACGTAAAGGACACGGACACGGGTTATTGACTGTTGAAGGATTTATTTATGGCTTGTACGTACACTATAACATAAAAAAAATTAGGAACAAGTCAATTAGTCAGACAGAATATTACTGTGTGCATTGCAGTTGGTGGATGTGGGCTTTCAACTTCAAACTTATTTTATTTTACTTTACTATTTAAACCTAAGCTACCAAATTCTTTCTTTGACAATCCAGTGTCTTTCCTCTCCATTGAGATGGATAAATATATTACAATTTGATTGCTTTTATACTATATTTATAATATGACGGACCATTTTTTTTAATGAGTTTTCTCCGGTCCTTTCATTTATACTGATTCTCAACCATAATAATAATAATAATAATAATAATAATAATAATAATAATATTTAAAATGACATTATTATAAATTGAAATTTCTTATTAGCTAATTAATGTTCATAAAAGTGAGAAAAACTGATTATAATAAGATAAGAAAATATTTTTAAACAAAAATATTTAAATGCTTCTAATATTATTATTAATTAATTATTAATATTTTTAAATTTTTTGCTAAAGCATGTTAGTAAATAAAAATATTTTTTTTTTAAAATCTTAAAGTAAAGAACATATATTTAGGGAGAGGGGAGGTGTCTTCCTTTTAGGACTCAACCTCCTTTTCCCATTAGAGGACTTTCACTCGCTCTCAATCTCAAAGCATTGCGCGATACACACAGCACCAACCACACAGGGTGGTAGGGGTAAGCAATTTTTCACTATCGGATAGAATGATTGTATTTTATACAGTAACTTTTATAACAAAGAAAGAAATAAAAAGAAAGCAAAAGAAATGTGAAATTTGATTTGATGATGATTTGATCGAGAGAAATTATTATTATATATTAAATTTAATAATACTTATATTAATGAAGGTGTTTCATTACTATGATAATTGATACTAGTAGCAATTAATCTCTTTATAATATAATCAAATACCCTGCAGAAATTGTTTACCTTATCCATCTTGACTTCCGAGATTTGCCGCCATTTTAGCTTTACGAATTTGTTCCAAATCTTGACGAGAAAAAAAAATTGCTCCAAATCTTGACAGAAAAAAAGAAAGAATTTGCTCCAAATCTTAAAAAAATTAAAATGCTAGCAAGTACCAAGTTATATATCTCCGACCAAATTATAGTATTTTTTAAATTCCTTACTTTTATTGAAGTGAGTCTGAACTATTCCTAACTCGATTTAATTTGACTCACTTTTCAATAATAATAATAATAATAATAATAATAATAATTACTATTATTATTATTATTATTATTATTATTATTATTATTATTATTATATGTGAATTAAAATACCAGCTTACACAAGCATAAGCCAAACTCAAAATGAATTTTACTAAAGTTAAAAGCTACATATTACTCCATTTAGAGATAATAATTAAATTCATACAACCAAAATATATAACAATTTATACAACACATTTTTTCTCTATATTTCTCTATCATATCATCTATCACATCTCATATATATTTCTCCATTTTTTCTCTTTCCTCTCTTTAACTCGGATCTGGATTGTCTACAGCCTCTGCAGCAGACATCAGCTACGGAATAACTACGGAATTAAAATCCATAGCTAATCTGTAGCTATTTGGTAGCTAATGTCTGTTGCAGTTGCATGGACTACAGACAATCCTTACACCTTTAACTCCCTTAGTTGTAGGATTGTATCAATTTTATTTTTCCTCCATTTATACCTAACGCAAATGAAATTTTAGGATTTTTTTTTTGTATATATCATTTACGGAAGACAATTATGTTTAAGTCGGGTAGAACTTCTATAAGCGATAAAACTCCCTATCCAAGTATTTAACACAACTGCATATATCTAAAGCTCGAACTTGAGACCACTGATAAAGCTAGAACAACCCTTTATGTTGATCAACGCGCTCGATAGTATATGAAATTTTACGGTTTGATCACTTCTTTTAAAATTTAATGGATAAAATTTAAATATGGTTATTAATTAATCAATGGTTAAAATTGTGATAAAATATATATAAATATAATAAATTATAAAAATTCACTCATTACTTAAAATTTATCCTCTAAAGTGCATGTCGCACCTTAGAGTGGTTAAATCTAAAATTTTCATCTATTTTATACTCCCTTCATTTAAATTTGATTGTTATTTGACGATATGCATGTAAATAAAGAAATATAATCAATGCTCTATTTTTTTATAAAAAATATTAATTAATTTTTTATTATATCTCTTATCCTCATATTAATCAAATTTTCACTCTTTATAGTTCTCTTTTAAATTTCTCTCTCATATCAATTATTAAGAGTACAATTGAAAAAAAAAAGTATTTAATTGTTTATTGGTTTTATAAAGTGACAGAGAATATAAAACAAAGAGAATTTGCTAAAACAACACTCAATAGGAAATAGGAAAGGATGGTGGAAGACATTTACAAAATATTTACAACTACCTCCACCTCAAAAAGATAAATGCATGTTCAAATCTGCCACCTATATATCAAATGCTATAAAAGAATAAAGCTTTTATGTATCAAACAATCAGGACTTTTGAAGTTTTTATTTTTTTAAAGGGTGACTTCCACTTATGTTGTTCCTAAGTGTTTTGGATTAGGTCAAAATGATAAGTAACCTGGCCAATATGGGATCCCTTTGGGCCAAGTCAACCTATCCCTTAACTGAGATCAAGGAGTACCCTAACATTCCAAGTCTAGCCTTCATCCTCGTCACCAAGATGAACTTAAATCCCTTATGGGATAACATCTTGCTAACTACTTACTTTCAATTGGGACCCCTTGCATTTAATGTAAATGCACTTCTCATCCATTTGTAAGGCTTTCCCATTGCACAAGCTAAATTACGGAAAACGTCAGTTATAATGTGATATTACCAAAGTGATTGAGAGATTAACACCACTCCACAGTCCACACCTATAAATCACCTCAAATATATATGGTCCAAGTACGCTTCTTTTAATCTTGCCAACACATGTTCAAATTGTCTCTGACTTGAAGTATTTTTACATGTACCCTTCACTTTCACCATTATGGAGATGTTGTTCTCGGAAAGTATCCTCCATTCGATCACCAAAGGGACATGAAGATTTAAGTCGGACCAGTGTTCACATATTTATTATTGTCAATGATAGAATCACACAATCACATGTATTAGATTTTTCAAAAATGTCTATTTTATTAAGTAGGGTTGGTATTAATTTTTGAATTGTCTCTGAAATTTAGTTTATCCTATATTTTTTTCGACATTTTTATAATAAAAAAGTGCACATCAAAATTTTGTCTACATTAATATGTGTTGTAAGATCATTTTCGAAGTTGCTTAATTAGAAGAGTTGCTTAACTTAAAAATTATTATTTTAATGTGGGTCCCACAAGTTGATTTGTTTAAAAATGGGTAAATTTGTAAAAAACTCAACTTGTGGGACTCATATTAAAATAATAATTAATTTTTTAAGTTAAGCAACTCCAACGTTGAGTTGTTTAAAAATGGGTAAACTTTTAAACAACTCAACTTGTGGAACTCATATTAAAATAATAATTTTTAAATTAAGCAATTCCATGTTGGAGTTTCTCTAAGACATTTCAAAGCTCAAAACTAATAATATATAGTCTTTGACATGTGATTTTCGTTAAAATGAGAGCGAAAACGGTTAAAAAGTGCCTAATAAAATAAGTTTCAGAAATGGTGTGGGGAGGAGGGAAAGTGTGAAATCAGAGGGGTGGGTTTTAAAGAAATGGAGTGGGGAAGAAGACGGGGTGGGGAGGGGAAGAAAGGAAATACTTGTGGGTTTTCTGGCGGTTTAAGACCGCCAAAATTTAAAAAAATTGACACGTAGGAGAGAGAGTATGACACATCAGCACCCAATTGAGATGAGGGATTAATTACAAAAAAAATTGGGAAGATGCTTTAACAAAAAAAATATATGGACTAAAAGTAAAACTCACCTATTTTACAGAGACCAAAAACATATTTTACCCTTAAAAAATTAAATTGGTCAAAGCACAAAATTGAAAACCAAAATTAAATCTATTGACATAAGTGTTGTTACCATTTTAGAGTGTGTTTGGTCAAAATTTAAAAAAAATTGGCACGTAGGAGAAAGAGTATGACACATCAGCACCCAATTGAGATGAGGGACTAATTACAAAAAAATTGGGAAGATGCTTTAACAAAAAAAATATATGGACTAAAAGTAAAATTCGCCTATTTTACAGAGACCAAAAACATATTTTACCATTAAAAAAATTAAATTGGTCAAAGCACGAAATTGAAAACCAAAATTAAATCTATTGACATAAGTGTTGTTACCATTTTAGAGTGTGTTTGGCTTGCCATTTCAGCTAACTGAAAATAGAAAATACTAGCTGAAACCATTTCAACAGTGTTTGGGAAGGTAACTTTTTGGTAGCTACAAGCTTTTCTCAACCAGGTAGCTTTTTTAAAAAGGCTCCAAATTTCAGCTACTAGCTGAAATTTAATTACAAGTTTAACCCTCAACCACCCGCACTTATTATTATTTAATAATTAATGTTGTCCTTAAATGTCATTTTACCATTTTCAACTAGTTTTACAAAACACATTCAATAGTTTTTCAGCTTTCAGCTAGCTTTAAGCTTTTAGCGAGTTTTTTAACTTTCAGCTAGCTTTAAACTTTAAGCTTTAAGCTAGTTTTTCAGCTAGTTTTACCATACACACTCTTAATCTCTAAAAAATGTAAGATCAATCAATTTAATTTCTCAAAGACTGAAAAATGAAAATATTGATCAATTTAATCTATAAATTGATGTTAAAAAAAATTAAATTAATCAACATTTTTTCTAAGGATCAAAATAATAATTCCTATTTTTCAAGATTAAATTTACCAGTTCTAAGTTCTATAACTTTCAAAGACTAAAATAGTATTTACTCTTACATTTTTAGTGGTTAAGTATTCAAGAAATTAATGGAATTTATTTAGTATTGCTATTTACTCCGTGAGATACAATCCACACAAGATCTACGAAGCATTTGATACCGTTAATTTATGTTTTTAAATAACAAATTAAAGTATGCTTCTAGGGTGTTTCACTACATGGGTGTAACACCGGTGTTTCACCCTTTTTTACCTGTTCTAGTAGGTTTTGTTACCTGTTAGTTATAGTTTTTAAAATTGCAAATAAGGGTCTGAATGAATAAAAAAGATTTACTCATTTAATTGTATTTGCTTTTATATTTTTCATTCCTGTTGCTTTTTTTCTCAGAAATTTATGACTAAATGCTAATCAATTTAATTGCTAAAGAAGGAATTTAAATGTTTAATAAAATAATGTGAACAAGATAAATACAAACTGATAGATTTGTATCGATAAGTCACGTCACCTAAAGCATTTGAAAATAACGTTCCTATTAATTAACTAATTGAAGCTTTCAAGTTTGAAAAACTATTGAATGTATCTATCAAATTAAATGTGAGTCTTGCATATGTCATGACGTGTTCAATTGCTTTTCGAAGTATTACTGCAAAGCATGCACCCTTTAATCATGGGCTTTAGTGGTGGTGACCATGCAATTCGTCGTGTAGATGCTTCAGCTGTTGCGCTATGGATTAATGGGATCGTTGATTCTGTTTTGGATATTACTTGCTGCATAGTAATTCTCTTTCTCTGAAAAACATACACGTTTCTATTATTCCAAAGAGCCCATAAGGTGCTGAAACTACCCCAGTAGAAAAGCTAGTCATTTGTATTAAGGAGAGGGAGCAACCAAGTTCTAAAATCTATTTGGTTCGCTGGATATATTAATCACAATCTTTGTTCTGGATGCAAATAGAATGCTCTAAAATATGATGAAAGTATGATAGCACACATGAATAAAATAGCAGAGGAGAAACATCTTCATGTGTGAAAGGTTGCACCAGTTCCAGAATGTGGTAGCATCAAAGATTGTTCCAAAGGAAGGCGGAGGGAGAGAAGACGCTCCCGCCCCATGTATGAAACCGAGCCCATGATTACACGGAGGGACCTTGTAGAAATTTCAAAAACACTGCCTCACTCAGCATCTAATCTATCAACACGACTATTGATTAAAAAAAGAAAGAGATCTGATGAATTAGTTAGTTTTTCTGTTAGTCTTCTACCTGAATTAGTTAATTCTGTTAGTCGGGGTTAGTTGATTCTGTTAATAGGATCCCTGACTCTATATACATAACTATTGTAATTCCCTTGAGCAATTAATTTTTCGATTGATTCAGTTTTCTTTTCTTCTCTTCTTCCACAATGAAGAATCTTTTTTGTCTCTGTTGAATTTTGTCTTTCGTGAATTTTGTTATGGTATCAGGAGCACCTTTGTTTTCCGCTTCTGCTAAGTCTATCCTTCCATGTTAGCTTGATTGTTTCCATGGCAGATATCAAAGAAGACCCCTTTCTTTCACCATATTACATCCATCCTAATGAAAACCCCGCTTCTGTTCTCATCTCTGTTCTCTTGACCCCCAAGAATTTCCATACATGGCTCGAAGAGATGACTCTCGCTCTTAAAACGAAGAACAAATTTGAGTTCGTTGATGGATCGATTAAGAGGCCCTCCAATGATGATAAGAAATTTGCTGCTTGGGATAGATGCAATACCCTCGTTCGTTCTTGTCTCAACAGGTCCCTTGACCCCTCTATCGCACACAGCGTCCTATGGATCCAGAATGCATATGACATCTGGAAAGATCTTCGTGCCAGGTTCTATCAGGGGGATGCCTTCCGCATTTGTGACCTTCAAGAAGAAATCTATCGTTCTCATCAAGGTGAGCTATCTATCACTGATTATTTTACGCACATGAAAATTCTTTGGCAAGAACTTGAACAATTTAGGTCGATTCCTGCATGTAAATGTGGCTTCCAGTGTCCTTGCAAAACCTATAGAGAGAATGATTACGTTATTCGGTTTCTTAAGGGCTTGAATGATGAATACACTGGGGTTAGGTCTCAGATCATGCTCATGGAACCCTTGCCCGATATCAATATAGTCTTTTATCTTCTTTGCCAACAAGAAAGAGAGATTGGAAAGATTAATGAGGAACCTAGAATTCTCACTAGCACTGCTTCTTACAGTAAAAATAAGAATATAGAAAGATCTTCAAAGAACCGATCCTCTAATAAAACCTATGGGAAGGGATACACTAGTAAACATTGCACTCATTGTGGCTGCAATGGTCACACCATAGATAATTGCTTCAAGAAAAATGGTCTACCCCCTCATTTCAAGAAGAACAGCGTTGTCAACAACCTCACATCTCAAGAAGATAACAGCTGTGATAGTGATGATGAAACTGCTTCAGAAGGGTATGATCAAGAAAGAGCAGCCAAAGAAAAATCCCTTGACTTCACTCCTGAGCAACATAGGGGGCTCTTGGCTCTCTTGCAACAGGTTGATTCCTCTGAAAAGGGTCATCACAGTATTAATCAAATTCATTCAAGGCCCAAACAAACTCATTTTCTTCCTCATGATGAAATGACAGGTATATGCCTCACTTTTCATTCTAAAGGTAAGTCTAGTGACTGGGTATTAGATTCTGGGGCCACTGATCATGTTTGCCACATCCTTCTTATGTTTGATACTTACAGAAGAATAAAGCCCCTGATTATCAATCTGCCTGATGGAAGTAGTACTACTGCTAATATAGCAGGAACTGTTTTCATCAATGAGCATGTTTTCCTGTCTGATGTTTTATATATACCTTCTTTTAATTATAATTTGATATCCATATCTAAATTATGTTGTACCCTATCTTGCAACTTGATTTTCACTGATAACCAGTGCTATTTACACGATATGGACTCCTGAAAGAGGATTGGAGTTGCTGATTTAAAAGGAGGTCTCTACTCCATTAGGACATACAGTAGGAAGGATAGCAAACATGTTTTTAGTTCTATTGCTGATAATTCTGTAATCAATAACAACAATTCTGATTTGTGGCATCTTAAACTAGGACATCCTCCTATATCAAAGTATCATGTTTTAGAACAATATTTTCCTTCTGTGTACTTTAATAAATGCATTCTGCCCTGTGTTGCTTTCCATTTTTCCAGACAAAAAAGGCTTCCTTATAAATTGAGCAATTCATCTGCCTCTAATCCTTTTGACATTGTACATATGGACATTTGGGGTCCTTTATCTACCCCTTCCATTCTAGGACATAGATACTTCTTGACGGTTGTGGATGATAAAACAAGACACATATGGATTTTCCTCATGAAACTGAAATCTGAAACTTCTCATCTTGTTAAATCTTTTGTCAATCTTGTGGAAAATCAGTTTGAAAAGAAAATCAAATGCATTAGGTCTGATAATGGACCTGAATTCCTCCTCCAAGATTTTTTTGCCTTAAAAGGGATAGAACACCAAAGAAGCTGTGTTGCGTGTCCTCAACAAAATGGCCGAGTGGAAAGGAGGCACCAACAAATCCTTAACACTGCTAGGGCTATTCTTATTCACTCTAACATACCTAAGATTTTTTGGTGTTATGCTATAGCTCATGCTATGTATATTATAAATAGGCATCCTAGCAAGGTTCTTGGTAATGTATCTCCTCATGAATTGATTTTTAATAAGGTCCCTAGTATAAATGATTTCAAATGCTTTGGATGTCTTTGCTATGCTTCTACCCTATCCTCCAATAGAAAGAAATTAGATAATAGAGCCAGAAAGTGCATATTCTTGGGTTTCAAGTCTGGAATAAAAGGTTATGTTCTTTATGACTTTAAAAATAGAGAAACTTTTATAAGCAGGAATGTGATTTTCTATGAATCTTTCTATCCCTATAAAAATGGATCTAAAGAAAACAATTACATTTCTGCTCCTATAGATAAACATAATGATTTTCTGCTTGAACCTTTGATTTCTAACCATGTAGAGGAAGCAAGCACTTCTTTTATGCAAGATCATATAGAACATAATGCTAGTCCTTCAACATCAACAGTTGTTGAGTCAAGCACTCAGAACAACAGATTTGAGGAGCAAAGACAAAGCCTGGAGGCTTCAGACAACCATTATGAAGTAGCAAATCTTCCAAGGAGATCAGCCAAAGAAAGAAAGGAACCAGCTTACCTACAAGATTATGCGTATTTTCTTCCCAATATAAATGATATTAAAAACATCACTCAACCTAAAACCTCCAAACATCTTATGAAAAATGTTGTATCTTATAAAAGGCTATCTCCTTCCTATAAAAATTTCTGTCTTGCAATTAGTACAGATTCAGATCTAGAAAGTTATGAGGAGGCAATCAAACATGATTGCTGGAGAAAGGGAATTGAGGTAGAACTCAAGGCTTTGGAAGAGAATAGAACTTGGACCCTTACCCCCTTGCCTCAAGGAAAGAAAGTTGTAGGGTGTAAATGGGTTTTTAAGACCAGAAGGAGGAGTGATGGGACTATTGAAAGGCATAAAGCCAGATTGGTTGCAAAGGGATTTACACAGACTACTGGTCTTGATTATACTGAGACTTTTAGTCCGGTTGTGAAAATGACAACAATCAGACTTCTCCTCCCTATCACTGCTCATTATGGGTGGCATCTACATCAATTGGATATAAATACATCTTTTCTTCATGGAGACCTCAAGGAAGAAGTCTACATGAAGATTCCAAGTGGTTTGAAGGTTGATGATCCCTCTCTTGTTTGCAAGCTTTCTAAATCCCTCTATGAATTGAAGCAAGCAAGCAGAGAATGGAACACCAAGCTCACCAACTTTCTGATCTGACATGGATACAAACAATCCATGGCAGATCACTCTTTATTTACCAAAATTTCTTCCAAGAATTTTACTGCTTTACTAATCTATGTTGATGATCTTTTACTGGCAGGTAATAATATAGAGGAAATAGAGGAATCAAAAAAGGAGCTTGATTCATAATTTTCTATTAAAGACTTAGGGCCTGCAAGGTACTTCCTTGGGCTGGAGATAACAAGATTCAGCAAAGGGATACACTTGTGCCAGAGAAAGTATGCCATGGATCTGATCAAAGAAATTAAACTCGAAGAAGCAAAGTCTGTATCTACACCTATGGATTATCACACAAAGCATAGTAAAACAGAAGGAGTCCCTCTCAAGGAGCCAGAAACTTATAGAAGACTCATTGGAAGGTTGTTGTATCTTACTCATACAAGGCCAGACATATGCTACAGTGTGCACAACCTCAACCAATTTGTTCATTCTCCCCTTGACAAGCATCTTCTTGCAGCCAAAAGAATCCTCAGATTTATTAAGAGAAATCCTGGAAAAGGAATTTTATTCTCAGCAAATTCTGATATGACACTTAGAGGATTTGTTGATGCTGACTGGGCTAGATGTCCAGACAAAAGGAAGTCAGTTACTGGTTTTTGTTTCTTTGTTGGGTCTAGTCTTGTATCTTGGAGAAGCAAGAAACAACCAACCATATCAAAATCTTCATCTGAATCCGAATACAGGGCCCTTAGCCAAGCAGCTGCTGAAGCTTAGTGGTTACATTATCCGTTGCAAGATTTGCAGGTTGCTCAGCCAGAACCAACAAGGATTTTTTGTGACAATTTATTAGTCATCCATATTGCAGATGAAGATTTTGTGACAATTTATCAGTCATTACATCAGAGAAAAGGTTCAAAAGGGGCTTGTTCATCTCATGTCAATATCTTCTTCCATTCAGGTGGCAGACATCTTCACCAAGGCTTTACCACCAAAGCTCTTTGACAAACATATTTCCAAGCTTGGACTTGAGGATATAACCAGTCCAGCTTGAGGGGGGTGATGAATTAGTTAGTTTTTCTGTTAGTCTTCTACCTGAATTAGTTAATTTTGTTAGTTGGGGTTAGTTGATTCTGTTAATAGGATCCCTGACTTTATATATATAGCTATTGTAATTCCCTTGAGCAATTAATTTTTCGATTGATTTAGTTTTCTTTTCTTCTCTTCTTCCATAATGAAGAATCTCTTTTGTCTCTGTTGAATTTTTTCTTTCGTGAATTTTGTTAAGATCGAATGGTTATAAATGGGTGAATCACCGGTGTTTCACCCTAAACGCCCAAATATTAAAATATCAGCGTCAAATGGTGAGTACATAATTCATAATAATTCGTGCCTGTTTTATTGTAAAACTTATCATTTTCCATTTTTCTTATTTCTTTCTTCGCCTATATCTTTCCACTACCCTTTATCGCAAGCAAGGGAGTTTATGCGTGTGAGATAAATTTGATAAACTCTTTTTTTAGAAAAAAGATGCAATTAGGCAGGTAAGACTGGATCGTCACGTCATGTTCATTCAAATGAAATAGTAAGTGCTTATTTGGTTTTCCATGGCAAGAGCTCAAATGTAAGTTGAGCCGAAAGTAACATAGAATTGCTTCTCACAAAACGGAATTCGCGTAATAGATTTTTAAATGGTAAATCAAGCATGATATAAAATAGTGCTGGACAGACAAATTAAAAATCTGCTTGAAAAGACTGGCAGCCGAATATTTGATCCGATTTAATTGTGGCACTGCGATGAAGTCAATAATTTTATCTAGGGATAATGAAATTAATATTTTAACCCAAATTACTTCATTCTTAACTGGTCTGAAACTAATCCAAATATCATAAACATTTATTTTAAATTATTTTACTATAAATAAATAAATAGTATTATTTTATGTATTTTAAAGTAATATAAAATAACATCATTTTAATAAACTTACTAAACAGATAAATGTGAACCTGACCAAAACTCAGTTCACCGTCAAAGAAAGTTAATTCAGATCAACTATAAAATTCTCAACCGAGACCGGACTAGATCTAATTAGATTAAATTTACTCAATTCTATTTTTATTCAATATTAACTTAATTCAACTTGTATAGGAGATAGGAAGTTAGAAAAATATTTATATGAAGAAACTCAATAATAACAATCATACAATGAATGATTAAAATTAAAATATAATCAAGTAATTTTTTTGTGTTATGTAATCATTAAATAATTTGTATTTTCATCATTCATGTATAATTGTATACTGAAGATTTACTTCTTTCACTTGTACAAAAATAGTTCTCTCACTTATACTTTTATGCAGACGGGTGGGGATTATGTAAGCAGTGTAGGCCGCTCTAGACAGGATTTATATTTCAAAAGTCAACCAAATGGTCAACCATAGCTCATTGGTCTTTTTTTTTGGTCGTATAGCTCATTAGTCTTAAACACTTCTTGGAAGCAAAAAACTAAAAGACAAATTCGCATCTACAACAAATAAACCGGCTAAAGAACACGAGTTACACGACGTTAAATCAGCTGCTCTTGGGATTTGGGTCAAATTTCTTCCCTTCACCGTGATTCGGACCTGAAACCCAATGGTTATATGGTCCGTTTGATTTACAGTTGAGTAGAAATTATTTTAGAAATGAATGGTTGAGATAGATTATGTACGCTTTACGAAGTATGTTGGACGGAAATGATTTAAAATCACTTTTTAAAACCATGGTTTTGTTCTACCACAATCTAAACTATTACAATCCGATTAGTATTTTAATGTTTTTTTTTACTATTCACTCGTGCAATATATTAATTTAATGTAGTGTGAAGTGATTACCTGCTATATACTTTTCTTAGCTTTTATTATTTTTATTGTTTAATTTAGATAAACTTTTCTTTAATAGATCTTTGTGTGAGATCTGATTACATTGTTGTAGTGCTTTTATTGGTTAATGTGACATTGGGATGCAACATTTATTTTTGGAATGATTGCTACTGTCACTAAATTTGAAATTTGCATCACATGGATTTTTTGTTTTCAAATTGTTTATATTTTTATTATGTAATTTATAATATCTAATATAAACCTTTACAAATCTAGAAAAGAATTTTAGTTTTAAGATTATTGTTCCTACTTTTGGAGTTAGCTTTATGGGTTATTGTGATTTTTGAAATTTTTAGACATAAATTTAGGATAACAGAGCCGGACTTTTTTTTCTTTTCAAATGCTTGTGTTTAGGCTAAACTGCTAAAGTGTATTATTTGAATATTCATCAATTGTGTCTTTATCTATCCTTCGCCGGTTACACTTCGATTACACATCGTCTTTGATTTTTTTTAGCATCTTGGTTTCCCATTTCATTTCTCTTATTTAATGTTGAAAAGCAAGGTATTTTTTTTATTTGCTGTGTTAGCTTTGTCTTCAACCAATTAATATGTTTTTTAAACACTATTATGTTGGCATTTGATGGTTGATTGAAATGGGTATAATTAAATTTTATATTTAAAAAGACTATTTGTCTCATCTCCAACCTAACTGTACCAATTTTTAATCACTTTCTGTTGGTGCTTTTTATTATCTAAGAGAAGTTCAACAACATGGGAAAATTTTATTATCGTTATGCAAATCTTTCTCCAGATTTTTTTTGCTTGGATATTATTATGGAACTCTTTTAAAGATGCTTTTTTATATTTGATGTGTAGCATGTTGGTGCGGAGACTGCAGGGGTGGTGGTTTTTATGCATTAGTTGCATCTTATAGAGGATTAGGCTTCAGTTTCAGAGATGAGGATGGACAAGTGTTACTGTTAGCTAATGCACTTTCCCATAGTGAGCAACAATATCATGTCACCACTGTAGAAATTGTATGCTTAAAAGATGGTTCCTTTTTCTTGCAGTAGAAATGCCATTCAACAGGGTAGAGTTTGAGATTGATAATATTTCCCTTACCCATTGATGAAGTGCGAGACAGATGGCAGTCTTATTTCCACATTTTAGCTTCACATTTTCATTTGGTTTCTTTGAAGTATGTTCCAAGATATTGTAATAAGCAAGTTGAATTATTAGCCAAAAAAAGCCTATTAGCTGGGGGATATAGTGTGAACAGAGGATGGGCCTCCTAATGTCCTAGATTTAGCCGTATTCAGTGTATCATTTTATTATTTTGCATTTGTTGATAGAAAGCTATGGTTTTCCCTTAAAAAGATGAAAAGAAAGAAAAATGGTATAGATATACGAGGCCATCTTGAATAATACCAACAATTCAATTTCCTTAGTCGTGTGCCAGTATTGTAAGCAATCTAAATTGTTTTCTTCACTTTCATATGGATTTAGAAAATTGAGAATGGATGAAAAAACATGGACTTGATTTCTATATAAAATTCTATCTAAAATAAAAAAAGTAAAAATTCATAATACTTAATCATTGTGAATGTATGGCCCGTGCATATGCACGGGTGTGACACTAGTTTAAAACAAACAAGCAAATAGTCATATAGCAGAAGTGACTTGCAAATTACAATACAGTGGCATGACACTTACACTTCCAAGGAGTCTCAGATTTGGCGTTTACGCCCAGTGGTTGCCCACAAGTTACGTCTAATTGGACTGAAAAATGGATGTCCCCAGACGTCAGAAAATTAATTGATCTTCTGCCTTCTGAAAGTCTGAGTTGCAGTCCTTCCATCTCACCGTGACCAACCCTGTCCATGTCCAAACGTAACTACACTCGTTGAATGAGGGGGCTAGATGTACAACTTCGGCCATGATTGAAACGTTGTGCATCTGTAGAAAGTACTATTCCAATAAACATCCAACTAAACGAACCAACCCTCCGTCCTATTTAGAATAGTTTACAATGAGATTCTAGATTCAATTAATTCAAATCGCATTGTCTCCATTATATACAAAATAAATAAATAAATAAAAGATGAATAACTATGTTTACCTACCAAACCAAAGTAACTACTCAGATGATGCTGAAAAGTGAAAAGTGACCTTTTTTATCTTAGCAAAACAGTAGTGTATTACACAGGCAGCTTATCTGTTGACTTTGTCATATTACGGTTCTCCGATATTACCAAATCCACCGATCCCAGCTGTAATTGCAACAATGAAGCTTGATTCAATAGTTAAGCAAGTGGTGTTGCAACCAGAAGCCAGAAAATCTCAATTCTGTTAATTTAAGAAATGGGGTAATACACAGGCTCTAATTCTATCATGTCTATAAAAACTACAATCCTGCCCAGTTTTATCTTATAGAAAGGACAGACTTGGATAGAAGAGGAGAGCGATGGCATTACAAAGAACTGATATCATATGAGAAAATGAAAAAAAAATATATATATATTGCTTATAGCTACATATGGTATTCATAATGCTAGAATAAATCTAATAATATATGGTGCAAATGCTAAAAAAACAAAGGACAAAACAACAATGCAGAACTACAGAAGAAACCATCCATTTGAACCAACTGGCTTTGATATACTTAATAATTAAGTCATTAAATATATATAACAGACCTAAATTATGATCAACAACCAAGATAGAAGACTTAACATAGGACAAGAAAAAAGATTAAAAGAACAACAAAGAAGTTATACAATATGTTTACCACAGCCATACAAGAAACGACTAAATATAAAAGTCAATGCAATAAGTTAATGTGAGAAGTTTAACATCACAAAAATGTCTTGTAGAACCAATGAATGACAAAGAAGGACTCATACATTTTGAGAAGAAAGTAAAATGCAAACAATGCGACATAGAATTGTAAATTTTTCAATCAGATGGATGTTTAATTAACTGACTAGAACTTAAATACAACATCCATTAAAATAAGCACATACGCTGCAAAAAATGCTTAGCTATCACGATAAAGTCAAACATACTCTGCAGGACATCATGGTGGATAGCAACGGTTGATTTGTGACCTGACCTCATTGGCTCATAAAGTCGAACCAGTGAATTTTGCTCAAGTTTCCCATAGTGGGAGGCAAGCATTTGACTATTCGAGTGCTACTATGATGGTATAAACAAACTCCCACCATAATTGTCATCAATAGCTGCCTACAAAGTTTGAGCCCGAGTATATTAAATATGTATTAGGGGAGAAAAGAGAAGTACATGATAAAAGGCATGTTTTTCAACTACACCACAAACACAGATATTTACATAATGAATGTAACAAGTACAGATATAATTTTCCTAATTACTATATTTACATTACACACTGAATCTAGACATTTACATTGGATCTAGAATTCTAGACACAATTATGCACTTCTCTAACAATATATTTATATTTATATATATTGTTATGTATTCTGCATATAGTACTATACAATTATACATCAAGTTAAAGTCCCACATCAAGAACCAAGAAAGCTTCCAATCATACACTAGTTATTAATAGCAAGGGGAAGCCCTTAAAATGCATGTCTTTCTTGTCCTCTTGCTGTATGTGGGCCATTGGTTCACATAAAGTACACGAGCCTCTTTCCTTGCTTTACTAAAAAAGTTGTTGGATGGAACCAGTAAGCCGAGTTGACTGGCAATCACCAGATTTTTGCTTTTATCCATTTTTACAAGAGGTTTTTATACCTTGACCAGACCAGCAAGGTGACCAGTTCCAAGTTCCAAGTCCAACAGGTTGAACCAATCGATTCAGTTCTCTTTTCTTAACTACGGTTTTCCCAATCTCAAACTAGATTTGTTACTTTTTAGCACAAGACTGTCAAATCCTATAGAACATTAACAGATTCGGCTCCTCTAAAAATTAGGATTTAGGAGTGCACTTTAGACTAGAAAGTACCAAGTTCTAACTGTTGAATTAGTCTAAATCAAGGAAGTGGATTTTATCATCATTGTTTTTCATACATGTGCGTATATTTTATCAAGATCTCACGATCTCATCAATTGATTTTCCAATCAACAATTATAACTTGGCACTTAATTTCTAAAGTGTATCCCTCATTTCAGAAGAGCTAAATTCAACATTAACATATTTAAGGTCTACAGATAATTCATGAAGAAAAATAGAAGTAACCATTTGTTAACAAACATGGTTACAGAAATTTGAAGATACACTTTGTGGAACTCCTTATTCTACATTTTCTATGAAAATTGAGTCTGTCCGAGGTGCCTGGACCAATTATTAATGATTAGCTTTTATGGTTGGGGAAGAAGTGAAGAGGCTAAGATTTAGTGGCAATTTTCAAGCTATGCCACAATTTAGTGCAATTGGTTGGAGCAAAACTTTAGCATTTTCACTGCGGAGTCTTTGGCACGTCACTTAATTTGTGATAAGATTAGGAAATTGCCATCTATTTGGTGTAAAGCAAATGTCCTATTTCATGGGATTTCCCTAACAAATATATTGAGGGAATGGGAAGCTTCGTTCCACTGATTTTCCTTTTCTCTTGAGTTTTTTCTGTTTTGTTCTTTTGTTGAGGAGTCCTTATCCTCCTTTCTCTTTGTAATGTTTTCTGTTCAACCTAACAAATTTCTTCTTCTATCAAAAAGATGCACTTATTTTAATTTTGAGAGAGTCATTTCTCTATGTACAAAGATTTTAACTAAGATACCAAATACAAGTTCCCTTAAAAGCATACATTTTGCTAAGTACAGACCAGGTCATCACTAGACTTCCATCCTAGTAAAATATTTCAGATGCCCCACCACATACCCCTGCATGCTGCCCTTTTTTGCCCCATTTTCATCCATATGGTGTTTGATTGACAAACAGTCAGTAAAAGAGGAGGTAAGCTGAAGGCATACCTGAAGGTATGGAAATACAGTATTATACACTTGCAGGAAAAATGGTGACTTTGCTGCAAACCTGAAAACAAGTTGAGTTACTCCAAAGTTGGTCATAAAATAATAATCCAAAAAAATCTAGGAAGTAAAATGACTGACTGCAAAACCACAACATTCACATTAATCTTTAATAACTGTGTTAATCAAAGTTGAAGAATAACATAATTCTCAGGAATTTACCAAAACACCTAGATCAATTCAGCTTCACTGGACATAAGCCTAAAGATGGTTGGTACAGACACACAGAAGCCAGTATATTACCAAAAAACTAACCTCGCATTTAATCCATGCAAAGCCTACTTCGGCACAATTTTTATTTTCACTAAAGGACCAGACTTAATCCAATAACAAAAACAAAATGGATCTAAATAAAATTTGTTCACTGAGATAGTTAGATACAAGGAAAAAAAGCACATAACTGCGTAGGAACAACAATTAACAAGTTCAATAGAGTACCATACTAATTTGCAAACTTTAACATACCTTTTTAAGAGCCGAAAACAAATATAAATCTCTTCAATATCACTTCCTATCTTCAGTTTGATATACTGCTTCAGTAGCTCACACATGATGTTAACAGTTTCATCAGAAATATGATGAACTAGGTTTAGCTGATGAAATTCAGATATAATTTGGTGCAAAAGTGAAGATAATGTACTAGTCAACCCAGATTTATAATACATTTCTGCAAGTTTTTTTAATATTAAGCAACTGCTGGCTGTAAATGTTTCAACCCATTTTGGTGGAATCCCAGCCCAAAGACTGACATTCAGAACATGATCACTTGATCCAGGGTTCTCAGAAGCTTTGAGACTGAATGACACCTGATGGTCCTCACTAGGAGGAACCACCGCAACATTGGAGCAAATCTCTTGCTTCCTGTGTGCAGGAAGCTGCTGAACAATGACAGCTTTCAAATCCTCAGGCAATTGTCGTAACACTGAACCATCAACTTGACTTAAAGAAGAAGGCAATAAATCATTTTTTTCAAAACTCGAATTGTGAGTAACCTTGAAAGGGGGTTCACACCCTGAGCCTTGAACTGCTTCACCTCCCTCCACTTCATGTTGCATTGCCTGGCAGTAAATTAAGATATATGTTGCTAAATAAAATATTCATAGAAAAATATAACATAATAACATATAACAATAAATACAAATAAAAGCAACCAAGATTAACATTTCTTCCATTTTAATGACTATACCTGTGGTATCAATTGCAATAAGCCACCAAAAACAAAAGGATACTACAAACAAGGATGATAGATTCAGTTCAACCTTATAATTTGATATTTTGATTAAGTCTACATGGAAGTTGTTGAAATTATAGAGATTTAGGTAGGGTAGGAGACAGGGAAAACAAGAATATTGAACAGGGTACTTCTCATACCAACAGTCACAAAAAACAGAGAAAATGACAATGATCCAGGGTTTTGGTGGCCAAGATTTGTGCACAGCTAATAGGAAGAAAAAAAGTCAATGAGATAACAACATCATTACAATAAAGTTCCAAATTTTAGGGAACTCGATAGGGGGATTGTGAAGGGATAGATCACAGGATGATACCACTTTGATATAATAAATACATTGAATCATATCATATCTGTTATAATAAAACCATTCATGTAGCTATACCCAACAGCTTAGTGCTCGTTTGGTTTATAGTTGAGTAGAATTGATTCTACAATCAATGGTTAAAATGAGTTATGCACGTTTTATGAAGCACGTTGGACGGAAGTGATTTAAAATTAACTCTGTGGAATTGATTCTGCATTGTTAGGTGTTAGATTGTTTGTTAGATTGTTATTGTTAGTGTATCATATGATAGATATGGGCTTGGGCCTATCACTATGTATATTTGTAAATACACTTATGTGTATATATATTATTTTCTGCTGTGTATTCTAGACACGCGGATTCTATCATATGTCTCTCATTTTCTCTTCATCTCAACATGGTATCTAGAGCCTAACGAGAGATAACCCTAGTCCGTGTCTTCCCAGTGGACCCACTGTCCATTGGTGTCAAATTTTTTCCGGAAACCGTGTCTCATTCCGGTTTCCGGTCCGCCCTTGTTGCCGTGTTATTTTTCCGGCACCTTTTTCTCTCTTTTCTGCCGCCGCTGTCGCCGTGAATCCAACCGGAATCACCACCATCGGACTCGCGCCGTCAATCCGAGTCCAACGCCGCCGGAATCGTGTCCATCGGAGCAACGACGCGTTTCTCCTACGCCAGCCGCCGTCAGCCGCGCGTGGAGGCGCGTCCGACCGTCGTTCCGGCCGCCCTCGCCGCCGCCAGACTCGCCTCGGTGTCCTCTATCCCGATCTGACTTTGTTTGTGAGTTTCAGGTCTCGTACTCGCGGGTTCTTCCTCTTTTGGCCGTTTTTTCCCTCTCCTGTGGCTGTTTCTCTCTCCTACAGTTGACCCATGGCTGCTACTAGGTCTGATACTCCCATATCCACTTCCGCTGCTCATCCAGTACCACCGGCTATCTTCAACGAGTTCCTTAAATGGTATGAGGATCGTCAGGCCTCCGGTTCCACTGCTTCTGATGCGCACACGGGTAATCCCTTTTCTGGTCTCACTCACTCCACCTCTCTTGGCCCTTGGGTTCTTGATTCAGGTGCCACCGATCATATTACTGGTAATAAATCCCTTTTCTCTACCCTTTCCACTTCTGGTTACTTACCGTCGGTGACTTTAGCTAATGGCTCTCAGGCCCCATCCCATGGTGTTGGTAGTGTCCAACCTCTTCCTTCTCTCTCCATTGATAATGTCCTTTATGTCCCTGGGTCTCCATTTAACTTATTATCCATTAGCCGTCTCACTCGTTCTCTTGATTGTGTCATTTCTTTTACTAAAGACTCTGTTTTCTTACAGGACCGGAGTTCGGGACGGATGATTGGCGCCGGATGTGAGTCTCATGGCCTTTATCAGCTTCGTACTTCTGCTCATGCTGGCTCGGTGGTGGATTCTCCCCTTCTCATCCATGCTCAGTTGGGTCACCCTAGCCTTGCCAAGCTACAACAACTAGTACCGAGTCTGTCTAAGTTGTCAACTTTGTCGTGTGAGTCATGTCAATTAAGAAAACATAGTCGTAGTCCATTTCCTAGGAGTGTCAATAACAGAGCTTCGTCTCCTTTTGCTTTAGTTCACTCTGGGTCCGAGTCGTATTAGGTCTACTTTAGGGTTTCAGTATTTTGTTACTTTCATTGATGATTATTCTCGATGCACCTGGTTGTTTTTAATGAAAAATCGTTCTGAGTTGTTTTCTATATTTCAATCCTTTTATAATGAAGTCAAAAATCAATTTGGTGTTTCTATCCGTGCTCTCCGTAGTGATAATGCTCGTGAGTATCTCTCCCATTCTTTTCAAACATTTATGGCTTCCCAAGGTATTCTTCATCAGACCTCTTGTGCATATACCCCACAACAAAATGGGGTTGCAGAGCGCAAGAATAGACATCTCATTGAAACAACTTGAACCCTTTTACTTCATGGTCATGTCCCTCAACAATTTTGGGGTGATGTTGTTCTCACTGCGTGCTATCTCATCAATCGCATGCCCTCTTCTGTCCTAAACAACCAGGTCCCTAACTCTATATTGTTCCCTCATCAGCCTCTCCACCCCTTACCTCCTAGAGTCTTCGAGTCTACGTGCTTTGTTCACAACCTTAGTCCTGGTCTTGATAAATTGTCTGCTAAGTCTCATAAATGTGTCTTTTTAGGCTTCACTCGGTCTCAGAGGGGATATAAGTGTTTCTCACCCTCTCTTCGTAGATATCTCATTTCAGCTGATGTCACGTTCTTTGAGTCTTCTCTCTACTTTGAGTCTAATTCCTTAACCTCTGGGTCTGACTTAGTATCCACCACCACCCCTTTTGTCTTTGATCCCTCAGACACGCCCATAGTGCAGGGAGATTCACCACCTCAGCCACCTCTACAGGTTTATCATCGTCGGCAACCTCCGCGCCTTCCAAATGGACCGCCTATTGACTCTCATCCGTAGCCAACTCCTCCGTCCCCTTTGGCCCCACCTCCTCCGGCCCCTTTGGCCCCACCTCCTGAGTCTGATCTCCCTATTGCACTTCGTAAAGGTATACGCTCCACTCGTAATCCTTCACCTCATTATGTCACTCTGAGTTATCAGAGGTTATCCTCATCCCATTATACTTGTCTCTCTTCCATTTCCTCTGTGTCTATTCCTAAAACTGCAGGTGATGCCTTAGCCCACCCTGGTTGGAGACAAGCTATGATTGATGAGATGTGTGCTCTTCAGAACAGTGGTACTTGGGATCTCGTTCCTTTGCCTCCTGGGAAATCAGTTGTTGGTTTTCGGTGGATATTCACAGTGAAAGTTGGCCCTGATGGCACAATTGATCGACTCAAAGCTCGATTAGTAGCCAAAGGTTATACTCAGATATTCGGGTTAGACTACGGTGACACTTTTTCTCCCGTCGCCAAGATGGCTTCTGTCAGATTATTTTTAGCCATGGCTGCTATTCGTCATTGGCCCCTCTATCCGTTAGATGTCAAAAATGCCTTCCTTCATGGTGACCTGTTGGAGGAAGTTTATATGGAGCAACCTCCTGGTTTTGTTGCTCAGGGGGAGTCTTCAGGCTTAGTGTGTCGTCTTCGCAAGTCTTTATACGGTCTTAAGCAGTCTCCCAGGGCTTGGTTTGGTAGATTCAGTACAGTAGTCCAGCAGTTTGGTATGACTCGGAGTGAGGCTGACCATTCTGTGTTTTATCGCCATTCAGCTGCTGGGTGTATCTACTTGGTAGTGTATGTTGACGACATTGTCATTACAGGTAGTGATCACCATGGCATTTCACAGATAAAACAACACCTTTGTCATCATTTTCAGACTAAAGACCTTGGCAGACTGAGATACTTCTTGGGGATTGAGGTAGCACAATCCAAGAATGGAATTGTAATTTCTCAAAGAAAGTATGCATTGGATATTTTAGAGGAGACTGGGCTAATGAATTCCAAGTCCGTTGACACACCTATGGATCCAAATGCTAAACTTCTACCAGGTCAGGGGGAGCCACTTTTAGATCCTGAGAGATACAGGAGACTGGTTGGAAAACTGAACTACCTCACTGTCACTCGTCCAGACATCTCTTTTGCAGTTAGTGTGGTAAGTCAGTTTCTTAATTCTCCTTGTGCGGGTCATTGAGATGCAGTCATTCGCATTCTAAAATATATTAAAGGAGCCCCAGGAAAAGGTTTGTTATATGAAGACAATAAACATACTCGAGTTGTGGGATACTCAGATGCAGATTGGGCAGGTTCTCCTACTGATAGGAGATCCACTTCTGGATATTGTGTCTTTATTGGTGACAACTTGATTTCCTGGAAAAGCAAGAAGCAAAATGTGGTGGCGAGATCCAGTGCAGAAGCAGAGTATAGAGCTATGGCTTCAGCTACTTGTGAGCTTATTTGGCTCAAACAGTTACTTGAAGAACTGAGATTTGAGGAGGTTACACAAATGTCTCTCATTTGTGATAACCAAGTTGCCCTTCACATTGCCTCTAATCCAGTATTCCATGAGAGGACCAAACATATTGAGATAGATTGTCATTTCATCAGGGAAAAGATTTTATCTGGAGACATTACTACTCAGTTTGTTAATTCCAATGATCAGTTGGCAGATGTCTTCACCAAATCATTGAGGGGTCCTAGGATTGATTATATATGTAACAAGCTTGGTGCATATGATTTATATGCTCCAGCTTGAGAGGGAGTGTTAGATTGTTTGTTAGATTGTTATTGTTAGTGTATCATATGATAGATATGGGCTTGGGCCTATCACTATGTATATTTGTAAATACACTTATGTGTATATATATTATTTTCCGCTGTGTATTCTAGACACACGGATTCTATCATATGTCTCTCATTTTCTCTTCATCTCAACATTAGGAATTTAACCAAACAGGCACTTAAATTTTGGGATAGTTGGTTCATGACATGGTATCAGAGCCTCTATGAATAAGTACTAAGAGTCCAATCCTTGTTGCCCCTATTATTCCAATAAAAAAAGGCTTAATTTCAACATAAGGTAGGTGGACCTGTGCATTGTCCATGCTTCAAGTCCAATGGACTCTTGCGTGAGGGAGCGTGTTATAATAAAACCATTCATGTGACTTCACCCAACGGCTTAAGTTTTTGGAATAGTTGGTTCATGACAATATCATATCATTCAATACTTATACAAGCCCACCAGATGTTGTTTCACCTTTATACTGTGCACAAGTGCACTCCTACTTTTTTTAAAATTAATGGTGGGTTGGGCCTTTAAGTAGATAGTCTTTACAGGTAGGCATTGGTCGGGCTTAATGTATTAATGATGGGGTTAATCTATAATATTACAATCAATAGGAAAAATATTGTTGAACTAGAATTATGGGTAAAAGTATGTCTAATAAAGTAATTGTTTTGAACACAACAAATTTATCCACACAGGTGTTAAGTGCCAAATATTAGATGTTTTGTTTGGAAAGAATGACACTTTTTGAGTTAATTGCATAAAGTCTTCAATTGATTTCCTCCAAATTCTAGAACATTTAAGTTAAGCAGTAATATATGAGTGTTTGTTATAATTGAAACCTTTTAATCCCAAATTTTGATGTTTAATTGCAGGAGAAATTAAAGAAGAGCAATCAGGAACCAAGAAGTAAAGAAGCAAGGAGAACAACAAGAAAAAAAATAAGTGTTGAAAATTCGCTTAAGCCATTTGAAATGACTTAAGCGAATTTTGTCCAGAGAAGGGGTGATGTTTCTGCCAAAAATTCGCTTAAGCCATTTCAAATGGCTTAAGCGAATTAGAATTCCTTCAACATGAAGAAAGCAATTCGCTTAAGTTAAATTTTTAGCTTAAGCGAATTTTCACTTACCCAATTGGACAAAACAGAATTTGAACGCAGTTTTTGTCAGTTCGACATTTTCTAAAAGAAGAACGAAGTCTCCGAAGAAGAACGAAAGCTGCGGAAGCTGAATCTTTGGTTTTTTCCTTCATCTCTATTGATTGTAAAGTCACCATGAGTGGCTAATCTCCTCTTTGGGATTGGATGTAAATCGACTCGAACTCGGATATATTCTGGTTATATTTCTATATAGTGATTTCGTTTCTATCAATATTGTTATTTTCGTTCTGTTTATATGTTCTTGATTCTATCTGATCAATAGATTCTAGATTTAGATTTTTGGATCTAACTGGAAAGTATTTCTGAAAATTCGATCTGAACGAAAATAGTCGATATATCGTTATACTAGAAATAGATTTCGATATATTGAATGCTTTAATACTTGAACTTAATGCTGGATGATCTATTGAATATATGAGGAATCAATATTCAAGAGATTAATCTTATGAATTTTATATGTGAGGAATCAATATAAATGACCATTGTGTATGCATCTATATTGATAGTTACAAATGCTATATATTGATATACAACCAGAATATAGAAGAGGGAGATAGATGAAATTCAATCCCAGTTCTCTCACTGATATCTCAATTCAAGTTTTATACTCTGTTTTACTACTTGCTAGAATTTTACTTTAAATACCTATATCAATCATGAAACAAAATATTCTCTTTTGTATATATTCACTTTTTGAATTAGTGAAATTTTGAACTACCAACTCCTCGTGGGATCGACACTCTGAATTATTTTCATATTACTACAGTTGACTAATAGGTATACTTGTCTAGGAAGCCAACAAGTTTTTGGCGCCGTTGCCGGGGAGCGGTGTCAGTTAAAAGTTTATCTAGTTCATTAAGTATTGTGAATAATTTTACCTTTTTAGTTAGTTTTTGTTTATACTTTCATCCTTGTGCTAATTCTTGTTTGAGTTGTGTTGATTTATGTTATTGAGAGGTCAGGTACCTGAAGACCAATTAGAATTTGACCCAGAAATTGAGAAGACAGCTCGTGAGAACAGAAGTAAGCACAGAAAGAAAAAGAAACAAGGACAAGTCACAGGAGAGTCTTCTAATACTCCCAACACACCAAGTCCTGAAAATCAAAGGACAGAAAACATGGCTGGAGAAAGACCAAGAAGAACACTGGGAGATTATGCCTTACAACAGGGTCCCAGACATTTTTCAAGCATTGTAGTACCAGCTGCAACAAAAGCAATTGAAATGAAGCCTGCATTCCTGAGCTTAATCAGTGCCCATCAGTTTCATGGAATGGATCATGAGGATCCATATACCCACCTTTCTACTTTTTATGAATTAATTGCAACAATGGGTTTTGAGGAAGAGGACTTAGAAAGTGTATACTTACGTTTGTTTCCTTTCTCATTGGCAGGAAAAGCAAAGGAATGGCTTAAATCTCATCCTAATCAGAGTTTGACTAGCTGGAGTGTAGTAGAGGCAAAATTTCTGAATAGATTCTTTCCGCCCTCTAGATACATCAAGGCTAAGGCAGACATTTCACAATTCAAGCAGGACCAGATGAATCTTTATTTGAGGCATGGGAAAGATTCAAATCCTTGCTGAGGAGATGTCCCAACCATGGATTTGAAGACATAACTCAGCTGAATACATTTTGCAATAGTCTCTTGCCTGATACAAAAATGATTTTGGATGCAGCAGCTGGAGGAACTATGTTATCAGTAGATGCTGAACAAGCCACAAGAATCATTGAAGGTTTAGCATCTGCTGATCAGCAAGCTCAGCGTGAAAGGGGTACAGTGCAAAGGAGAGGAGTGCTTGATCTGAGTACTACTGATGCTATTCTGGCTCAGAACAAAATTCTTACACAACAGATTGAAGCACTTACAAAGCAAATGTCTAAGCTTCCTCAACAATTACATTCAGTGCAATCTGGTCCTGGTCCGGTACAACCTTTAATTTGTGATTTCTGTGGAGGTGACCATCCAAATGGTCACTGTTCTTATCAAGAAAACCAACAGGAGGAACAAATCAATTATATGACCAACCAAGGAAGACCAGGTAATTTCTCTACCAATCCTAATAATTATGCTAACAATTTTTCGCAGGGGTGGAGAAACAATCAAAATCAGAATTTTGGATGGAGACAGAAAGCTGGACCTTCTAATAGACAAGCCCCTTACCAACAACAACAGCAACACCATCCTTCTATGCATGAAAGAACATCAAGGTTGGAGGATACATTAGAGAAATTCATGCAGACTTCTATGTCAAATCAGAAAAATACTGAATCTGCAATCAGAAATCTTGAGACACAGGTTGGACAGTTGGCAAAGCAGTTATCAGATCAACAATCAGGACACTTCTCAGCCAACACACAAACCAATCCAAGGAGCATTGCAAATC
The DNA here is from genome assembly GCA_026901365.1 of Sesbania bispinosa. Classification (NCBI taxonomy): domain Eukaryota; kingdom Viridiplantae; phylum Streptophyta; class Magnoliopsida; order Fabales; family Fabaceae; genus Sesbania; species Sesbania bispinosa. Next base: position 436,184 of record QLOH01000526.1, on the reverse strand, counting down.
TATCACTACAAGAAGTGGAAGAGTTGTAGGTAGAGGGATTGGTGACAACCTGTTAGTAGAGGAAGAAGTTTTGGAGGAAAAAGAGAATGAAGAAGAGAAAAATGAGTGTGAGGGAGAGGAAGAACAAAATAAAAGTGAGGCTGTAAATAGAGAGTTGGAAAAAGGAAAAGAAAAAGAGGGAGAAGGGTGAAAGACAAGTGCCTCAACTGAAGAATCTACCTTACCCTCAGAATCCATCAAAAAGAGACAAGGAAAAGCAGTTTGCAAGATTCATGGATATATTTAAAAGACTGCAAATTAATATTCCTTTTGTAGAAGCAATGGAGCAGATGCCAACATATGCAAAGTTCATGAAAGAGCTCCTAACAAAAAAGAGAAGGTTTTCTGAAGAAACAGTGGAACTTGAGGCAGGGTGTAGTGCTATAATTCAGAAATCTTTACCACAGAAATCCAAGGACCCTGGAAGTTTCACTATTCCTGTTACAATCGGAACACTGCCAGTAGGTAAAGCATTGCTTGACTTGGGAGCCAGTATTAATTTGATGCCTTTATCTATGTTAAAGAGAATAGGTGATCTGGAGGTGAGACCCACAAGGATGACATTACAGTTAGCTGACAGATCCATGAAATACCCTTATGGTGTTGCTGAAGATGTTTTGGTTAAAGTTGACAAATTTGTATTCCCAGTTGATTTTGTGGTAATGGGTATAGAGGAAGATGTTGAGGTTCCTCTAATTCTGGGAAGACCTTTTATGAAGACAGCTAAAGTAATAATTGATGTTGATGATGGTAAATTGAAGGTCAGAGTACAAGATGATGAAGTTAACTTTAATGTATTTGAAGCTATGCAACATCCAAGGGACAAGCAGCAGTGTTTCAGAATGGATGTCTTAGATGAAGTTTTTCTAGCATCAAGAAAGCAATTGTCAAAAGCAAGTCCGCTAGAAAAAGCATTGATTGGTGTTTGTAATGAGTTTGATGAAGATGAAGAAAAAGAAATTGATGAATTCTTAAAACACCTGGATTCAACCAAGGAGATTGCACCAAAGGAATTAAAGTCAGAAAAATTGCAACAGGATTATAAATCTGAAAGTCAGAAGCTGGAGTTAAAGGTATTACCCCCTCATTTGAAATATGTTTTTCTTGCAGATGGAGGCAATAAACCAGTGGTGATAAGCAATACTCTGACGGCTTCTGAAGAAAAGAAATTGATCCAAGTGCTAAAGGCTAATGAAGGAGCAATAGGTTGGACTTTGTCAGATCTCAAGGGAATTAGCCCATCCTATTGCATGCATAAAATTCATATGGAGCAAGATTATAAGCCTGTAGCACAACCTCAGAGGCGGTTAAATCCAACAATGAAAGAGGTAGTAAAGAAAGAGGTAATGAAGTTGCTTGATGCAGGTATGATTTATCCAGTCTCAGACAGTGCCTGGGTCAGCCCGGTCCAGGTAGTTCCTAAAAAGGGAGGTATGACTGTTATTCATAATGATAAAAACGAATTAATCCCTACTAGGACAGTCACAGGTTGGAGAATGTGTATAGATTATAGAAAATTGAATCAAGCAACTAGAAAAGATCATTTTCCTCTTCCTTTTATGGATCAAATGTTAGAAAGGTTAGCTGGACAAGCTTATTATTGTTTTCTGGATGGTTATTCAGGTTATAATCAGATAGCAGTAGATCCAGAAGATCAGGAAAAAACTGCTTTTACTTGTCCTTTTGGTGTGTTTGCTTACAGGAAAATGCCTTTCGGATTGTGTAACGCACCAGCAACCTTTCAGAGATGCATGCTTGCAATATTTTCTGACTTGATAGAAAAATGCATTGAAGTTTTCATGGATGACTTCTCTGTGTTTGGTGAATCTTTTGATCATTGCCTCGAGAATCTGAATACCGTACTGAAGCGGTGTGTTGATACAAATCTGGTTCTAAATTGGGAGAAGTGTCACTTCATGGTCACTGAAGGAGTGGTACTGGGCCATAAAATCTCTGCTAAAGGCATTGAGGTTGACAAAGCAAAAGTGGAAGTCATAGAAAAGCTCCCACCACCAACAAATGTCAAAGGAATCAGAAGTTTTCTAGGCCATGCTGGGTTTTATAGAAGATTCATCAAAGACTTCTCCAAAATTGCCAAGCCACTTAGCAATCTGCTTAATAAGGATACACCTTTTAAATTTGATGTTGAATGCTTGCATGCTTTTGACTTGTTAAAACAGAAATTGATTTCAGCTCCTGTCATAATTGCTCCTGATTGGAATTTAGATTTTGAATTGATGTGTGATGCGAGTGATTATGCTATAGGAGCAGTTTTAGGTCAAAGAAAGAATAAAACTTTTCATGCTATACATTATGCCAGCAAAGTCCTTAGTGAAACACAAATCAATTATGCAACAACTGAAAAGGAATTGTTAGCTATAGTGTATGCTTTGGAAAAATTCAGATCTTACTTGATTGGTTCTTCTGTTACTGTATATACTGATCATGCTGCAATTAAATATTTGCTAAATAAATCAGATTCCAAACCAAGACTGATCAGATGGATTTTATTGTTGCAGGAATTTGATTTAACAATTAAGGACAAGAAAGGAAGCGAAAATTATGTAGCTGATCATTTGTCCAGGCTTGTGAATATAGAAGTAACCAATAATCAGACAGATGTGCAGGAAGAATTTCCTGATGAAAAATTGATGCTGATACAAGAAAGGCCATGGTTTGCTGACCTGGAAAATTTTAAAGCTGCTGGTGTCATGCCTGAAGACTTGAATTGGCACCAAAGAAAAAAATTTCTGAGAGAAGCACATCAGTATGTGTGGGATGATCCTTACCTGTTCAAAATTGGATCAGATCAATTACTTAGAAGGTGTGTATCAAATGAAGAATCAAGAAGTATCTTGTGGCATTGCCATAGTTCTCCTTATGGGGGTCACTTTAATGGAGAGAGGACAGCTGCAAAAGTCCTCCAATCTGGTTTCTATTGGCCCTCTCTGTTCAAGGATGCACACAATTTTGTTCAACAGTGCAATAATTGTCAAAGAACAGGTGGAATCTCACGAAGACATGAAATGCCTCTTAATACAATTCTGGAAGTTGAAGTTTTCGACTGCTGGGGCATTGACTTTGTTGGACCACTGTCATCCTCATTTTCCAATGAATACATTTTGGTAGCAGTGGATTATGTATCAAAATGGGTAGAAGCAATAGCATCTCCTAGAGCTGATGCCAAGACTGTGATCAAATTTCTCAAGAAGAATATGTTTTGCAGGTTTGGTACTCCAAGAGTGCTAATCAGTGATGGAGGTTCACATTTCTGTAATGTTCAACTTCAGAAATGTTTGGAACATTATGGTGTCAGACACAAAGTTGCATCACCATATCACCCACAGACCAATGGGCAAGCAGAGGTGTCAAACAGAGAGATTAAACGCATTCTGGAAAAAACTATGGCATCTTCAAGGAAAGATTGGTCAATGAAGCTGGATGATGCACTCTGGGCTTACAGGACTGCATACAAGGCTCCAACTGGTTTAACACCATTTCAATTGGTGTATGGTAAATCCTGTCATCTACCTGTAGAATTGGAGCACAAAGCATACTGGGCCTTAAAATTTCTCAATTTTGATCCACAAGCAGCAGGTGAGAAAAGAAAGCTTCAATTACAAGAATTGGAAGAATTAAGGCTCAATGCTTATGAGTCATCAAAGCATTATAAAGAGAAAATGAAGAGATATCATGATAAGAAGATTTTGAAAAGAGAATTCCACCCAGGGCAATCAGTTTTATTGTTCAATTCCAGGTTGAGGTTATTCCCTGGAAAACTCAAATCAAAGTGGTCAGGACCTTTCAGAGTCAAAGAAGTCAGATCATATGGGGCAATTGAATTGGAGGATCCTGAATCAAAAAGAAGTTGGGTGGTAAATGGGCAGAGGTTGAAGCCCTATCTTGGTGGTGAAGTGGATAGACTAGCCACAGTGATCGTTTTGAAGGACTTATAGTGAAACAGGCGTCAAGCTAAGTGACGTTAAACAAGCGCTTCCTGGGAGGCAACCCAGTGTTTAATTATGTTTTATGTTTTAAATTTCAATTTGGCATGTTTGAGTGTTTTTGTACATAAATGTGTGTATTTGTGTTTTTATGCATATTTGTGTGTTTGTATGCTTTAAGTTAATTTTTAGTAATTCATTGTCTTAATTGGGCCAAACAAGTGTATTTGAGTGTTTTGAAGTTATTCCCACTTATTTTGCATGAAAAAGAGTTTTTGTCCAAAATTGAGACATGTGGATGCTAAGAATTGCCTTAAAAGTGTTCAAATGTGGAAATTGAGTGTTTGATTTTAGATTGTGGTTAGGAAAGTGTGAAACTTTGTCAAATCATAAAGAACAATGTGTGGAGTGAATTAGGGGGTGAATTCAAGTCTAAAAGAGAGCTATAATCAAGAATTGAGTAATTGAAATTGGTAAATTTTTTTTGAAAAGTGCAAAAGGAATTGAAAGGCAAAGAGTCCAGAAAATTCGCTTAAGCTATTCCATTTAGCTTAAGCGAATTATGCAGACAAAATGAGAAAAAATTTTACTGTCAAATTCGCTTAAGCCATTTTAAACAGCTTAAGCGAATTTACTTTTAAAAAAATAGGGGGACTCTCTGCCAAAAATTCGCTTAAGCTATTCTAAACGGCTTAAGCGGATTTTTCAAAAGGAAACAGGGGGGACTCTCTGCCAAAAATTCGCTTAAGCCATTTCAAACGGCTTAAGCGAATTTTTCAAAAAAAAAAAAAAAAAGAGTTGCTCTCTGCCTAAAACTCGCTTAAGCCATTCCAAACGGCTTAAGCAAATTTTATAAAAGTTGCGCGCACTGGACAGCATTCAAAGGAGAAAACCACCATTTTTTTCAAAATCCCTTCTTCTCTTCTCGTGCGCGACAGCAACTCCCCCCAAGGCCTCACTTTCCTTTCATTTCAAACCTCAAATTTCTTACTCAAATCCCTACTTCCCTTCTCCAATCACGTTCCAAGGTAAGAACTCCATCATCTTTCCTCATTCTAACCGAGAAATTTTTGAAAGTTCTTGAAGTTTTGAACCCTAAGTTAGGCAATTTGCGAGTTAAATGAAATCTACGATAAATGCTTGAAATTGTTGAGTTGTTGATTGTAATGTGCTTGGGTTGATTGTTTATTTTATATTGGAATGAAAAATGCATGTTAAATTGAGTTATTGAATGTGTCAAGTAACTTTGCCTACCAAGTGTTTGATAAAATGTCTTATGCAATGTTACTTGATAAAAAAACAAAGTGCTTAGCTTTAGTGATTGTGTGCGATACAAATATGGAATTTGATTTAACTCTTTTACACAATCATAAAGATGCATACAAGGTTTGATCAAATGTGTTAATGAGATATCCATGATGCTTACCATCTTAATTACCTTGTTCCTAATTAATTGGGTTGCTTTTCATGATGCAAGTGGTTGCATACAAGGAATTTTATGCTTATTTGGCTTATTTTGCAAACATGCTTTGGTCTCTTGAAGTATGTTTTCAAAGAACAAATACATATTCCTTTGCTTTGGTTGTTGATAGAATGGGTGAATTTTGTGAGGTACTAAGCTTTGATGCATGTTCCTTTGCTTTGACAATTTTTATTGTCCACCAAGTGTTTGATTAAATGCTTCAATGAATTATGTTTGCTTGGTTATTTTAGTTCAAAGCTTTGAGTTCTTGGTTTAGTTTTACACATGCATAAGCTTGGAAATCCATATGGGAACTTGTATTAATTTGAATGATTTTAATTTGTTACATGTTGGATTTCCATTGAGCTTAATTAGTTGTTGTTTGTTGGTTAATTTTGATGTGCAGGAAATGGTAAGAACTAAGTCAACTGCAGGTCTTAACCCAACAAAATTCAACAAAGGCAAAAGGGCTAGAACTGGTACTCCTTCACCCGAAAGACCCAATCGCAACCTATTCAGGGATGAAAGAAGACAAGAAAGATATGTTGAAATTAAGGAATGGAAATTCATTCCTGAAAAGAAAGTGGATTTGCAACCCGGACAGTATGATGAATTCCTGGACATGTTAATAAAGAGAAATTGGATGAAATTAGCTAGTCCAATTCCAAAGTTTGATCCTGAAGTTGTTCAGGAATTCTATGCTAATGCCTATCCACATGATGGGCCTGGGAACAGAACTTCAAAAGTTAGAGGAAGATGGATCCGATATGACAGGGATGCCATAAATGAGTTCTTAGGTAATCCACTTACACTCAATGAAGATGAAACTTGCACTTATATGACTTTGAAGGGAATGAGATCCGGGTTTAATGAAAGGAACGAAGTTAGAAAAATCTGCCTCCCCCGCCATGGTTATATCAGAGCACAGTCTGGGAAGCCTTTAAAAATTCAGAGAAGTAGCATGACAACCACTGCTAAGATTTGGTCTACTTTCATCTTAGCCAACATCATCCCACTGGGTCATGTATCTGACATGAACCTAGCCAGATGTCATTTGTTGTATAGCATTCTACAGGACAGCTTCACTGTGGATGTGGCTCATATAATATCTAATGAAATGCACAGGTTTGTGAAAGCTGAAACCAATAAAAACAATACAATAGCCACAAGGACATTGGGCTTCCCTACTACCATAACAGCTATGTGTGAAGCTCAAGGGGTTGAGGTGAATCCCACAAGAAGAATCAGAGATCCTATTGATAAGGGATACATTGAACAATACTGCACAAGCCCCAATGAAGGAGCAGGCCAGCCACCACAGGAAGAAGAAGAACCTGAATGTCAATCTCAACCATCTAATGCTCAGATTATGGAGAGGTTTGACAGGTTGAGTTTAGAAATGCAACATGACAGGCTACAGCGCATCTCCTTGCATAAAGGACAACAATTCATTGTGGAGAAGCAGGGTTGGGATTCAGCACAGTTCCTTTCCTATGTTCAGTGGCCTGGGGACAGTCCATTTTTTCCGGGGGGGAGTGAAGCTGGAGCTGCTGCTACTAGTGGAGCTGGTGTCAGTGGAGAGCATGCTTTCGGAGTTGCACCTGGAGGAGACTATATTCCAGAAGCGGGACCATCAGGACCTGCTAATGATGTAGTTGATGCTGGAGATGGAGAGGGGCTATATCATGATGGTGATTTTGAGGAGGACTTTGACAAAATCATGAGGGGAGATTGATTAATCCCTTTGCTATGTTTTATTGATATGACTTGGTTTCACTTTTGATAGTTGATACTTTTTACACTGTTTGTGTTTGATATTTTGGCAGATAACTGAGACTGCAGTGTTTAATACTTTTGATAATTTCAGTTTGTGTGTTAGTTATTTATGGTTGTTTCTTGTTTCTTGTTTAAGTTATTTCTGTTTTTAGTTGTTTTATTACTTTGATTAGTCAGGATTTGTGTTTTAGTAATGTGAATATAATACTGATACATAGATATAAATACTTAGAAAATACTTTTTGGGAATGAACAGAAAAATTTTTCTTGAGGAGATTGGTTAAAAAGAAATCAGGATCCAGTAAGTGTCCTAAAGTTAGAACAGCTGAACAAACTGAACAAAGAAGTGAAAAAAGGAAAATGTGGTAAATTGCATAATCAAATAGGATTAGGACATTGGTGCATGATAATTGACCAAAATAAGCAATCATAACAATAGGTGATATAATCAAGGAAACAAGCCACAAATGACCCAGTGAGTGTGTGAATACATAAACAGACTGAGAGTTTCACTGTTAATTAGCCAGTTGATATTGCTTGAATTTCCTTTTTGATAATATCACACAAAAGGCATGGAAATGATTAAGGCAAGTTTTGTTGTATATAAAAAGCTTAGTGCCAAATAGCTAACCTATAAATGACCATTTTTTGTGCTAGCCCATTTGAGCCTAATTGTTCTTTGATTATGTACCTTGACCTTAAAACCAAAATATTATCCTACCTTTGCACACTAAAGGAAGGAGAGCATAGGTGCATATTATCATTTCAATAATAATGGGTTGGTGAAAGTGTGTATATAAAAGAAAAATGGTTTGGCTATACAATTTACTCCTTATTATATATATGTATATATTATAAAAAAAAAAAAAGAGAAGAAAGACAATGAAAATAAAAAGGAGTAGATTGAGAATGAAAAATTTGGTGTATTGAGGTGTTAAGAAGTGAGAGTTGATGTAAATTGAATTGAAATGTAGTATGCTCTCTTTTCTTGAATTGTGCTTTTGATTATCCTAAAAAATCATAATTCTTGGAAGCCTAGTCTCATTACAACCTTTATAAGACCTTAAGATCCATGCCAAATGTGTGATTGTGGTTGAATTGGAAATGACCAGCAATTTTGATTGTGCAATTTTCAGTGAAAGGTTGAGAGAAACACTCACCAGTGAGAGTTGAGATAAAAATTTCCTTGATTAGAATCATATCATTGTTATAATTGCTCCTTTTGGTGATTAATTGCACTTTTGTCCTCCTTCTATTTGAAATTGGATTTACCATATGCTTTTGCTTTCAATTCTTTGCTTGGAATGTGAAGTTGTCTTTTGAAGGACCATGGAAATGATTTCCAAATAACCAGTTTCAAAACTGAATTAATGAATAGGTGAAGTATGGTTGTTTACTTTGCTTGAGGACAAGCAAGATTCTAGGTTGGGGGGAGTTGTTAAGTGCCAAATATTAGATGTTTTGTTTGGAAAGAATGGCACTTTTTGAGTTAATTGCATAAAGTCTTCAATTGATTTCCTCCAAATTCTAGAACATTTAAGTTAAGCAGTAATATCTGAGTGTTTGTTATAATTGAAACCTTTTAATCCCAAATTTTGATGTTTAATTGCAGGAGAAATTAAAGAAGAGCAATCAGGAACCAAGAAGTAAAGAAGCAAGGAGAACAACAAGAAAAAAATAAGTGTTGAAAATTCGCTTAAGCCATTTGAAATGGCTTAAGCGAATTTTGTCCAGAGAAGGGGTGATGTTTCTGCCAAAAATTCGCTTAAGCCATTTCAAATGGCTTAAGCGAATTAGAATTCCTTCAACATGAAGAAAGCAATTCGCTTAAACTAAATTTTTAGCTTAAGCGAATTTTCACTTACCCAATTGGACAAAACAAAATTTGAATGCAGTTTTCGTCAGTTCGACATTTTCTAAAAGAAGAACGAAGTCTCCGAAGAAGAACGAAAGCTGCGGAAGCTGAATCTTTGGTTTTTTCCTTCATCTCTATTGATTGTAAAGTCACCATGAGTGGCTAATCTCCTCTTTGGGATTGGATGTAAATCGACTCGAACTCGGATATATTCTGGTTATATTTCTATATAGTGATTTCGTTTCTATCAATATTGTTATTTTCGTTCTGTTTATATGTTCTTGATTCTATCTGATCAATAGATTCTAGATTTAGATTTTTGGATCTAACTGAAAAGTATTTCTGAAAATTCGATCTAAACGAAAATAGTCGATATATCGTTATACTAGGAATAGATTTCGATATATTGAATGCTTTAATACTTGAACTTAATGCTGGATGATCTATTGAATATATGAGGAATCAATATTCAAGAGATTAATCTTATAAATTTTATATGTGAGGAATCAATATAAATGACCATTGTGTATGCATCTATATTGATAGTTACAAATGTTATATATTGATATACAACCAGAATATAGAAGAGGGAGATAGATGAAATTCAATCTCAGTTCTCTCACTGATATCTCAATTCAAGTTTTATACTCTGTTTTACTACTTGCTAGAATTTTACTTTAAATACCTATATCAATCATGAAACAAAATATTCTCTTTTGTATATATTCACTTTTTGAATTAGTGAAATTTTGAACTACCAACTCCTCGTGGGATCGACACTCTGAAATTAATTTCATATTACTACAGTTGACTAATAGGTATACTTGCCTAGGAAGCCAACAACAGGTTAAAATAGGTGGAAAAAATACCTCAGTTTCTGATAATGGCTCTTTTCGAGGAATCGGCTCAAGATACAAAAGTTCCTCTTCCTTGTCTATTGCTGCTAAAAAACATTATGGAAATTGCAAGCCAATTTGAGTTGAGTTTGAGTATTAGTCCAAAGTAGCTACATTAATGAAACGGAGAAAAGCTTACCTTCTTGCTCCAAAAATGAGTTCTGTAAAGAGCAAGAACTCTCACTCGTGCCTTTCCCTTTAGCAATATAATCAACTAACTTCCCTCCATAAATTTCATTTAATTCTGAAAATACTTCTGGGGGAAGATTCTGTATAACTTCTACATCAAGGTGACACAAAGGAGGTGGTGTTGTATTTGGGTCAGAACTAGCTTGGTTATTTTGTATTTTTTTGTCTATTTGAACTGAAGACCCTTGTGAATCTCTACATTCAGGACTGGAAATGCCATCCATATTCTGCTTGTCATGACCTGAAGAAAGAGAAAACACCAGAAGTAATTTTTATTAATTCCAACATTAACAAAATCTCAAAATGAAAAAATAACCATTCATATGATCTACATAAAAAATCTTCAAAATAATAGCATAACATGCAAACCCTGTTTGACAACAAATGAATTACCCATAGGATATTTCTGTTTTTCCATACTTGTAGATCCTGAAGTGACCCAGGATTTCAATGTATACTTTTCTGCACCTTCATGAAACAAATAGCATTAGACAACTATAAAGATATTATTAAAAAATAATAAAAGCAAAGTTCAAAACCAAGCAAAAGCAGCAAAATTTGTCGGGACAGGGTTGGAAAGAAGAGAAACATCTAGGTAGCAAATCTCAGCTTGCAAACGAGTTTTTCTTAAGTTCAGTAAATTGCCTATAAATTCAGTTGCACACATGACCAAATAATATATTATTACAGCACAGCTGGGTTGAACATTACTCAGAATAATAAAGGTACCTTGCTTAGAAGACTCTGCATTTTCAAGTCTTGAAACTTGCAAGCCAATACCTCGAATCTCCTTGACATCTATGTGAAATCACCAAAAGAAGAAGAAGATATTTAGATATCCAATTAATTCTTTACTGAAGATATAAGCATCCCTTGCTAAAAGTCTTGGACTGAAACATTATATAACATGTTGAGGAAGAAAATGGAATCATAAAATTAAAATATAAAGTTCAACGACAAAAGCTTCATCATCACGCAAGCATCTAATTTTGGAACAAATTTTCAATACTCCTGGAATACCTGCTACACAATACACTCTATTCTAATAACTGTCTCAATTTGACAGTTTTTATCTTCCTTTTAAAAAAAATTTAAAATTTGAAATCCGTAACAATACATGCCAAGTGTTTAATTTTGAAAAGTGCTTGACATGAAAGCATTTAACTTATAACAACATGAACAACACCTAACCTGAGGCCATTCACCTTATGTGTATAATGAAAATAAAAAATTAAATTGAAATAAATACTTTTCTATATCGCTCCAGTTTACTCCACACCTACACTATGTTCTCTTTTTACTGCATTTACTTTCTCACTTTCTATATCTATCTAAAGTAATATTATGTTTAGAAGAAGGGGGTAGAATAAAGACTAAAGAAAACTTCAGGAGAAAACCATAAATAAAAGGCCTTGTTTAAGTGGAGTTTGAAAATCTGGCTTTTGATAAAGAGAAATGCCCTTTATTGATCCATGAAACTAACCACACCAAACGTGATTGTTTCTTTAACTCTATTGCTAATAAATCAAATGCATAAAGGGTTGAAGAATCCAAAGCTAAACCAAGACTGTTTAGTTATAGATTTATTAAAATGATGGAAAGCCAGAGTTAAGTTACCTGTGTAAAAACATCCAAAAAGCTGCTTTACTATTCTTTGGAGTACTTCTACATTATCAGTAGCAAGAGGAATCTACAATGACTCAGTTAGAACATCAAACACAAAATAAGGCAACAATTAAAAACACTTACAGAAGACAATATGGCAGTTTAACATATGCATAAAACTTCTTTGATGTTTCAATATTTACCGTTACAGAGTGACTCAAATTTTCACAGTCCCCACAGCCCATAAACTTTGCAGGTTCATCAGCCTCTTTTCTTCTCTTTTTGATCTAAACCATATATCCGAAGAAAGTTTAAATTTTCAATTTTGTTAACTCAAGTGTTATAAGAAACATATTATGACAATAATACATAATAGTTACTGAAATAAAACAGGACATGAAAAGCAGCTTACCAGCTAAAACAGAAAGCTGATATCTGAATCTAAATAATCTACAAAATAAAATCTATCAAGCTAAAAGTAGACCTTACCTTGAGAGAGAAAGAGCGTCCTTGCACTCCACAACATTGCAATCGTAACGAGACTTCCTTGCAAAGATTTATTAGGAAGTGCTCACACTGGAATAACTTTTACCTCAGTATTTTGATTGATTCTTTTTGCAAGATTGTAAGGTAAAAGAAATATAAAATAAGAGATACAGAGTTACCAACATCTTTCATATCTTTAAAACCTCACACCCCAATTTACATCAGCACCGATAGACTTACTTTCCTGCAGAAGTGTAGATAACATTGTCCTTAAGAAATGATACTAAAAACAAGTGTGTGTGTGTAAGTATTTTAAATATCTCAAATCTAAATAATGATTAATGAGACATCAAGTCCTGATTTTAAATATAAATATTAAATCAAAATGATGGCCTTTTCCCCTACCTGAAAGACCCCAACCAACCGGTTATCAATTCCTCTGCTATAGTTCCATAGCATATCTCCCGTTTTCATCCCATAGTCCTTCTGCAGTGAAGCCTGCAGATGCAAAAAAAAAGCATGTAGACAATATAGAATTTTACAAATGCTTTTCAACAACATGCCTGAAAGGTAAGTGGAACATGACTACAGAGTACGTGAGCAAATGAACTAGGTGGCAATATAAAAACGAGTTTGTGCCAAAAATTAGATCCTTCAATAAAATTGGGTTGTGCTTCTTGAAGGTTCTTTCCTCAAATTCTGTTTTTTTTTTGTTTCAATGAAATTTTCCTTTCCACTTATTATTGTCTTCTACATAATTTCCAAATTTCAGTAAGTTAAAAATATTTTCTCCAAGTTTCTATACACTTTAAATAAGGGTTCTAAATCCACAAGTCAGACCATGTCCGGCCCACATACAAGGCAAAAGAGAAATGCCTAAAATCCAAAGGAAGAACACTTATAACAGATCGAAAGTAAACATATAAAGTGACCTACAGAAGGAAATCAAAAAGCAGCAATTGAACTTTCAGAATATCAGGAAAAAACAGAAAAACTATATATTAAGTGAATGAATAGTAAAACCTTGGAAATCATCTGCAATTGTCCACATGTATGTATATTCCGCTTCTTCAATTTTTCCTGCAAAACATGCCCTACTCCAGGAAGTGCATTAATTGGGAGTTGACATAAATGATCTTCAACCTGGAAAAATAAAACTAAATAAGAGACCAAGGTAATATTGGCACATTCCACACCTCAATTATAATATCAAAATAAATAAGTCATACAGACTACAGAATAGTGGAGTTACTTGTCCAAGTGAACTACGACAGCTATAAATCACAAGCAGCAAGATGAGATCAGTTTCTCAATTTTTTTCATTCATTATCTAGGGAATTCAAGAAACAAGTTGACCTTTAAGATGTCATCAACGTCCAACAGTACAAGTTGACAACATGTAGCATGAATCACCATAAACTCTTCCAAGTGAACTATAAACATCCCATTTCAACATATCCACAATACATGTCAAACCTAAAATTAGCACTTTTGGGGAAAATGCAAAGCATCATGGTCTAGACTCTAGAGTAATAGAATTTCTTGGTCAAGCCAAGGTCCAAAAGGAAACATAAAGATAACTTCCACGTCTATCATAGCACTATGTCAATATCATTGAAAAGATAAAAAAAAAAAAGAATAATCCGCAATCATTAATACAAAATTAAAATAGCAACACATAAAATATCCCAAGACAAGCAGAAGCCTTCAGCATGAAACTCATGGAACACACACTCTTATGGCCACATAAAGTACAGAAATTTGCTTACAAAGAAAAAAGGCATTGGGGCCTGTAATAAGTGACATGATACCTTTATCACACCAAAATTACAAATTGAAAAATATGAAAAAAGACAACAATTTCTAAATAACAGAATACTCCAATACATACCCTTTCTGGAGTTATGTGATATTGACCATTTGGTTTTGCAGTTCTTGTAGCAATACGAGCCATAAGCATATTTCCAGCTATACCAGCACTGGCCGTACATCCAGTGGTCTTATAGATCTCTTCTCTAATTGATGAAGCTAAAAGTTCAGGGTCTTTGACATCTGAATGTGTGACATCTAAAAATGCTTCATCACAGCTTACAGCCTGCATCAAGTAGCAGTCACGGCATTCAGGACAAACCAACTGAAAATTTTATAAAATGAAAGAAGTTCCAACCATAGAAGACCTGCACTTTGTTGCAACTTCGATGCAATATACTATAAAACTGATCAGCTACCTGCAAATTGTCCAAGATATCTTTGTAAAAATTAAATAGAAGTGGAAAAAGATACAAAAAGGTATGATATAAAATAAAATATTTTGGCATTCTGCTTCGTAAGACATTCAATTCAACTATGGACACCCTACTGCTTCTTACTTCCTCGTAAGCTTCAAAGTTGTATGGGAAGATAATAAGGTGGGGACAAAGAGCCTTGGCATCTCGAACAAATATACCAGCTTTAATACCTAGCAATGATAGAAAGCATAAGCTACATACCAAGAAGACAAACAAGTAATGTAGCTGACTGAGTCATATTATCATATATAAATAACCAACCATAGCTACGAGCTGGGTAGTTTGCAGAGGAAATCTCAGCAGTTCCCTTTGAATTACTTGAGTGACATACAGCTACAGGCTTGTCGAACAATTCAGGATGGTTCCTGATAACCACTGAGACAAAAAAAACAATCCTGGGGCAGCACCAACACAGATATAAGCACCACATTCATTCTTAGAACTTAAAAAGTCTAATCTCTAAGCATTAAATAAAGTCAGAGATGGAAATAAAACAATACTCATTTTTAAGAGTCAAATAATATATATCACCAGCAGGATAAAGTTATGTATCCAAAATCCAAAAATGAAAATTAGTTGACAACAACAATTTATTCCCAACATCCTTGTAAGTAAAACTTACCATGTCAACATGAATAATGACTGAATTCCCAGAAATATCAGAGGCACTAATATTAGATATTTCATTGTTAAACCCAGTAGAGGTGGGAAAACGCTTTCGATACCGATTTCTCCATGTTCCTATAAAGTGTAGCCGTGAGCTCTGCATATACCAAACTTCGGTTAGAATATTGCAATACAAAGGCATCATAAGTGTGGATTAAAAGATTGGTAACAATAACAATGACAGCAATGTTATAGTTGTTTGAGACAGGAAAATCAGGTGGAAGTAAAGAGTGAAGCAAGTCAAAAAAATTTATCACAGATACAAGTATATCACAGATAGGTTTGCATCCTTAAAAGATCCAAATTCTCCATCCCCCTCCCCACCCCTTAGCCAAACCACCCCCACCTCAAATTAGTTGCTTTTTTAATCTTTATTTTCTTCATTACTTTTTTTGATAACCATATATTTTCTTCATCACTGTTATGACTAATGACAAGCACAAACCCTAAAGCACTGGGAGGGTTTTAAACCAGTAATCACTCTATGCACCTTATCTATTGAGGTTCAAGAGACATTATCTTTTGATGCAATAAATAATAATCATCAACTCTTATGTTTGATTGCCAGTAAATTTTGCAGAATAATATAAAAAAAATTCATATGACTAAAACAACAACCACGTAAACAAGAAGGTCACCATTTTACCAAGCAATATGAAAATGCAAACTTCTTTGAACTTCACTACCTTGAAATAATTTTCCACAAAATTAGGATCTGCAAGAGTTGAATGACACTGTTTAGCAGGCTGAGTGGCTGCAGAACTTGGTAATTCTCTTACATTCTGGTCATCTGAGCAGGGGCTACTAACTGATATAGAAGGTTCTTGATGATTAGGTTCAACTTCACCTTGGACATTTCTCTTGTCTTTAGTAGCAGCATTGCTTCCTCCTTGAAGCTCTTCTTTATCACATTTGACTCTAACACTAGCCGTCTCTTCCATCATAATTGCATTAGTATTTTCAGGGGCAATATCATCAGAGTCAATACGGATTTCCCTGCTAAGTTCAACCATCTCCCCAACTTTGGATGAGTGTCTATCCTCTGATTGGTTAACCCTCATAGATGAATCTTCAATGTCCGACACTGACTCTGCTTGAGAAAGAGCATTTGTAAAAGCATCTTCAGACATTTTGCTACTTTTCAATGAGAAGAAGGCTGAGAGCTTAGGTTGGTTACTAGCAAGCTGGTCAAGTTGATAGGGCACCCCTATCAAAGCAAAATTTACATCACTTGAGACATTATGACTTGGAAAGACAAATAAAATATTATCATGTGCCCAAAAAAAACAAAGATAAGCAAACACATAAAAAGGCTGGACAAGATAGTAACACTTGAATATGTGGGAGTGAGACATTGATTATGAAAGCATTCAAACAGTCTCACTCCATCTGCTTTCCTCATCATTTTCTTCCTTACAAATACAAAGTAGTTTTCCCAAAGAAGACAAAATCAATACAAGTGCATGAGAAATGCAAGAACTTACAGCTCAAGAGTCTATTAGCTGCAACAGAATCTAAAATCCAAGTGGGTTTCACCACTGGCAGCCCTGCGCTGAAGGCTCTGTATTGAACCATTCAACAATTAAATTTAAGCGATGCAAAAGAGTAGGACCGAAACCTCAAAATTTAAAGAAGGATATTAAGCCAAACCTCAGGTTCTTAACTTTATTGTCAGGTAGATTACTGCAGATGATATGTGTTACGCGATGTCTTGAGAAATAATTCTCAAATCTTCCACCATACTTTAACATGTAGCCCCGCAGTTCCTGAAACATGTTTGCCAACAACGTCATGTCATCATCCTTTTGTTTTCCCAAAGCTTTGACTAAACCAAAACAAACTAAAGCTGATTCAAATTTACCATTTTCAGTCACACTTAATCCCTAAATTTAAAGGAAGGAACGTTAAACACAATCAAATTGTCATTCAAATTTAATAAACCCTCCGCTCAACCCCTTTCCCCCCTCATTGAAATCTCAGCAATCAGGAATCATAAAAATGAAAAGGAAAATACGATTAACCTGGCTAGAAGGAACCGTGAAGCCATCAACAAAAATTGAAACTCCATTGAATATAGGCTTCCCAGAACTAGAGCGACTAAACAAAGACGTCGAAGCTTCAGCGTCAAACTGGTCATGTAGCTTTCGATTCTTCACAGTCATGTAACTACATTTACAGTCAATAAAACATTTAATAAAACACTCTGGCGTAACATATTTACAAATTGAGATCGGATAAGAAAATTGACATCGTTGATAATTGTTCCCAAATGAGATCGGATAAGAAATGACAGATAATAATAAAAATAATAGAACCTGCCGAAATCGGAGAAGGTGGATTTTCGGGAGGAGGAGGAGAGAGAATTTGAGCCCCAGGCGACGCCTAGGGTTTTCTGGTTGGTGGCTGTCGTCATCGTCGTCTTCTTCTTCTTATTATTACCACTGTTAGAGTTATCATTGGATCGGTTAGAAGATGCTGAATTAGAGAACGAGAAACCTCGTTTGGAATTAGGGGCTGAGGAGGAGTTTCCGGAGCGAAAGGAGTCCAAACTCATTGTACTCTCAGAACGAGGGAAGAGTATCCAGCAAGATCTTCTACGTATGAAGGCATTCAAACGAAGCGGCAAAAATTGAAGGGAGCAAGCTATAGTTTCACGCGTTATAGGATGATCTATTAATTAATTGATTATGGCGGTTACTTATAGCTGAGAGGAAAAAAAAATAAAAAAAAATTAATTGTATTTTAATTCTCTTTACTTATTAATTTATGAGAGAATAAATTTATATAACAAAAAAATATACAACAACTTATATAATACATTTTTTTCTCTCTATTTTTTACATCAAATCATCTATCTCATCCCACATTTCTCTCTTTTCTCTTTTTATCTTTCATTGTTGTATTATCTTATCTTGTATAAATAACTACTCTCATTTCATCTCCTCCAACATCTACTTTTCTACATTAAATTAATATATAGCCTAACGAAGTTTTTATGTTCACTCTTAAAATAGTGAGGCAATGTAAATTATTATACGATGTTAAATACAAATTTTGTTCACTCTTATAATTTTGTTATTAAACTTTCAGCTTCACTCTTAAAATAATGAGGCAATGTTCACTCTTATAATTTTCTTCTTAAGGTCATTTAAATTTGTATTTTAAAATTATGAAATTTGTAATACTTATGATATATCTAGAGTTGTCAATTCAAGTTATCCGGTTTGGCTCGATGCGAGTAGTGGATTTTATCGAGATGGACTTAAAAATCGGTAAGTTATCCGGGCTTCTAAAATAGGTGAATGAGCCCTATTTTTGTGGGTTTTTGCGGACTACCCGACCTTTTTACCGGTAGCAAACTTTATTAGACCGGGCTAAGTCTGAGAGTTATTCGGGTTTCTAAAATAGGTGCTCGAGCCCTACATATTTTCTGGCTTTTATGGGTCGGCCCGGTCGTGCTAG
Source organism: Sesbania bispinosa (assembly GCA_026901365.1). Lineage (NCBI taxonomy): Eukaryota > Viridiplantae > Streptophyta > Magnoliopsida > Fabales > Fabaceae > Sesbania > Sesbania bispinosa. The sequence continues at coordinate 417,516 of QLOH01000526.1, read as the reverse complement.
CTCATTTTACCGACTCATTCTTAAGCTTTACTAAAATCATGCTTAATATAGATTAATGCTTTTATCTTTTATGATTTAACGTCTAAATAACATTAATACAAAATCATTTATAAAATTTTGAAAATAAGTTAACCTATTTAGATAATGTAGATATATTTGTAATTTGTAATGTTAAATATTGATGAATGCAAGTCACTATAAGTTATTTAGATTAAAATAAAAAAAATACAAACAAATATAATAAAAGAAGGTTGTATGTGAGATGTAGGAGAGGAGAAAATGTGAAGTAAGATGACACTAGCATGCACGAATTGATTTTTACACGTCTTTATTTTAATCCTATACATTTCAGTCCACTTTCTTTTGAATTTTTATTTTTAAAATACCTTTTTCTCTTAATTTAAACTATTTTGACAGATATTCAATGATTTGTTGTCACATCATTTAATGAATATGACACTCTTTGTATTTTAAATTTATTAAATGAAATGTCAACATATTATTGAATGAATGTGTAAAATATTTTTACACTAACCATGTATAATTATTAAATTCAATTTTTTAATCATTCTATACATATAGTTAATAATTTATCTCATTTTCAATTTAGCAAATCATATGTTAATTTAATGAAACATAACGTTTTGTTTTAAAAAAATGGATTTAATTGATACACATGATTAGTTTAAAGAAATTTTACATAAACATCTAATAATGTGTTATCGCAAGACGTCAAAAAAATAATGTGTTATCATATCATTTAATAAATATGATAATTTATGTAATTAAATTTAATAAGTGATATAGTAACAAATCATTAAATGTTTACGTAAACCCTTTTTATATTGATAATATATGTGTGTGTGTGTGTGGTAGTTTGGTGGGAAAGAGAGATAGTAGAGATGGAGAAGGCGGGTGAGAGCTTACGCGGAGATTCTGAGACTGGTGAGGCGTTTACCAAAGGACAGCAGGCCGTATTATGCCAAATACGCGCGCGAGAACTTCGTCAATTACCGTGATGTTGATCCTGCTGATTCCACCACTCTTCATGACCTCTTTCAACGCACCTATAATCATTCCCTATGGGTCCTTCATAAGGTACCTCCATTTCTCTACTCTTCTTGACTTTTTTCTGCAATGCATTCAATCCCTTTTTCAATTTGAATGAATCTATGCCTCCGCAGTATTCGGTCGATAATTCTGCTGCGGATAAGCTGAAGGAGATCTGTTCGGTTTAATGCGCGTCTCAATTCTCGATGCTCATTGCTCACCAACTGTTTGTTGTTAGTTCACACTTGTTGTGAGACATAAGCTTCCACATTTTTTTTTCAATTCCATGCGTCAGATCAGGCTGTTACTGCACCCTTCATAGCAATTATTTGCACCAGAATTATTATATTATCTTTCTCCCTTATTTCTATTGATGTTGTGTTGTGTACAACAACCAGATAATTTCTAATTAGGAATTTACTTGTTTCTATGAGATTTCAAGACATGTCATTTGCCCTCTAATCAGTAGTAGTGAAGAAAGTATTCTTATTACCATGCTTAATTCAAAGGGGGAAGGAGGGGGGTTTTTCTTTACAAGTCCTAGAAACTTTAAAAATTGAAAACATATTTGTAGGATATTCACTGCAAAACTAGCAAGGTTATTTTCTTTCTGCTATATCCTATTTACAGTTCAATGAAACAGAAGTAATCGCAGTGTGGTGCAGATACAGTTCAATGATATATCCTATTTACAGAAGACTGATTCTTATGAATTCCTCTGATGTTTATCCATCAATGGGCTCCAAATAACTTGCAGGAATTTCCCCAGCCGTCAAAGATGCTACACAATTAAACTGTTGCAGAAAGGCCATCCACTTGTAATAATTAGATTTAAAAATGCTGTCAAATTAAATGAAATTAAAACTAGAATACCTTGTGGTGCAAGTATTTTTCTCGTACACCTTGTAAAGGGCTGTCAGTGATATTCGAGTGCTCCGCATGTATGGCAAGGACACATTCCTTGAGGTCGCATGGCTTATAACCCGTTTGACATTGTAACTCTAGGTTCTGCTTGACAAGAAAAAGGCGAGGTTACTCCTGAACTTGAAGTGCAATGCCAATGCATATGACTTGTGCATTCTGTTTTATCTTAAACCTACAGGTACAGGGTGCACTTCCAAGTGTAATTTTAAAAGGGAACTTGCTACCCTTAAGATTAAGAAGCGCTAAAGGACATTGAATTCTTGAGGAGTGTGCATTTCAATGAAACAAATTTAAATGGTGGAGCGAGTGTTTTTGAGCTTTCTATAAGAGCGCCCAGTTAAAAAGTGAATTAAATTTAGTTGAAAATAAAATCACAGTATTTTCGTACCCATGGATGCTTGTCTGGTTCGATTATAAATCTGGATAGAAATAAAGCCGATGCTGCAGCCACTGATGGTAAGAACTTGATGCACTTATAGTCTAATAGGCTTAGCTCCAGAAGATAAAAAGCCAAGAACAATAATTGCTGGTCGGAATGCATGCCATAAAGAATCAGTAGTGAGACAGACACTTAGTTGAAAAACTGGAGTGGAGATTATACAATACCTGGAAGTCTTGCTTTGCATCTTTGATAAAAATTCTGGCATCCAGTAGCAGTAGGAATTGTGAGGTTAGTTAAAGTAATAGAAACAGAATTAGAAAAGCAATTAAGCGGTATGGTAATGGTAATGGTATTGTTTCTTGCCTGAGAAAAGTTTTAGCGGTGGGATAGCCCAAGCCAGAGTTCAAGGATGTGAGGACCTCCCTCTCCATTTGTATAACCTCTGAGAGGGTGTAAGCGTTATCTGTCATGTAGCAGAAGTCTTCGGCAGGTGGAGGAGTGATCTCTATATATTTCCTGTTAAATTAATTTAATAATAAATCGAATTGAAATGAAATGAATTACCATAACAGATTAATCAAATGAACATGGATGACTATGATTAGGAGTGGAATTACGAGGCAATAAACATGCAAGAAACACCAAGAAGCTGGAGGTGGTCCCTGCTAATAGGACGGGTAGATAGGAAGCGATCAATGCAAGAAACAGCAAGATAAATGGTATCAGAAACAAGCTTGTAATCCTCTGCAACCTCAACCATCCAATCCACCAGAATTTTCCGCATCTCTTTTGAAACTTCGCTCTGAACTGTCTCCGTGTAATTGGCCAATGGCCTCCTATTCGCCTCCATCTAAACCCCAAACAAGAACAAGAACAGTGAATCCCCTAACTAATAAACATTTTCGTTTCAGTTTAAAATTAAAAATTAACAAGTACAAGCATAACCTCCAAGGCATGTAGATGGCTGTAGATGGAAGAGGGAGTGGATGATTGATTGCACTTGTGCGTTATCTCCGTCTTCTTCTTGGTTATGCCAAAATTGGTGACATCGCCGAGAACCACTTGCTTCTTAGCTTTCTGTAACTCCGGAGGGTGAGGCGCCACCCGTTTGTAGTTTTCTTGTTGAGCCATGAAAGAGGTCGATTGGAAGGAATTCATGAATCATGAATCAAGATCAAGATATATGAAGGTTCAATTCAGCAGGCTTTATTTTTTTTTTTTTTTGTTTCTGCTGGCAAAATGCCGCCACTCTGATCTGTTCAAAATCTCCATGCCGCCACTTTTTTTTCTATTAACCTCAAAAACAAATTGTTATTAGATTAAAAGAAAGAGTAAATTACTCTAACCTCCCCTCTATTTTGCACTTCTAACACAAAATCCCCTCTATTTTGAAAATCTACATAAAACCCCTCCAATTTTAAAAGTACATTACATTTAAACCCAATTTTTTATGATACATTCAATAGAAATTTTAGTCAACAACCAACAATTATATTTTATATTAAATTGACCAAAATACCCTTATTAACTATGGATTTTTCTTTACTATATAAAAAAATCCCTCAATTTTTAAGCCTTACACGAACTCCTTATGTTTTATAAATATACTATTATTTTTCTTTTGTGTTGGTGAATAAAAGAAAACGCAAAAAAATAACATCATAATTTTTTTTTTCAAATACATTATTTTGAATAACAAAAATCACAGTTTCATACTAGCAAAATAAATAAATTTATTTTAAAACTTTTCATAATAAAAATTTAAATAAAAACTCAGAAACTAATAAAAGAACCAAAATAATTTATTAAAATTAATTTCGGAAGTATTAATAGATTAAAAAATAAATTTACTAATATGGATCTTAATAAAAAAAAGCTTCATAAATTATCAAAAAACTTAATATGTAAAATAATAAACGTTAGGGTATCCAGAAAGAAGGAAAACGGAAAAAATGAATTTTACGCGAGAAAGACGTGAATTTTCACGTTAGGGTTTTATTGTATTTATTAATTCTAATAATTCAATTAAAAAAGAATGAGTGTCATGAGGGTAATTTTGGGTTTTTAAAAAAATATTTTTTATTAAATTATAAAAAAATTATATTAATTGGGGTTTTGTGTAGGTTTTCAAAATAGAAGGGGTTTTGTGTAGGTTTTTAAAATAAAGGGGTTTTGTGTTAAAAATGTAAAATAGAGGGGAGATTGGAGTAATTTACTCTAAAAGAAAACTTTTCCATTACTTATTATGGGATTTAACTAATATGCACAAGCTTAAATGTTGTGTACTGATACACAAATGATGGTAGTCATTTGATATATTAATTAATTATTCAACGTGTCATATCTTTATCTTTATATATATAAAAATAAGGTAGTGAAAGTGGCAAGTGAAATCTAAATTGAGGGCACAATGGTAAATTACTTTAAGCAAAACTTCTAAAAATAGAAAGTGTCTTTGACATTTTAAATGATTAATTTTATGCATCACCATTAATTAACTATAGTAATTATATTAAAGTAAATATCACTATAAAAATAAAAATAATAATAATAATAATTTAAAGCATATCTAAAAAAATTTAAAAATTTAAAAAATAAAAAATAATAAAAAATTTAAAACATTCTCAAACACTTTAAAAACTAATTTATAATTTAGTTGATAGTAATTATTTAATTATTTAATTATATTTATTTTTATATAAAAAATCAATATTATCTAAAGCCCATTTTAACAATTTCAATATTAAAATGGAAAAGTTTATAACATAAATAAAAACATAATATGAAATTTAAAACATAATAAAATAATTTTAAACAGATAAAACTTTATTATTAAAAAATAAAAATATAATATGAAATCAAACACTTAAATAATTGTATTAATTATTTATTTATAGTTACCTTTATTATATCAAACATCAATATTAAAGCCAAATTTAACAATCAATATAAAAAAAGTTTATAACAAAAAAAATATAATACAAAATTTATAACATATTAAAATAACTTAGAAAATCATTTCAAAAGATTAAAAATGTAATACGAAATTTGAAACATACTCAAACACTTCAAAAAATGTAGACCTTTTATTATAACGATTATAGTAAATTATTATATTAAAATATCAAATATCAGTATTAAAGGTCATTTTAATAGTTTAAATATATTAAAAAAATGGTTTATAAGATAAAAAAATATACTATGAAATTTAAAATAATATTAAAAAAATTATAATTACGCTAATAGTAATTATAACAATTATTTAATTAGTGTTTTCTGTGGGTTTCCTATTTTTGTTTAAAGGCTCTTTGTGACCTACGATAACAAAAAACGTTTCTTAGTTTTCATACTTTGCAAATGTCAGAGTCCCAACTAAATATTTGAAAAAAAAAAAAATTGTGATTGGTTATGACCATCTTCATTTGGTTTTTGAGTTTTTTTATTGTTGACATTGATAAATGAAAGATTGAAAATATTGCAGAATTTCTTTAATTGGTGACTTATCTTTGTATGTGTTGCAACAACTTAGTTCTTTTGCAAAATTTCACTTGATAGGAAAAATAAAATTTGATTTGGTTATGGATAAAACTAGCTAACAAAGTTTTTAAGTGGTTGATGAACTAAGCAATGTCTAGCCCATAGAATTTTAGTTCTATTCAATTGTATTGTCAAATGCGGGCATGTATAAGTTGGCAAGAAAGTTATTGGTGTTTAGAAAGAAATATTATAGTTTGATCTATTTGAATTTAAAACTTAAAATAAAATAATGAACGTTACGTCCGAAAGCAATTCCGAGAATTTTAAAGTCATCCTATACAAGAGGCATTCTTGAAGCACTAGAAAGAATACTCTAAAAAGTCATTCAATGTTTTGTTTTTTACATTGTATGCATGTACAAGAGGCATTCCATAAGCAATAAAAAAAATCTCACTAAGGGGTCATTCCATAAGCATTAGAGATAATGGATTATATATTATATTGTATGAATTTTTTATTATAGACAAGATAACAAATTAAATAAAATAAAATCTTTTCAAATAAATAAAAAGATATAAAAGACTATAAGATATAAGAGCGTGTTAGGAATAAAAGATGTAATCATTTAATGTAACACTATTTGATAAATGAAAATAGGGAATATTAATTACAAGTGAGAGAAAAAATCGTTCTGTATGAAAGGGGGTATGAGAGGGAAATTTTCAAAAATTGGTTAATTTTTTGGATATGTACAAAAAATTTAAATATGATTTCCATGGAAAAAGAGTTAGTAGAGAGTATGATCGAAAATGGTGGTGAGACATATTTTCAGTTAGATAAATGGGCTAGGGCAAGCAATGATAGGACAAATAGTTATCACCTTAAAAAAGAGTTAGTTATCCCATTAAAAATGTAATATATAAAAAATTCTTTGACAAACTATAAAAAAGAATAATAGTTCCTTTTTTAAAAATGTACTCTTGAAACTTTTAGAATGTTTAGATAATAATTTTTTTTTGGAAAATATTATATAATCAATAAATTAAAAATAATTTTAAAGGTTACTATAGTTTTTTACTTCTTTTATAAATATAATTTAAAATATGATTTAACGGATATACACGGACAATATAAAAAAATTTACATGTTTAGGTGGAATAAAGGAAAAATGGGAAGTAACTTGAGTTTGTTAGGATATATTGTGTAAACGAAAAATTGAGGCAGGGATAAGAATAAAATATGAATAGAGAAAAATAATCATTCATGTTAATATGTAATTTTTAAATTTCATATATTATGAATTATATTTATTAAAAAATTATTGTATTCCTTTTTTTTGTCAAATTATTATTGTATGTCTAATATGATAAAAATGCCCTGTGCATGGCACGGGTACACAGCTAGTTAATAGTAATGGCCCAGTAGTCTGTTTCCACTTATATGAAGTTTTTACATTGCACTTTGGTCCTCAAGGATAAACAATTTGCACGAGCAGAAAGGGGATGAACGCCGACATGAGAGATTGTTGAAACCACCACTGAATGACGGTGGCAGGTGTGGTTGTTGAAACCCACGATGAAGTTGTGCGTTTGTTTAGACCCAACGATGTTAGTGTGCGTTTGTAGGTGTGCAATACGCCGTTGAGTGAGTTGTAGGTGAAGAGACGATTAATTGAGTTCTCCGTCGAGATTGCATCTTTATTTATCTTAGGTTTAACAATTAGATGGTTAAACAAAAAATTGTTCACCTCCGTGTGTTCTGGGTTTTAATTTTTTTTTCATGAGTTAGGTTAATAATTTGATGTTTTAAATTGAACACTGTAAATTCTTGCATGTGTTCATCGGTGATGGAAATCGTCTTCTGGCCTTGTGACACAATTTGGGTTTTGCGCAAATTTCTTGACCTGGCATAACAAGCTTATAAAACAGTTGCATTTTAATGTTGTCTTTTCCTGATAGAAGGAACAATGTTCAAAGGTTTGGGTCCCAAAGTTTCATCATGTGGGCGTCCCAAGTTTGTATGTGCTAAGGCTATCTTAGGCAAAATAAAAATTGGGTTATTCCTTGATATCCTTCTAAAGTCATTGCAAATTATAATGGAAGAATGTCTGATTCTGGAAATTGATAGCATGTCATCTTAAAAATTTTGTTTTTATTAGAATAAAGATATATGGCTTTTGAACCATGTTAATCAGAAACTTAAATTACCAATGATACTATTTTTGGCTCAATATGCAAATTAAAATCGCTTAGAAAGTTTTGACAAATTTATATTTCATTAGTGGTTTTTGGATTTGATATAAGATTTTGGTCGAATATAGACACCGAATTTTCATTCTCCATAGATATGTGCATAATGTGAATTGCTAAATATAGAAATATATTGTTCATAATTGTCATGCCTTACAAAGCTAGACGATAAGATGAAACCACCTCATTTAACACATGTTAGTGTGTTGGTGGGGTGCAAAATAAGACAATAAAAATTGTACACTCATGTGAATACAAAACATAAACATTGATGGTAGATAAGTTATTAAACATCAAGTTCTAAATAATACAAAATATCATTATGACATGCTAGCAACAATAAGGGTAATACTAAGACTATGAGTCAGTTGCGGTGCACAATTATATGTATATAACTTTCACCTTCCTTTTCCCATAACTTTAGTTGATCACCTTTGGCAAATGCAAATTGTTTGTAGTATTCATACCATCCATGGCCTACCTTACATTGATCATTCGTTGTCCAAAAAATACTCCAAGTTTGAAACATTCCATCAGGGAGCATTACGCCAAAACTTTTTTGAGTGGTATGAAACAACTTTCTCCATGCAGCAGAAGGTACAACCTGTAATTGAACAATGGAACTAACATTAATCAGTATGTACATATAACAAATAATAAAAGAGTCCATTAAGAGAAAAACTTTGTGTACCATTGCTTGATTTCCTTTTGTTACGTGGAGAATGCACTTTGTGTGGAACTTTAGGATAAGCAAATGGGGAATTAGCAAAATGAAGCCCAGTAGAAACGTCAGCTTATTGAATGTGTTGTGGAAGTTCAAGATGAATAGATGGAGCATTAGCAACATTTGGTCCATTGAGATCTTGGTGCACCAAGTGATGATGAGCCAACTCGGATATTACTATGGGGTGGTATTTTAGGTGTAGGTCGTGGAGAAACACCAACATGAGGAGCACCACGGGAATTGGAATGAACATTGTTATGCCTTTGTGGTTGGACCGGCTGTGGGGCAGAGGAACGTTCATCTAAATGCCTCCTGGAATGGTTCCTACCAAAACGTGGGTTATATCTTGTAGGTTCTGGAGGACAACGCTCAAGATGACTATGACCCCAAGAGGCTGGCCTTTGGGCAATGTTTCTCATTGGTATTTTGAACTTGAATCTGTCTCATCCCACATAATTAAACTAAAGAATTTCCCCCGTTGGAATCATATAAAGTTGCTTAATATTTTCAATCCCACCCAAAAAGTATGGTTTACCATGACAGATATCAATGGTAGATGTGAAGCAATTTCCAGTATTTTGGTGTTGAAGAATAACAACAGTAGGCAATTCATTGGCAAAATTGCGAAAGGAAGTAGCGGGGATTTTGTTGTAGTTCTAAAATTATAAGCAGCCCAGTGAAATTTGGTCTTATATTCACCATAGAAGAAACACTATCAATTGATGGCAAAAACAAAAACATACATTGTTGGCACGCAGAGACACTTCAAAGCATGACTTTGGTTGTGCATGTTGTGCAGGGTGATTAGGCTTCATCTTGAAAAATATGTGGAGTTAAATACGTGAGCCATGAAAAGTACACCAAAAATTAAATATTACGCATGAAGATTCACATTTTATGGATTACACAACTTATAGATTATGTAAGAACCAAAACAAAAAACACACACTGTTGGTAAACATTCACACAAAGGTCACACAATTTAAAGATTAACATAATGCAAAAGACCCATGCATGTTAGTAGGCAAGTGGACAAAGGGAACATATTTAAAAATTTCCAGCGAAAAATGAGAAACATTAGACATTGTTCATCATTTCACGTTTTAGGGCATATCGAACATTGTTGCTCATTGCGGCCTACAATCTACAATTTTTCAAGGTGTAATGTGTTTGCATGTGGGTAAATTAGTCAAAGCAAGGGCAATGATCGGTGAACTTATGCTTCGACGTGTTTATGGGTGAAAAAAAGAGAGGATATCACATTATGAAATAACGTTTTTGAATAAAAGTATGAAAAGAAATTACTTCAAACAAATTTTTTGGAATGTTAAAGAAATGGTATTGAAACTAACCTTTGCTATTGAGAAGTCGATGCAAGAAGTGTTGTTATCTAAGATGAAGATGACAATTCTGGTTTGATTGTGGAGAGACAGAGACCAACGTGGCTTTTCGTATATACTTGAAAACGAAAAACACCTTGGATGTGGTGTGGACCAAGTACATACAAACGCGCATGGCCCAACTAAAAATAACGGCCCTTGACATGCACTGTTTATTCTTTTGGACGAAAATTGAACCCAATGAAACTAAAGAGCTGGCGTGAAAATTTGGGATTGTGTCATTAGATACTTTGGACCAAACATTTTCTTCATTTATTTTAGTAAAAACCTTTATTTCAATGACTAAAAAACAATATGGATAGAAATATTAATTTAAAAAGAAACTCTGCACATGGAAAAAATTTTAACCACTAGAAAAGGAGAAAATTGTTAAAATATGAAAATAGTGTATACTCATTTGGACCCCATGGTTTTTGCCAGTAAAATAAAATTACTGTGAATTTCTAGGCAAACAAATAATGTAAATTCAGTTAAAAATAGATTACTGAAAAAATTGGGAAAAAAAACAACTGAAGGGAACAAAACCTCATTTTAACCAACTCAATATACTTGAATACGAACAAAACCATGTTGCCGAAGTAGTTTGCCTAAACCATAGATTGAAAACACCTTATTACAACCCAGTAGCAAAATAACTATTCTGACCTTTCCATCAAAATTATGCACCAAACTAGTTATATCCAAGGGTATCACCATCCACACATAACAAATATTGTCTCACAATTGACTTAAAAGCATTAATATCATAAACATAACAAACAATAACGTGAACAGGTTTCATCCTACTAATGATAACCTACATTACATATAACGTTCTCAAACTCAGTACCCTTCTTCATCTTTAGATTTGCAACCTATTCAGTTAATTTATCTCCATGAAGGTCAACCTGAAAATACAACATATTCAATACTTCATGCAAACATTTAAACTTAAAAATAAACAAGGTCAACCAATTATGATGAATTCCTTACCCCGACTAATATAGTGCTTCATCATCAAACTCATTGTCTCCAAAACTACTTTTGCACCATCATCCCTTCGTCTCCAAAATGCACAAGTGGTTATATTATGTCCTTCATCATTGTATGCCACTCTTGCATTTGGATCCCTGCCATCCCCATCTTCTTCACCATCATTGCCATCTTCTTCACCATCCCCATTGTTTTCACCACCATACCAATCTTCTTCACCATCATCCCAATCTCCTTCACTGTCCTCCCCATCCTCTTCATCTTCAACATATTCCCCCATCTTTCTCACAGAATTCACCACCTTCGTCACCATAATACATGTCTTCACCACCGTTTTCATAACTCAACCATGCTCTTAATAGTCATCCATATGTTCAATGTCAAGTGATACCTACCAATTTTGGATCAAAATTGCATTCAACTTCAACATTATTTTCAATCATTAGACCCTAAAACAAACAATGAGACATAATGCTTACCTCATTTGCATCATCAACATTGTTCATACATGACTCCTCAGTGTTTGTTGTCATCTCAATTTCGTTTATCAAACAAGCACACAATTTACCTATATCATCAACATACTATTTAATGTAATGTGTTTATGTATCCACTAACATCGATTTTTCACATTAATACTTGCATAACACATGTATAAACCAAGCCATTTCCTTGTTTAGAAATGACTTTAGAAACTCATGACAACTATCACGTGCGTCTATCAAAATTTACCTAACAAGCATCTAAACAAGGTCCAAAAGTATTGACAAATACTGTAGCTACAATTTCCATGTCTCTTCGAATAAAAATCATGCATAAAGGCTTGTCTAGATCCCCTTTTTAACTACAATTCTACTCCAGGCATTAGTGATTTAGTGATGAATGACATTTTACAAGCATCCTACAATTCACTCTCCTGGTCATGTTTTTCATATGAGTTTCTATTTTTCTCCACTTTACCAAACCAATTAGGGCCAAAATAATTAGGGCTTAGAAACATGTCATACTTGTAAAACAATTCCAATAATCTAAAACCACTTTCACTGAGCAATTTTCGACCTCTGTCATTTCATTTCGGTTTGCTAATCTACAAGCATCTAATTTCTTAAGGATGGCAAAAAGTGCAATTGTGTGTGTACTATTCACTATAAAAACGCAATCTTAGTCAACTTCAACCCCAAACAAGGACAACAACTTCAAACTAAAGATGATTATTACCTAATCGATGTCTGTAGGTGGGAATAGAATCCCACACCGAAAACTTGCTTTGTCTACGTTAGTCCCTATTTTCCATATGAAACAACACCACCTTCCATCTTCAAAGCCCTACCATCTGTGTCAAACCTCGACGAACGTCCCAATGTTTGCCTCAGACCCATGATGTTTTGAAATAGACAAAGTGTTCCATAGATTTACAAAATGCTCACCGCCCAAGTTCCCTCTGACTACTTGCACCTTCGCTCTGTATAATAATGGCAGCGAATGGGAAATGATTTTAGACCTAGTGTATTACAGGTGATTAAAGTACTCTATGGGTCCTAGGGTCTTTGTTACAAAAAGCAATACTAAAAGGACTACCAAATAAACACGAATAAAGCATTTTTTACAAAAAAATCGGAGAAATTGCCAATACCCGTCGAATGAACTCATGGAAATTTACATAAATGTTATGGTTATGCACATTAGGTGGACCCCTTATTAGGATTTGTTGATTACAAATTCTTCACTTTTAAATATTTTGTAAAAATAAAAAAATTATTATTCTTATCAAAGAGAAAAAATCTATGCTTATCAACTAATAATTGACATCCCATTCTTTCTAATTGACAATCTATACTCATTTCTAATTTTTGAAGAATGTTTTTAGTTTTTTTTTAATTTAAAAACTTTTTACACAAAATACAATGTTTTAGAAATAAAAAACTATACGGCAATTCAATCAGCACTGATATGATCTAATGTACTTAAAAATAAAATCTAGAGTAAAGTAGCAAATTGGTCCCTGACTTTTTTAGGGTCATGCAATTTAGGCTTTAAGAAATAGAAAATCCCAGTATAGTCTCTGACTTCTTGCTTTTTCTTTCACTATAGTCCAATTGTGTGTTTTCCGTTAATTTTTTTTACGGCATGTCACGTTCAGTGACACTCTGTCACACTGTTTGTCACTAAAGTGTCCATTATGGCACAAAAATGATGTGGTTTTGTAAAATTTATAGCTTGAAAGGCTTCAACTCCAACCGTCGTGTCCTTCCCGGCCCCATTATCCCATTTTCTCTATTTTCCCTTTTCTTCATTGGAAGGTCTCAACCCCAATGACGTTATTTCTGTGCCCCGATGGCAATTAATGTGACACAGAGACACGAAACGTGACACGCCAAAAAAGAATAATTAGCAGAAAACACACAGTTGGACTATATTGACAGAAAAGCAAGAAGTTGGAGACTATGGGTCCGTTTGGTTTACAGCTGAGTAGAATTGATTCTAGAAATGAATGGTTGAGATAGATGATGCACGCTTTACTAAGTACATTGGACGAAAGTAATTTAAAATCAATTCTTCAGAATTGATTCTGGGTGGTTTAGAATTTAAACCAAACGGGTAGGAGTTTTTTTTATTTCTTAGGGACTAAACTGCATGATCCTGAAAAAGTCACAGACCGATTTACTAGTTTACTCTAAAATATATTTAAAAATGCGTTGCATAAACACACTTTAATGCAATTATAAGTTTGAACTTTAGAGGTTTTTTTTAAATACTTTGTACATTATACAAATATCAACATAATTTGTTGATGCCACAACCAATAAATATTACAAGAATGCAAGTAACTCTTTGGTATTAATTGTTGGCAGTTGAACTCCTCTATTTTCTATTTTTAATATTTGAGTTTCAACATAATAAATGGAATTTTCATATGAACAATTTATCTTATCTATATGTTTATATTAGATTGGGCAAATTTTAGTTCAGCTTTATGATCTAAACTTGAATTTGTTGAAAACTGATATTTTGAAATCTTTTATATAAAAAATGACTTAAATAAAAGTAAATCTAGTTGAATTTGCAGATAAAATGTATATTTAGATATTTTATTATCAATAAATTAATATATATATATATATATAAATATTGTTAAAGTAGAAAAGTAATAATAATAAGGTTGATATTATAATGTTAAAATAATTAATATATAATACAATGTTTGAAAAATCTATAAACCTTTTTCAAAGAAAAAACTAATATATACTATATATGTTGAAAACATAAGCGTTTAATATCCTGTCTTAAAAATTAAGAGCATTCCATGCATGTCATATGGAAACTTATGGGATTTGAACAAAAGGTGACACTTAGTAGATGAATAAAACGAAATAAAATGGAATGTAATCCAACAATAATATCTTTTATGTTATGTTTCATAACTACAAAATGAAATATAATTATGTGTTCAATTATAAAAGTTTCATATTCAAGCCATGAGCTTAAGATCTCGAAAGTGTTAGATAGTGATACTCTCCACCATCACTACCTCACAGCATGAGCTTGAGATCTCAAAAGTTTTAGATTTTGAATACAATAAAGAGAGGGGGAGAGAAAAAATATATATAATAGAAAAAAATGAAGTTGGGAGTGTTTTTTTGGGAACAAGATAAAAATTACATTTATTAAGTCACCAAAATGCTAATATGATCTATTTCTCAAAAATCAAACGTCCATCTCGTAAGTGACATATTGGTGAATAGAGAAAAACAAGTATGTGATTTCATCTATTTCCATTAATGTAATTTTCTCTCTTTATCTTCTTTATTCTCCATGACTTGTATTCGTTTATGTTCTTCATTATTCTTTCTTTTTTCTCTCATTTCTTTCTTTTCTTTCATGTTGAATTGTAAAGTTACGAATTATTATTTTTATAGCAATAAGCATTCACAAATAAATTAATCAAAACACTGTAAACTTACCTTTTAAAAGTAACTTTTAAGAATTAGAAGTAAAATTATTTTTCGAAAGAATTTTTACAAAAAAATAGTTATATGGTTGATAATAATATTAATCAAGTAGATTAAAATTGACTTTAAATTACTTCTATCAAATGGATTTTTTTGTAAATCGTATATTATTCAATTTTAATTATTACTTTTATGATTTTATTAAAATCAATTCTACATATCTCTAAAACAAATGGACACTAAATGAGCCCATTGAAACTCACCCAAGAGTCCAAAACCTTATCTACAATGTTAAAATACAATATTATGTAAATATTAATATTCTGATAAAAGATTGAAACGAAAAAAAAAATGTAATGGAAGATAATACTCAAAGGCAACGAATTGATAAACTAATAATAATGCCATACAAAATAACTGCCCTCAAATACAAAACCTCCCCTCAAATCTGCCAAGAATGCAAGCAATGTATGTAGCCCAAATACAGTAATAAAATCCCATATCACATCGACAAAATAATATATAGAGGTAAATAGCAAAGTAACATCGATTGGATGAAAAATCTGCGGTCTGAAGAGAGAGCTCTCTAGAACAGCAAGTATAGGAAAGCAGATCCGAATGCTAAGCTCCCCATCATCTTCTGCAGGGACCACAACTTCTCTACCCCACTCTGCAGAAAGTTGATTAATTTAGATTAGTAGCTTACTTTTTTTTTATATATTTGCAATGAAAGCAATCTAAGTGTGTGTTTGTGTTTGTTAAAATTTGTGAAACTCAAATTTGAATCTTAAAATAATTTTTTAGAGTTGGAAGCGTAGTAAGGCAAAACAAAACTGTACTTTAAAAATACTTAAAAGGATAGACAAAACAAAGGTAAACTAAAAATTAAGGGAATGATAAAGTACTAGTAGAAGAAAGCATTAAAAACCAAGATTAGTTATGCAGATAAAGCTATCCCTTCTTATAAAAGTGAAAATGTGGAAGAAAACAAAATAAATGAGGAAATATTTAAGAGAGTACAGATTTATATAAGAAATAATAAAAATATTTTTTCTATTTTCATTATTTTTATATATAAAAATTAAGTGATATTTTTATAACTAAAAAATAAAATAGGAAAACATTTGGCGAAACAAAAGTTTTCCCAACCGAATGTAGCGCGACCTGTATTTTGCTCTGTCCAGTCCGATCAGTAGTCTAAAAATAAAGCTATGAAAGATGATCGTCAAATTGATCCATTGTGTTTAAACACTTGGAGCAGAGAGAGCATTGCAGAAAAAAGAATTTAGATTGAATACAAAATCGTAACAGGTGGCGCTAGAAAGTTGAGTTAAAAACACGAGATCGGAACGGAGGGAGCTATAGCGGATGGAATTAATTAACGATAATGAGAGAGAGAGAGAGAAGTTACATCATCGGTGCCAGAGGGAGAGATAGAGGAGAGGCTGGGACCGGGAGCTTCTGATGGCGAAACGGGTGCCAATGCAGGGGCCTTACTCTTCAGCTTCGCAGGAGCCGGAGCCGGAGCTGGAGAAGTTGCCGGAGGAGATGTCAATGGAGTGGGTGTGAGTGCGGGTGGAGGAGTTGCCGGTGGAGGAGTGGCGGGAGGTGGGGTTGCAGGGGGTGGGGAGAATGGAGGAGGAGATGCAGGGGGTGGAGTAGCAGGGGCAGGGGGAGGGGAAGATGGTGGGGGAGTGGTTGGGGCTGGAGGAGGGGACTGAACGGGTGGTGGAGATGCGGGGGGAGGCGAAGACTGGACCGGTGGCGGAGTGGATGCGGGTGGAGGGGAAGACTGAACGGGTGGAGGAGAGGACTGAGCAGGTGGGGGAGAGGCTTGAGGAGTGGAAGTTGGAGGAGAAGGAGTGGTTGGTGTAGGAGGAGCAGGAGAGGTGGTTGGGGAGGTGGATGGAGATTGGGCTCCGACGCTGCAGGCCAATACAGTGCAGATGAGACCAACCACCAAAAGCAAATGTCTGTCCATCTTCATTGCTGGCTTGAGTGAGGCTAAGAAGAGTTAAGAGAGGAGAGGTTTTAAATAGGCAGTTTGGTTTGGATCCAAATGCACTCAACGTTCTCCCCCTTTATATCACTGCATCTCTCTCATTCTCATCCCATCTGAAATGAAATGCCACACAACTACAATCATCAATCATGTTACTGCCACCTGGACCTCTACCTTTTATCGACTAATTTACCAGCTGGCTGTCAATTTTCTATTAATTCTTAATTACCTACTTAATTCTTGTTCAATCTCTTCTTAAAGACTTTGAACATCGTCAAATCAGGTTTAACAAATTCGAATTCTTATATCACCTATTTTCCATCACTGCTAAAAATGTTTACCTTCATTGTTAATTTGAACTTACAAATGTGAAACAACATGTGCTTCGTATGTGTGTATACGGGGGATATTGGGTGTACTCTAAAACTAAGTTTCGTTTGGTTTGGTGCGGTAAAAATCAAAACCATGGTTTTTCAGAATTAATTTTAAAACACTTTCATCTAATGTGCTTCATACAGTATGCATTACTCATTTCAATCATTAATTTTCAGAAACAATTGTAAACCAAACATACACTAGATCACTTTTAACATGTAAACGTGATTTAGAATTCCACTATTATGTTTTATGAGTTGAGTATGTTTTTCAACTCATTAATTTATTACAAATTTATTTTTAAAAAAATTAAATATTAAAACCTATCACTTTATTAAATTCACATTTTAATAAAACTGATTCATAAAATCAAGTTTATTTAAACTCATTTTTTAAAAAAATCTATAAAATATCAAATTTATAAATATAGATCAATAACATGCTATCATATACTTAATGAATGCAAGTAAAAAAATAATTTGTCAAATTAATTTACCATTCAGTAATCTTTTTATTCAGATGTTACCCGAATATTCATACATTAATAATCTCCTATAATTTCACTTTTTTTCAGCTACGAGCAGTAGTTATGAGGAGTAATTAAATTTTTAGTATTACAAATTTAGTAGTTTCTTATTTTATTTATGATTAGAATTTTTATTTTAATTTTGTAAAAAATATAAAATGAAATAATTAATTATGCATGAGTAAGTCTGTAAATAATAATAATAAAAAATTAATTCCTCTTAAAAACATAATAAAGGGGGGAAGATTAAAGTTTAATTTATAACTTCAACTTCTTTTTTCTTAAAATTGGAGGGAAAAAGGGGGGGAGGGAATTAATCAATACCCACCACGAATTATGATAGCACGGTTGTAACCACCAAAATCATTGTGCTAAGCACCAACTATTTATTTAACTTAAGCATGGTAGTATTTAATTACTTGATGCTCAGGATTCGACTCAATCCAAAGATGAATTGATTTGATTTTGGGAGTTGACTTGGATTTGTAATTGCTAAATAATGTTAATCACACAAATTTTACCCATGCAACTTTTCACATATGCAAAGTTTTTATAAATTTGTATATAACTTAATATCATTTTTATAATCTTGCTACCTTTCGATGCTAACTAAGCATTATTCTTTTTTCTAAGAAAAAGGTTATTTGTATGATATGTTGTATGTATAATATATCAAGTGAGAGATAGAGAGAAAAGAGAGAAATATGAGATATGATAGATGATATGATTGAGAAAAATAAAAAATTTTTGTATGAATTGTATATTTTGATTGTATGAATATTATAAATCTTCTTAAAATTATTACCTTCATTGAACTTTTGACCTGAGTTACTATTTACTCGAATCAATCTAAGCATTTGCATGAAATTTATTCTAATAACAGAAAATAAATTATGCACGAATTGAAAAACATGTTGAATTAATGAAATTGATTTTATTTTGATTCTTTGAAACTTGATTTTATACTTCTAACAGGTTTCTAAACATATCCTTAACACATTAATTCATGTACACAATGAATGATTTATACATGGTTACTTGCTAAGATATATATTTCACATCCATTATTTTATATGGAATTAATTTTAATTTTGTAGGTTAAATTTTATTTTATTCAATTTTTGGATGGAGGAACCAAAAAGAGGGCACTGTTTTTTTTTCCATTTTACAATAAATTTATTTTTATTTAATCAAAATTATAAAATAAGATAAATAAAGTTATATCATATGTAGTATATAACTTTTCAATCATTACTTATTTGTTTTGTAATCATTTTATAATTTTTAAAATTAGAAATGAAAATTTACTCCTCCCGGACCGGCGGACCCCGATCCTCAGTAGTTTTTAGACCTCAACAACAAACATTAGCTACGGAATAACTAGGTTAGTAACATCCTTAGCTAATCCCTAGTTATTACACAGCTACATCGGTAGAGAACCCTTACTCCACATGTCCCTCTATCCTCTCCCTCCGGCTGCTCACCTTTTAAATTCTTCCCAAATGGTCTCTAACCAAATAGACTCTGAAAATACTAAAAATATTAGGGCATGTTTGGTTTGCATTTTCATTTCTTGTGTTCCATTTCTTGTTTTCTGTTTTATCTGGAATTTTACAAAGGAAAAACTAGAAATGTTGGAAACAAAAAATTGTTGTTTCCAGCTTTTCCAATTTTTCCTTTATAAAATTTCAGGAAGCGGAAAACAGAATGAAAATCGAAAATAGAAACAGAAAATAAAAATGCAAACCAAACATGCCCTTACTATATGTATGTAGGCTCGCGGGAAGAAGGGCCATGCAAGCTATTTGAATCTGGGTTTGCTAAAACAGAGACTATCTGTTGTCCGTTTGAAGCGCATTGTCCCAGTGTATTATGATTTATGAACATGATGCATGTCTTGCTATCTGTTGGATAAAAGTCCACGGAATCATTATTCATAAAATTCATGCAAGATGTATTTATATAAAATATAATAATGAATCTTTTAATATATATTTTTATTTTTAATATTGTTATTTAAAAAATATATTAAGCTAGTAATGCATACGTTTATTGTATATACATGTTACTATTTCGAGTTTAGATTAGTTAATTAATTAATTAAAGATTAAAAAGATCAGAATATATATGAGCAGATTGTGCCCACATATGATTACTTTTGTTTATGTTTGATTATGCTAGGAACGCATATTGTATTTCAAAAAACACGTGTGCGAATAACAGTCATTACGTACATATCAAGTTTTGTCATACTAAAATCTCGTGTCTGCTAACATTTTGAGATTAAAATTTATTAATTTTTACTATTTTATTATGATAAAGTTGCATGACAATGACAAGCTTAGCAAAAAAATTGCATGACAAGGTCGAATCACCTTCCACTGTAAACAAATAACATTAATATTATGGCAAGAAATTTGGTAATTCATTTTGGTTTTTCTTCATTTAGTTTATCCTGAAAAAATTTACGTACGCCAGATAGCTAGAAACTTATTACATTAATTTGATATTGAAATTAATTAAATACTCTTTATGGTATGAAAATGAAAACTTTATTTTAATTAGAAACCTAGCTGGTAAAGCTTTCTCCATGAGCAGTTAATCCGTACATGCATGTATTCATATACTAATATGACCATAAGGTTTAGTACTTAGTACATGCTTACTCCAATTCGAAATTAAGCTTCAATAAAACTAATAAAGTAACAAAAAGGCTAAGGATGGGTCATGTGGTGCTGGACCTCTAGGCATGTGTGATTTGTACGCTACGTTGGGATCGATCGAGTTCGAGCTGTAGGAAATTAGAAAGCAAAGGCAAGCTAAGCTAGGGACTGGTTGGTAAGGTGGATCTCAAGCTGGCTGGCCACATATACTCATGTTGGGTCCTACTCACCTCTCCATCATATAATAAGTGATTTGATATATCAATTTGCTAAAAAGATAAAAAAAAAACCCACATCGCCAATTGTATATATGAAAAATATTGACAAACTGAAAACTTATGGTTAATTATTATAGCTTAACATCCATCGGTAATGAGTAACGGCCATAATCACAGCCCCATAGCCCCAAATTATGGTGGGGTCTTCACCCCCTGCTGGCAATAAACATGATTATTTGGATTCACATGTCTTGTTTGCTTTCCATTGAATGAAAGCGGGTAAACATCAATGGGAATAGTGTTAATTAATGAGGTAAAGTTATTGCCTTAGGAAGACTTTGCTTAGAAACCAATCCAAATTTCATGTCAGCTTTGAAAAACATGATTAGCAGTGTAATTTTTGTCATGCAGGGATTGTGTTTATTGTCTTAATTAATATGGACGCATCAACTATATATATATATATATATTAAAAAAATTGAGTCAAATAAATCAGTGACGTTTATATATTTTAAAAAATAAGTATGAAATTATACGGTTAATTGAAAAAAAATCAATAACTTATATTATTGATAAAATATATAAATTACAAAAGTATTTTTTATTATTGATTTTTTAGTGTCCATTTAGTTACATGTTCTCAATAGTGTAGAATCAATTGTATACATAGTCATAAAATTGATTTTAAAATGTATTTTGCAAATGTGCATCATTCATTTTCAATCATTAATTCTAGAATCAATATTCAATTTATTTATAAATCAAGTAAATACTTAATCAATATATCACTTTATTTTATTTATATAAGTTAATTAAATTAAGAAAAAGGGGGGAAAACAGGGTATGAGTTGACTTTTGTAGAGGTTAGGCTATTGTTTCAGTAATTAGATTTTTCACCCTATTTTATGCACCGTCATCAGCAGTTTGTTCGAACTTCCACTTCAGAAGGTTTCTTGCACGAACAAATCTTCCACATGGGAAGTATATATAACGAATGGTTAATTAGCGAGTGTATACCTTAACTAATTGGGGATGACCTCTGACTCTGAAAGGGATTATCTATCCCAACAACCGACTGGTACAATTTCAGAGCCAACTGAATTTTGGTTACAAAACCTCAACAACCATTGCATTCATAACTGTTTTTATACATGGGTTGATTTCAAAAACAAGATATATGCGTATGGTTGGCTAGTTATTCTAAATCATAAATTTCATATAATTTTATTTTTGAGAGTATCAAATAAGTAATAACCGCATTAAAAAAATGAAACTTATATAGCTTGCAGTTTCTTTTTTGTTTCTCGATCATTTTATTTGATAATGTGGAAGAAAACTTTAAGAAAAGTGGGTCAGAATCAACTCGATCAAAGAGAAAATTAATAAAGAGGCGTGTAGGTAGGGTTAGTTAGTTTAAAGGTCGATGCTACTTTACTTTTCAACCTCCTTTTGTTAGCTCGTATATATCTATCTTTCCATGCTTGCATTCACTCTCATCAATCATCCTCGTCGTTATTCAACAGCCTACAACCAAATTCTTTGGTAATTAATGGGTGTAAAAGAAACTTTCAGTCGTTGTTTATTTTCACTTCATTGTTTCTTTTTTTTAATTTGTCTTGATCATGCATACTTTTTTTCATTTAAACGATAATCAAATATGAGTCCGTTTGTACAAATAGCTAGGCAATTAATATGGTGTTTCTGCGAGGAAAAAAATAATATATACAAATAGAAATCGTTACTTGAAGAAGATTTGAGCTATAAATATTGGAGTGATTAGGGGGTGTGCGTAAGATTAATGAACTGGCTAGATCAATTCATTATAATTAAATACGATATATAATTGAGGGCGCGCGCAAAATGAAAACAGATTGGGTAATATATAATTGAGGGCGCGCGCAAAATGAAAACAGATTCTCCTTTCTTTGCAAATCCATTCCTTCTTTATACATAGGAGAACGTTTCCCAAAAGGGCATTGCTACTGTACCCAGTAAAACTAGAGGGTTTTGGAACCCTCTCTAACTTGACCAATAGTTGATGGAGTCTCATTTTATTGATGGAGTCTCATTTAATGAAGATGGAATTGATTTAAATGACTTAATTATTTAATTTATGAGTTAATCCTCCAGAATAGTTTAATTTAATTTTTTTTATTAAAAAATTATTTGATTAATTTTTTGAATTTCTAAATTATATTTTTTAAAATTTTATTTTATTTTATTCCTCATCCGCTGTCATTCCACTATTTCCATGAAAAAACTGTATCCCCTATCTCACCGTCATCAGTAAAATGTCGTCAATCGTCACTGTTCAATGTCGTCCTGCCTCTACATCACCTAACCCCGCCATCTGCGACCACAGTATGGGTGCCCCAAGCATTGTTAGGAATATGCACTAGAGACTTATATATTTGTGAACATTCATCACTTGTATCATGTTATTTTATAAAGGCAAACTTATTCTTTTAGAATATAATTATTGTCCTTAGAATAGTAAGCTTAAACTTCATAAGGAATCAAGTAGATGACTTGATCGTGAGAGCTTATGAAGAACTATTCTTAAATAGTCCCTAGTCAATTATCATCTTAGGACAAAGATGCATTTAGACTAGTATGTGAGTTCATTGATTATCACATCTCACAGATCATGGATATGAGATATCATGCGCTCACATAGGTACACATTAAGAGTAATGATGTACTGAACAGACCCACCTTAAGAACGTTCCATGGGTTGTTACATAAGTGTCATGAACGTTACTTAAATTAATAAATATTATATGAAGTCTTTCGACCTGAAATCAC
This sequence comes from Sesbania bispinosa, assembly GCA_026901365.1. Taxonomy (NCBI): domain Eukaryota; kingdom Viridiplantae; phylum Streptophyta; class Magnoliopsida; order Fabales; family Fabaceae; genus Sesbania; species Sesbania bispinosa. Next base: position 393,799 of record QLOH01000526.1, on the reverse strand, counting down.
TACGATTCCTACATAAGGAATTATATGTTTTGAATATCATCAAATGTTGCCTGTAACAGGGTGATCATAAAGTTGGTATTTGGATATATAATAAATTATGTGGAGGAATGTGAGTGCCCTAGATGGGATTTGTCTCTCCTATGTAACAGGAGTTATATCTGTAGGCCTCTTGATAAAGTGAGACTGCAAAATGCATGGCCATGCTTAGGAGGATAAATATGAGATATTTATTTTTTGTACCGTCTACTTGAGGATCAAGAACATATAAATTGAACTATACAAGGTTGACACAATACATGCCCTTGTGTTCAATTAGATATTTGGACAAAGGGACAAAGAATATAAATTATTATAATAAAATAGGATTTATCAAAGTTATTGATAATCGTAATATTTGGATAGTGATGTGTTGCTAGATACCGCTCACTATTTATGATATTAAATATAAAATAGTTTTATTTTAATATTATAACCAAATATTAAAATCCTATTGGGTCACATGCATACAACATGCCACTAGGAAAGGATAATAATTCTAATTTAAATTTAATTAGAATTATTATGGGCCAGGCCCATAAGCGTGAGGGTTAAGTGAGTGAAGGGTAAAACCCTAGCCACCACTCTATAAATAGAGCATAAGATGCACTACCCTGAGACACATGAGCAGTCGCTTCTTACTTTCCAAGGCTACTAGCAGAGCGGAGGAGAGAATCCTAGTGCGGCTGTTGGCGTGGATACCAATGGAGATGTGGCTACACTTGCCTCGTTTATAATCCTAATAAGGTACGGCCTTTCGTTTCAATACCTTTTTGCCTTGATTCGTGTTTTCGCAAAACGATTATAACAAGGGAGGGAATCCATTTATTTCCGCTGCACCCTGACCACATGCTTGATTCCCTTCAGCTCACGACCGTAATGGTCGTTAACCGCTTCTAATGACACAATGTGATAGACTTGTGTTCTTAATCTGTGAGATTTTGTGTTAATTTTATTTGAACCTGTAACCATTTCTTCATCTGCGGCGCAACGTTCCTGTGTTCAGTGTCCAAGACTTTATGATTTTTTTTCTAAAAAAACTGATGAGTAAATGTTTTATATATTCAAATGCACGAGAAGAAAACGAAATGGTATTTGGCTGTGGTACCAGCGCATCTTATGAATTTTGAGGGGTGGCGTTCGATTCTTAGTAAACTCCACCCTGTTTTATTATTATTTCATTTTTTTCATATAAAGTTATTATTTTTCCTAAATGAAATTCAAACATAAAAACTTAATTAAGATGTACATAAAATAAATAATTAAAATATCTAATGCTACCATATTAAATTATTTTAATAGAAATAATATTATAAATTTTTATTGTAAAAAAATTATTTATATTAAATAAATTAAATAAACTATTTACTTATATTTTATTACATTGAATTGTATTAATTAAAATTTATATATGTGTATTTTTTAGATGAAATTAAAATACAAAAATTTAAATAATTTTATTCATATAAAGTTATGTCTTTTTCCTAAATAAAATTTAAACATAAAAACTTAATTAAGATATCCATAAAATAAATAATTAAAATATCTAATGATACCAATACCATATTCATTATTTTAATATAAATAAATATTATAAGTTTTTAATGTAAAAACAAATATGTATATTAAATAAATTAAATAAATTATTTACTTATATTTTATTACATTGAATTATATTAATTAAAATTTATATATGTTTATTTTTAGATGAAATTAAAATACAAAAATTTAGTTGACAAGTAGTTAAAGCAAATAATTAAAATATCTAATAATATCATATTCAATGATTTTAATATAAATAAATATTACAATATTTAATATAAAAGAAAATATTTATATTAAATAAAATATTTAATTATATCTCATTTAGTTATCATCGTGTGTATTTGTATACATAAAACACTTAATCGTCAGTTTTTCTTTAAAAAAAATTAGAGTTTTGGACATTGAACACATGAACGCTGATGAAGAAATGGTTACAACGATTTTAAATAAAACTAACACAAAACCTCACAAATTAAGAAGACAAGCCTACCACTTATTGCATCATTAGAAGCAATTTATTGTAAATAAAAAATGACCATTACAGTCGCGAGCTTGGGTGCCCAGACGGTGGCCACGAATGGCGGAATTTGCGAGGGTGATTTTGCTCTTTTTATCTCTCTCCCCTTTCTTTGATCTTATTTTATGTTGTAGGTGATGAGAAATAAGACGACTTTGAACAATTATGGTTGATGACATTTTTCCGGTGGCAATGAGATAGTGATCTGACGTACGAAGGTGGTGGAGTGGTGGTAGTCGGATGAGTAATAAAATAAAAATAAGATTTTAAAAAATACAATTTAAAAATTCAAAAAATTAATCAAATAAAAAATATTTTTAATGGAAAATAAAAATAATTTATTCTGAAAAATTAACATGCAAATTAAATAACTTAGTCATTTGAACCAAGTCTACCTTCATTAAATGAGACCCTACCACCTATTGGGCAAATTAGAGAGGGTTCCAAAACCCTCTAGTTTTGCTGGGTACCGAAGAAATTTCCTTCCCAAAAACATAAAACCAGCAAAAATTTCATTTTGATGAGTTGTAATATTTTAATTGGTTGTATTTAAAAATGAGTTGTTAAGTTTGTGCCCATGTAAAAATTACCTATATAAGAATTACTTTGTTCTATGATAGAGATTATAGTATAAATTTAGTGGATCTGATGCATTAACACAGACCCCAACTGTCTATATATCAACAAAAAAGTATGCATTAATTAACACGTTATAATTTTTAGGCTTAAATATGAATTTTGTCTCTAGACTTTAGTCAGTGCCAACTTTTTTTCGTTTTCATCCATATTTTTTTTAAATGTATGTTATTTTAGCTCCTAATTCTAACTAGACTTTGTTAACCGTTGACGTGGCTAAATTAAAACCTATATATTTTTAGCCCCTAATTCTAACTAGACTTTGTTAAATGTATGTTAAACCAGTCATTTTAAAAAAAATCAAAATTTTTTATTTTTTTTGTTTTTTATTTAATTTAAAATATTTTTAAGATAAATAAAGACATATATTTAAGGATTACACATATATATTTATTATTTTACTAATCATTATTAATTTTTTCTTTTATAATAAGGTCATTTATACTGATTTACAATTTTATATATCTTAATTTCTTATAATTTTGTGTTATTTTATTAATTAAAATATTATAAAATATTAAAAAATATATTTAATTAAAACCGGTTCAATCACGGTTGAACAACCATTGAACCGTGAACCGGTGCCTTCACCGGTTTAATCACGGGTCCGGTTTTTAAAACATTGGCATTTATCATGACAAACAAAATATTTTTTTATCATTGTAGCCAAACGAAAATTTATTTATGATTATACAAGAATCTCTAAAATAAAATCAATTTTTTTAAAAATTTTAAAAAAAGTGTTTTTCTTAAGCACAAACAAACTGACCATAAATGAACTATTTTTTTTTAAATATTGAGCTATTTTATGTTTTGAGCTAATTTATCAATTAAGTTTACTAAACACACTCATAATTAGCTGAAAACCTAGGTTCATTTGGATTTATTTATTTTTGGTCAAAGGTTCCTTTGGACTTTTGCTTTGTTGAAGGTTCGTTTGGACTAGAAACGAAGACTAGGCCCCTATAATGCAGTTTGCTGATCAGTCCAAGATGGTTATTGTCTAGTGGTGTCTGAGTTTGGGTTTTTAGAGTTGCTTTTAACACCCTTTTTACTATTCACACGCAGATAATGTTTGTAACTTTTAAAATTCTCACCCTACTCCTCCCTATCCCACCACCACCACCGCCACCACCTCCACCTCCGAACACCACCCATAACTCTATTAACTTTTTTTCTCTTTAAAAAACACTTCGAGAAATTATTTTCCGGAAAAAAAACACTTCCGGAAATATCCAAAAACCAATGATAAAAACAGCTTCGGTACGTATACTTCCGGAAAAAAGTGGCTTCCGGATGTATATTTCCAATATATATATATATATATATATATATATATATATATATATTACAAATTTTCACTTTTAGTGACGGAATAGAATTCGCCTGTAAATTTCGTCTCTAAATCAGAGATAGAATTTTTCCGTCTCTGAGTTAGAGACGGATTGTGTTTCGTTTCTAAAATAGAAAATTTATTTTAAAAAATATATATTTCCGAATTTTCCGAAAATATACATCAGGAAATTAATTTTCAGAAGTGTTTATTTCCGGAAATTAATTTTTGGAAGTGTTTGTTTCCGGAAATTAATCTCCGGAAATGCTTTTTAAAGAGAAAGAAAATTAAGAGTTATAGGGGGTGTTGGGACAATGTTATAAGAATGGGACCAGTCATTGGCTCGGTCACACTTCTGGGTTAGTGGGTCACTGGTCGAACCAGTGAGTTATTGGTTGAACCGATTCAACCGGTATATCACAATTTATAAAAAAATTATTTTGGATTTAATTAAAACACACACACACACAATAACTGTCTACCACAGCACGCCCTCTTGCAGAGTTTGTTTTTTGGCCACAACACATTCACTATATATATTAAAATCTGCACTATGTTAATTAAAGGATGAGTTGGTGTGGTGGTTCAGGCGCACACCCTGCTACTTGATCTCTTGGATGCGGGTTTGATTCTCACTCATGCCAAAATTTTGAAAATTATTAACAACTTTGCTGACTTGACACTTGCAGGCGTGCTGACTGCTGACTTGACAGTTAGACGGCATGCAGATGGTGACTGAACTTGAGTAGACGAACTCTTGTAGGCTGGTGAGACTTTACAGGCTCCAACCCGGCCGGTTCTCAACCGATTCGTGACGTCACATCCGTGTGAAATACAAGAACGATCCATTTTCTAGATCGGACCAGTCCCATATCCGATTTTCGGTCCAACCAGTTGAACTGGTCGGGCCGGTCTGAGTCTGGTAGCACTGTGTTGGGAGGTGGAGGTGGGTTGTGGAGGTGGTGGTGGTTAGGGATGACAATGTCTAATTGAGTTTGGGGATGTCCGTGTGGATTGTCCCATTTAGGGACCCTAGAATGGGGAATTTTTCCCCGCGGGGATGGGGACGGGGATAAAAATTCCCCCGAAGCATATTTGGGGATGGGACGGGGATCATTCCCCCCGCCCCGTGGGGTCCCTGCCCCGCCTCTAACACATGTAATGTAATTAATATATATGTAAGATTGATAATTGCCCCTATGATTTTAGAATTCTCATATGACCCACCTCATTTAGAATTTTATATTTGGAGTTTTTCCCACTAAGTATGGAAAATCGCTCCAAGTATATTTGGGGATAGGATGAGATCATGTTTTTTGCCTCACAAGTTCCATAAAGAATTAAAATAACAAAATTATTCTTAATTATATACATATGTATAATTGAATTTTAGCCTTTTCTTTCATAATTAATTTAGCTATGGGGATCCCCGTGGGGACCTGTGGGGTATGGAGAATGGGGATGGGGGAATATTGCCCCGAGATGGGGAATGGGGGTGGGAATGAGAAGATAATTGAGAGGTGGGGACGGGTAGTGGGGCCTTGGGGGTGCCATCTCTAGGGTAGGACATTATTGGAGGTGCGGATAGCAAAAGAAAAGGGGGCGTCAAAAGCAACTCCCGGTTTTTTATTACCAAAAATATGTTTGGGTTTTTTTGACAAAAAAATTGTAGGCTTTTGTTTTTGGTCCAGTAAAATGTTTTTGGTACATAGGTTTAGGCTTGAAAGTTGACAAAAAAAAAAGTAAGCTCCGGAGAAATAGCAATGCTGGTAAAAGAATTAAAAACATAAAAGATATTTAACAGGAAATATAATATACTTATTTAATACTTTTTACGCTAAAGTTTTTTAGTTTTTTCTTATTCAACTTAAAATAAAAATTTTATTAATTCGAAATACTACCAATTGTTAAAAATATAAGTATTCAATTAGTTTTATAATTTTAATACAATAAATATTTTTGTTTATATGAAATGTTATTTTTTTTATTTCTTCATTCAATATCTAAGGACATTAATTAATGTTGTTAAAATAAACTAGACTTGTTACCCATACATTGCGATTTTTAAGCGAAACACTTTTCTTTTAATTCTTACGATAAAGGTAAATGTTCTTTGACTAAAATTTTAACTTAACGTAAAATAAATATTATGATTATAAAAATATTATAGAACACGGATTATTATTATAGAACACGGATTGTTTGTGTCATTGTGTGTGTGTGAGAGAGAGAAGGCCAAAAGGCTAAACAAGAACTAACAACTTTTATTACAGCTCTAGAAAAGCTTTCAACAGTCATATGTTGTTGACAAAAAAAAAAAAAAACAATCATATGTTGGACTGCAATTATGGTCGCATATGTTTGTAATTTAACTTAAAACTTTGATAAGATATATGAAAAATTCAGTTATTTAAATAATACTATAATTTCAACATTTTATAATTTATGAAAAAAAACCCCAATTATTCTAAAAAATGCCTAAAATTCATTATGATACATATTAGTAATTTAGTCTTTTATGGTTTAATTTTTTTGAATAATAATCAAAATGTATTCAAGATGTCAAAATATTTTGACAACTTTAAGTTGTGTAAATAATGTTAATATGTTTATAAATATAAAAGGCTTAAATACATTTTTGGTCCCTATACTTTTGTAGATGGGTGATTTTGGTCCCCCTAGTTTTAATTGCTCAATTTTGGTCCCTATACTTTTGTAAATGGGTGGTTTTGGTCCCCTAGTTTTAATTGTTCAATTTTGGTCATTCTTCTTTAAAAATTGAACAAATCTAATCCTACTGTTGGCCTCCCATTAAATATTTAACAGAGTTTGCTGACATAGATTTAATTTTGTGACATGTAAACTATCACATGACAAAGATTATTATTTAATTTTATCTCTTAATTTTTTTAAACGAAAAATCAGAGCTTGCAGATTTCAGTTCGCTTTCGATTTCATTTTAAATTTCATTTCATGCCCGAATGAGATTTTAGTTCGCTTGGTTGATGGCTAGCTTGAAGCAGACCTGCAATTGTTTTAGTTCTAGGACTTGTACTTGTTTTATTGATCTTGAGAAAATTGGAGTGTAGTAGAGAAATTTTGTTTTCTCATTGTATTAAATTATGCAGAATCTGATTTTATTTTTTGATTTTTCGTTAAAAAAAATTAAGAGATAAAATTAAATAATAATTTTTGTCATGTGATAGTTTACACATCATAAAATTAAATCCATGTCAGCAAACTCTGCTAAATATTTAATGGAAGGCTAACGATAGGATTAGATTTGTTCAATTTTTAAAGAGGGACAAAAATTGAGCAATTAAAACTAAGAGGACCAAAATCACCCATTTACAAAAGTATAGAGACAAAAATTGAGCAATTAAAACTAGGGGGATCAAAATCACCTATTTATAAAAGTATAGGGACCAAAAATATATTTAAGCCAATATAAAATGTAATCTTTTTGACGTGATAAAATATAAAGTATTATTAACATTGATACACGCGTCATGAAATGCTATAAGAATAAATTGAGGTTTTAAAAAGGGATGGAATAATGCACCAAAAAAAGGAATGGAATATAGTTTTGAATTACTTATGTGAATGAATGAAAAAAAGCTTATTACTTATATATTGTGATTTCTTTATAATTTGAAATTAGAAAATTTGAATTGGTATAGAGGTTTTATCTGTTTAATTTAGTTGTTATGATAATAGTTGCTATGTTAAAATGTAATTGACGTTAAATAAGATTATATATTTGATGAATTTGTTTAAATAAATTATTTATTAAATGATTCATTTAATTAATGATTTATTAATTTTTTTATTTTCTCCAATTAAAATATCTGCAATTAATTTTAATTAAATAATTGAACTTTCTTATTAAATATAAAAAACTAAAAATGGACAGAATTAATTTCTATTATGTAAATTAGTTTTGAAAGAAAAACGGATATGAAAAATCATGTGGGATTTGCTTGCAATATATAATCTTTTTTTGTTACAATAATATTTTCTTGGTTGCATTGCAATATATAATCTAACATTACACAATATATTAAGAGATCATTTGTTATAGATTATTTCAGTAACAGATTCTATAACAAATTAGCTCTTAATATATTATGTAATAGTATTAGATTATTTCAGTAACAAATTCCACCAAAAAAATATTCAGTAACAAATAACATATTTTTTTTCAGAAATAATCGCTTTTAATTTGCTTTAAATATTTGGATAAGATTTAAAAATACAAAATATAAAAGTAACAAAAAAGTTGAGCATTTTGAAAAGATATTTTAAGTAATTTTTTTAAAATAAAAATATAATTAATTTTTAAACTAATAGAAACATTTTAACTATTTTTTTTATGATTATAAATAAATGAAATATAACTTTTATTTGTATAAAAATTATAAAAATATTTTTTTCTACAACCTTGAAATATAACTTTTAAACAAAGGGCTTCAATTAGGTTAGATTTGACCAGATGAAATGAGTCCAAGTTTCAAAATTTGAAGAGGGAAGGGCAGTTTGGTAATTTAAAAGATAGGGAGGGGATGAGATATTGGTTCGAGGGAATAGGGATTGTGTTGAGAGCAGAATACAAGAGGCGAGAGGCAGAGTGGTGTTGTTTTGTGTTCCATTCCAGAGAGAGAAAGAGACAAAGTTTATCCTAATATTGTTTGTGTGAGTGAAGAACAAGAACATCATGGCTATGTCTTTTGGGCTCTTCTCAACATCCACTCTAACCTTGAGGCCTCAAGTTGCCGTTCTTCCTCCTCCTTCTCCTACGTTGCGCGTGGTTCGAGCTGTGACCTCTTCCACTGTGTCTCAGCCATCCGCCGGCAAAATACGCGGTATTATGAAGCCCCGCAAAATCTCCCCTGAGATGCAAGACCTCGTCGGTGTTCCGGAGATTTCTCGAACCCAAGCTCTCAAAGAGATTTGGGCTTACATTAAGGGCAACGATCTTCAGGTCACTTTTCTCTTCAAAGCTCCCACCTTTTTTATGTTTCGCTGCTCCCTCCCCTTTCCCCTTCCCCATAAGGGTTTTTTACCACCAAAAGCGTAATCTTTTACTATGTTTTCAAAATTGATAAGGTAAAGGTTGCATAGATAGCTTCTGCAAGTCAAGTTTTGTTTTTTGTTTGGACCTTTCAGATGGATTCATGACCTTTAACCCTTCTCGCCTCAACCAGACAGCAGTAAGTATTTATAGAATGAAAATAGGAGTATAACGTTATCCTATTCATATACCCATCACCCAAAACTCATCAAAAGGCTCGAAAACCTAACACAACCCACGTGGGTCTAAATTTATAATAGCACAATAACAAATAGATGCTCTGAAATATTTAACATTTAATTAATTCTATTTTTTTTTAAATATGTCAAATGGCAGTCTACATAGGATTAAAAAAATCCAACACATTCTCCACATCATGGAAATGTATCTTATTTTCAGTACATTATGGAGTTGTAATTTATTGTCTGTGATTTAGTTTCTGTGTACCTCTATGACTATGACTGACTGCTCTGTTTTAACATCATCAAGTGTTTATTAGGGGCTTGGCATGCTTCATTTTCTGTGTTTGGTGTTTTAATTTAAAAGATATGTAGCTCAGTGGTGACCCATACATTGTGTACTCGGTATTACCAAGTTTCTTAATTTTGGTTGCTGCTTTCTGTTTGTCTAGCATAGCAATCTAGTAGTAGTACCCAAATTACTCTTTCTTTCATGAGGTTTGAAGACAAATTGGAGGGAGTCTGTTGTCAAATTGGAGCCATCTAAAGTTCGTGTGTTTGATATATTAGTGATAAATATTTGCTATTTTTTACTTGAAAGCTTCTGCTAATTAACTAGCTTACTGAGGTGACTCTTTCTTGCACACTAGTACAGTGTGAATTACTTAATTTGTCCATAAATTTGGATGTTTTCTGTGATATTTTCTAACTTGGAGCTGTTTGATTTTGATATAATCCATTAATTTGGTGCCATCCTGCATTGACAGCATTTTGTAACCTTGGAATTTGTTTTAACTGAATTGTTACTTGTAATTCTGATAGGACCCTGAAAACAAGAGGCTTATACGTTGTGACGAGAAGCTGAAGAAGGTATTTGCAGGGAGAGATGAAGTTGGCATGCTTGAGATTGCTGGGTTGATTAGCCCTCACTTCCTGAAATGATATTAGGTCTCAACTTTACAAATTATCCGTGGAAGTTAAGTTTTTATATGGAGGTCATGTTTTGGTTGGTGTATGGAACCTGCAGCGTAGTAGCATTAGTGTTTTTTTAGTACTTTGAGTACAGAACGAGCTTTGTTGAAGAGTTCGTTTTGAGTGATGTAGTCTCTTCAACAAGGCATTAGTAACTACCTAATATTAGGTTTTTGTTGGACATGTTAAATATTATGTTTCCGTGCATAATGGTCTAAGGATTATTTATTCATTTACTAGTTATACTGATGGAAACATTCCATATTATCTGAATTGGGTACATGTGGTGCCCTGCCAATGCCATTGCTTACGGGTAGCTTTAATAGTTCTAGTAGTTTAAGGGCTTGATTTAGTCGTTCACCCTTATAAACTATTTATAGTGTTTGTGTTTGCTTTAAAGTTTGCAATTGCAAGAGCTCAAACGTAAAAACAGTATATCTCAAATTCTCAATGCACAATTTTAAAAAATAACTATCCCCTCCTTTTTAAAAATGTAAGTTTGTAAGGTTTGAAATTGAAAAACGAACATGTTAATGTCAAATGTTAATTCTAGTTTCTTTTAAACTTAACAATAGCAATAGCAAGTGTCTGGAATATTGCATGTGCATTTTGTGAAATGTAAAAAAATTAGATTAAAAATAAAATTATAAAAAGTTTAAATCTTTTACTTTCAAATAATTTTAAGAATTTATTAAGCTTATAGAAAATAGTTTGACTTGTTTGATTTAATTTTTTTAGGTGAATATAAAATTTAAGGTGATGGGATGGTGTCACAGTCCAAGCTAAGAAACGCCTCTGGGCTCAAAGAGCAAATAGGTACTTATTGCTTGTTTGGTTTACAGTTTGCGGGAATTGATTTGGGTAGAATTGATTTTGGTAAAATTGGTTTTGGTAGAATTGGTTTTGATAGAATTGATTTTTGTTTGGATATATAATTCTAAAAGTGGGTTGACACCAATTGATTTTGTTTGGATGGGATAAAATAAAATCACTTTTGGATATAAAATTACTAAAATGAGTTTATTATTTATTTTATTAGATAAATAGAAAAGGACATTTGCAGCGTTCACGGTACCTGACATGGGGGTAGCATTGTAAATTCCCTGCAACGTTGTTTGCAGAATCGATCACACTTTCAATTTCAAACAACCACATTTGCAGTAGTGATAACTACGTTCACCGTATTTGGCAGTTTTACCCAAACAAATATCAGAAATTTCCCAACCGTGTTTTGACTTTTCAAACACCTTTTCTGAGTCTGAAACGGTAGTCCAAACGGACTATTACATTTTACCTCACCCTAAGGAGACGAGTGGAGGTTCGAACTTGTGACCTGTTAGATACAAGACCATTGTCTTGCTCCACTCAACCAACCCCTTAGGGTATTTATATTTAACGTGGATTAATGGAAGAAATTTAAAAAGTTAATGACATTTTTTGATTGAATGACTATTTTAAAGGATACGTAGTTGATTTTATTGATTTAATTTGAAATTACAATATATGTGCTATAATATAAGTGTATAATGTGTGATTTTGTGAGATGGTTTGATGAGATTTAGGAATCGGGATTGAAATTTAAATAATATGTAGAAGTGGATGTGATTTTACTTCCCCTAATTCTGGATAAACTTTTTAATGAGACTTCAACTGCGTAGTGTGTTTTATATGAAATATTGTACATGTAGCCATGTTTGTGCTCATTTATTATTCATAAGGATTGATACTCATTTAAAAATATTCATTGATTGATTTTGCTCATAACTCGTGGAGCCAAGCTGATTTTTGTTAGAAACTAAAGTGTAATATGAAATGACTAAAATACTTGATTAATAATAGGGATGGTGAGGGGACTCTCTCACTTGGTAACTTATAAGGTTGTTAATAAAATAAGAAAGAAAGAAAGAAAAATGTGAGTTGATGAATGGTGAAGCTTGTGTTATTTTATTTGGAAACATAGAAGAATATATTTTATTTGAAGAGTGTGTATGGAGGTGGGCTTACTTGCATTTTGATAATTAGATAAGGGAGTTGTATTTTACTTTTACATCCTTTTTGTTTTTCCCATCCTCTTTCCCATAGTTGAAATTTATTTTCCTTCTTTCCATTTGTTACTTTCAGAAATAAATTTCTAAGAATCAATGTTGTAATTTAACTTCCAAAAACTTATTTTTAAAAATAATAAATGTAAAAAAAAGGTCTGATAATGGAAAAGGATGGGAGTGGGACGGAAAGAGGGATAAGGAAGTTTTAGGTTGGAGATGAAATAGTATTTTTGAGAATGAAAGATAAAAAAAGAGGCTGCGAAAAATAAAAAGGTTGTGAAAAGCAATTCGCATTAGATAATTAGTTTCTTTTTTTAAATAGACTTATACGAGAGTGAATGGGGTATTGTGCCGTGAGTCCATCAATTACAAATATCTCGATTTGAGGGAAAAAGTCTGGTTCACACCTCACCTCGTAACAGGGACAGACAAATTAAGTAGAGAAGAAGAAGAGAAGAGAAGAGCATGGAGATAGTAGAAAAGGTGGCTCTTCCTCTACTCCTCCCTAACCCACCTCCCTCCACCTCCACCTCCAGACCTTCCATCGCAGTAGCCACTGTTATCCAAGACCACAATTCTTCCTCACACTCTCGACGCCGCATCACCATCACCAAGTCCTCCGACCCCAACCGCGGGAAGCCATGGACCAATCACCGCCTTTCTCCTCGAGGTCAGCAAATTCTCCAAACCTTAATTCATTCCCATTCCATTCACCTTGATCACATCTTCGACCATCCACCCACTTCTTCCGATGTTTTGGCTATAATCAAGGGTTTAGGGTTTAACCAGAAATATGACCTTGCTTTGTCCGTCTTTGATTGGGTTCGCATTTGGGACCGTGACCGCAAAGGGGAGGAGGAAGGTCGTGTTCCGCTTTTGAGTGGTTCTACAATCGCTACCACCATTAACATTCTTGGCAAAGCGGGTCGGGTCTCATCCGCCGCCTCCCTCCTCCGAACTCTTCAAAACGATGGGTTTGAGATTGATGTGTATGCCTATACTTGTTTGATAACTGCTTATGCCACTAATGGCAAGTACAAGGACGCCCTTTCTGTGTTTCATAACATGAAACAAGACGGTTGCACACCTTCTCTCATTACTTATAATGTCATCTTGAATGTTTATGGCAAAATGGGCATGCCTTGGTCTCGTGTTACTGATCTTGTTGAATCTATGAAAATTGATGGTGTTTTCCCCGATTTGTACACTTACAATACCCTCATAACTTGTTGTCGCCGGGGCTCTCTCTATGAAGAAGCTGTCAAGCTGTTTGACCAGATCAAGTTAGCGGGATTCACCCCTGACAAGGTTACCTATAATGCTTTGTTGGATGTTTTTGCCAAGTCCAGACGCCCAAAGGAGGCCATGCAGGTTCTCAAAGAGATGGAAACCAATGGCTTTTCTCCTACCACTGTAACTTACAATTCCTTGATTTCTGCTTTTGCCAGAGGTGGTTTGTTGGAGGAAGCATCCCAGCTGAAAACTCAAATGGTGGAGAAAGGGATTAAGCCTGATGTTTATACCTACACCACCCTTTTGTCAGGATTTGAGAAGTCTGGAAAAGATGACTCTGCAATGAAAATTTTTGAAGAAATGAGAGCAGCAGGTTGCAAACCTAATATCTGCACTTTTAATGCCCTTATTAAGATGCATGGTAACCGGGGAAACTTTGTGGAAATGATGAAGCTTTTTGAGGAGATCAAGGTGTGCGGGTGTTCTCCTGATATTGTTACTTGGAACACCCTTTTGGCCGTATTTGGACAAAATGGATTGGATTCCCAAGTATCAGGAGTATTTAAAGAAATGAAGAGATCAGGGTTTGTTCCCGAGAGGGACACCTTCAACACTCTAATAAGTGCATACAGCAGGTGCGGTTCCTTTGATCAAGCAATAGCTGTTTATAAGAGCATGCTGGAAGCTGGAGTGGCTCCAGATCTTTCTACCTACAATGCTGTTCTAGCAGCATTGGCTCGAGGAGGGTTTTGGGAACAATCAGAAAAAGTACTTGCCGAAATGAAGGATGGTCGGTGTAAACCTAATGAGATAACGTACTCTTCTTTACTTCATGCTTACGCCAATGGTAAGGAGATTGAAAAGATGAACGCTTTTGCTGAGGAGATATACTCTGGCTCTATCGAAGCACATGCTATTCTGTTGAAGACCCTTGTTCTAGTAAATAGCAAGAGTAATCTCCTAAAGGAAACAGAACGTGCATTTTTGGAATTAAGGAGAAGAGGTATTTCACCTGACATAAAGACTCTGAATGCAATGATTTCAATATACGGGAGAAAGCAGATGGTGGCCAAAGCCAATGAGATTTTGAACTTCATCTATGAGAGTGGATTTACTCCAACTTTGACTACATATAATAGCTTGATGTATATGTATAGTCGTTCTGAAAACTTCCAAAAATCAGAAGAAATCTTAAGGAAGGTTTTGGAAAAAGGTATCAAACCTGATAAAATTTCATACAATACTGTTATCTATGCATATTGCAGAAATGGTAGGATGAAGGAGGCTTCACGCATATTTTCTGAAATGAAAGATTCTGCACTTGTTCCCAATGTTGTAACTTACAACACATTTGTTGCAGCTTATGCTGCTGACTCAATGTTTATTGAGGCCATTGATGTTGTTCGATACATGATCAGGCAGGGATGTAAGCCAGACCAGAATACTTATAATTCTATCATTGATTGTTATTGTAAGCAAAATCGGCAAGATGAGGCAAACAGTTTTGTTAAAAACCTTGGAGATTTTGACCCACATGTCTCCAAGGAGGAAGAAAGTAGGTTACTAAAGAGAATAATGAGGAAATGGCCATAGGTTGTTAACCTACATATCTCCAAACACTTCCACCACGGGCTTTACTGGAATTTGGAACGTGTCTTGGCCTCTAGATTTTAGAAGCCCTTAGTCCCTTCTTCCTCCATGGTTGCCATGTTATATATTATTTGGGTATGGGAGTTTGATTGTAAATGGCAGTGTTCCTTTACCGTGGTTCATCTGCAGAAAAATGGCAGCAGTATCTCTGCTCATCAATGCATGTAGGTAAGGGGTTGTGCAGTAAGATGGGAAATTAAAGAATAGAAAGAGAAGGGAGAGGAGTTGGTTTCGAATATCGATACCATGTATATTAAACTATATAGCAATGCTATCAAGAAAGAACATGTGCAGGGTTTTTAGTATAGAATCATTTTGATGACAGTATTTATGGTATGATTTATTATTTGGTGTATCTGTAATAATAGATATGAAAATTTATGCTTCTGTTTTGGGAGCTTTATTCAAGATTATTCCTGCAGATATGACTATGAGATTTTTATCTTAACGTTTAAAATTTGAAGGACGTATCTTTTGTCATGCTCTGGCTTGTGGCTGCTAGTTGTATGTTTTTTTTATCTCCTCTAACTACGGGAAATTCTCAATTAATGGAATTGCATGAAAATCGATTACTCTTGTTTAATGAACCGATTTCCTCTTCCGCAACTGAGGAATCATGAAACAGAACTAAGTAATGGTTATCAATCTTGTGCTTTAACGCCCTTTTGGATCGAGTCTTGTTTGTTAAAAATCAGTGCATGTTAGGCAGTTTGGATATGTTAACGGAGATGCATAGAAGACCGGATGAAAGGTAGTTCATTAGTTAGAGATAAAGATAATTTTCTGTACTTTATGTGGCCATAGGAGTGTGTGTTCCATGAGTTTCATGCTGAAGGCTTCTGCTTGTCTTGGGATATTTTATGTATTGCTATTTTAATTCTGTATTAATGATTGTGGATTTTTTTTATCTTTTCAATGATATTGACACAGTGCTATGATAGACGTGGAAGTTATCTTTATGTTTCCCTTTGGGTCTTGGCTTGACCAAGAAATTCTATTACTCCAGAGTCCAGACCATGATGCTTTGCATTTTCCCCAAAAGTGCTAATTCTAGGTTTGACATGTATTGTGGATACGTTGAAATTGGATGTTTATAGTTAACTTGGAAGAGTTTATGGTGATTCATGCTACATGTTGTCAACATGTAGCATGAAGATAGCTTGGACAGTCCTCACCCTATAAGCTAGCTTTTGGGGTTGAGTTAGGTCCGGGTCCAAAATCTAATATGGTATCAGAGCCTATCCTAGAAGATCCGTTGTTATTGAACCGCCACCCGTATAGATGTCCACGCTCCAGATGTCCAGCCCTGGGCGTGAGGGGGTGTGTTAGAGTCCCACATTGCCTAGAGATAAGGCCAAATTAAAGTATATAAACCTTGGGCAGTCCTCACCATATAAGCTAGCTTTTGGGGTTGAGTTAGGTCCAGATCCAAAATCTAATAGATGACATCTTAAAGGTCAACTTGTTTCTTGAGTTCCCTAGATAATTAATGAAAAAAATTGAAAAACTGATCTCATCTTGCTGCTTGTGATTTATAGCTGTTGTAGTTCACTTGGACAAGTAACTTCACTATTCTGTAGTCTGTATGACTTATTTATTTTGATATTATAATTGAGATGTGGAATGTGGCAATACAAGTTTCAATTGTTTTCCCTACAGGTTGCACAGAATTGCCCACAAGAAATTTTAATAGTGAAAATTTTGCTTTGATGACAATGGAACTTTGTTTGCATTACCTTTTTAGAGTGTTTCGGAGGTAATTGATTTCCTCTGACTGATAATTTAATGTAGTTTCAATTATTTGATGGACATTTTGTATAGGTTTTATATACTCTGCTAATAGTTCCTGTATTTCTGTTATCCAGTTCTGACAAAATTGCTGTGTCTTTTCCAAACTCTGAAGTAAATGTGATACATACACTATGTAGCACTGCAAAGGCAGTTATTAACCGTATTGAGACGAAGGTGTGTCTTTTTGTCAACATTTATAACTTTATATTCACAGAAGTCTTTTTGCAATATTTTTATCTTAAATTTGTCTTTTGTCATATTCTTTCTAAAAAATGATCGTCATTGCTGATCTGTTCTTATTATGATTACGTAAGATGCATAAGCATTCAAAATCGGTGGTTCTGGCATTAGTTTTAATTGGCTACAAGTGCATTAGGGAGGCTTCAACTGAGGCATACTTATCAGAAGCCATTGACATGGTCAGCTGTACAAGTCCTTTGTTGAAGAGAATTATTGATGGTAAGCCTTTTTAGTCAGAACTAGTTTGATCCATATCCCTTCGTGCCTCCTTGTGAATTGCTAGTTTGAATACTTAGAGCCTGCTTTTTACATTTTCTAAAAACAGAAAATTGAAAAACTTGTTTGACTGACAGTTTTTTAAAACAGTTTTGAAAAGTGTAATTGTTTTTAAAAACTAAAATTCTGAAACTACTTTTAGGTGGTTGTGGTTTGGAAAACTGTTTTTTAGTTTTTCTGTTTTTGTGTTGGAAATTCTGTAAATAAACCATTTCATTTATAAAAAAACAATTTTTAACAGTTTTGTAATACCGTTTTCAAAAACTAAAAAATAAAACTGAATCGAACAAGCTCTTATATTTTTGCCAGTTTTAATTTAATAGCTGTGATGTTACAATATTTTTGTTGGGATAACAACTTGAGTCCCACACTGTTCAAGATATTTGTGTTGGAACTCAGCATCAAGCTACCAATATTGGAGCAAAGAATCAAATTTGATTCATTCAACCCAACTGATGGGGCTTTACTCAATTTTGTTTTGTAGATGAGGCTGAGCTTGATGATAGCATCCTCCCTCTAGGAGAAATGTTTGAAACTTGTCTGAGTGTGATTGCTGCTCTGACTAAGGATTGCATTGAGGAATTCCATTTGCAGGAGGTTAAAAAATCCAGCCAACGGAAACTAATAAATGCAAAGCTTGCATTTTCTCTTGAACAAATCATATTAATTGCCAAACTGGCTCTTGAAAGTAAATGTGTGGAAAATTCCAAAGCAAGTGAATCCATCCATGTTAGTGCACTGAGATATTGCATCCGATGTATCCAAACTTTTACTTAGTGATTCAAATAGGCAGGTAAATGAATATGTAGGAAATATGACACAATGGCTTTTACCCAGCAAGAAATACAAATAACTGAAGTTTCCTATTGACAGGTTCAAGCAATAGGTTTGCAATTTCTTAAAGCCAGGATACAAAGAAGCATAAATACAGAAGATTACTCTTTCTTAATGTTTCTTGTTGGGGAGCTAATTACTGACATTTTCACTTTGATCCACAAAATGCTAAAGGTATAGGCAACATTTGCATTTGTTTTGCCATTGGTGTAATTATTATTAGTATCATTAGTTCATATTATTTTCTCTTTGAATTTTTTGTAATCCAATGTGTAGTTAAAGGGTTCTATATTTCTATTCATAGCAGAATACTATAACAAGAGAATCGGTGAACATTGCTAGTGAATGCTTGAGTCTCATGGTGCTGTTACAAACTCTATCTAAAGATAATGACTGCCAGAGAAGTTTTATGAACCTACTTCTGGAGGCCATTGTCATGCTTTTCTTGTCAACAGGAGATGGGTTCTCTCAGGTAATATAACTGAGATTTTCTATTTGCTGAAATCAACTCTTCTTAATTTTGTTATAAGCTCTTTTGATCATACGAACAAATGACAGGAAGTCAGTGATTTAAGAAGCACAGCCATTAAGCTTGTTTCTCACTTTGCTCAAATTCCTTCATCAGCTGTTCATTTCAAGGATGTTTTACTATCAATGCCTCCTCTTCACCGCCAGCAACTTCAGGTACTTTGTGTTTCTAGTATGTATATATGTGAACTGATTGTTAACATTTAATTGGTTCAATGAGCATATTCTTTTATGATTTTCTACAATTACTATTTACTAATCCCAATTAATGCACTTCCTGGAGTAGGGTATGTTTTGCAGGAAAAATTGAAGAAGCAGAATATACATACATGTGGACAATTGCAGATGATTTCCAAGGTTTTACTATTCATTCACTTAATGTATAGTTTCTTCTGTTTTTTCCTGATATTCTGAAAGTTCAATTGCTGTTTTTTTATTTCCTTCTCTAGGTCACTTTATATGTTTGCTTTCGGTATGTTATAAGTGTTCTTCCTTTGGTTTTAGGCATTTCTCTTTTGCCTTGTATTTGGGCTGGACATGGTCTGACTTGTGGATTTAGAACCCTTATTTAAAGTGTATAGAAACTTGGAGAAAATATTTTTAACTTACTGAAATTTGGAAATTATGTAGAAGACAATAATAAGTGGAAAGGAAAATTTCATTAAAGCAAAAAACAAACAAACAAACAGAATTTGAGGAAAGAACCTTCAAGAAGGACAACCCAATTTTATTGAAGGATCTAACTTTTGGCACAAACTCGTTTTTATATTGCCACCTAGTTCATTTGCTCACATACTATGTAGTCATGTTCCACTTACCTTTCAGGCATGTTGTTTGAAAAGCATTTGTAAAATTCTATATTGTCTACATGCTTTCTTTGCGTCTGCAGGCTTCACTGCAGAAGGATCATGTGCGAGCTACTGAAGCAGTATATCAAACTGAAGATAGGAAGTGATATTGACGAGATTTATATTTGTTTTCGGCTCTTGAGAAGGTATGTTAAAGTTGCAAATTAGTATGGTACTCTATTGAAATTGTTAATTGTTTTTTGTACGTAATTATGTGCTTTTTTCCTTGTATCTAACTATCTCAGTGAACAAATTTTATTTAGATCCATTTTGTTTTTGTTATTGGATTAAGTCTGGTCATTTAGTGATAATGAAGATTGTGCTGAAGTAGGCTTTGAATGGATTAAATGCGAGGTTAGTTTTTTGGTAATATACTGGCTTCTGTGTGTCTGTACCAACCATCTTTAGGCTCATGTCTAGTGAAGCTCATTTGATCTTGGTGTTTTGGTAAATTCCTGAGAATTATGTTATTCTTCAACTTTGATTAACACAGTTATTAAAGATTAATGTGAAGGTGGTGGTTTTGCAGTCAAAGTCATTTTACTTCCTAGATTTTTTTGGATTATTATTTCCTGACCAACTTTGGAGTAACTCAACTTGTTTTCAGGTTTGCAGCAAAGTCACCATTTTTCCTGCAAGTGTATAATAGTGTATTTCCATACCTTCAGGTATGCCTTCAGCTTACCTTCTCTTTCACTGACTGTTTGTCAATCAAACACCATATGGATGAAAATGGGGCAAAAAAGGGCAGCACGCAGGGGTATGTGGTGGGGCATCTGAAATATTTTACTAGGATGGAAGTCTAGTGATGACCTGGACGTTTGTACTTAAGAAAATGTATGCTTTTAAGGGAACTGGTATTTGGTATCTTAGTTAAAATCTTTGTAGATAGAGAAATGACTCTTTCAAAATTAAAATAAGTGCATCTTTTTGATAGAAGAAGAAATTTGTTAGGTTGAACAGAAAACATTACAAAGAGAAAGGAGGATAAGGACTCTTCAACTAAAAAACGAAACAGAAAAATCTCAGAGAAAAGGAAAGTCAGTGGAACGAAGCTTCCCATATCCGGATGAAAGGTAGTTCATTAGTTAGAGATAAAGATAAAGGAGAGCAATGAAAAATTATAGGTTAAATGATTTTAATATATGATATGATATGTAGAATGGAAGCTAGAAAGAAGACCTAGCTGCACCCAAAGAAAATCCTCTTCAAGGTCTTTGATCCTATTCTTATCCAGTCAAACCGAAACCATTGTGCCTGAACGCGTGGACTCCAGTTTCTTCCCCATTCCATTGCTTCTACCCACCCTTGTTTTCACCTTGACTGTGCTCCGCTAAATGTGCCAGTTCTCTTGCTAGTTTCGTTTGATTCGGCAATTTAGAAGTGGTGTTTTCAGCTCTAGAGGCTGACACGTTATGAAGACAATTTGAAAATCTCTATGAAGACAATTTGCACACAAGTGACAGATGACTCTGGCACATAACTGAAGATAATGATTGACTACGTCGTTACACTTATTTCCAAGAAACTACCCGAATTCCACAATGGTAACATGAGTTAGAATTTTTCGTCGTGAAATCATTATAAGTTCTGTTCTGTTTATTAAGGACAATCCATAAAAAATGCAAGATATTTATTATTATTTCAATAATTTTTGAGCTTTTCATGCATTGTGCCTGATATGCATGCACACAGGGCAGACCCAACACCCATTGAGGCATAAAGCAAATCTTTGAGATGGGACTTTTCTAATTAATTAAAATAAATTATTAAAATTTATTGAGTTTTTTTAAGATATAAAACTACTTATTAGACTTTTATTATATAAAATTAACTTTATGTTACTGTTTTGGTGATTTTGATATATTACAATATTTATATGGGTGGGGATCAACTTACTCCATGAGTAAGTCTGGGTAAGTTACTCCGCTTAATAACTTATAGAATGCGAATTTAACAAATCTAACCGTTGATTAATTTGATATTAATATGATGATTATGCACACTAAATTTTAGATTAACTGGACATTCATAGGTATGTAATTTTAGAGTGAACATTTACTTATATTTTAAAAAGTATATTGCCCGTTAAATTGAAGTGATTTGATCAAACATCAAATGATTTTTAAATTTTATAAAATTTTGTAGGCTTGATCTACTCAATGAAAACTGTTAATATGATGGTTGGATTGATGAAATCCAATGTTGATAAGAAGTTATTAAGCGGAGTAATTTTACCCAGACTTACTCCTAGAGTAAGTTGATCCCCACCCTATATATATTACATAATAGTAAAATATGTATTATAATTAAGATTAACATGATAGGAAAAATCAACTAATAAAACAAATAAGATAGTTATTAATTATGAGAAATAGTTATAGTAAGATGAAATCTATTATTTTAATCAAAAAATATTTTTATTAAGAATTTAATCACTATACACGGTTAGTGTAAAAAAGTTTTCACAAACATCCAATGATGTTTTTTATATTGACAGTATATAACAATTAAACTTTTTTAATAATTAGTAAATTTTCAAAAGACCTATTATATATTTTTGAGTTTAATTAGTCTACATATTTAGTGTAAAAAGGTTTTACATTGTTATTCAATGATGTATTGTCACATCATTTAATGGGTGTAAAACTTTTTAACACTACTATTGTATATACATGAAATCTTATATTTATATAAATTTTAAATATAAGTATAATTAATATAAATATAAAATTATGAGAACTATATAATATTGGGAATTGCTTTAGTTGCTTGGCGCTGAGGCCGGACTTCATGCACACACTTCTCCCAACAAGAATGAACTTGTGAAAAATATCTACAAACCACATGCCCCTTCTGCAGCTGGGAAGACATGAACAGAACAGCGCTTATGACAAACATGGAAAGGACAGAATACCATGCCTAATCAATCAATACAAATTTTATTTTATTTTTCTAAACTAATATAAAAAAAAAGTCTTGAGAACTATACATAATGGTGAACTGCATCAGCTAGCGAGAATCTGACAGCAACTTCCAGTTCCAGTTACTCTTTTGCATTCCTCTCAATTGGACGTACTCTTGTGTTTGTTTAGGTTTAGGCAGCTGCGGCGAGCATACACTGTTCTGCTTCCTCGTCGTCTGGGGAGTAAATGTCAACAGGAGCAGTTGTAGAGCGATGCTTAGAGTGGTTGTGGTGATCAAGATAGATGACAACAACAGTGATATCATCATGAAAATTCCGTCTGATTCCCTTGTCAATCTTCTTTAAGTCATCATATCTGATCTCTTTCTTCTTTGCAGCTACTTGAAGAGCAGCTCTCACTAATCTTTTGGCAATTCCCTGCGAGCAAGCACATATCAGATGAGACAGAATATATATATATATCTCCATTAGATTAGATTAGATTAAGATTATAGCTAGGCAGTGTCCAAGATGCATGTACTCACAGCTCTGGGATATTTGAAAACAATGTCAACCGCTTCTTGATCAGTTAATTGTTCCCAGAGTCCGTCGGATGCAAATATGAGGAAGAGATCTTCCGGTTGAAGCTCCCTAACAGTGATGGAAGGTTCAGCTGTCATTACAGGACGAGTCAGAGTCAAAGGAATGGGATTTCCAAATTGCTGAAAAACCGGGTCTCTGTAGAAGTCAGGTCTCTTGAGATACACATCACCAATAGATCTTGACACCTGTATGATGCCCTTAATCCTCCAGACACCACGGGTATGAAGAACAACGTGTGAATCATGAGGATGAAGAGCTTCGACCTCTTTCCTGATCTCCTCATCAGAGACATTATGATCGACTGATAAGCGCTCTGCCTTGGAGTTTGTCTTGCCAAGGACTGCTCTGGAGTCTCCGAGGTTGGCAACATACAAAACATTATTATCAGAAGAAATGGCACCAACAAGGCAGCAGGATCCCACGGAACCAAGATGGGGGCTTATGGGCAAACATCGCTTCACCAAATGCAAGAATTCTTCCTCCGTCGCACTAAATCCCTTTTTTATCACATCCACTGATACACCCCCTTCTTCGCTACTCAATCCTACATAACATATATATATAATACAACTTAATACAATACTGAATCCTATTACTATTTCTATTAAAAAGAAATGAAAGGATATATTACTGTGCAAATAAGGAAGGAGACGATTGGCGACGAATCTAGAAGCTTCGGGGCCGCCATGGCCGTCATAAACGCCAACGTAAGTGGTGGAAGGGGACACAAAGACTTGGCTCTGATCCTCGAGGGAGGAGTTGGCTTGAGTGACGGCCATGGAGAAGTGGTCGGAGTCGGAGTGCCATATGAGAGCATCGCGCCGTCCAAAGCAAACCTCCACCGCCCGCCGCAACCAACTCACCATATTCTTTCTTTTATGAATATGAATATGAATATATTGGGAATGAAACTGAGCTGAATCACTTAGTTTAATTCAATTGATTGATGAACACATATAAAATAGCACTACTAGTTACTAGTTAGTAACTGCAAGCCACGGTTCCGGCAAATAATAAAGAGAAGAAAGTGAGGTGTAATGTAAATTTATAATGCCGCGTTTCCACCACCAAACAGAGCACTTGCCTTTTACACTTCACGCCACACGCGTACGTCCCCTTCTTTTCTTTACGTTTTCATTCAAAACACTCCCTACCTATAGTCCCTACCCTTCACTTTCCTCACAACTTCCACAACGCGATACATTACAATAATCAAATTAGTAGTAGTAATTATTTTGACCCTTGATACAACATTCAAACTAGCTAATTAAATCAAAATTGCTCTTTTAAAAGGATAATTGATTAATTACACTTTTTCCTCTATATAGCCTCATCAAAGAAAACCATACCATGGGATGCACAAACAAAATCATTATCATTATTGTCAAAATAATAAAAACGCTATGGTTCCTACATTTTATCTTTGCAATTCTACATAATAATTTTAAGTTAAGAGTAGTGGTCAAGTATATTTTCTTTCAAAATGAAGATTCCGTTTATTACTTCCTCCATTTCAAAATTCTTGTTATTTTAATATACTCATAAATTTCAAAACTCTTGTTGTTTTAGATATCCAAGAAAAATTAATTAAGATTTTTCCAACTATACCCTTATTTAATTACTTATATCAACTAACACCTACTCCCATTATTTCTCTATTAATTATATAAGTCTTTATATTTTCAAGACAGTTAAATGATATGGGTGGATATTAAATGAGGGTATTTTAGTAAAATTAGTATTAAATTAAGACACATCAATCATTTCCTTAGTCTGTGCGCATAACCTTGAACAACAAGAGTTTTTGGAACGAAGGAAGTACTATACTACTCCCTTCGTTCCTTTTTATCTGTCGTTTTAGAGTCTAAAATTTATTTCTAAATAACTGTCGTTTTCACATACCAAGGTAACAATAAATGCTAATTTTCCAACTTTACTCTCTTACAAAATTATTAAATAGTGGGGTATTTATTGCATATGACTAAAAATGGTGGAGAACTTTAAATGCTTTAATGAGAGAGAGAAAGGGTATATTTGTAAACCATGGATTTAAAAAGATACACTTATTGCATTTCTTAATCCATGTGCAAAAACCTTAAACGACAGATAAAAAGGAACAGAGGGAGTATTATATAAAATTATTATGTCACCTAAACTGATCATAAGTATTTCTAACAAATTCTTCTTCTCTAGATCTCTTGCTGGAATTTTTTTAAGCGCCGCTTTAAAGGTAGTCTCCTTTGAATACTACTCTCAGACGTACCTCGTCCGTGTCGTTTTGTGCATGTAATTAATGTAATGTCCCCATTTTAGAAAAAAAAAAGTTGCCAACCATAAATTAAACGAGACTAACGTTTACAATTAAGTTGACTTGAGGATCTATTGATTTCTTAACGCGGGATCATAAATTACATGTGTGTTTGAATTGACGTTTTTTCACATTTAAAAACCACGTTCAAAGTGATAAAACACAGAAGCTACAAATATTTGTGTTAAAATAAACGTGAGTATAGCCTCTAGAACGCTTTTCCAAACAAGCACTACATCTATACTAGAGATAATACCTTGCGTTTGCAAGGGTTTATTTATATTTTATAACTATAACATTTTATAAGATTAAATTTTAAATATATTTTATAAAATTATTATAGATTTTTATGAATAAAATTATTATAGATTAAGTATATTAAAATATATTAAGAAATAAAATTATATTACTTGTTAAAAATGATGAAATAATGAAGGTATTTCTTGAACAAAAGTTATTTTTGTTGTGAAGGATAAATTATTAAAATATGTATAAGTACTATAATTGGTAGACATTTTTTCATAATTAAAAATAATATATATAAGTTATTTTTTTTGTTTAAACACAGGTACACTCTAAGAGATATATAAGTTTAACACAAATAGGGAAGCTAATAAATCTTTTAGGTTAGATGTTGATGAATCTTAATCTGAACTTGATGTAGGTGATTTTGTTAATTCAATTCAATTTTCGTAGTTCAATTATTGCTTCCTTATATTCTTAATGCTTCAATTGGATTGACCACCCAATTGCATGAACCAAAAGTGACTCTCACAATTGGAAAATCAAGGAAAAAGTTGGATCTGAAGTAAGCAACATGAGAGATTGATTGCCTAGGAATGTATAAGAATTAATTCTTGTGTGATCTTTATCAGTTCTTGAATCTAATGCATGTCTTAATTAGGTTCACCTAAGGAATTAGAACTCTTAGTTGATGACATAGGGTTAATTAATTCACCAAGGAATTGGGTTTTGACTATAATAGTGAATTGGATCATTAACACTTTCATGAAGAGATGACTAATTGAAATCAACAATAACCACTTTGTTGATATTGTTACTCACGTTTAGTGAATTCTTGTCTTGCATTGCATTCTAAGCATCCAAATTCAATTTTTCTGGTTTATTTTTCTACATAGGATAAATTGATGTCACTTGATACAATTGTATTTTTCTCATCCAACTAGATAAATCCTTTGTGTTTTGGTACTTGACTTTTCAATCTCTGTAGATACGATACTTTAACTCACTATTGAATACTTGCGATAATTGGTGCGCTTGCCAAAATCTCATGTGTTGAATCATGGTGAAATCGATATTAATTAAATATATATTTTTAATATTATATACCATTATAATTAAAAGAATAACACAAATTTATGAGAAATTAAAATATATAAAGTTATAAATTAGGGTAAATAATCTCGTTATAAGGTTTATAAGATAAAAAAATTAATAATGATTCATAAAATAATAGATATCTTTGTGTAATCCTTAAACATATTTTTTATTTATCTTACAAATATTTTAGATTAAATAAAAAATTTAAAAAAATTGAATTTAAAAAAAATCAGTTCAACATGTTTTATACCGATTTTTACCAATTTCTAACTAGTTTTCATCGTGTATGAGATCTATTGATTTTTTTGGGTTGAGCGGACCAGTTGAATCGGATGATCCGGGTTTTTAAAACTATGCATTCCACCCGACAAAATCCAAGTCTAGGCCGTGGGCTCATTTAAGGGGTAAAACTCATCTAAGGTCTATTTTTGTCTTCTATTCATAGTACTTGAAGTTTGGGATCTTAACTAAGGGAAGCAATCTCCTTATCGATGAATTGATTATTTTTCATTATATGTTACAAACTTATGATCCACCTTGATTTACTTTTTTTATATAAAATTAAATTAAAACCTATGAAACTAGTGTTGTGAAAACTAAATCAAACTGGTTAGTCCAACTGCAGGTTGAACCAGCAATCAAACCTATGAATGTTCAATCAACAAAAAAAACAAATTGGACATGCAATCAAACTAATGGTGATGTCATTAAATTGCTTAAATAATTAAGGATTAAATTAATATACACTATTAGTGCAATGAAATTTTACACAGATATCCAATGGTGTGCCGCCACATGCCCACATTATTTAATGAATAGAATATCTTACGTGTTATTAAATTCAATAAATGATATGACAACATATCATTGGATGTCTGTGTAAAATTTCTATATTGACAATATATATATTAAACTCAATAATTAATGTCATGTATTCTCTATGTTTCTCTCTTCCCTACATCTTAAACACTCCATTTTTTGGGTGTTCTAAGACTAGAGTAGGTAAAATGAATGGAGAGAAGATAAACAAATGAGAAATATAATTTAATTGGAGAGAGAGAAAATGGAAGATTGAGAAACATAAGTTTAAAATGTAATTATATTTTAAATTATATTCTTGTCCATGAATTTAGGTTTTTTAATAAAAGAGAGATGTAGATTTTTTTGTCAAAACAAACATGTGTGGTTTACTAATGCATCTCTTTTATAAATCAAGTGGAAGTACATTGGTATTTTCCCGTCATACATATATGATATATTTATATAATGGGGCATATATAGCAGTAATTTTTTTTTTATGGGAGGATGATGACCAACCGTATATCAAATTAGCACAATGGGCTTAAAACATTCTTAAAAACAAGTCACTTGCTTTGCCTTGCCTTCACCCTCTCAATTGAACAAATATTTGGCTTTCTTCAAAACCACATGTCTTTAGAATAAGGTGGTGCACAGCGCATCTCACTTCTTTTGTGGCCTCTCCTTATGATACACATTGCACAACACTCACGCTGATATTGTATTTTTAATTTTTATACTCTTTGCTGAGTTGCCTGATAGTGGTTAGGTTTTAAAATACGCTGATATCAGCCGTTTTTGCTAATATGATGGTAGAGACGATTATGAACACATGACCCCTCTATATTTGTAACCCAGTACTTCATTACTTTTTCTCCCCACAAAATTCGAATAATTTAGTAATGATGTATTATTTATTATTCTCTCTAATATTATTTATAAAATAATTTAGATCAAATCACACATATTAAGAAAAATAATTAATGTATTAATTTTTTAAAAATTACTCTATACAACATACTAAGTTTATCTCTATTTAAAATTAAGTTCCATTATTATGATAATTGCGTCAATTTAAAACCTTTAATGATTAACAATAATAAATTTTTTCGCTAAATTAAGAGAAATAAATTAAAAGGAGATACAAACGATACTTCAACCCTTATTACAAAGTTAGCAAAAGAAATACAACTGAAATAATA
The DNA here is from genome assembly GCA_026901365.1 of Sesbania bispinosa. Classification (NCBI taxonomy): domain Eukaryota; kingdom Viridiplantae; phylum Streptophyta; class Magnoliopsida; order Fabales; family Fabaceae; genus Sesbania; species Sesbania bispinosa. The sequence goes on along the minus strand of QLOH01000526.1, from coordinate 364,908 downwards.
TCCAGAACAAATAAGAAAACCAAGAAAAACCAAATTACATATAAAACCCAAAATCCCAAATTACACACAAAAAAAAAAAAGCAAGGGATGAAAAGGAAACCACCGATCCAGCAAATAAATGGCCAAGAGACAAGGAAAAAAACACCAATTGATCTCAACAATAGTAAATTTGAAAAAAAAAATTTAAATAATTCTAAATTTATGTGTTTTATTTTATAAATATGATCATAAAAAGCACCGAGAGGAATATTAGTGTGACTGCGCTGGCTGATTGAGACCATATGGTAGAAGAATAGGTGATGCACAAGTAAGGATTAATTAAAAAAAAATGAGTTCTTTAATTCAAAAAACCAAAGAATAAAATTAAAAAAGTGGTGGTGATAGGGAAAAAGAGGAGCATAAATTGCGCAGGGTGAAGGAAACGCAAGTCCTCCATAGTTGGAGGCAGCTTTGCAACTTCCAATCCATTGCAAGTCTTTTAATTAAACCCCAAGACACGGCCAGCTAACTTTCATAAACCAAGCGTAAGTAATCACGAGTCTTAGAGTACTGATTACCATTTAATTAAAGTTAATTTTGCATTTTTTGTTTATATATATTTTGATTATGTCATCAAGAAATATTAATTAAATGGACCAAGTCTTGTTATCTTGAGTGATAAGTTCCACAGTTGAAGATGGAAAAATGAGAATTGCCCAATTAAAATAATCAAATTGTTGGAAAAGAAAAGGAGTTATTGTAACTGAGAACAGAAGGAACGCGTCGCGTGACTTGACTTTTGCTGTGTGAGAGAGAACACTGTTGGTTGTTCTATTTCACCTTCTCTTTCTTTCTTTCTGTCTGTTACTCAAATCAGAATGTCTTGTTTGATTTCCCTATCTGTGTTATTTCTGCTCCTCCAATGTCCTCTCCCATCCCTCTCAACCAACTCTGAAGGTATAGTAGATTCCACTCATTTCACAACTCAGATTGATTCCCACTTCCTTAGCGTTTTCCTTTGTTTCTTGTAGGAAATGCTCTGTATGCTTTGAGAAGCAGGTTTTCTGACCCCTACAACGTGCTCCAGAGCTGGGACCCAACTCTCGTTAATTCTTGTACTTGGTTCCATGTTACCTGCGACTCCAACAATCATGTCACTCGCTTGTCAGATTCATTCCTCTTCCTTACTTCAACTTTCTTGGCTTTAGTTTAGGCTTCTAATCTAATCACTTGTTTGAATTTCAGAGACTTGGGCAATTCTAACATTTCTGGAACTTTGGGCCCAGAACTTGGCCACCTACCCCACCTCCAATACCTGTGAGTAGGGATTTATTTATTTATTTGGTCGTCATTTTCCAAAAACCAAGTGAGAGATTCTGATATTCTTCATTGCAGGGAGCTTTATGGGAATAACTTAAGTGGAAAGATTCCTAAGGAACTGGGTAAATTAAAGAACCTTATTAGTATGGATTTGTATAATAACAAATTGGAAGAAAAATCCCAAAGTCATTTGGAAAGTTAAAGTCACTTAAATTCCTGTAAGTATATATGTTATGTTATGTTCTGTTTACGCCAAAGAATTGTTTTAAAAACATGATCATGATCAGTTCTTGAATCACATGTGACCGTTTAATTTGCAATTGCATTGATGACTTAGACGGCTAAACAACAACAAGCTCACAGGATCTATCCCAAGAGAACTCACTCATCTTAAAAATCTCAAAATCTTGTAAGTTTTGGGTATCTATACTTTTTCCTTACTATCTTTCTTTTTGTGTTTCAATTTCATTTCTGTGTGTTCTGTTTTTTTTTTAAATTGATGATTCATCACCTAATTTAAAAGTTAAAACCCTATTTGTGCAGTGATGTTTCTAATAATGACCTCTGTGGAACAATACCAGTAGAGGGCAATTTCGGATCTTTCCCAGCGGAAAGGTACAGTAATATTTGTTATCCCAAATACTCCAAGCAAGGACCTATAAATCAACATGTCCTGATAAATATGCTGCTTTAACCATTTAGATTACAACCATTACAGTTTCTCATATCAAACACGTTATGTTGTCAATTTCATCAGGTAGACTCAAACTACGACCACCATACACCATGGTTGTTAAATTCCAACATGAAAGCCCTGAAAATATCAAGTGTCTTTTTTCACTTACTGCATCTGCATACATCACTCTCAAGAACTCTTACCTTGTCAAGCATCCTAGCAAGTGTGTCATTTGTCCTGACAGATTTTATCCCCACTTCAGTGTCTAGCCTATTTCTCAACAATTGACCCAAAACGAAAATTTCAACAAAAAATAGATGACCATATTTGACAATTGACATGCATGCATATGAGATAATAATTGACTTGAATTAATAAAAACCTCTAATATATTTGCAAAGTATCTTGCTTCTTAGAATAGTCACTCCAAGTCATAACAAGAATATTATATTATGGATATTTAATTTGAAGTTGAAGTAATTCAGATTCCTTGTTACTGGTGGAATTACAAAATATATATATGACTCCTAGTCCTACTCGTGTTTCAGTTTTGAAAATAACAGATTCAGCGGCCCAGAACTGAAAGGACTGGTCCCTTATGATTTTGGATGCTGAAGAAATTAAGGTGGAATTCGTCTTTATATCCTCCTCAGAGACTGCAATGAAGAGGCTTTCTTAAGTTGGGAAGTAAGCAGTACCAGAAATGTGTGCTTGCCATAAAATGAATCTAAATATGTCACGCTTGTATGTTCATATATTTCTAATAAATAAGATGATATTAGCACCCGCCTCTTTACTGGCATAGCACAGTTCCTGATTAGGATGATGTTAAGTAAACATGTTTCAAAGTTCCAATATATTATAATGATAATTAGTTAAGTAAAAGGCTGTAATAGTTTATTTCCTATTCCTGGAGATTATCTTGAGACAAACGAAAGAAAACATTTGTTTGTCAAAAAGGTAAAATGCTACTTGAACAACTCTTTTTCAATCTAGCACAATTGAACGACTGGGTGGCCCCTTCTCAATGTAAACACAAACGCAAATTACTATTTCCCTTTTTTCGACTCTTCTTTAATTGGACTTTAATTTAAAGAGAACTTCCATTTTAACTTTCTATATAGCATTTACTATCTATGCCTTCGCTTAATTATTACTTCAGAATTGAAGGATATAAAGGTAGATTCTTTTATAGGTTTTTGACATATATATCTGCTCCAACAATTGTTTTTATAATGTTTATGATCAAGATATAGCTATCTTGGAGTTACAAAGAAGCGCTCTAGGAATGGCTATACATTTAGTTTAATTTTATATATATACTGAAATTATTATTTTTCTGAAAAATCTCAATAACAAGATTCAGTTTTGCCTGAAAAAATTATCTATTTTTATAAAAATAATTGGGTGCATGTTTTGCATATTAGCGTTTTAGTTAAATTTAATTTCTATTATTTCATGTGTATAGAACATTAGAACCTTCATGTGAAAACTTATTAATATGTGTATATATTACATGAGTACGAAAACTTTGTATAAAATGTATAAATAAATAAATTAAAGGGATAAATATTTTTATTACATATAAATGACAACAGCAAAATTAAGTACTTTCGAGGAACAAAAATAACTAATATCCTTTGTATAATTAATGGTGATGACAAATGTCATAGATAAGTAAGGTACAAGTACAACACAAACAAGATTTGGTCATGTCATATTCAGGCTCTTTGAATACTTGTTTATGCGTATATACTGGAACTAATTAGCTCCAGCATAAAAGAAAATCACACCCCCTTTCTTGCTAGCTCGGCAATACATCAGAAGGCCAAAAATGTAACATGCTAATTATGTGAATTGTTACCACAAATTATGTCCCGCTAGTTTGGTTTGGAATCACTTTGCATTAAAGACAATTCTTCTTCCACACAAGCAGAAGGTGAGCTCACAAGAAGCTCAAAATCCTTGTTTTCTTGGTCAACCAGTTCTGAATGGGATTGCTGGCAACCTTTGGAAGGTGGTTCCATTTCAAATGTTATCCAATTCTTATGCTTGGCTTGAACCAATACAGGGTATAGGATAAACCCCACGAGAATTACAGCTCCACTCACAATGAACGTTCTCAAAGAAGCCAGGCACATAACAAGAATAAGCAACAAAGCAGGAGGCAGGCAAAGCATGGCCGCCCAGAGTGTTTGCAACGGAATTCTGTAAGGTCTATAAAGATTTGGCTCCTTCAATCTCAAAGTTATAAAAGCTGCAAACTCAAGAAGCATTCCTATAGCATATAAGAAATTGAGGAACTCCACGATTTCCTGAAAGCTCATCCATGACAAGAAGATAACTCCAGTGGCAGAGAACAGAATGCTAACAGTGGGAGTTCCATACTTAGACCTGGAAGGAATAATTGTATCAAATAAATGTTAGACTTAGATCGTTGAAACTTTTTCATTTAAGCAATTAATATTGTTGCTGAAAATTTTCATCCAGCATTAAGTTAAGTCTAAATGCGAAGGTACTAAAGACACCATAAATTCCCTCTAAAGAATCCTTCCATTCTTGAAAACAAACAACCTTGTTTACATACGATCTAACAAAAATATTATTAGGATAGAAATAACTAAATAAGTTAACCCGTCCCACAGCATGTCATCTGAGGTTTTTTCATTGACAGATAAAAGAGGGTATCATTATAGTTGAATATATATGTTTCTTTTTTGTATTTGTAAAAGAGAAAGAAGGAATTGAGAAAATTCTGATATTATGAAAACATTCCTGACCTTGAGGAAAATACTGCTGGAAGCATTCCCATCTTGCTCATTCCTAGAAGTTGAAAAGCATCACTGCTCATTTCTGCTTCAAACAAGCCCAGGTTAGACATGGCAGCAGCTGCTTGAATCCACAGTTTGAGCCAAAAGCCACCAATTAACATCCCCACTTGTGCAAAATAACCATCTGCCCATTCACTTGGCGAGGATCTCAAAGCACCTGTTCCCGCAAGTAGTGGAATCAAATAGGAGGAGATCACTAAAACTAGTCCTCCAAGAAGAGCTTTTGGGAATGTTTTACTGGGATTTTCAACCTCTCCAGCAAGGGTGCTAGCCTTATCCCAATAATTTAAGTTCCAGAACATATTATTGAAATATCCACGCCAATCCACCTTATTCAAATCTACAACAAGCCATCGCCTGGGCCTAATTAGTGGAATGGAAAGAATGGCCAATATGAGAAATGGGAAAAGGGAGAAAAGGGCGAGTAGAACAGCAGAAAGGCCAACAATGTGAAGGCCTCGGTAATTCAAGTAGGTTAGTGAAAAGGTGATTCCTAAAAGAGCAGGGATACGAGCAATGGTTAGGTTAAAGATTGGCAAGGAATGCTTGAGGTAATCGAGGAACAAAACAGGGTAAAGAGCATTGTCCATGACCCCACTGAACCATTTCCAAAATCCTTCCTGAAAACCCCAAAAAGGTCCAAAAGCAGAGGATATCCAAACAACATAGCCACCATTGTCAGGGAAGGTTGTGGCAAGTTCAGCTGTAACGAGAGCTTCAGGTATGCTCCATATGAGAGGGAAAATAAAGAATCCAAGCAGAGATAAAAGAGGACCAGCTCCAGCCCTGACAGAATCCTCTACTCCAAAAGGGCCCCCTGATACTTCATAGAAGATTAGAGCTATGAGAGGCAATAATGTTAGTTTTGGATTGGATTTCTTCTTCACATCGTCACTACTGAACATTCCCTCTTGTTCACCTTCACCCAACATCAACAGCAGACAGGTGAGGAAGGTGAAGTGATCTAAAGATTAGAATGAACCACAGGTGACATATAGTGTTTATTTGTTTCAAAGCCAATCGTTTCCTTCTCTAAACCACGGGTCAAAGTCAAAGATAGCAAGCAAGTACCTATTGAGATTCTGCGGTCCCGAAGTAACCAACGAGCACTGCAGCATACTCCAATTGAGATCTGATCTGTTTACCTTGTTTCGTTCCTGCAACTGCAACTTGTTCTTCTCTCAATACCGTGCGCGCGGTCACCAAAACCCTACAGCTAGCTATGTGTCTTGTATGAGTGAGGGTATCTGATCTGAACATCGTCCTGCATCATCTTCATCCCTTGCTTGCCATCTTGGATTCGGGAAGGAAGAAGGTCAACGGAAAGAATTTGGGACGAAAGAGAAACGATAGAAAAAGAGATTTTTTTTTAAAAAATATGAAATTAATTTTGTTATAATAATAATAATAATAAAGAATTTAAAAGAAAATAATGAAATTTACACAAAGGAAAAAAATTAACTAAAAGTTAATATTGATTTGATGGAAAATCTCACATCTAGAGGTGTAGGAGAAATCAAAACCATATAATCCTTTTTAGAAAAAATGATTATGAGTTGATTGAGGTTAATTTATGATAAGATTTGATTAGAAAGAAAAAAGACAAATTTAAATTCTGAAAGATGTTTAGAATATATTTAAAAGAATCACATTGCACATAGTTTAAGATAACAAGCTATATATAAAACTCCAACAGTAATAATAGGGTGTGTTTGACAAAACTATCTGATAAGCTAGCTTCTAGCTGATAAGCTAGTTACTAGCTGATAAGCTAGCTTATTGAATTAGAAGTGTTTGGTAAAACTAGCTGATAAGCTAGCTAGTAAATGTAAAATGACATAAAAGGGCATAACTACATAAATTTTATTATGTAAATTCTATTTGTGTTTTTTAAAAAAAATATATATTATTATGTAATTATAATTTTATCTTTTCTAAAAAATAATTAAATTCTTATTAAACCTTTTAGTAATAAAATATTTTTAAGAGTCTGGACAAACATCTTAAATTTCTTAAAAGCATTTTTCAAACAATTTAAGTGTTTTTTTTTATGAAATAAGCAAAAACAGACGGGATCTTATTTAATTCAAATAATTACAAAATTAAAAAGTTATAGATTCAAACAGTTTCTTATGAATCTCTCTATAATTTCACCTACATACCCGATAAACACCAAACTTCAGAGGAATAGAAATTGGTAAAATCAATTTTGGTGAACAAGTTAATAGTCCATCACATGTTTAGCACTCCAAAAATTTTGCCTTGAAACAGGGGAAACAGAACTCGACCATAAAAATGCAAGTCAAGAACCATAGCTGGACTAGAACAAACTTAAGCACAGACTAGTCATGCCAACTACCATAAAATAGAGTTAACTAAGGCTATATTTGGTTCAAACAAAGGGAAGGGAAGGGAGGGATTTTAATGAAGGGGATGGGGGTAAGGGGAGTGAGATAATATTTTATCTTGTTTGGTTCGAGTAGGGGAGGTGAGGTGAGGTGAGGGGAGACCTTTCTTGTTTGGTTCACAAGGGGAGGGGAGGAAAAATAAAACCAATTTACTTTTATATCCGTATACTTTTATAACATACAACTTTATTAATTTGAGTGGAGAGATATTTAAGTAATTTTGATTGTTTTATTTTAAACCTCCTCTCCTCCCCTCCCCAAATCCCCACTTTTGGAGGGGAGGAAAAATGCTATTAGGAGAGATTTTGGCCCCCCTCTCCTCACCTCCCCTCCCCTCCTAAAAAATTAAACCAAACACAACAACCCTTTTAAAATCCCTCCCCTCCCCTCCCCTCCAAATCCCTCAAACCAAACAATACCTTAGGATCAGAAGCCAATGAAGCTGAACACAACTTAGTTTTACAAATCCTATTGAAATTGAGAGTGGAGTGTGAAAAAATCAGGATTATGAAATACATGAGACTGTATTGCTAAAAAAGAAATACCAGAAAGCAGAATTCTCCTATCAAATGACAAACAAAGTATGTTAAGAGACACTAGTTCAAATACGCTAAAAAGTTACATTTCCCTTAAAATGCTCATCCAAATGTAGGAATTAAAAATATCCAAAGTCACTGCATAGAACTATAGATCCTCTCCAAAATTACAAGATAAGCAAATAACCCATGGACTGCTCTAAACCTCAACTCCTACATAAACCTTCAATCAAGCTTCAGCTTGGTTATCTCCAGCAGAAGGAAGTTGATTTGTTCTTAGTGGTGGAGGCTCACCAAATTTCAATATATAGGCTACTTCATAAACAGGACGCAGTTGTGCAATAACTTGAGCATCCAAGTAAGCATCGCAAGAGAAACACCAAACTGATAGATCACTATTTGACAAAGTGCATGAATGAGGCAGCACAAGTTTAGATTGGCCCACAAAATTTGGATGTCAAAGGACATGACATGAAAAATAAATTTGTCAGTACCTGAAACTGAGGGCCACACTATGATTTGTTTCGCGAAAATGCTGGAGCATATGCTTGTTCACAAAACGGCTACAGAGCACGTCCTTACAAGACAAACACAACCAGTTTTCACTCGGGTGTTGGCACCTGAAAAGTTTAATTCAGTTGGATATAGATTATGAATGGCATTTTAATTCATTGTACATAACACAAATTGTCTTTTGATCAAATTATCAACCAAAAACCCACCGCCAACTATGCATAAATACCAAACCTTTCCTTTGAGGGTATACAAATATGATTGTAAGAAGCTCGTGAGGTTAAGGTTAACAGTCCAAGACTAGATTTTTATCCTATTTGGGGCTAAAATGTTCAATTTCGAACAACACCCATCTGATAAGAAAGCGAGCGAACCTGTTGCAGGGAGTATCAGGGGTCGGAATGTGGGTAAGATCCGCAGATAAGGAAGCGAGGTGAGGGCACGAAGTTCGGGCTTCGACCCAACCTGATTCAGAGCCATAGATTAAGTCGTAATCTGCTTCAGATAAACCCGGTTCCTGATGATGGCACAAGTAGAAGTAGATATCATATTTTGAAAAACATGAATGAATGTTGAAATGTTTGAGTCAAAGGTTGGAATAAAAATGAAGGTGAGTGAGAAGGAGGTTTTGGGTGAATACCTGTGGAGAAGAAGAAGGGGAAGTCATGACCATAAACCTTGCGATTGCGAGGTGAGTGAGTATAATTCGGTTCCACAAGATCACTGACTGTTCGCTTATTCCCTCAGCCACAGGCCATCAGAACTGCGATGGGGTGAACACTGAGAACGAATCATTATGTGAGATTAATTTATTTTATGCCTATTTCTCTTGGAATTCTATTAACATTTATAAATATCTAAAAGAAAACATAATTATAATTACTAATGTATATAGAGTTTAATTACTATAAACGGATAGCGTAAAATAATTTTACATAATCAATGATGTACTTCCACATTATTTATTGAATTTAATTACACATGAAGTGTCATACCCATTAATTGATACGGCAGCACGTCATTGAATTACATGTAAAATAAGTTTACACTATACTTATTAAATTCATATATATATATACCAATTTTAATTAGGGAAAGTCTATGTTGTTAACAAATAAAATCAATCATAATAATTAATATGATTCATAATGAAAAAAAATAAAATAAACAGAACTATCCTAAAATAAAAATATTTACCAACATAAATTAAATATACTTTTAAAATATTACAAGAATAGTAAATAAAAAAATATTTAGAGTAGATTGATTTTTTATTTTAATTTTCGAGATTGATCTCATTTTAGTTGAGTTCTTTTGTTATTTATTACAAATAATATTTTACTTAAAAACTATAGTATTACTGATTTATTATCTATACCTATATATAAAAGGAATTTCCTTTTTTTAGTTTCCACTTTTTCCAATAATAATACCTTGGTTCACGCCCCATTCTGATATACTGAATTCTGATTTTTTAATGTTATTTTTTTAACACTAATCCTTTTTTTTTTCAATTCATATTAAAATCTTGATTGATTATATTTTTTCTTATTCTAATTTTAATCTCTGTTTCTTAATTTAAATTTAAAATATTATCCTTATCATTTAAGTTGTGAATTTTTAAAGTAATTTTTAAAAGTGTAGATTAATAATTCAAATTCAAATCATTCTTTAAATTTGGAGGATATATTGAATTCTACATTTTTTTTTCTTTCTATTTTTTAGTTTAATCGCATTAATGATCATATTTTTCACTCATTCTCTCTTTATTTCCTTTTTCCTTTTTATTTCTCTTATCTTACACTTCCCACATTAAAAAAATTGGGGGTAAAATAATCTTTATGTATAATATTTATTCGGGGTGTTCATATCTAATCCACAACTTAAATGATAAGGATAATATTTTAAATTTAAATTAAGAAATAAAGATTAAAATTAAAATAGCAAAAAATACAATCAATCAGGATTTGAATTTGAATTGTAAAAATAAAGATCAGTGTTAAAAAATTTATCACTAAAAAAAACCAGAATTCAGTATATCATCCAAATTTAAAGAATTATTTGAATTTGAAATATTTGAAAATATAAATAAACAAATTTTACGTTTTTTCCAAAAAAAAAATCGATAGATAGGCACAACAGTGCCGTGCCTAGCGGAATGTTGTGTCTGTCTTTCCGCTAGTTTATATTAAAAAATCTTATTATTATTTTTAAACTAAATTCCTCTCATCCTTTGATTTTATATTTTAGAGGTTTTAGGTTAATACTTATATCATATAATCAATAATCAATAATTAATTTATATTTATCTTTACTATATGATAATAACTTGTACTTTAAAATTATATATTATGGTTAATTGTATATTTAATTGCTTCACAAAAAATAAATAAATTTCATTAGATTGTATCGATATTACATTTAAAATTGAATTGAAAATCTTTTTAATCTGTTTATTGTTTTTTTTAACTAAAAAAATATGGAAACGTTTTTAAAAAAATAAAAACAAAAAAACTGTAATTTAGAACTGAAACAAACACGGCCTAGGGTTTTGACTCTCCTATATATGTTAGGATTGTGAGACTTATCGTTCACATTGATTCCTCTGCGACTGCGTGGGTAGGGTTCTGAGATTTCTGCGTTTTTGCAAATCAAAGTCATGGGTCACTCCAATGTGTGGAACTCTCACCCTAAAAACTATGGACCTGGTTCTCGCGCCTGGTATGTCACTCTTATTCTCATGTTTCTTTGCCCCAATTTCTCGTTACCACTGTTTTTCCTTTTAGTTTGAGGTCTTCCGTTTGATCCCATATACTATGCCGTTGAATCGTTACTCTGTTTTTCTGCTAACAAGTGTGAGTTTGAATCCCCTCCCATATTTGTTATGTATTTATTTTCTTTTGTTTTTCATTAATAATTATTGATTTCTGAGATTACTCTCTTAATAATCAGCCTTTGTTATTGTTCTTTTTCTATTGATTTGCTTACATTCGCTTTATTATGTTATGCATCATTGTATAGACGGTATTCAAGTTGCTTATAAAACTCTATCAGGACTGGATTTTTCGCATATTAGTGATCTAGCAACTTTTTAAATTGTTAATCGTGGTATTTGTTAAAGGATAACAGATACTGGTTGTAGTGGATACCAACAGATTATGTTTTCTATTCACAGATGTTTGTTACTAGTGATTTTTTGTTACTAACTTGGAGTCCAGTTGATAAGTCTAGTTACTGATATTTTAAACCTGAAACAGAATTTTTTTATTCCATTGTGTTGCTAGCTAGCACAATCTTAGGAAGTTTACAAGAGTTTTATCTCTTATTGTATATTTAACTGATGTACAGGTTACAGAAAGTAAACAGGAAAAACATTGATCACTTTCCTTTTAATTTCTAACTGTATTAAAATCATGATTTCAAGACATTTCCAAACTTCCATTTTAAGTCGTGATGCAGCTATAAGTTTTGAAAGCTGTGGCCAATGTTGTTAATTTTATCTTGTTAAATGTGCTTGGATATCATCATAGACAATTCTGTCTAATTGTTTAAAAAATATTTTACCTCGTTTGTTTTCTTTGATGTTTGAGGAATTTTGTTATGCTTTAGTTTAATCTGCAGAGATTATATTGTTAACCATTGGAGTATCTTGCTATGGGCACCTTAATATGCAGTTCTTCTATAACTTTTTACATGCAGTATGAGTGTTCTCTCTTCTCTCTATCACTCTATGAGTGTGCCTGTATCCTACTTGAAAATTTTTAGGGCTAAGCCACCTTTATTTTAACATTTTTTGCAGAATCATGTCATACATTGTTTGCTTTTAATGTTTGTACCATAAATTAATGATTTCATATTGCAATTTGCAAATTGCAAACTATTATATTTTAGATATTCTCAGAAAAGATGAGTATGATTGAGGTAAGTTTGCATTCAAATGCTAGATTGTTAGTTATTCACTTACAGTTTTACTTAATATAGTTTGATCTGGTTTTGATGATATTTGGTGTTTCTGAATGTTGTTTATTGTTCTCCCCTGTTTTGCAGCCGCGTGTGTGGGAACCCTCATGGATTGATCAGGAAGTATGGGCTTATGTGTTGCAGGCAGTGCTTCCGTAGCAATGCCAAGGAAATTGGCTTCATTAAGGTAAATTTTTTTATGTGCCTTTCTAGATTTCTAACTAATTCAACTAGTTTTAGCATGGGTTCTGATCTTCCATTTTATGGTATTGCAGTATCGCTGAATGATTTGCGTGCCTACCTCCCCCGACCGTTTGACATTCTGGCATGAACATGGTAATGGTGCGGGGATGATTTTATTGTGTTAAGAACTCCAGAATTTTGTGACATTTAGTCAAGTTAATCATCAGTCTTAAGTTGTGAAACTATGAATATTTTTATTTTTTATGAGATTGTTTTGAGCTATATATCCTTCTGTTATTCATTTCTGCAATTATTTATAAATTGAATGAATGAATCTTTGTGTTTGGTGTCTATTAACGATGAACGGCAGGGAAGCCATTACACTGAATTTTGTTTATAGGAACGGTTGGACGGTTCTGTATCATGCAATGCTTTGCTTTTAAAAGTTTAAAGTGTTTACTCCTGGTGCTTTTAGCTATTTTAGGGTGGGTTTTATATTTTCACAAGTAAAAATCGGAAAATTTTATTTTTCAAAGTTGATTACAATGTCTCAATCGAAAAGCCCTCACGTAAGTTTGAGAGAATTTTTAGTCCTCCGGTTGTATGGAGTCCTTAACTCTTCCTTCCTCTTTACAAGAACTGCTTTAACTTTTAATTGTAAACTATATATAAAAAAACATTTAATTGTAAACTATCTTTTTGTTTTTTCTCTTAAAAAAGTTTTAAATTTTCATAGGTCAGTTTTCTTGATTATGAAGGGTGAAGAAATATACTACGGGTGCCGTCCTATTGATAATAAGCACTTTCTCCAGTTGGCTTTATATCAGGAAACGGCTTTATATCAGGAAACAATGCGGTTTAAAAGGATTTAATGTGTTGACAAAAAAAAGGATTTAATGTTAGCTTCATTTTCTTGAGTTATAAAAAGAGAGTAAAATGAGTGCTTGCTATAGAAGTAAAATTGAGTAGAGGGACCGCAATCCGCAGGCTTTGCCCGTGTATGTCAGAAGCTGTTTCCCTTGCCGGATATAGTTTCCTCGTAGAGTTGTAGGCATGCACTGTTCCCCTTGCCCATTTACTACTAATATTTTTTTTTAAATCTGAAATCTAAATTCATTTTTCTTAGGATTAAGTTAGGAGAAAGTAACATTTGGAATAATGTATTTTTGGTAGGAAAAAGTAAGTTTTGTGAAAATGTATTTTTTTAGAAAATTTGTTTAGAAACAATGCTGTAATATTAAGTTTAAAAGAATTTCTTGGATAGTAAGATAAAATTACCTTTTAAATATAAAAAATTGTATTTATGTTTTTATTACTTTTTAATAAAAAAAGAAAAAAGAAATTTCACTTTCTTTAAAAGTAGTATACCAGTGCAAATTTAAATTTGGTGAATGGAAAAAAAAACCAAACAGCTTATGACAGGTAAAACATCATCTTATTAGTGAATGTAAAATGTTCCAAAGGTGTGGGGCTTAAACAAACCCGCACTGATTCTATTCAAGGGATTTAATTCCTCTCTTTATAATCAATTAAAAAAATCAATTTTTAAAATTTTAACAATTTATTATTTATATGTAGTTAGGAGTGTTCATATCTAATCCAATCCAATAAAAATCAAAAAATCGAAAATCAAAATAAACTAAAATCCAAAAAACTGCAAATCACAAAAATTGAATTTTTTTTATTGGATTGGATTGGTTTTCGGATCCTATGTTCAAAACCAATCCAATCCAAACCGAACTTATTTATACATATATTATTACTTATAAAATAACCATATATTTATACTTATATACATATATATTTATAAAAATACTTATACTAATATACTTTTTTATGATTTTATTATCTAATATCATGTTAATATTTTTATAAATATATCAATATATAAAACTAATCTTAAATTAGTTTTCATGTCTCATCTCATTCTTTTTATATAATTTTATATTAATTTTAATAAATATAAGTTCCAATAAGAAAATGTTTACTATTAGTCTATTACTTCATTATTTTATCAAATATTTATTGTCGCTTTAAAAAACCGAAAACCGATCTGATCCAATTTAAATTGGATCGGATTTGAACAAATATCAAAACTTATCGGATGATAAAATGGTAAAACCTCAGTGATCGGATCAGATGATTTTTTGCTTGAAAACTGATCCAAACCGAACCGCGAACACCCTTATATGTAGTGTCGGCAAAATGTGGTAGTCCAACCGGCCAACCCATCCGAATTCGCATTTTTACTAGGTCTGGATACTAAAAATTGTGGCCCGAATTTTTGACGGATTTTTTAGCTCGAAAAAAATTAACCCGCACTTAATTCGGGTTTAGGCTGGGTAGCCCGTGCGGGCTTTCCAGGGATAAAAAAAAGAGTAAACTATCACTTTCGTCCTTGACTTTTACAGTATCTTACAATTTCATCCCTAGTTTTTTCAAAATAGTACTTTAGTCTCTGATTTTATTAAAAATATGTACTTTAAAAGTGCATGTTTTTTAATAAAGTTAAGTACTAAAGTGCATGTTGCACTCAGTTGTAGGGACTAAAGTATTATTTTGAAAAAGTCAGGAATGAAACTGTAAGACGCTGTAAAAGTTGAGGATAAAAATGTTAGTTTACTCTATAAAAAAAAGGTTAAGGCCTTGTTATTGAATATTGGGTTTTTATATCCGTGATGTCTGTTGAATGAATCAACTCTTTTATACAATCCGGAAGAGTTTTTTATATTAAAATTTACTATTCATTCGATATTTGTGCATTATTAAGAATTTAATATTTATTTAGTGGTTATTACTCTCAGGGCCCATTTGGTGCACATGATAGGATATGATAGGATAGGATAAGAGAGTTGGATAGTGACATGATAGGATAACAGCAGGATAAGCTCTTATCTTATCCTATGTTTGATGTACACCAGGATAAAAAGACAAATATGATTATTTTATCCTATCCTACATTTGAGATGGACAGATTATGGTAGGATAAGATATAAAAAATATTAAAATGACAAAATTACCCTTATTACAAATTTAAATTATTTTTTTGCTTTCCAGCAAGCACACATAAATAAAAATTTATTTTTTATTAAAAAATATTTAAATTTATTTTACAAAAAAATAAAATTGCTAAAAATAAAAAAATTAATATTAAAATTACCATAAAAATCGGTATTATAGAGAGGGAGGAGAGAGAAAGATGGGGAAAGAGGAGAGAGAGAGGGTAGATAGGAGAGAGAAAGAGGGGGAGAGAGAAAAAAGGGGAGAGAGAGGAGAGAGAGAGGAGAGAGGGAAGAGAAAGGAGAGAGAAAAATGGGGAGAGAGAGGGGAGAGGGGGGGAGAGGAGAGAGAAAGAGAGAATAAATGAGGAAGAAATTTTTTTATTTTATTCTATCCTGTCCTATCACTCCCTAATTCAGCTCCCCCTCAGGATAAGAATTACACTAGAATGAAATGATAGGATAAGCAACAGGATAAAGTTATCATATCATATTGGTGCAACAAACAAATGATAAGTGACAGGATAGGATAAAGTTATCATATCCTGTGCACCAAACGGGACCTCAGTCTATCAAGAAAAGCACGTGTTGAATAATCTTCTCTTCTGCTAATTTTCAGGTTGTCACGTGAAACTTTTTGTAAAGCTCTGTTCAATTATTTAATGCCTTATTTTATTTAAATTAATTGTTTCTATTATTAAATTAATTTTTGAAATTCAAACTCGCGTGTTCCCGGGTCAAGTTTCAGGTTGCATTTCACGATGTTTAAACATTGTTTATTATTTAACAAGTTTTTAATTCATTTTTATAGGCTGATAGGTGAGCCTACCTTTACTTTACTTCTATCCTTATTCTGCAAGAAAAAAAGTCTCCTCTTTTTCCCGCACTTGCTTTTCCAAGTATTTCTATGATTTTTTTTTAAATTATTTTCATTCTCAAAACATTTTTCTTTGAGATAGTAAGTACCCGTTTGGTTTAAATTCTAAACCATCCGGAATCAATTCTGCAGAATTGATTTTAAATCATTTCCGTCCAAAGTACTTCGTAAAGCGTGCATCATCCATCTTGACCATTCATTTCTAGAATCAATTCTACTCAACTGTAAACCAAACGGACCCTAAGAAAGAAAATAGTTTTGTTCCCTTCATTCATCTTTTCATCTTTCCTCTGCAGCTAGATGGACTCTTTTTTCTTCCAAAAATCATCCTAGCTCATGCTTCCTATACCGTCAACGTACAACTTTAATCAGCTCAAGTCTAGAGTTCCTAGCTCGTGTGGTTCTGTTGGCGAGCCCACCATGGTACACATCGATCCCTGTATGGCCTTATTCCTTCATTCTTCCATTCCTATATATTTGCATTTTTATGTATACATTTGATCAGTTTGATTTCATTTTTTTTGGTTTGTTTTGGTGTGTGTAGGCTATGGATCTTGTGGCTACCCATCTACTACAAGGAATGTCCAATTCCTTACTCTGTTGCTAATAAAGTGTAAACTGCAAATGGCTTCATTTCCTTGATCTTGGAATGAATGGATTGTCATTCTCAACTGTGTTTTATTTTTTTATTTTCCCTCTTTCTATGTTTGTTTTTTATTTGTTTGTTATTATTATTTATTTATTAATTATAGTTTTTAGCATCATAAGATATTAAGGTCTTGGGATTCAAATGACTCAGGTAAAGTTCCTTTTGATTTGAAGTGTGGACATTTACCATAATGTTGAGATGTAAAGTGATCCATCAAGAATGGTGATGTGAGATTCTTTACATTTACATGAATGACATTTCCTTTAGATTTTTAATGTTGACATCTTATCTGCATTATATTCCTGTACTTTTGAAATTTTGTAACCCTTTTTCCCTCAAAGAAATTGCATTTAGGTGTGCATAGGGGAGGGACATGAGAAATCACAGCCACCGTTTCACTTTCTCAACAGTCATTGTAGTCTCCTAAGCTCATATGATTTGACAGAGTTTAGTTGTTTTATTTTTTAAAAAATATCCTGTTTGGTTATTTGTAGCCACATCTGGTACTTGATCTGATTTCACAAATAACACTCTTGATTGTGATGGCAGCATTAGATTAAATTGTTATATGGTCTCAATCTCGGATTTCTATTTATTTTTAAATTTTTGGAACTTTAGAACATCATGTCTCATGTTCATTGATTAGTTTAGATGATCAATTTTGTCAAAGCACTTTCCACTAGCTGGTAGTAGTGATATTGCTTGGAGATACCCTGACAAGGTTCTTCTACAACTGATTTTTTTAGTTTCCATTATTCGTTTTTGCTTTGAGACACTATTACCTTACATTTATAGTTGTTACTAGGTATTTTTTCCATATGAATTATTTGTCAAGCTTTATAAGTTGAAGAAGCTGGAGTTGAACCATTTGGTCTCAAATGTGGACAGATAATTCGAAATTATTTATGCTACACAATTAAACATGTTAAAGGATAATATAATTAGTCCATGTTTGCCTGTGGATTTATAAGGTTATGATCAATTTAAGTGCTGTGTATAATCTTTTTTCCTTGCCATATTATTAATTGATCTAATTCTAATGTGTAGGCTGCCTTATTACTTTGTTGTGGACTCCATTGTGATATATAGAGATTGCAGAATTAGCTGCAAATAAGTTTTTTCTTAACCTGGATGCTAATGGATGACCACGGGCTCATGCCAATTCTGAATGTCTTCCATTAAAGAAGCCTTTCCTTGCAGAGATTCATTATTGTCATTTGGTGTGGTTTTCTTTGCTTCAATCGTATATCTATATAAAATTTCTTGCAATTGGTCAGATAAAGGTAAGCATCTCACATAGATATATTGTAATTGTACTTGTGTGCAACTGATAGGAAATAATGAAATAATGAATGAAAAAATGCATCACACTCTCCATATTTTGCGTGGTCAATTGGAAATTAGTCAATGTCGGTTCTGTTATATGACATTTGTATTATTAGAATTTAATTGTCAATGTCTTTTGCAAGATGTAATTTTATAGCATTCATGTGTGAACAAGGCTGGACTCCTAGCCAATGAAACTTAGAAGTTTTGTTCAGCTCCCCCTTCTCATGGATAGCTAACAATAGGCCAGTTATATTTCACTGCAGATGCAGTCCAGTAATAATGTTAGCGATTGACAATTTAAGATGTCTCCAATGCTTGATATGTGATTTTTTTTATCTTTAATCAGTTATCATAATTATCTAATTTGAGAATTATTGGGAAATATATCTATAATTCTCCCTTTTAATATACTTATTTAAAGAGTATCCACTGCTATTACAGCGAACAGTAATGCGTGCACATTTGAGAATTATTAAGGCTTTACTTGACAACAAAAGGAATCGTGTTTGTCAGGAATATGCTTGGTGCAAGGACACTATTATGGTCAAAATCATCCAGGTACAGAGTGCAGGTTTTAGGCATTTTATATTTCCTTTTAGTTTAAGAGTTTAAAAGGTTAGATATAGAGCTTATGTTGGGATGTTATATTGAATAGGAGAACCGAAAATATTATTCCTGAGTTGTGTTGCCTTTAAACTTATAGTTGCATTGCTCTTTTTATTGGTTGTAACTCCAATTCTCCCTTTGGACAGCCTCTGTTCATACTTTGTTACTTTTAAAGGGTTTTTAAGATTTGGGATCTTGGAAATTTGTATTTACAATTTTATTGTTTGCATGTTCTTCAACCTCATATTTATGAAATTTGTTTTCATTGTTTTCATGTTAGAGGTTATTTTCTGTCATGAATTGCATGTGTTCTTATTTTCCCCATGGTTGGCATAATAGGCCTATTGATCTTTTGAATCTGAATTCAGAGCATGTTATGTTATGTTAGTTTTTGATATTTTGAACGATTATAGCTCTCTTCATATTTTACCTGATGTGACAATGGTTAGAATTGACCACCGTCAACTTCACAAAGAAAGTAGCAGGGCTGTAAACATGAGACACAGATAAGTTGCTTTTGATGTGGACATTGAAACTGATCCTCATGATTTTAGCTTTTTGGTTGAATGCTAATCAATTTCAGTTGGGAGTCTATGGTGAGGATGATTCCAAATTCATGTTTGGACCTACACTGGGTATTGAGCCTCTCTGTTTTGGTTGGTTATTTATTTGTTATTCCATTTTATTCACCTTCTCCTATCAAATATTTTTTCTTTGAGCCTCTCTATTTTGTTTCTGTTTCTCTCATTCTCATCAAAGCTCCTTCATGTCAATGTTTTGCTAACCACATGATATAGCAAAATTACTTAATTAATCTTAAAATAATACTTCATAAATTTTATACTATTTTCATGTTACATGTTCAACAGTCACACATTCACATCGGGTCTCCCTTGGTCAATATTTTGATTTAAAGCTATTAAATGCTTCATGCAATTATGGGTTTAACTTGGGTAGTTCTAAGTTGGTACATTTCTATTTTGTCATGTTAGTTTAGAGAATTATATTAAATTCTAACAAGTAATAAGCATTTGTTTAGTTTTGCAATGGGTTATATGTTTAGCTCCTAATTTGATATAAGTGTCCATGCCTGATGTTGTAGGTGGAATTTAAATTTCCTTTGATATCTTCGAATGGATAGTTCTTCATTTGTTTTTATTCCCATATGACACCAGTTAGCAGATACCTTTTTGATAGAACAAAAACAGACAAATAAATGAAGCAGGAGATAAATATTTTCACCCTTTTCATTTTTGGTATACAGGTTGTGCTTATAGCACACCCAAAGGAATCGCACCAGGAGCAGGGGTTAATGTTGATACAAAGTTATGAAGAAGAATATAAGGAGAAAAAAATAGCATGAAGGGTCGATAGACTATAAGGTTACTATGGACAAGAAAATGTTGGGCCCGGTAACAAATTTGTGACAGTGGTCTCCATTGATGGAGCAATTCCGTCGAGTTTAGGAAATTTCACACATCTCAAACTTAATTTTTTTTCAGTTAACAAATTTAAGTGGGAAACAATTTAGTATAGGTTTCCTAAATTTGTTATCAGGATTTAAAAAGCTTCTTGGATCAGTTAGAGCATTTCATAATTTATAGTTGTGGAATCTAAGTTATAATGAGCTGATAGGTGATAGTTCCGCAAAAGATTGAATAGCTAAAAATTTTGCACACACTAGAACATTTAGAAATCAAGAGTATCTTATACTAAAAAATAAAATACATACTTTTTAGGTTGAGTTAATAATTTTATATTAAAACTTATGTTTTAAATATATTCTTGTGAGTAAAGTTTTTAAATATAAATTATTAAGTTAAAATTAATCTTGAATGAAGAGTAATTTTATAAAATCAACACGATATGAAATCAAAACCCAATTTATGTCTTAGTTTTTAAAATATTCTACCAAACCTTTTAAAAATTAAATGCACTTTAAAGGAAAAATCACCTAATTGAAATAAACTAGGCTTATGCTATGTTATTCTATAAAATAAAACAAGTGAAACTGAAAAATAGTACAAATTAAATTAATAATTTGACTTTTAAAAATCTAAAATTATAATTACCAAAAGATATTTTGTATATTAAATAAAAGTAGAATTTATATAAAAAATGTAATATAAATATATTTTTTGTTAGTTAATATTTATTAGCTACTTCAATAAATAATTTTATCAAACATTTATAATTTAATAAAAAAATTAATAAAGCTCAACACAAAAGACCTTGTTGGAAAAGATAAAACTCATTTCGGTGACTTTTACGCCTTACAAGGAATTAATCTTTAACTATCGGTTAAGAATGATATCCTTAATTCACACAGAAAATTAATAATTTAATAAATTAATTTATCACCTTTTAACTAATATTTTTCAGTTTTCAATTAATCATAATTTTTATATAATAATATAAGTACAAACGTGTAGCGGTGTAGGTTGCCCCGTGCATTTGCACGGGCTACACACTAGTTTTGAAACATTGTGCCATGTCTTCCACGTGTTTGATGAAATTTCCCATAGATCAATAATTCCTATTTGAGTCCGTTAATGGAGATTGCAAAGCGTTGGCAACCCTCATGCTCTGTTTATTTGCTTTGGGTTAAGTCCCTTTTAACAAAGAGTGCAAGTTAAAAATTAAAAAAACCATTTCCACATCCGACAGGTTTTTAATGAAGTTATATCTTTTTATTTTTTTTGTTGAATAGGAATTTGTTTAATAAAAATTTGGCCTATGATTATAAAAATGATGCTGTTCACGGTTCAGTATCAATTGATATTTTTTTAAATATTATCAATAAATAAAATATATATTTTTTTTAATTTTTTTGCCAGGATTTTTAGCTCGACTCGCACAAATACGATACTCACACCGAGTCGGATAACCCGTTTTGACAGTTATATACTCCCTTCGGTCTTATTTATAAAAACCTTTTTTAAGGTTGGTTTTGGTCCTTTTTATAATAATCTTTTCAGATTATCCCATGCATTAATTATTCTTTGACAAAAATACCCCATTAGTGGAGGTAGGTGAATAATTAATTAGTAGAGAGTATGACACAATTGAGTAGTTAATTGAAAAGAGAAAGATAATGGGTCTCAATAAATTCAAGGGTAGTTTAGGAAATATGATATGCATTTATGACAAATTTATTGCAATCAACTAAATTAACCAACTTCCTTAAACCGTGTGAAGTAGTTAAAAGGTTCTTATAAATAGAACCGGAGGGAGTATTATATGAGTTAATGCCCAAGTAGGAAGAGATATGAATTGTGATCTAAACCAAATGGTTAATGATGAAAATTAATATGTGTGATTTCATTGACAAGGAATTTTAACTTATTAAATAAGAGGTTAACTCCTCTAAAGTGATACAATCACGATATTCATACATAACATAGTGCCTCCCGCGTTTGTACACCACTGGGAGGCATTATTGCGATTTGTCATTTCCCCATTTTTCCCTTTTTTTAAAATAGTTTTATTTTTTTAATTTATTAATATATTTCTTGTTATTTATTTATTTCATTAAATAAAAATATAGACTAAGAAATACAATAAATGTGTGTTTTTTGAAGGGTTGACATAAGTTTCTTATCATCATCATTCTATTTTTATGCTAATAACAAAATATATTATTCCATTCACCGTTTCTGTGCACACAATTAACATCACAAATTCAATTAACCAAATATCTCACCTTGTTAGCCGCTAATGTATACACCATTAACCTCATTTAAGAATATGTTCACCGTTTCTGGACACATAATTAACCTCGTGTCAACAGGAGTTGCAATTAACCTCACAAATCCAATTAACCAAATATCACACTCTTTTAACCGCCAATGTATACACCATTAACCTCATTTAAAAATATGGTCACTGTTTCTGGACACATAATTAACACCGTGAACAAAAGTTGCAATTAACCTCACAAAATCAATTAACAAAAAATCATATTCTGTTAACCACAAATGGATACATCATTAACCTCATTTTTAAATATGTTCACCGTTTCTGGCCACATAATTAACCTCGTGTTAACAGAAGTTGCAATTAACCTCACAAAATCAATTAAGCAAAAATCATATTTTGTTAACCACAAATGGATACACCATTGACCTCATTTTTAAATATGTCCACCGTTTCTGGCCACATAATTAACCTCGTGTTAACAGGAGTTGCAATTAACCTCACAAAATCAATTAAGCAAAAATCATATTTTGTTATACACAAATGGATACACCATTAACCTCATTTTTAAATATGTTCACCGTTTCTGGCCACATGATTAACCTTGTGTTAACATGAGTTGCAATTAACCTCACAAAATCAACTAGCCGAAAATCCTATTATGTTAACCACAAATGGATACACCATTAACCTCATTTTTTTATATGTTTACCATTTCTGGACACATAATTAACCTCGTGTTAACATGAATGATTAACACAAATTTTATGTGATCATTTATTGTATTTCTTGATTAACATTTTTATTTAATCAGGTAAATAAATAATAATAAATATAATTAAAAAATAAAAAAACAAATAAAAATTAAATTAAAAAAAGGGCACAAAAATAGGGAGGGGGAAAGAACTAGGGATGTCAACGGGGCGGGGGCGGGGGCGGGTAGTGCCTACCCGTATACGTACCCGCTAAAATAAATGGGTACCCATACGGGTAACGGGTATCCATTAATGTTTAAGAATTTAAATTTTATAAAAAGAGAGGAAATATATGTTATAGAATATATTATAATACCATACTATATATATAAATAATCATGATATAATACCATTACATGTTAATATATTAAGAATATCATCAAAATATAATATAAAATAACTTATATCTTATCATAAAATAATAAAAAAGCTTAATATTTAAATATATTTAATAGAAAAATATGTTTTAATGAGTATAAGGGTAGCCGCGGGGCGGGTAGTATAATATTCGTCCTCATCCATTTAATAAATATGCGGGTACCCATTACGGGTATATTTACGGGTATCCGCGGATGCGGATTTTTGACATCCCTAGAAACAACAAACCGCAATAGTGCCGGTGTACAAATGCGGGAGACATTGTGTTATGTGCAATTAACATTTTCCAAAGTGATAAAGAAAAAAAAATTAATTAGAGAATATGTGAATAGGGAGTGTATAACTATATGAGATATAAAGTTGATACAATAAAAACATATAATAACTTATGTAACATATATTTTTTCTCTCATTACATCCCAAGTTTTTCTTTTTTTTTTTCTCTCTTTCTCCCTCTATATGTTTATGTGATAGATGTTGTACCACTAACGTTACTCGTCGTCCACAGTAAAGTGGAACGAATTAAGAAAGGGGAAAGTTTAAGAAGAAGAAAAAAAATGGAAGAAAATAAATATTATATATAGGAGGAAATTAAAGTGAGGGTGAGAGGAATAGTGGAAGGAGGTTGGTTTGAGAGGCAGAGGCAGTAGTAGTGGTAGTTGGCAACTCCAATAATTGGGATGGTTTCTTCTTGATCTGTTTGTTGTTGTGGCGTCTTGTCATTCTGAATGATCTGTGTTGTGAATATCGGTGATGATGATGAATGAAGGCGGCACCTTTGAGAAGTTTGTCTACCCCCAATTGGCAGAGGTGCCAGTTCCCAGTCCATAACAGTCCCACTGCTCCGTTTACTGGATTCACTGTACGTCCCACTGCTTCATACACAAGTGATCGAAACAAACCTGCAGTGCAGTGCAGTGCAGCGCGCCACCCAATTCAACTTAATTATATATAATCAATCAATTAATTATTAATTTCTTGATATATATATATATATATAAATATACCGGATCTTTGGTTGGGAGGTACAGAGGAAAGGAAAGACATGAGGGTGGAACGGCCGAAGAACTTAGCGACGAATAGGGTGGCATGACCCTGCTCTTCTGCCTTCTCTATCCACTTTAACCCATCTCTCAGCAAACACTCCTCACTGCAACCTTTTCGGAGGACACGGCAACCGTTGCAGCTCATCTCTTCGATGTGTATGCGGAGGAAAGAAATTCAAGGGAATTACAATTAGTGAATGTTTATATATAAATATAAATAGTTTATGTCATGATCCAGCGCTAGCTGGTGCGTATATATGTAGTCATGCAGTGGGAACATGCATCATCAACCAATAATTCACCACTGTTGTCTTCCCTTTTATTAATTATTTAATACAATTAACCATGGTTAAGTTGTTACTTACTACTAGTATAGTACTCCCTTCCGTCCTATTTATAAGAACCCTTTAACTATATCACACGGATTAAGGAAGTTGGTTAATTCAGATGATTGCAATAAATTTGTCAAGAATGTGTATGATATTTCCTAAACTACCCTTGAATTTATTGAGACTCATTATATTTCTCTTTCCACTTTACTACTCAATTGTGTCATACTCTCTCTACTAATTAATTACGCACCTACCTCCACTAATGGGGTATTTTTGTCAAAAAATAATTAATGCATGAGACAATCTGAAAGGGTTCTTATAAAAAGGACCAAGACCCACCCTAGAAAAAGTTCTTATAAATAGGACCGGAGGGAGTATTAGTCAGGTTGGTTTGGTAGCATAGCAACTAAACTAATCTAAGCAGGTTAAGTTAAGGTTAGGTTGCATAAATTATGGGCGAGAGAGAGCGGTTCTGGTTCTCCGCAATTGTACTTACATTTACAAAGATCCCTACCCTGGATGGATATATTCCTTTCACATTCTTTTTCAATTCCCATTTTCCCCAAACCCCTTTCTTGTTTTCATGGATGACACCTTAGCTAATTTTGTATCTAAGCTATATATGCATAGGAAAGAAATTAAAGACATACAAAAATTATGCAAGTGTCAAAAAATCAAAACTCTTCTAATATTCACTCTTATCATTTATCTTGCATTTCTTTTCTATACTTTCATATATAGCTATTAACTAGACTTCAAATTCATGTCCTATTTTTCCCTCCCCCCAGAACCCTTAATTTAATTTGTACGCTTCTTCTAAAACCCAACCCATCTCAATGGTAATTACTTGTCTAATATTAGGTCCTTAATTTATTGAGAAAAAAAAGTTAGTTCGCTGGGGATATTACATAATGTAAATGATATATATACCAAATTATATAATGAGAACTCCAAAAGGATATTGCTATTTGAATAAGTTTTAAATGAATGTTAATTTGTTATTTGTTGACTTTATTATAATACTGTTAAGAATTTACCTTGAGAATTAGTAATAATACTGTTAAGCTATGGCTAGCAAAGATATATACTCCCTCCATTCCAAAACTCTTGTTGTTTTAGCATACTCTTAAATTCCAAAACTCTTGTTGTTTTAGATATCCAAGAAAAATTAATTAAGATTTTTCCAACTATGCCCTTATTTAATTACTTACATCAACTAACACCTACTTCCATTATCTCTCTTAATTATATAAGTCTTTATATTTTTAAGGCAGTTAAATGATATGGGTGGATATTAAATGAGGCTATTTTAGTAAAATTAATATTAAATTAAGACATATCAATCATTTCCTCGGTACGTGTGCATAACCTTAAATAAAAGAGTTTTGGAATGGAGGATTACTAGATAATCTCCAAAAGATAAAATCGAGGATGATGATGAAACTCGATCGGCTACGCATTGAAGTTACAGCCAGTATAGTTGGATACGTGGCGTCTTTATCCAAATTAATTGGACCACAATTGCATTCAAATAATAAATACGTTTAGCGTATATTCCAACATATAATGAATGTGTTTGTGGAGAATTAATAAGATTCCAATTTTAGTTAATCTTTTGCAGCTCAGACATTGGCTTTATATATGCATCTGATAATGTGGTTTGGGGGTAAGACTCCACCATGGTATCAAATTGGTGACATTCTTCTCCTTCATATTTTTTCTCTCTCTTCGTCTGTTTTAGTAAAATAAGATGGAATAACAGATAGATAATAATATTGAAAAAACTCATTTGGCATATTTAAAAAAATACAAAATGAGTACACTTAAACAGCTAATATTTATAGAAATTATGTTAAACTTAACTACTAAACAAACTAATTAATTGGGTAAACTAATTTTAACATAATATAATTAAATTGTAACTCCTTCCTAGCTGCTTCCAATATATCTCATACTTAATTATTACTGTAATTTTTGTATATTATCACTAAATTAGGGGTTTGCACTCCAAACTTAAAATTAATTAGTTTGTTTTGTGAAAGAAAGTGGAACAAAATGTAAGGATTTCCTCTCGTTGTTATGTCTAAGATTAGTTGTAAAATAACTAAGGAATCCGTTATGGATTTTATTTACCTACTGATTTCATAGTCGTTCTATAACTAAACTTTGTTGGAGAAAGTGGGAAAAACGGAAAAGGATACAAATCCACCAATATTTATAGGAATTTCTTCATATCCAGCACAGACGTGTCCCTTTAATATATTAGGAATTCGGAAGACAAATAGTTTTTTTTTTTTTAAATATTGGGCACACACTGTTTAATCTCTTGCAGGAATCTTTCAATTAAATTGGATTTTTATTTTAAATCCGGTGCTCCACATCATTATTGTGTAGAACTATTATTAAATAACCATTCTTGTGACATTGATTTCAGTTTTTTATTTGCCAAGTGTTTTTTCTTTACCATTATTTTGTGTATATATAAATAACAATTCTTATGGCCATGATTTGAGTTATTGCCACTCCTTTTTGGTTTTTTTATAATTTGATTCAATGCTTGTTCGTGCAAGTGTACCAATTGATTTTAGATTTTGGAGTAGCTCCAAAGACGCTGACCTCCCTGTGACAGAAACGAAGTGCAGAAAAGTACAATTAGCACATTATTTATACAACTAACTAAAGTTAACAGCTAGTTTATTGACTTCTTTAATATATTAACTATTAGTTGCTTCCACTATTACACAATTATTCATGGATAGAGGAGAGCTTGATTGAACTTGCTGCCGCGGCACAATTATGTGGCCAATTGAAGGATAGTATCCTTGATTTTATGGGTATAAAGTTTAATGGGTGCTGGGTTATTATTCATCATTACCGCTTGTGACTTGCATTTCTGTGGATTTTAGGTGAGCACTTTATTTTATTTTGTTTTGATTTTACGGTAAACACATAACTTAGTTCTTGAATTTAACATTTTTTTAATTTTAAACAAAACTAATTGTATAAGTAAATATCCATTAGTTAAATTGGTCCTTATTATTTTTTTTTTGGTAATAATTGGTCCTTATTATTTGTTAAAGAACAATGACAAAATAATGTGAAAAATAGAAAAAAAAAATGTAATAAATATTAAAAAATTTAAGGACTATTATACAATTAATTTAGTTTAAAAATTATTAAAAAAAGAGATGACAAATTCAACATAAATTTGAGGATTCACTCTTGATTTTATCTATCTTTCCTTTGGAATACCGTAGCATAGCACCTGTCAATTCTGCACATTGTGAAACATTGAAAAAAATTGAATCTTAAAGAATCTCCAGGTGGCCGTTAAATCAATCAATATATATATATATATATATATATATATTGGGCAAAATTAATAATTATATATAAAACAGCTGGTTTGACTTTCCGAATTCCAATTAACAAGCTTGCCGTTGGTAGATCAGACCAAGTTGCAAAGACTTGCCAAATTAGAGTTTTATTTTCAACATGAATCTATAATGCCAGGTGCACACACAGGAATATAAGAGTAGCATATATATCCTGAGAGTAGCACACACAGGAATATAAGGTTTTACTATTTTTTTTTAAATATTGGCACTATAAACCTCACACCCCACCTCCATGCCTTGCTTGTATTAGATTTTGGATTTACATTTAATTTAACCCTAAAAGCAAGCTTATCCTAGCTATAGAATAAACTTCATTCGATACCATATTAGATTTTAAAACTGAGCCTAATTCAATCCAAAAATCAATTACTTCTAGAGTGATGAGTTGTCCAATATTTATATACTATAATTTGATCTTATTTTTAAGTAATGCGAGACTCTAACAATTTAATAATTAATGATAAATAAATATATTTTTAATGCATTTAAAAATTTTCTTCATTTTTCCAGATTTAAAATTTTAATAAAACACCATCCTTACAACGTGGCCAACCAGTAAATAGATTTATGTTTACGTCACAAATCACAATTATAGCGTTACTACTAAAAACATTTTCCAAAATTTTAAACTTTTTAAGAATATAAATGAAAAAAAATTATAAAAATTAAAACCAAAACCCACTTATTAAGAAGGGTTAAAAAACATATTTGACTCTAAATTTAACAATAATATATATTAAGCCGTGTTTAAGTGTTGGACATCCGATGATGTTTAATTGTCAAGCAGTGATGACAAAGCATATTAATATCCAGGAAGCAGTGTGGAGTGGAAGAGGTAGAATTTTCTTATTGTCTTGTGGTTTAGCAGAGCCAAGCCAACAACGACACTCTGTGATGAATCTGAATCTGAGGCTCCCTTTCATTTCGCACATTGACGTTCAATATCTCTATCTTTCTTTGGCGGGTGGGTTAGCTGTGACCATGAGCTTGAGCTTCAACTGGCAGTATATATAAGGTCAAATATTTATATTGAAATGCTCCTCTTCCTCTTTCTGATTTTTTTTTTTGTCGTAAATACGTGGTTTGCATATATGAAAGACCCACATAATTGGGCCAGAAACAAACAAACTGAGCGGCCCATACAGAGCTGAAAGCAGCATCTCAAACATAGATATCCTAAGTACATTTCCTAGATACGCGCTCTGCAAAAAGCAAATCTAAAGCCATTTAGAGCCCTAGAAACTCGCCGCTCAGAACAACGAAGAAACAAAAGAGGCACTTCTAGAAAGAGATAGAAAAAACCAAATCCCAGCAAGGAACAACTCAAATCTCCACGGGGGAAGATCAAACAGAGAGCGCTACTCTATGTGCCGTAGCAACAAGGGCGTCCTGTTCAAGCAAACTCTTGAGTTCTGACGGGGGATCCAATATCTAGTTCTGTGGTAAGGCTCCTGCCATTGATAGAGCTGCGATGTAGTGTGCAACCCCGTTTCCTTATCTTCCTAGCCACGTAAAACCACAGTGAGAGAAGCTTTTCACATATTCTTTGATGTCTTGAACGATATGAGCTATTTCCCCTAATGTAATTTCGTTTCTGCATGCCTGTACCAGGGAAAGGGAATCACTCTCCATGACAATCTGTTGAATTCCCAGGTTGAGGGCAGTGACCAAACCTTCACGGAGGGCTAGCGCCTCGGCTACTAGAGGGGAAGGGGCTACAACACTACGGGTACCTCCAAATTCCTTTTCTCCTTTATAATTTCTCGCTATGTATGCTATAGAACCCTTCCCTGTTGCTGCTAGAAAAGCAGCATCAGTGTTGATCTTGATTACTCCCTGTCTGGGAGCCTTCCAAATTTGAGAAAAATGAACTCTGTTTTGTTGTTGTTGATCCCGCCCTTGGGAGTTTACTAGTGAGTAACACTCATTATGGAGAGCATTTGCTTTAATAAGAGTACCCATAGGATTTGGCCTGGCTCCCTGAAAGACCACAAAGTTCTGGTCTTTCTATATGCACCATAAGTAGCAGGCTAAAAGCGAACTTGCAAAACTTCCTTTGTCTTCCCAGGTCTTGAAAGCAGTGAATTTCTCCAAAAGCCACACTGCTAAAGTAGAGACTGTACTGCTATTTGGAATACCTTGAATCTGGTTTCCAAACCAGACTGGTCGTGTCCAATTACAAAAACGAAGTGCATGTTCAAGTGTTTCCCTCTCTTCCCCACATATGGGGCAATTCAGATTAAGGGCAATTCTCTTGCGAAAGTGGTTTTCCCTAACTGGTAGGATGTTCAGAGCAGCCTTCCAAATAAACATTCTGACTTTCTGAGGGGCACATAGACCCCATATCATCTTCCATAACTCAGGGGGGGTTGTGTGGGAACTGGAGGCACCAATGAGTCTTCCTTTATGTTGCTTCCAATGGGAGTTTGGAGGACCTTATGGACCTGTTCTAGGATTATATGGGTTGAGACCTTTGAAGCATCCCAGGTTCCCTTCCTTTTTAGAGCAGAAATACCATGAGTTAGACTGCCCCAAATCCAAGAGTCACCTCTCTTCCTTTTAGCATGGAGGATATCAGATTTAGGGAAATAAATCCCCTTCAACACCTGGACCCACAGAGCCTCTGGATTATAGTGAGCCCTCCACACCTGTTTTGTCAGCAAGGCTATGTTCATAGTAGAAAAATCTTTAAATCCCAGCCCTCCTGTTTTTTTTCCTGTTGATATGAATCTCCAACTCTTCCAATGGATGCCTCTGTACTTCCCCTTTGAAGTCCACCAAAACCTAACAATGTGGGAACACAGTTTGTCACAAACTATTTTAGGGAACTTTAGGATTGACATGGCATATGAGGGAATAGCCTGTAAGACTGATTTGATGAGCACTTCTTTCCTTGCTTGATTCAGGAGGGACTCCTTCCAGCCTTCAATTTTCTGTAATACCCTCTCCTGGATCCAATTCAAGATATTGGACTTTGATCTTGATCATTCTCCTGGTAAACCCAGGTATTTCCCAGGGTTCTCCCACTCCTGCATATTTAGAATTTGGGATAGGCTGCTTCTGGTGGGGGTGGGGACCCTGCAACCAAAAATAATTCCTGATTTTGATAGGTTCACTTGCTGACCAGAAGATTGAGAGAAACAGTTAAGGATTCTGGATAATTGATAGAATTCCTCTGGGGTAGCTCTAGCAAACAGGACTGCATCATCTGCAAATAACAAATGGGTTAGAGTTGGAGAAGATTCTGCTAGTGAGATACCAGCTAGCAGCCTCTTCTCCTTTGCAATGTGAATCATGTGAGAGAGAATATCAATAGCAAGTATAAAAAGGTAGGGGGACAGTGGGTCCCCCTGTCTAAGGCCTATCTCTGGAATGAGCTTCTTAGTAACCACCCCATTGACTTTATAAGAATAGGAAACTGAGGACACTAAAGACATGACACGATCCACCCAGACATGACTGAAACCATAGGCTAGAAGGGCCTCACGAAGAAAAATCCATTCTAGTTTGTCATAAGCTTTTGCTAAGTCTAATTTAACCATTGCACTAGATCTGCCAACCCTTTCTTTTTTCCTTAACCAATGGAAAATTTCTTGGGCAATAGTTAGGTTATCTTGGATTTGTCTTCCACCAACGAAAGCACTTTGGTTTTGTGAGATTAACTGGGGCATGAATGGTTTCATTCTCTTCACTATAATCTTTGAAATCACCTTGTAAATAAAATTACAGCAGCTGATAGGACGCAGCTACTGGAGGCTTTCAGGCCTCTGAACCTTTGGGACAAGAGCCACTACCGTTTCATTAATTTCAGGGTCCAGGGAACCTGATTGGAAGAAGGCTTTGACAACTGCTATGACTTCCTTGCTCACAACCTCCCAATGCTTATGGTAAAACAACCCATTTAGACCATCAGGGCCAGGTGCTTTCATATCTCCCATAGAGAACACAGCATCTTCAATATCCTTGTCAGAGACTTGCATAAGAAGTGAGTTGTTCATCTCCTCAGGGACCTTCCTTTGGAACTCAAGGAAACAGTCAAGGGAGGGGGTTTGGTTGCTAGAGGTATAGATCTCTTGGAAATGAGCTAGGATTGATTTTTCAATATCCTTTTGTCCTTCAATCCAAGCTCCCTGAGAATCTCTGATTCTGAATAGTTTGTTTCTGTCTCTTCTTTGAATAGTTGTAGCATGAAAGAAGTGGGTATTTTTGTCCCCAGATTTAAGCCATTTGAGTCTTGATCTTTGGGCCCAGAATGTTTCCTCCTGCTTCCATAATTTGCTTATTTCAGTCTTAATCTCCCTCATTCTTGCCCAGTTGATGTCTCTCACTGCCCTGTTCTGCATTTCTTCAAGTTCTTTCCTCAGCGTAATGATTTGATTATCAGCCCTCTTAAAGGTTCTATGGTGCCAATTCTTTAGGGCTCTTTTGCAACTTTTTGCTTTTTTCACAAAGTTGTCCCAAGCACTATTCTCTTCTCTGTTATTCTGCCAGCCTTCTTTGATTACTTCAACACATTCATCATGTTCCTCCCACATGGCTTCATATTTAAAGGAGTTGCTACCCCTAAGGTGTGGTCTATGCCAAAGGACTAGGGGAGAGTGATCGGAGGAAACGGGTGGCAGTGCAGTTCCTAAGGCATGTTCAAATTGCATCCTCCAAGCCATATTTACCAAAACTCTGTCTAGTCTTTCCTGAGTAACAAAACCATTCCTGGGGTTACTATGCCACGTGAATTTGCAGCCCTTGACCTCCATATCCATTAGCTCATTGGTGTGTAGGAATTCCCTGAAAATATCCATTCTGTGTTGCTGTGTGGGGATGTAAACCTATCTTCTCAGATTGGGAGAGAATCTCAATAAAATCGCCTATACAACACCACTGTCTGAGGTTACAAGTCTGTAGACAGCTAAGCTTATTCCACAAGTTCCTTCTCTGGCTAAAGGTGGGGTTCCCATACACAAAGGTGCAGTCCCAATCTATCGCTTCTTCTCTGTTGGTGACAGCTGTATGGATGAAATTCTGGCAGCTTGAATAAATATCGACCTCCAATGATTTATCCCAAAAGAGGCATAAACCACCTGATTGGCCTCGGGGGGGGGGGGGACACAAAAGGAAAATTGGAACCTTAAACTCCTTTTAATCTTCTCAACCTTATCCTCATTTGCTCTTGATTCAGAAATGAAGATAAGTGATGGCTTATATTTGGCACATAAATCCTTTAGCTCTCTGACTGTCGGGGCAGCCATCAGACCCCGACAGTTCCAACATATCCAACTCATGGCTGGGGTGGGGGCATGGATAGGCCCGCCTCCTCAGCCATTTGGTAGTCAGATGTGTTGTTGAGTAACCCTTGATTGGCATTGTTTCTTTCAGTATCATTTTTCCATTCCCCCATAATTGATTTAATCCTTTTGCTTGTTCTCATTGTCTCATTGTCCCCTTCATCAGTCTCCTGTAAAGCAGCCTGAAGTCTTCCCCTCTTTAGAGATAGAGATTGGTTCCACCCCATAATTAAATTGGTTTCTTTTCCAGGGGTAAGTGAACTGTGGTGCTTTTGTTCTTGTGCTTTGGGGGAGATGGGGGATCATCATCTGGGAATTGAACAAAGTAACCCAGCCATTCAAAATCATCGTTACCCTTCCTATCATCTCTGTTTGAAGGATAGTGGCCAGAAGTTGTTCTTACTTTCTGAATTTCTTCCAAGGAGAGAGTCACTCCTTCATATCTACCATTTTCTGGGCTAGTGTAGTCCAGTAGTACCTGGGGGGTGGGTAGTCCAATAAACTCTGGGGTAATCGCTAAGTCTTCTAGGTGTTCCGGCCCAAGTCCAGGTCGTCGCTGTTGGGCCTGCAGGTCAATAGTTGTAGCTGAAGCCCCTTTATCTGTATCCCTTTCCTTCTGTGTAGGCCCCATATCAGGTTGACTAGAGGGACCCATGCCTTTGGTTTTCACTAGCAATTTTAATAAATTCCTCACACCTTGGGGTATTATGACTTGTGGGACCTGGCCGATACCCCTGGGGGGCTGTCTGCATTGTTGTGAGTGGGTATATTGGAATTCTCTGTTTGGCCGGTACCTCTGTCATAGGACTGAGATCTCATCCCCAAATGTTGCACACCATGTCCCCCACTAATGCTCTGCTGCTGATTCTGAGGATCCCCTTTTTCTGTGACATCTTCAGGGACACCTGTACTATTGTCCCCTGCCTCCTTTGCAAGATTCTCTCTCTCCTTTCCCCTGGACCCTTGAGTGTCCTCCATAGGAGGTTGCTGCTTGGCCCTCCAGAAACCTTTTTCCTGCATTAAGGTTAGTAGAGGTCTAGCTGGTGGAACTCCCAGCTTGGATGAGTATTTTGGTAAGAGAGGATTAAAGGGAGCCATAGCTTTGGTATTTTTACAAATTTTCTGGTCATGGCCAATCACCCCACAATTAAAACATAAGGATTGCAATCTTTCATATTTAAAAAAGATCCAAATATTTGGGAGATTTTTCCTAGGAACCCAACACCCAGTTGGTAAGGGCTTAGAAATATTAACCAAAACTCTAATCCTGATAAAAGTTCTAAGTAAGTTACCTTCAACAGATGGGTTTTCCACTTTCATGACCTCTCCTACTTTGCTCATAATTTTGGCTGCATTGTTGGTGTTCATCATGTCTAAGGGAAGCCCATGAATCTGAATCCAGAAATATACATGTTGGAAGTCTATTTCATATGCAGTAGCTTGAGGAACCCAACATTGGAGGCTAATAAGATTTCCCATAACATACCAAGGCCCTTTGTTTAACACCTCTATAACTTCCTCCTTGTGAAAGAATGAAAATAAGAAGGTATTAACCCCCATATCGGTTATTTGGAGATCCACAGGGTCACCCCAAGCTTTCATGACAATGCTTCTGATAGCTCCTTTGTTGAGGGTTTTATTACTCATGACTTTTCCCACCAGAGACCTCTTTGCAAGTTGAAAGCTATGAATCTCATCAGAGTCTAGTTCAACAATTATTTCTGGAAGCTCATCTCCATCATTAGGGGCTGGAAGAGTATTTTCCATTGTAGATGGAGACCAGAAGGGAGGTGGCAGATGTAACTGTGGTTATGAGGAGATATAGGGACAAACAGTGAGAGTATTGGGGGAGGAAAGAGAGGAAAGGCAGAAGGATGGTAGAAGAAGTGCTAAACTAACGAAGGAGAGGACGAAGGAGGTAAAAACTAAGGGAAGAAACCTAGACAGGAAAACCTACCGAGGACAGATGATGGGGTGGAGGGGTAGAGTTGTTGAAGATACATTGTAAGAAACTGCAAGACAAAACATAAGATAAAAGAAAGTAGACACAGTCTTTGAATAGAGGAGGATTCGGAGTAGACACTAAGGACGGACAAACATAAACCACAACGAAGAAGCTAAAAACTAGGAAGAAAGGAGAAACAACAGACACTGAAATCTCCCTATAGGAGATGGAAGCTCTGACTATTCCAGAGAGAAGCTCTGGCTATTCTAGAGAGAAGCAACAAAAGATTATAATATACACATATTATTCCTTCCTCTTCCTGATTGAATAAATAATTAGAGCCTTAGGGGTCTGGTCAAGTCAAGTACTAGAGTGGAATTCTTATGGCTTAGCCCAATTGTAGTGATTTGGGTATACAATACATTACATATGGGGGTTGCTTTTACCACCCCTTTTGCTATTCGCACCCCCAACCCATATCCCCTTTCCTCTATTACCCCTACCCCCCATGCCCCACCAGCAACCACCCCCTCCCCCTTCCCCACTCCCCCACCCCTCATTCCCATCCCGTCCCTGTCCATGTCCCCTTCACCCTCCCCTTTTATTTTTTTTATATGTTTTGGGTTTAGAGACGGAATTTTTCCGTCTCTAACCAAAGTCACTAGCCGAAACCTCCCGAGAATTAAATTTCCGGAGAGTTCCGAAAGTTGTTTTTTTTTAAAAAAATTGGTTAGAAACGGAAAAATTTCGTCTCTAAACCAAAAGCTTCAAAAAAAATAAAGGGGCGGGGGACCGGGACCAGGGCCGGCCTCAGGGGTAGGCAAGTAAAGCAACCGCTTTAGGCCTCCCCTTTTACAAGACCTCAAATTTTTTAGATATATTTTATATATTAAAATTAAGGATGAAATATGTTTGTAGTTTATGTAAAATTAAATAAATTTGATTTTGATTCTCATAACTTAAAATTGGTGTGTTAAGTCTCTTTCTTTTAAATTATCCTAAATTAATTTTTATCATACGTGTTTTTAGGTTTTAGTATTTCTTATCAGATATATTTTTATTCCATAGCGAGGGGTGATAAAGATTAATTTGATGTGATTTTAAGAAAGAAAAACTCAATACATTGATTTTAAAGTATGAGAATCGAACCCAAATATGTTTAAATTTATAATGATTAAAAACATATTTTACCCCAAATTTAATAAAATATTTATATAAATATAAAAATATTACTAATTATTAATTAATAGATAATAATTAAAATATTTTTCTTATTAAAAATTAAATTTAATATAAGTTTCTTTTCTTAAAAATAGACTCATTTTTTTTAAAAAAATGTTATTTTTTATTTTTTATCTCTTAAATTAGGCCCCAATTTTATATTTTGCTTGAGACCTACATATATGTTGGGTCGGTCCTGACCGGGACGAGGAGGGGGGCGTTGGGGGTAGGGGCTAGGGGTAATTTGGGAAGGGGTATGGGATGGGGGTGCGAATAGCAAAAGGGGTTTCTAAAAGCAACTCCCAATACATACACCTATTCCAATTGAATTGTGGGCTTACGTGTTTCGCAAAGAAAATGACACCCTCGAGGCCTCACTCTTCTCCCTAACGTCACAATCTCTTTGGTCCAATACTATATCTCTATTAATCTTCTCATGCTTTGGAAGTAAAATAGTAATTAATGAAGATTATATTTTACTTTATCATTGATAATGTACCTCATTCACTCCCATTTCAGACATTTCAAGTTACTCACTTAAATCTTTTAAGTGGATTTATATACTTGTACAATTTTTCCTCATGTAGTAAAATATAATTCACATCGATCATAACTATACATATGATGAGTTTATCTCCTAAGCTGTCTCAGCCTTGAGTATCCTTGTGTTAAACTTTTTTAAAAAATCAAATTCATCAGGAGTAGAAATTGTGCATGAGGAAGTATCCCCATCAAAATAAAAGCAAACACAAAACTAATGGCCAAATAAGTAACCATAGGAATCCATGTCGCTTTCAACATTGTCAAATCCACTAACACTCTTTCCCCATATGAGGAAGCTAAGCTAAGCACCTAATTCTTCATTTTAAGAGTAGCGGACCCGAATAAATTATAGCAACCACTTGATAAACTGTTTTATATATGTATACTTAAAAGGGATATGTCAATTGGTGTGTTTTATTTGTAGCAATAGCCATCAAGGTAAATGTTTGGTGTGTTTTTTTTTTATTAAAAGATAATTCATTGATAGATGTCTAATGACACTTACAACATTTATAGGATGCTAAATAAAGAATATTAAATCAGTGTACTATAGATAAAAAATAAATTAAATATACAGATTCATAAATTTAAATAATTTAGTAGTCGTAAATAAAAATATATCAAGGTAAATGTTTAGTATGTTTTATTTGACCTAACATTTTTTGCTTTGCCACTTGCACATTGTTAATTAATGGGTAGATAGAATTTGACAACCCAATAACAAGTATCAGCCACAAGATAAAGGTGCTACAAATTGGGTATAATGATGCTAACATGTGACATTCTGTTCAACCCAACTTAACCATTAGCCTAACTTGTCAATGCGTGATTAATTTCTTTCCCTTATCTAAATGTGAGACAGGGGACTTGTGATAGATTTACCGAAAGGCAAGTGAGCCTTAATTTCCAATCTGATAAAACTTCAACGATCCTAATTCATGGGGCAGTTCATGGAAGCTATAAAATTGACTTAACAATTTACAATTAAGCGACCATTTATGAGTATGTTTCTTCCGGTTGTTCCTGCGTTGTTCACGCGGCAGTGTATTGTCAATTCTCATAGAAAAGTTGGGTTAGAAAAGACCTTGACTTAATCCAACTCTCTGGTCAATTAGTTATGGTTTTAGTGCCACCTACCATTAATGAGAGTATTAATTGATTTAGCAAACATTATTATTGGTGATGACAAATTTAATACTGCCTCATTTCTAATATATTACTTCCTCCATTCCTAGTTAACTGTCTACTTTCAAAGAAAAAATTTGTTCATATCCAACTGTCCACTTACAAATCCAATGCACTAATAAATACATCTTTCTTCATTTTACTCCTATGTTAATAAATGGTCCACTAATAAAAGCTAATGAGAGCCAATAATAATAAGAGAGATAAAAGGGTAAAATGAAAAGTTTAAAATTTATTTCCATGAAAACGAGAGTAATAATTGCATTCCTTAATATGTGTGTTTTAGTCCAAGTGGACAGTTAAATAGGAACGGAGGTAGTAATAGTTTTAGGGGAAATTTTCCTTTTCATAATATAGGTCGTTGTCTTGTTTTTAAGTAAGTATTGATGTTAGTTTTTCATTTTTGTCCTCACACTTTTATGGGAAATGAAGTTTGTAAAATTATACATCACATTAATAAATAACTATTTATATTAATGTATTCACGTAAAATTCGTAAGAGAGTGCACTAATAATGGGTAATTTAATATGGTTATATGTCTTTTTTTTGTATAAACCATAGGTATCCCCTATTACCAGGGGCAATCCTATTTGGGGTTTAGTCACAGTTAATGCTCCTCACCCCTCTCGAAATTTTCATTTTCATATATAGGTTGTCGTTGTCTTTTGAGTAATTTATTATTGTTCTTAATTTGTGTGAAAACCTTTAACTATAAATAAAATTAAATGGAGGGAGTATTACTTAATAGGGTAGCCTGACAATGGGATCGTTTGTCCTATGGTAAAAAATAAAGTTTCACACATATGAATGTATTTGGTAAAACTAAATGAAAATAAAAAAAAAATTAGTTAAAAACTGAAAGCTAATTGAAAGTTAAAAAGTTTACTAGATTTTTGGTGAATAGTTTGGTAAAATAAATATTGAACTAGCTTAAAATGGTAAGACGACATATAAGGGAATTATTAATGAACTAGTAAGTGACCCGTGTCTTTGCACGGGTAAATTGATGGTATGATTTATATTGCCCGTGCTTCGCACGAGATAAAATATTAGCTATCATAAATACTTATATATTAAGAGAATATGTTTTAATATAATAATAAAAAAGAAAATCAATGTATGAGGAAAAAAATAGAAAAAATGGTAAGAGCAAGACCGTTTCCTGTGGTGTCTTAAAAAAATTACTCTTATAACAAAACAAATTATAGGAACGAATAATTAGTGAAAATGATTTAATATAATAAAAAAAGAAAACAAAAGTGCGAAAGAAATAAAAGAAAACAACAAAAGCAAGACTCTCCCGTGGAAAATACCTGTTATTCATTGCATAAAAAATCATTACTAAATTGAGAATAAAAAAACCAAAAAAAAGAAATAAAACGGAAGTTTGAAAACACGACACATGTACGTTGGGAACAATTTTAATATAAAGTAAATATAATAGATAAAATGGTAGGAACGGGGTTGTCTCCCGTGGAGAATACTCGCAATTCATAAAAAGATTTTTTCATAATTAAATATATTAATGAAAACAAATAATGAAAGAAAATGTTTTAACATCATAATAAAAAAAAATGAAAGTGTGATAAACAAAATAAAAGAAAAAGAAAAATGACAGGATTAAGACTGTCTCCCGTGGATGATACACGTGATTCATAAAAACATCACTTTACTAACTTGAGAATAAAGATGAATGATATTATAAGTGAATGATTAATTAAAAACAAACAAAAAGGAGAAAAAAATACTACAATAGAAGCTAAATAAATGATGATTTTGATAAAAAAAAAAAAGAATGAAAAGAAAGCAAAAAGGATGATACAGTTTTTGTCATCATCCATTTCTGATTTTTTACTACATGAAAACACACATTATGAAATATAATAAATGTGTTGGTGTATATTAAATGTAATATAATAATAATAAAAGAAAATTAATGTGTCAAAAAAATAAAATAGTAGGTACAGGATTGTCTCCCGTGGAGAATACCCGCAGTTCATTAAAAAATTCTTTTATAATCAAATATATTAATAAAAACGAATAATGAGAGAAAATGTTTTAATATCATAATAAAAAAAGTAAAATTAAAGTGAGATAAAAATAAAAGAAAAAAGAAAACGATAGGATTAAGACTGCCTCTCGTGGAAGATCACTTTACTAACGTGAGAATGAAGAAAAATGACATTTTAAGTGAATGATTAATTTAAAATAAATAAAAAGGAGAAAAAACACTGCAATAGAAGTTAAATAAATGAAGATATGATTTTGATAAAAAAAATAAAAAGAAAGTAAAAAGGATGATACGGTTTTTGTCATCGTCCATTTCTGATTTTTTATTACATAAAAACACACATTAAGAAATATAATAAATGTGTTGATGTATATTAAATGTAATATTATAATAATAATAATAATTTAATGTCTGAGAAAAAATAAAATGGTAGGAACATTAATAAAAATGAATAATGAGAGAAAATATTTTCATATCATAATAAAAAAAGAAAATAAAAGTGAGATAAAAAATAAAAGAAAAAAGGAAACGATAGGATTAAGATTGCCTCCCGTGGAGGATACACGTGATTCATAAAAAAAAAACACTACAATAGAAGCTAAATAAAAGGAGATATAACTTTGATAAAAAAAATAAAAAAAAAGCAAGTAAAAAGGATAATAAAAAAAGAAAATTAATGTGTGAGAAAAAATAAAATGGTAGGAATAGGACTGTCTCCCATGGAGAGTACCCGCAGTTCATAAAAAGTTTATTTTATAATGAAACGTATTAATAAAAACAAATAATGAGAGAAAATATTTTAATATCATAATAAAAAAGAAAATGAAAGTAACATAAAAAAAATAAAAGAAAAAAGAAAACGACAGGATTAAGATTGTCTCCGTGGATGATACACATGATTCATAAAAAAAACACTACAATAAAAGCAAAA
This sequence comes from Sesbania bispinosa, assembly GCA_026901365.1. Lineage (NCBI taxonomy): Eukaryota > Viridiplantae > Streptophyta > Magnoliopsida > Fabales > Fabaceae > Sesbania > Sesbania bispinosa. The sequence goes on along the minus strand of QLOH01000526.1, from coordinate 323,318 downwards.
TAAATGGAGATATAATTTTGAGAAAAAAAATAAAAAGAAAGTAAAAAGGATGATGTGATGTTTTTGGGAGAAAAAAATAAAATGGTAGGAACAGGACTGTCTCCCGTGGAGAATACTCGCAGTTCATAAAAAAATTTCTTTTATAAAAACATATTAATAAAAACAAATAATGATAAAAAAATATTTTAATATCATAATAAAAAAGAAGGTGAAAGTGAGAAAAAAAATAAAAGGAAAAAGAAAACGACGGGATTAAGACTGTCTCTCTTGGAGAATACTTGTGATTCATAAAACACTAAAATAAAGTTAAATAAATGGAGATATAATTTTGTTAAAAAATAAAAAGAAAGTAAAAAGGATGATGTGATATTTTTGGGAAGTAAAAAAATTGATTGAGAAATATAAAATATTTATAAAAGAGAGAGAAAGGGAGACAAATAGATTTGGGCGGTAAATTTTGCTTCTCAAAAATTGACACGTGTCCCTAGAGCGGAAGGATTTTATAATAGTATATATGATAAGAGTTTTTAAGGAATAAAATTTTGATAAATTTTCGGTTAGTAGATGAAAAGTGAACTTTTTTTAAAAAAAAATACCTCAAGTAGCTCTTAAAAAACTCTTAAAAAGCTAGTGATCCGATATGAAGTTTGGGCTTATACCATGATCAGCCCAAAGACAATTAATAAGGTCGGTCGTCTAGACGACAGGTCCAAAGACGACCTATATTAACTATTAAACCTTTCCTAGGTCAAAATCATCCGAACTCATTCTGACGCCTAGGTCTAAGATTTACCTAGTTGAAAACTTAGGGTCTGTTTGGTTTGTATTTTCATTCCCTGTTTCCATTTTCTGAAATTTTACAAAGGAAAAACTGGAAATACTGGAAACAAAAATTTGTTGTTTCCGGCATTTCCAGTTTTTCCTTTATAAAATTTCAGAAAACAGGAAACAGAATGAAAATAGGAAATGGAAACAAAAATGAAAACGTAAACCAAACAGACCTTAGTAGTTCAAAAACTTTTGAGAACGGTTAATAACTACCTAAAAAGTTAATTTATCAAATACCTATGAAATAACTTAAGTTATCAATTTTGCTTTTATCTAATTAAAATATATTAATTAACACACTCTATATTTGGTTTCAATATATGTTTAGCGAAATTCAAATATATAGGTAGAGAATTTGTCATTTGATGTAAGTAAAATTCAAATTCTAGTTCATATGGAAAGGGAGAAAAATATATAAATGTGCAATGACTTAGAAAAAAATGCTCAAATATACCAATTTACTTAATTTACACGCATTTGCTAGATTCTCACTCTTACCACATTCAAGCTTACATTTTTCTTCATTTCTCTCCAATCCCTGTGGTATCTTTTTTTTTGGGTGATCCAGAATAAAACTCGGTGACTGTACTTGAACGAACCCATGAGAAAATGTATCCATTAATGGATGGGTATTGCTCATTTAATTTATAGTGGTAATTATATACTCCATCCATCCCTTCCTTTCTATCAGTCGTTTTAGAGTCTGAAATTTGTTTCTAATTAAGTGTCGTTTTCACGTACCAAGGCAATAATAAATGGTAATTTTCCAACTTTACCCTCTTCCAAAATTTGTTAAATGGTGGAGTATTTATTGCAATGACTAGAAATGATAGAGAACTTTAAATGTTTTAAGGAGGGAGAGAAGGAGTATATTTGTAAACAATAGAGTTAAAAAGATACATTGATTACATTCCGTAATCTATGTGGATAAAAATGAACGGAGGGAGTATAACATAAGATATATCATATTCATAGATCTCTCTTTTCTTAATGCACAAAACATATATTAATAGTAATAAAGGTCCTATTACAATGTCACTGTATCTCATAGTTAAATTGGGTAAATAAAAAGACGAAAGAAGATTAAAAATTAATTGAAATGATAAGAGATAGGTAGAGTGAAGAATAAATTCGTGATCTGTACAGAGTTACAAAAGAAAGAATTAAGCAAATAGCAAAATGTGAACTTTTTATCTAAGAAGGAAAGAATACTAGGAAGAAAGTGTTTTTGAGAATAAAACTAAACTAAAGAATGGGTGTTGCATAATTTAATTCATGTTGACTGAGTGTACTGCTGCAAGGAATTGAGAGTAAATTAAGGGGTTTGGTCCTGATCCTGAGGAGGAGTGATTGGTGGCAAATTCAAGTCAAAAGCACGGTCATAGTGGCATCGCTTATGGCCGCCCAGAGCCTGACCCGTGGGGAAGACCTTGTGACAGATGGAACACTGATGCATCTTTCCGATTCCGATGGTGGTGTCGGCTTCGGGTGAGGATTTGCGGTGGCTTGCCTTGTGGCCTCCGAGTGCTTGGTAAGATGGAAAGGTTTTGTTGCAGATGCTGCACTTGTGACTCTGACTCTGACTCTCTGGTTCTGGTTCTGTCTTGTTGTGGGCCAGCATGATGAGGCAGAGAGCAAGGTACTCTTCCTCTGTATCTGTACAATTGGATGGGATCCCCAAACGGGGTCGTTTGGATCGCTTCCTCTTCACCTCTTCCTCTACGCTCATCATTGGAGAATTTAGATTTAGAGCCTCCAAAGCCATCTCTATCTCTTGTTTGTTTGTTTTAAAACAAAGTGAGTTGTGAGTAGTGATGAGCCTTTTATATATATAATACTAATACTAATAGTCATGAGTCGGTGAAAAGCAAAGAGTGAATACTAATATATAGCAATCCGGGTGTGCTGTGGTGTTTTGTTTATCAGTTTGTAACTTGGTAGGCGGGCATTGCAATTTGCAATTTGCAATTGCAAGAGTGAATTAAGTGACTAATCCACGCCATGCTCTAATTAGCAACCAATTAAGGGGTGGGTCCTACCTACCTACCTATCCCTATGCTTGGCTTCGATGACTTTTTCTTGGTCAAAACTGTGTGTTACTTACGTCATACTTCCAATACCATTTCGATATATATTACTGAAATGAGCTTTGCATGCGTGTTAAACACGATTTATTGTTGAATGCAAGCAATATAATAAGATCTCTGTAATAAACTTGGGGCTACACTGTTTTAGGCTTAGATCATTTATTCTCCAAATTACTTTTCCTTTTCTTCTTCCTTCTCTCTAACCATATTACTTCATTCATATTCCTTCATGACTCAACAAAAATAATAGTAGTACTTAATTCATATAATCGCAGATTACATAAATTTAAATTTCTTAATTTATATGGAAACTTCATATAATTAATGTATTTGTTCTAATGAATGGCCTGATAAACAATGATTTAGGTCTTCACCAAAAGAAATTTTAATTTAATCATTAAGTGAGAAGCTAAAGTAGTAATATTATACTATACACAAAAAGATAATGCAAACGTCTAACCGGATCCGGATTCCCTGCATTCACAATTTCACGCATTCACCGCATTCATGATCAAATGGTAGCCATCCAATGAAGATCGATCGAACGACTCAGATGTCGAGATGAGTAAATCAGATTTAAAACTCATGTCGGCTTTTGAGCCGTCCGATCTTTATCGGACAACTACCATTTAATGACTGCGGCGAATGCGTGAATTTGTGAATGCGGGCAATCCAAATTCCGTCTAACCAAGTTAATAAAAGAGTATATCATCCACTCCTAGCTTGATTGAATATAAGCTTATAAAATGATCCATCAAATAAGTTATGAACTAACTTAAATCACTAGGCAAATACACCGAGGAATTAACAAAAGAAATATAAAGTATTTCAATAAAAGTTGCGGAGGGAAGACAATGGACATCGAGTGGGATTGATGAGTTAAAGCACATATGGATGTTGTGAACTCTATAGGACGGACCTAAGCAATTAATAGCACGAATGACAAGGTTGAGATAATGTAATGGGTGACTAATGAGGGTTACATCCGCAATAACATAGATAGTTACTAATAAGGGATGTTCCTTTGGTGAGAGAATTGATCGAGATACTCTTTAAACGTTATTATATGTGATCATGAATGATTAGCATCCGTCTTTTTAGTCCTTGTTTGTACATCACAAGAGTCATGTAGGGTAAGATTGGGCAACTAATCGAGATAAAACAAATAAAATGAGTGTGTTTAGGATTGGTTTGAATTGCATATCCTTCACCAATGATGGAAGGATCGTACATGGTAATATCCCATGAATAAATCTGTCAATAGTAGGAGCAACAAAGAGAGAGCATAGTTATTTGTGTCAGGGTGGATAATTTCATTGAGTTTAAATAGAAGTTGAGTGGTAGTATTAAATTCCACGAGAGATTTATGTTTTATGGTAGATAATGGGATATAATAATGTGAAATGTCAATGGGAGGTGAAGAAATCATGATTTGAAGATCCTAGTGTTGTTAAACAATATGGACTTCTAGTACCATAAATAAAAGGAAAATGGAAAAAAAAGACTATTCATTCATGAACATATGGTTTGTACAAATATATATACAAGGGATTGATTGATTTTTAAAGAAAGTTAAATATTAAATATTACAATAATAGATAATAAATAACACAATTTATTTGTTACAAAATAATAAATAATACAATTATCTGACAAAGATGATTAGATTAGTAGGTTTAAAAGTTGAGTGGTCGACTACAAGTTGAAACTTTAGGTAAATGAAAAGCACTTAGAGCATTAATTAAAAAATTGATAAATTATTTAAAGGGATAATAATTAATCCAATGGATGTTAGTATAACTTATAATAATGAATATTTATAAATTTATTAACTAGTATCTTTAGCATACCACTTAACAAGCACCTTAATTTTATGGTCATTGTTGTGCCAACAGTAAAAAGTAGTCCATACTCGTATTATCTCACAGAAAACTAACAGTTGCCACGTGGAAAGTTCTAGATGCTTCACTCTGCCACGACCTCAGTGAAGTCACCCGTACTCGCTGGACAGGCCAACGACAATGATACGTGTACTCCTTTTCGCAACCCTCTTGTCTTTTTTTTTCTCCTTAATTATTTTCTTTTAAAAAAAATCTATGAGGTCTGGTCTGGGCAGGGCAGGGCCCAATTTTATTACCATGAACATCGAGTATACAAGAGACTATCAAAGTATTCCAGCCAAAAAAAATAATAATAACTATCAAAGTAGAGAAATGAAATTCTTACATCATACAATAATACAACCAAGGTTGAGAAAGAGAGAAAAAATAAAAAGAGAGAGAAATGTGGGATGTGATAGGTGATGTGATGGAGAGATATAGATAAAAAAAGTGTGTTATATGAGTTGTTGTATGTTTATTGTTGTATGAATAATTAATCTCATCAAAGTAAAAATATTTCTTTGGTTTGGTCTTTATAATATAATAATAATATGAAAGTCTACCAATCTCACCTTTCTGTATATAATCGCCGCATCCTCCGATTAGATGGAAATTAAACCCTTGAGATTTCTTAACACATTTTATCACCAAGCTAAAGCTAGCAGTCAAATTTGAAACGAATTTCTACAATATTGACTAACATTCTGAAATTATATATTTGGATAAACATTCGAAGCATCTAAAATTAATTGCGGGAAAGTTGTTACAGGTTCTCCCAAATATGAGCAAAGCAATTAACTCACCCAACCCAATGAATGGTTTTTCAAATTTAGGACGGCAAGTAAAGCTGCTGAAGCTGAAGTCATGCCTCACATAATCACTTGTTAAATATTACTAACAAGCTACATCTCTTGTTTATTTTTGTACCCATAAGACAATAATTATATTAATAATATTTATATCCATATATAAAACAGCCAAAAGAGTTGTTTATTTACTTTTAAATTTCAGTAGACCAAATGGAAGCTTCAGGACTAGACTAATCAACACATGTTGATGTGGTCCTCTAGTTTGCCACCGCCCTGTGTAAAGAAGTTTCTGAGTTCTCTGTAAAGAAGAAGAACAAATTTGTTTTGACTTAATAACAAATTTAAGTTCTATTTTTTCGAAAATTAAGTAATATTTGTACTTATTTTCTTTTTGACGTAATTATGTCTTTTTTATATATATGATATTTTTTAAAATTTTGTATCAAATCAAAATTATATTTAAATTAATGTATATGATTGGAAAATCTAGTACGATTAATCGTGAACTAGACAGTTCTTGTAAAAATTGAAATTTTTGCTTGTTGCAAGTTTCCAAAATTGAACCTTAGAATACGGGAAGTTTTATTATGCGTATGCCACGGGCAACTCTGGTTAAATATTACCGCTTTTTTTTGTGAGAACATAAATATGTATTATATATAACAAAATCTGAAAAAATAAATCATTGTCATATTTTTGCAAAGATTAATTTATATACAACATTTATCGCTGAGTTAGAACAATTTATGTTTTTTTATCTGGAATTAGAATATTCAAATCTTTCTTGCTTCTAACTTTGGATAAGACAACATTTATCATGTCTAATTTCATTTGGAGTGTGAATGAGCATCGCATATGTGGAAACAATGAGATGAGAATAACATCAACTTTACCATGCATTCAAGTTTGAGTTAAGATATATGTTCCCCTCGTGGGCTCCTCTCTTTTATGTTTTTTCTTCTCTCTAGTGAGTTGAGTCCCAACTCTTTTCTCTATTGTTTTTGGTCAATTCTTTCTTTTTTCAAGGCCTTCTATATTTTGGGTCTGAATGAGAGATTAGGCCCATCAGGGTTGTTTCACGGCCTTTTTCTCACGGCCTGTCTGTCACTGTGTCTTGGGCTCACAGGTCTCTCATTTTGCTCTTTGTCCTTTTCTTTCCTTTTTTTACCACCTCCCCATATATTGACCCATTGAAAGGCAATACTTTTAGCACCCCTTTTTCTATTCGCACCTCACACCCTCCCCTCTTCCCTTAGGTTAATTTAAAAAAACAACATAGCCCAAAACATCTTTTTATTTATTTACAAACATGCAAAATAAGTTTAAAGGAAATGGGCTGGAAGATACTTGGGCTTTTAGAAAAGAATCATTTTTCATGAGAAGAAATCAACAAACCATGAAGTGAAATATGGACCCAAAAAAACACCAGGAAATGAAATTTTCTATTTAATTAATTTATTACCTAGTCAGTTTAACTATATAAATAAATAATTCACCTTGATCTTTAACTAATTAATTAATCAACTAATTATTAAATAGTTAGTAAATTAGTCAATTATTTTTCTAACTGAAGACAAAATGTGAATCATTTTTGAAAATTAGAACAAAGAAATAGCAATGGTTGCAATTAAATTAGATAACAATAATTTTCTTGATTGAGACACTGGAAGAATATATACATATATGAAGATAGAAAATAAAAGTTCTGAAAAGAATTAGGTATTTATACCATTTGTTTACGTCACATTATCCATAATGTTTATCATTTTTATTCTTCTCTTCATCTCTATCTTGGCATCTACACTCTATTGGGTTTCTTTTTTGGTCAACACTCTATTGGGTTTCTAAATACCATTTTTCTTTCAACAACTCAGTGGAAGCACATTGAACTACAGTGCTAGCTAGATTTTTTTTTTGTCAATAGTGCTAGATTTGATGCTATTGTTGTTTACAGTCATAAGGTTAGGCCCTTAAAATTTTCTTTAACTACTAATGATATTGTTTTAATAATTAAAAATTAAAACATTAATAATTAGACCTCTAAAATATTATTTGATTAATAATAACTAAATATTTTTCTTCTAAAAATATGTTATTTACCTACTATTACATTATCTCTTGCTATATTAAACAGTGGTTAGTCACAGTAGAAGTAAATCCTGACCCAGATTGAGATAGACTTTATCTGCAAGGTTAGAAGTTTGAATCCTAGAATCGCTACTATTAGGAGGACTTTACCTTACACCACCTTGATCCGAGGTTGAACCAACAACTATGTCTATGGAAATTCTCGTCAAAAACAAAAAAGTGTCCTTCTATAGACACAAATTATAAGTAACTCAAAAATATTTTTCAACAAGATTATTACAATTTTATTAATAGATATAAATACTTTTCATAAAAATATGTCTCTCAATATCCTATTAATTATAAGTTAATAATTAGGTCTATAAAATTTTAATCTATTAATAAGTTATTTTGTATCTAAAAGAAATAAATTAAATTATAGTAATTTTAATTTATTATATTTATTAATTTAAGAGGTACCATATTCAAATTTGCTTTTAGTCTAAAATTACGTTTGGTTAGCCTTGTTGTCCATGTTTCAAATCAGGTGCTGCTAGTCCTTTATTTTTCCTCAATTTTTATGTTATTGGTTCTAAAAATCGTAGTATGACTGTTGATTAATCTGTTTTATTTCGTTGGGCTCTCGACCCTTTCTGATCAACGGAGAGAAAAAATAAAGTTACAAAACTTCAAATTGTCATACCAATAACCTCAAACACTGACATTATAATTAAGGGAAATTAAATACGTATTATTTCAACTATCCACTCGTTAGTACGTATATTATGCTTTAATCTAAAACATATATTGTCTTCTATAATTTGTTAAACACGTGGAAAATCCAAAGTCAAAATTAGACAAAAAAAAAGAAGAAGTAAAGAACAAACTAATATATAGAGCACTGAGTAAGCTCACAAAATTTAAAGGCATTGACATTAGACAAAGCATATATACTAAATTGCATTGATTTACCATGAAATTCTGAATACCTTTAGAAATACCCTATAAGAAGTTGACTGGTCACATTGTGTACAATGTACATAGTCTACAATCTAGAAGAAAAAGAAAAAAAGGGGGAAAGGAGTCTTCAAATTAAACTCGACATTTAATCAAACATTCGAGCTAGACATTTTTTATTTTTATTTTAATTCGTGCTTTAAAGTAGTTGAAAACTTTAAATAATCCAATAATCTAGAGGTTAAATGGTTGACATATCAATTCACAAAAAAAAAGGCTGACAAATATCAAAAGTCAATCATTTAAAAATGAGAGAAGAGCTCTGCTGTCGCAAGCTACTCAAGTCAAATTCATGCTAGAATTAAAGTTAGTATAATTATATTGCTTACTTCAGTGACTTAATTGCAGGGCTTAGTTAGGAGAATAAGGTTTTCATCGTTGCATCTTAACCACTTGATGACATACCCCACCAGCCAACAGAACAAGAGAAGAAAAGAACATATCATAGCCTCTGTGAGTTCTCTCTTCGTTGTTACTTGAGATTTCATCAAACCAAAGTCATGTTTATAATTGCGCTGGGTTCAGACTTCAGATTGAGTTGCGATATTGCAGCTGTAGTGGTTAATTTTATCTTATTACAATATCTTATTATTTCTTGTACAATTGTGTAATGTTTCAACAATATATTGGTGCCAAATGAAATGAATGTGACTTAATTTTAATTTTGGTCCATATATTTTTACAATTCAACAATTTAAGCCATCTTCATATAAACTATAAATTACTTCAATGTTGCGCTTCTACCTTTCAAATTGTTAATTGTTGTAATATTAATCCCCGCATGTTATCTTCATAGAAGCATACCGGAGCAGAGACTATCTTTTCACTAGAGAAGATTTCCCATGGTCGTTTTTATATTTCTTTTAAACAACTAATTGTTATTATTGTACCCCAAATTATCTAATGCTAGTAGGGCAATTGTTAAGATTCTAAAAAAGGTATTAAATAAAAAGTCATTTTTTAAGTTGTCTATAGATAATTAAATAGTTAATTAGATACATGTTTTTGAAAAGTAATTTTTTTTAATTTCTTAAGTGATTATTTAAAATAGAAGTAATTATTTTTCTAAACTTAAGCTAAAATTAACATACTCAAGACTCGTTTGGTGGTTAGATAGATAATGATTATCTTTAGGTTATTTTTGTTTCCTAGTTTAAAAGTAATGATTTTAAAAATACAGTGAGTAACAAAACAGACACACAAACATTTTTTTTTACATTTTTTTATTTTCCAAAATTAAAAATAATTTTTAAAAATAGAAATCAAACAAAGCCTTGAAGAGGTAAACCATCTATATTTGAACTTATTAGTATAATAGGAAATTATAACACCATTTGATCTACATAATTGACCTCACCTAGTGGATAAAGTTTTTAATGTTGTTTTAATTGTTTTAGTTTTGCATAAGCAATGTCACTTAGATTATCACTCGATCCACATGGCTTTAACTTGGGAAAATTATCATGTGCTTAGCTGCTTAATGTTGGTTAAGCCTTGCAATTGTTCATTGTGCCCCTTTATTCATGATCTGGTAATGAATTGTTTAATGCTCACATCTCAATTTTATTTCTTATTTCCTTTGTTTGTATCATTCTTCAGATGTTGTTACTCACTTTGCTTCGGCTAGTTAGTAATTACCCTATATTGTTCAATGTTCTTGGTGAATTGAAGTCCCCACCATGTATTTTGTTAGTTGTGACTTCTGAAGTTATTCATTAATGATATATTTTTACCTCTGATTTTAAAAAAATAAAAATAAAAACAGCGAACCACTTAAATGCAATAGATTTTATTTTAAAATTATATATAGTTTAATTTATACATGAAATTAATTCAATTTGATCATCATAGTTATTCTTAAAATAGAATTATAATTTATTAAAATAAAGAATAAAACAGTATACAAAAGTTTAACATCTAAGTACTCCATGTCTCAATTCTTTTTAAATTATTAAATAAAAAGGTCAAAGCTTAATCATAATACAAAACTATATTTTAAATTGTTAATATTTATGATGAAATCTTCCATTTAGAATAACGATTTTGTCTGATTAATCATCTGATTTTCTAAAGATTCTATTCAAGCAATTTCCGTGTAGATTATGCGCCCTTTTAGGACCACTGGTTTGGTTGTTAGTGGCTAGCCAATACCACAATTATTTCCATCCCAAGGGTTCTACCTCTTTATTAAATGGAGGAGAACCACTAGTGCACTTTATTTAAACGTCTCTCAGAAAAATACTTAGAATATGCCTAATTTTTTTTTTGAGGGAGAATCGCTGCTCCATTTATTTGAAAATATTTGTCATTTGTATAGTTGTATTATAGTATTCTTTTTTAACTAGTGAAAAAAATAGAATAAGCAGAGTGAAATAAAAAAAAGGAAGAGTAGAACAAAGCCACACTCTCGTTAGGATTAATGAATAAAAAGATCGATACCACCCCCTTTTAGTTCTCAGAATGCCACCTTTTTAACCACAGGTATTCCCTGTTATCAGGGTGATCATATTCGGACTTAGTCATAGTTAAGATTATTTAATTTATCCATTTCTAATAGTATGTTTAATAGAAATGAACCCAAAAATTCTTTTCACAATCTCAGTTTGTATTGTCAAATGAGCATTAATTGTATCCTAATCTTATAAGAGGCAGAGCTAGTGTTGCATTATATTAATTCGGACCAAAAAACATCATTTTTTTTCCTCTGAAGATCTGTTATGTATTTAGTTTTAATGTGACATTTGCAGAAAATTTGGGATCGAATTGTTCCTACTCCTGTCGTTGGCTTTCTATAGTTCACTAATACTAATTTTGGGCTATTGGTTTTAGTTCTTCTTTCTCCGATCCTTTTCCCTGTTAAAGTTTTTTTAATTTTAACAACTTAAATAAGACTTAGATATATATAGTTAGATTTCAGAAAATAGCAGGTTATGGAAGCCACGAATTCCACAACTAATATATTATGGGTTTACATACATACGAAAATATTTGTTGCAATTAACAAGAATCTCTTGAGAAACGTATAGATGGCGACATATACAATACAAGATGTCGACATGTATACAAAATTTAATGAAAAGCTACGTGAATGTTTAATTTTAATATAAGGCCAGCCTTGTATCCTAATCTTATATGGCGAAAAATTTAAAATAGAAAAATGATTAGGCAGCTCATCAATGATATTCCCATTATGGAAGAAAATGGTAAAACACAGTAAGTAATTAAAATATAAGGCAACAAAGATACTATAATCTAGTCTAATTCAGTTCATGCCAGCGCCAAGCTTCACTTTTTATATTTCGTTACGTGAGAATCTCCAACATCAACTTTCAATTATTAGAATATATAGAGTTGAATTGATGAGGCAATTTCTTATTTGGGATAGCTGTTAAAATGAGACTTAACTGAATTCTGTGGTCCCTAAATTAAAATGATGCAAATATCTACAAAACTCGATCCGGACATTGGGTTATCTAACATTGATAATTGACATGTCGCAATGTCATAAGGAATAACTTGTTGATTTATTATATATAAATAAATAAATAAATAAGAGTTGCTCGTAGTGTTTTCCATCTATAAATTGTACTTCATTAGCAAATGGATCCCTTTCATATAGTCGTTAACCGTAGCTACGGACGTTGTCGTATTTACAAAATCATTCGCCTAATTTCACTTTTAGAATTTTTTTTATTAACCATATGTATCCTCTATTACCAGGAGCTCATCACCCCTCTCGAAAAGTGTGTTTAGTGGAGATCGAATTCACTTTTAGAGTTTGATCTTGACTAAATGTTTAGAGACAAATATTTATTTGTTCTTTTTATTATGCTAAATAAAATTTACATTTTAACATAGTTTAAAATAATTTTATGTATCGTTCATATTTCCACTGTTTGTTTATGTCGATTTAGCGAAAAGAAAAAGACGGGAGAGTGAAATCCAAGAGTGACCGAGTAACTACCGTGTTTAGAATAGTAAAAGAGAGAGAGTTTGAGTGGAGATTATTAGTGGGACCCACTACGTAATTAGTCTCCTCACTCCAGCCGAGAAATTGAGAGATTGGGGTTGATTTATGAAAAGACTTTTTCACCCCTGTTTATATTTACTTGTTGTTAAATTTTCCCCAATTTGTGAACCCATTTTCCCCAATTTAGTCTTTTTAACTTTTTACTCTCCCTCTCATTTCTTCACATCCAAACAACTATCAAAATTAATTTCTCTTCTATCTCTCTCCTATTTTTTTAATATCAAACAACCTCTATTTCTACTATTTCTCTATTATTTCTCTCTTCACTATCCCTATTTCTCTTTTCTCTATTTCTTTATATAAACCAAACAGAGGGTTCAAGTCTAAAAGAATTTTACATGAGGAAATGTATCATATATAAAAGGGAAAAATAGGTTTTCCATCCCCAAGTTTCGGTCAACTTTGATTTTCGTCTTTGTACTTTAACTCCTTTATTTTTTGTCCATGAACTTTCTAAACCCCCAATCCATGGTCCCTGGTCATCAATGAGATCTGTTAATCTGATGAGCTAGGTAACAAAAGTTATATGTTAGTCTCAATAGTGAGCCTCAAATAGCTAACTCATTTAATTAATCTTCTTTTATTGATTTTTTAATTATTAAAATAACTATAATTATGAAATTAGGTTTTTTATCGGGTAAAATTACTCAGATGAAAACTCTAATTTAGTAATTTGGGTTATTTTAATAATTAAAAATTAATAAAAAAGTTAATTAGATGATTAGTCCGTTATTTGTGACTCACTAGCTATTAATTGAGGCTGACATGTAACTTTTGTTAGGCAGTTCATCAGATTAACGGGTCTCATTGACGGGCAGGGACCATGGTTTAGGGGTTTAGAAAGTTTAGGGACAAAAAACAGAAGATGTAAAGTACAGAAACAAAGACTAAAGTTGATCAAAACTATAAGGACAAAAAATATATTTATCCCAATATAAAATTATTCGTCTCGGTAGTTGAAATTGCAAAAGGAACCAATCAATCATTAGAACCAATCTATCATTAGAACCAAGGTCTGAAATAGTGTTTATTAAATCTAATTGAAGATTATTTAGACATACATTATCTCATTACTTTTTTTTTTCTTTTATCTTAATTAATTAACCATTGGATGTTTTGATACCAAATAAAACTTGATCCACCTAATCTAGTATATATTTTACTGGTTTGTTATATGAATGTGAATGAATAATTTTATTTTTTATTAAATGATTTTTATATGACTATTTGAATATTTAAGGAAAAAATATGAATTTACAATATAACATATATATGTTAATTTTATTGAGGATCATCAATTTAAAGTTAAAGGAGAAAATTTCTACATTACATGGTATTATCGATTTGTGTTTTTATTCTTTTTCAACCAATATTTCATAAAAGTAACTAAAAATCGCTTTAATATCAATTATTAGTAAAATGAGTGTTAAATTTGTCAGTTAGGAATTTAAATTACTATATTTTTACATTCGACCATGTGGACAAGGTTCACCTTAGGGCTTAGACAGACCCTTAACCATTAATGATTTTTTGGATTAAATATGTTTTTATTTCCCAAAATATAATGAAATTTAATTTTAATTAGTCTCTTATTTGATTTTTGTTTGATTTTAGTTATCTATTTTTTAAAATTACATACTTTTAGTCCTTGACTCATCGTTATTAGTTATATTTTGCTAAGTGATGGCATTATGATATTTTTTATAAATTTTCCTATGGATTTTTATTTGAATTTAAAAATTCATAGACAATTTCTTAGATGTTTTAAAATTTACAGGAAAGTTTCTATGGATTTTTCTACAGAAAACAGATAACTTTTTTACCAACATCTTTACATAAAGTAATTGTGGTTTTCTGTGGAAACTTACTACACATAAATTTTCTAGTGAAAACTTCGTAGAACTTAAGAAATATCACATGAGAGCTTCAAGTGTGACTTAATGATTTATAATTTACAATGTGAACTAAAAACATGTGATTTTAAAAAAAAGAGGACTAAAATAAAAAAATAGAAAAAGTAGTAAAATAAATTTCACTATTTTGTAAAAAATTAAAATTAAATTTCATTATATTTTAAAATTATATATTTAATTAACCATTATTTTTGTAATCCTGCTCACTTGACACATCTTAATTACCTCCCGTTATCTCTATCGTCTTGTCATATCTCATTTTCCCTTTATCTATTTCTATATATCTCTCTCATAGTCTATATAATAGTATATATATATATATATATATATATTCTAGAAGTGTCTATCAAATATTTTCTTTATTTTAAAACTGTCTATATTCTTGATTTTTATCGCCATAAAAGAATTTGGTGTTTATTAAGTGTAAATAATTTAATGTAAAAAGCATATAGCATCATTAGTAAATGTTTTAGATTTTTACATAAAAGCATATTTTAGAAAGATCAATTTTTACTTGTTTTAATTGATTTAGATTAAAAAAATTTAAAAAAATAAAAAAAATAAAAAAATCATGAAAAATAATATTTTAAATTTCATTAAAAGTAATTATGACCAGCTTATCAAAATATTTTCTTGCTTCATAAGAGGAAAAATAAAAAAATGTTTCGATAATTTGTTCAAACACATAACATTTTGTAATTTATATATATTTTTTACGGAGTTTTGTAATTTATATAAAAACTTTTAAAATTTGTACAATCTTAATATTTTTTTACGGGAAAATGAAAAAAAAACGTACAATCTTAATCTATAAATTAAATCAAGTTCTCATTACACAGACACTCTCATATGGATGAAAGTATGAAACTTTCACATTAATACATATGTTCCTAATTTATTTCAAATTATAATAAAATAACTAATTAATAAATCAAAAGATGAGATTTTTTAATATTAATTATTATTATAGAATTTTTCTCTATATTTGCAATAAAAAATAATTAATTAACAAAATAATAAATAGTGAGTTGAGCATCAAACAAGGCTAAGAGTACGAACGAATATTTGTTCAAGTGATATATGTTTCATTTTCCTTAAGTAAAGATCTCGAGTTTGATTTTTATGAATAGAATAAATTTCCGCTAAGAGAGTTAATCATACCATGATGCAGATCATTAGGGTGTTCACATCCAACCCAATCCAATAAAAATTGCAAAAATCGAACCGAAAAACACAAAACGAATTAAACCGAAATCCAAAAAATCGAAAACTGTAAAAAAGTAATTTTTTATTGAATTGATTGGTTTTCGGATCCTATGTTAGAAATCGATCCAATCAAAACCAAACTTGTATACACATATATCATCCTATGTTGAAAATTGATTTTCACATCTCATGTTATTCCTTTTATATATATAATTTTATATTTATATTAATAAATATAAGTTTCAATAAAAATATTTACTATTTTTTTCATATTTTTATAACTTTTATATAATATATATTGTATCTTTAAAAAATCAAAAATCGATCCAATTTAATCCAATTTAAATTAGATTAAATTTAAAAAAAATTAAAACAAATTAAATGATAAAATAAAACCACAATGATATTTAATTAGATAGGATAATTTTTTTTTGCTTTAAAATCGATACTTAACCGCTAACTAATGTGGATGTTTTTATATTGTTTTATAATATTTTCCAACCTAAATCATCTGAAAGAAACACTAGGCTAGTTACGAGAGCAATGCCTCAAGCACTAACTTCTAGATATGGAGTAAACCTTCATTGCGATCCCGGAAAGATTAGAGATCGGTCGAATTAGTCTCTGAAGAATGAAAATTGCATTTTCGTTCCTAAAATATAAAAAGTCATTTAATTTAATCATTTTTAGGGATTATATTGATATTTAAAAATTTTTTTTAAGGATTAAAGTAAACGATTTTTCATTTTTTAAGAATTAAATTGAATAATTTTTCATTTTTTAGGGATGAAAATTGTAATTTCCATTTTTTAGGATTAATTTGACCGACCAAATTGAGGGTTTAGTATCTACGTATGTCATGATCATATAGCTTGTAAAAATAATATTATAAATAAATTAGTTTTTCCGTGTATGAGCGCGCGAGCTATGAAAATATATATGCTTCATTTCATGAAAATATATATATATATATTGATTCCCTTAAAAGAAGAAGGAGAAGAAGGGCATCTGAAAGACGTGCTTGCCGGCTGCTTATATCGAGATAGATGAATTATATGGACATATTATATTATGTTTGTTTTTCTGCGCATTCTGCAATGGCATGCGGTGCGAGACACAGATTTTATAAAAGGCATTCCAACGTATATAATTTTGATTTGATGAAGTAACAAATGCCATTTTTATAAACTTAAATTTAGACTGTTTTAAATTGTTTCAGATTAATTTTTTATTAAATTTTAAAAATGCAACGCGTTTTCTGACTATTGAATAAATGAGCAGTCCATATAATTACATCTTAGTACTAGGTAACGATCATATTTGGATATTGCTGAGTCTTTCAAAAAAAAAAAAAACTTGGATATTGCCGAGGAGGAAAAAAAAAGATATTGAAAAGGTAGCGAAAAGGTATAAACTAAAGAGTAAACCACAGTTAAATCTTTGAAAGATACACACATTGTCAATTACGACCCTCAAATATATTTATTATTATGTTGGTCCTTGAAAGATTAAAATTATTACCACGTTAGTCCCTCATTTAGTCTCAGTTAGTAATGACGTTAATTAACAGAATCTAACGTGTAACGTTTTTATTTGACTTGGTTAAGTGCCAAATAAGCATCCCACATGACAAATGATTTCAAATTAGGGTTTCTATTAGGTCCTTAATGTTGAGGTTAAACTGTAAAATTCATAATGCAAGCTAGAAAAATATACAAATAGTCCACTTTAGAAGCGTAGTTGCAGTGGTTACGGTGCCACCATGATGGAGGACAACTTGCCAACCATCACAGCAAGGCCACGATGGCCTTCTTCCTCCTCATGTGCACATTAGAGCAGTGCGAAAAGGGCTAGCATGGGAGACCGTTGTGTTTCCCTACAACGCTGGCGCGACATGGACAACGCGACTGCGGCTACATTCTTCTTTTTCTATTTCGTGTGACTAGCCATGGAGTTTTCAGATATAGAGTTTAATACTTTAATTTGTTTGGTAAGCCATTTCAGCTAGCTGAAAGCTAATTAGTAGCTGAAACCATTTCAGTTATGTTTGGTAAGGTACCTTTTTTTGGTAGCTACTAGCTTTTCTTGAAAGTGTAGTTGAGGTAGCTTTTTTTAAAAAAAGCTCCAATTTTCAGCTACTAGCTGAAAATTAATTACAAGTTTATCCCTCAACCACCCCATTTATCATTATTTTATAATTAATGATATTCTTATATGTCATTTTACCATTTTCTGCTAATTTTATCAAATATATTCAATAGCTTTTCAACTAGCTTTATCAAACACACTCATAGAGTTGAATCAAGAGAACCAGAACTAGAAAAGGGGAAAAGGAGAGAGAGATGGAGGAACAGAGGGGACGTGAAAATTTGAGAAGGAACAAAAAACAACGACATGAACAACGTTAGAGACCTTATATAAATCATAATTTTAAACCCTATAGTCATAGGATGTTTATTTGACACTTAACAGGCCAAGTCAAATAAAAATGTTCCATATCAGTTTCTGTTGACCGTGACTAACTGAGGAACGTAGTTAAATGAGACTAAAAACATCTTTGATGGACATGGTGACCATTTTAATCTTTGAGGGATCTAATTAGTGACAAACATCTTTGAGGAATCTAACTGATGATGCGTATATCTTGCAGAAACTTAACTGGGTGTTTACTTTAAACTAAATGAGACTAAAAAGTCTATTTTGGATATTTTAAAAAAAAACGGTTTTATTATTCAATTTCAATAAGAACACATTTTTTTTTGTTGATATAAACATAAGAACACATTCTTGATATTTAGGTAGTTGCTAACAAATAACTTTTATATGTAAAAACTGTCTTGATTGTAATTACATATCTAGTTAATTTATAGAAGCTTCTCAAACTAAAATTACGTTGAGAAAGGAAAGGAGGAAACTTTCTGTGCAATGGGTTTCACAAATAAAAAAGAGAAAAGTATTATCCATTGACATTGACATTGACAGTCACGGTCTGGTGTGGTCCTTCTTCTTCTTCTCCTTCCTTTGGTGTTGGATAGATAGTCTTTACGCGTAAACTTAAGCGTGCAAATCGGATCGGCGGTATCACTTGTTTGTGGCCAAAAATCTAGGGTACGGTCACTCCCAAATTATACAACTACTTGTTTCAAGCACACCCATGTTCTTCTTCTTTTGGTTTTTGCTACAGTTACATTTCATTTACAAATCTAATAAGAGTGTTTATACTTGCAAAGGACAAAATAAAAAATTTAAGTTCTCATTAAGAAGTGAAAATCTGAATATTCATATATTGATTAATTTCTTGGTGTATAGAAAAATTTGAAAGAAAAATATAATTATAGCATTTTGTTAAAGGAGATTTTTTTTGGTAATTTATAGTGTTTTTTCATACCTATACCTCAAATAGTTTTTAAACTTTTTTTTGGTGACTAAAAATTTAAGGTGAGGGGATGGTGTCCCCGTCCAAGACAGGGAAAGCCCACGGGCTCTTTAAGCACTTATAGAGGTACTTACATTTTACCTCAAGACGAGTGAGGGTTCGAACCTGCGACCCGTCAAAAAATTAAATAATTGAAATGAAAAGAATAATCATCGACTATATTACTCTACAAAATAAAATATTTAAAAATAAAAATATATAATTGAAACTAAAATTATAATTATAGAAAAATATTTTTTTATCTATTAAATAAAATTTTAAATTACGTAAAAAAATATCATATAAATATATTCTTTTATATCATTATACATTTTATCAACTTCTTCAATATTATACATTTATTGTATTTCTAATTTAATAAACTAAATAAGTTTTCATTTGGGGTAGTTATGGATTTTCAATTTTTTATTTTAAAAAAATATAATCAAATTTTTATAATTTAAAACAAACAAGTAAAATACTCTTTTTATGATTTTGACAAAAAAAAAACTTGATTAAAATCTTTTAAAAATAAAAAATTAGGCACAACCACCTCAAAAATCGTAGGTGAAGAAAACATAATATTGAGTTGAAGAGAATGAGAAATAGATCTTGTAAATTGAGTTGGCAGAGAAATCTGTCTGTGTCAGATGCTCAGATTATAATAAGTATTTAGAATATCAGACACGAACTCAAATAATTCCTATTCTTTTGTTACATTACATATATTCAATTGAAAGCGAAGGAAGCAAGGCTATAGTGCACAAATTGAAGTCTCATATATACATCAATGTTTGACCATGGTGTATTGTGTATATAGGTAGGTTCTTTCTCATCACCTGCGGATAATTAAGGTTGGTCCCCCGTGCAAGGGTTTACTATTTTAATGAGCTGGATCCTCCGAGTGGTCCCATGTGCAAATTTTAATTATTTTTTCATTTTTTCTTTCTATAGATGAATGAAACCAATTAATCCGGCCGTTATTTGTTGGGTATAAATATACTAGTACTGTGCATATATAGAAACATACATACATAGCACACATCACAACCAATTAAGAAAATGGAGGAGGGTGGTGAGCGGATTTCGGAAGAATGGAGTTGTCTGAGTGGAGTGTACACAGCAGAGGAAGCTGACTTTATGACTCACTTACTTGATGATGTTTCCTTTTCTAATCATGCATTTTGGTCTGCCAATACCCATCATGAATCCACATTAATCAATTCTACTACTACTGCAAATAATAATACTAATTTGTTCTGTTTCTCCCAAGAGGGGACTACCTCCACTGATCATATTCATATCTTTCCCACTACAAGTAGTAATTTTGGCTCCATGGGGAATAGTAATACCGATTATACTTCTCACAACTTAAGCCAACACATACACCAAACCACTGATGATCAAGTAGTGTCAGGTCTTCCCCCACAGAAACCGGTTCTTGCTTTTCAGCCTAACCTTGAGTGTGAAATACTACTTTCTGAATCTGCGATAGAGGACCTGGACAACCCACCCAAAAGATTTAAGAGCTCAATCACAATGGATCAGGTAATATAATGTAATTAATTCGTTTAAAATCTAGCTAGCTGTTCCTTGTGATGCTGATTTTGTATGAATTGAGTATATTTTGTAATTAATTATATATAGGTCTCAGAGAACAGGAAGAATGCTAAATCAAAGAAGAATCCAACATCTGCTTCTAATTCTATGGAGCTTATAAAAGGAGGGGCATCTTCAACTTCAAAAGATTCAATTTGCAAATCAAAACCTAACAACAGAGGTCCTGCCACTGATCCACAAAGCCTTTATGCAAGAGTAAGCTAGCCAGCCTCCCCTGTAAAATAAAATGAAGGACTTTAATTTCTTTAATATACAATTAATGCACATTGTTTAATTACTTTTTTCTCCCTTTGAATTGTGCATGCGTGCAGAGAAGAAGAGAAAGAATCAATGAAAGGTTGAAAGTTCTACAAAATCTTGTCCCTAATGGAACCAAGGTAGGTTTCTTAATGCTAGGTAGAAGCTAGGCTAGCTTATTAAAATGTTATTATATATTAACAATACATGATCAAATTCTCAAGCTCGCTTGCAGGTGGATATCAGCACCATGCTTGAGGAAGCTGTCCAATATGTCAAGTTTTTGCAACTCCAAATTAAGGTAACCTGAATTGCAAATTATTTTCCATTTTAAAATATCTTTTTCGCAAATTGACTGAATCATTTTCTTCAATGTAACAGCTTCTGAGCTCTGACGATATGTGGATGTATGCTCCCATTGCTTACAATGGAATAAACATCGGACTTGACCTCAATATTAATTCCTTCAACAAAACAATCACAGCACAGCAATTAAACAGCAATTAGCTGAGATCGACGTCTGCCATTCATTTTATGATGATTCTTTTTTTTTATTTGTTTGAGTTCACTTGAATAAATAAATAAATTAATGCCATTAATCAAACTAACTTGTGTATTCTTCAGCAGCGACACATCCATTTGAATTCATCCCATCATTCTCACTCCTTCCCCTAACAGTTGGGATCGATGAGCACCATGTTATACTATTATACTCCCAAGTATATATTATTATATTGTCTTTTTTCCCCAAAAGTTTGCTTTTTAGTCTCTTTGCTTTAAATTCCAAACAATCTACAATCACTAATTCCTTGATTTTAAAGCGTATATCATCAAGCGAATATCACTAATTTTCAATAAATAATTCTAAACATAACTTTAAATTAAACAGACACTTATACTTTAAAAAACAGAAAATAAAATAATTTAAGAGGATAAAATAAATGGACAATTTTAGGGTGGATTAAATAAAAATTCGTCCACCTAGTCCAATTTTCTTTTTATAAGCAAAGAAAATTTATTAAAGGGAGTAAGGGTACTCCAACCCATAAAAAGAATTCAACTGAGAAAGAGTTTATTTTTCTCTAGCTCAAAAACTACCTACTTCAAATATACTAAACAGATCATGAAACAAACTACTACTGAATTGAGAGCTCCATGCAATAACAAGATACAATTAAATAATAAAACATAATAACCAATTAATTCCTCCTTTGCATATAGAACCCAATGCAGCAATTCTAGACCAATATTTGATGACTAAAGACAGCACCTCCTTTCCAATTAATTGCCTTGATATTTATAATTACCTGACACAGCACTTACACTTCCAGAGCTAGCATCAAGTCAAAACAGAAGGTGCGCAATAGCAAGTCAACAATTAAAATTCCAGCAAGGATTAAACCAATAAAATAGACCACCCACATTCTCTTCTCGCTTTATCACACAATGGAACCAACATTAAACATCAAAATTAAGATAAGAGTAAGGTTGCAGTAACCATGATGCGTAGTCATAATGAAAACTACAATTCTTAGACTTAAGCCAGCTCCAACATCAAAATGAATATTGACTAGAGAGCAGTTAGGGTTTGTGATTAAAAAAAATACTTTTATAAATTGTTTAAAAAATTAATTTTATTTCAGAGATTCCTGTATAATCAGAAATATATTTTCATTTGTCTACAATTATAAAAAAAATACTTTATTTACCACAATAAAGCTTTCACATTATTAAAAAATCTTCTCTCTCTTCTATTTTAACTGCTTTTTTCAAGAAACAACTCTGAGTTGCTTCTTAATAAAATAGAAAACTGATTATTTTTTTATTCCGCTTCTTAAAAAAAATTTAAATAAATATCTTAAAAATTCTTCTAAGTGTTTTTTTAAAAAAGAAGTGATTTTAAGAAATAATTTTAAACAAATAGGCTCTTAATCAATTTAAGAGAAATTAAACTAAATAATTAGTCTATTTTCATTCATAAAGAACTCAACTCACAACTTTTAACAATTTAATTTTAACGATTCTTTCTAATACACATTATCATTAAATTTTCAATCAGTAAAAATGTATTGAAGAAAGCATATCAAATAATATATTACTACTATTTTTCTCTTCTAAATTTTAAATTAAGTTTTTTTCTCAATTAATTGAACATATCTTTTTATTTTTATCTCTGACCGAAATTTCCCACAGCCGTTGAGTTATCGAAGATGATGGGGTTAGGTAAAAGCCTCCTGAGAATAATAATTACATGATTCAAACCACCATTTGGTAATTAAACCTATCTTATTTTTTTACAAAGACCACGTATATCTTCCACCAAGCCCTTCGTGTATTAAACATATCTTTTTAATAGCTAATACATAACTCTTTTTTATAACTAATACATAGCAATTCACATAAAAACACCCACACAGAGCAATGGAATGACATCAAGATGTTAACATGCCTGTATAAGTTTTAAGTTACAATATTGTGCGTGGAACAAGACATCTGGTGAAACAGAAATCCTAGAATCTAGCGAAATACCTCGGTCTGCCTTTCCACTTTCCAAGTATACAGAATGCTACGTCCCAAATCCCAACCCCCCCCCCCCCCCCCCCAAAAAAAAGGACAGCATTCTGGTTGCCAATCTTTTATTGTCCATATGATACAGGCTCCTAAATGGCTAAATCAATGCTCAGAATGCTAAATGGCTCAAAGAGGGCACATGAAAAGCCACCTTCCATGCTGCATGCCGTGAGATCCCAAGAAGCGGGCCTGTTTTTCCTTTCATGCTCTTTGATCATTGACGTGATTTGGAACTTCTGCTTGGCTGTCCAAGGGCATATATTGTGCCATGATTGCTCTAATTTCGGAATCCATGTATTGCTGCAAAACCACCAATAAAAGTATCATTAAATTTTTAACCTATAAAACACATTATCATGAAACATCACTTCTCTTTATTTGGGTAAGTTTTCAGGGATGTTGGCCAACTCAGCACGCTATAATTTTATAGAAATTTAGCATTTAGCATCCAATAACATCAGCAAAATGAGAGAACGCAGCAGAGCTTACCCTTATTCTATATTTGTACACAAGGAATGCCCCACCAGCAATCATAACTAAGCCAATTAAAATAACCCAAAAAGCAGCCCAAGTAGATCTTCCCTGACTGGCAGTTTTACCTGTAATCATCCAGTACGGGACATGAATACAAGTATTACAACAAGAATATGCAAATGTAGGTGCAAGTGAAAAAAATCTAGTGTATTCAACTCACTTATGCAGGTATCATGGTCTTTCATATACAGAAGACCTCCATTACAACTACAATCATAGCTGCCCCAAGTATTCTGGCAGCTACATTGGGAGCATTGACAAGCTTTCTTCTCTTTGCATTCATCAATATCTGTAAAGATGGAACAGAAGAAGTTCAACTTCTGATATTCGTTTTTTTTTTTCCAATTAAGTGGAAAGCAATCACTAGGTATCACCAAGTCCCCATGCTTATTCAAACCCATGGCCTAAGAAGACTCCACAACTACTTGACTGGTGATACGAAGTTAAATCACAGTTTATCCCGGTATAAAAGGCAATATTTCACCTACTAAGATTGCAATAAGTCTCCAATTAAGCAAACTGGGAGGTTACATATTTTGGACAAAAAAAGAGAGGAAGACAATATTGACCGAGCTTCCAGCTAACTCGTAGTATAAAGAGTAAACCATGGATCCCATTAATATTTCATACATATTTATAGAAGACATTCAAGAATGAATATATACATCACCATTGATAAAAGTATTAAAAACAGAATCCAGGATTCTATTCGTGGTGTGCATACTATTTATCATGCAGGAAAATAAAGTGACAGAAAAAACAATATAAGCATCCCTCACCTTCACAATTTTTGACACCATCACCTCTAAACCCTGTAGGACACTGGCATTTAACCCCTCCATTATCCTGTTTTCAAAACAAATTAACAAGTTATACAATAAATCAGTTCTAACATGGGGTTTACAAGACAATAGAACTTGAATCATTAAATTAAAAAGTTATGGGAGATAAAATAAGATGAGTGGAGCTGGGTTAAGAAACTTAATAGTAAGTTACTAACCAAACAAGCAGAAAATGCATGTCCATTCCGGGCATCATGCCAACAGCCTCCATTGTTAATCTTGCAACGCCCAGGTCCACTGACTGCAAACCGAGAAGAAACTAGTTATACAAACCTATGAATACACACGGGGAAATAAAAGAATCACAGATGTGCCACTACTAAAGGATCATCACACCCTGCTATGCACAACATAGAAGTGAAGGCAATAAACATGGATGGAACAGTAATGTAATCCAACTTAGAAGTAAATTATTAAGACATAAAGGTAAAGTTTAAATCAATTTAACCTTCACAGGTTGTATAACCATCTCCTTTGAACTGCACACCATCAACCAGGGGGCATTCACATACTCGTCCACGGAATGTATCCTGAGCAGATATATACAAATGTAAGAATGCAGAAAACAACAAATCTGTATTGCTTTTTTATTAGATAAATACCTTGCATGCAGTGATGTTAGAAGCTTTATCATGCCAACAACCACCATTGTTCGTCAAGCACTCATTTGTCTCCACATCTGCCCAGTGGCCAGAAAAGTATGCCACTCA
This sequence comes from Sesbania bispinosa, assembly GCA_026901365.1. Lineage (NCBI taxonomy): Eukaryota > Viridiplantae > Streptophyta > Magnoliopsida > Fabales > Fabaceae > Sesbania > Sesbania bispinosa. The sequence continues at coordinate 297,552 of QLOH01000526.1, read as the reverse complement.
GAAGAATCAGGTCCAGAACCAAAAGTCTACGAAGTATATTTGCCTTACACGAAATGAAAGCAAAGACTTACCAGTGCTTAAACAAACAGCTGGCTCAGTAGTTTCTTCAAATCCAGAACAAATAGCCTTTAGAACAGCACCTTTCTCCAATTTTCCTGGAAAGACTCCTTTTAGAATTGGAAATCCAGATGACTACCCACCCCACAAGCATACAATACAAACCTCGATATTGTCGATTATTGACAACAAGAGTAGGCAATATGGTAACATCACCTCGCGATCCCTTTCCAATCTAGAAAAAACTAGTTTTGTTAAACATTGATCTAAATAAGATTCTACTGATACAAATACAATGCATTAAAATGACCACATAAACTAAAAGCAAATATAAAGGACAATACTTGGGCATCTTGCTCTTCTTTCAAGACGGGATTTTCAGTATCGTCATCTGGATCTCCCATGCACTTGTCAATCTTTTCAATATCAAGACCTGCATATATTGAACAAAAGTATAAGCAAAATCATTATCAACCACTACAGGAATACATAATAAGCAATGATGATTGTCTCACCCAGTGATTTTATAACAGCATTAGCACATTCCTTATTGTACTTTTTCTCCTTCATCGGGCATCTAATTTGAAAATCAGTGACATAGTCCCACCACACCCAAGGCTTTTTGGTTTCATTTGCCACCTTGAAAACACATAGCTGCCTTAAATTTTCAATAACGACATCTTTCCCATCATAACCTGTGGTGAAGTCCTGCTCAGGATCTGGAGCACAATATCTTCCATGGTTTATGCATTGGGACTTACACTGTTTACTTAACGTGAATGCGTGAGGACAATACCAAGTTATATAATGGGGTGTAAACTGAGTGTAACCACCTTTCTCTAGTATCTGTGCTGCACCCTTGAAATCCTTAAGAAATTCCATCAACATATCACATTTAACTCCACACTCATCATTGCTGTTGGTCCACAATTCATACTCCACACGATCATCAGGGTGTGGAACAGCCTCTCTCCAATCAAGATTTACATTGACCATTTCCCCACCACTCACGGCATCCTTTAATTTTTCACCAAAACTTTTTTCAATGAGAGCAGAGGGTATTGTTATGTTCTCAATGTAATTCGCAGATGATCCATCCTCTTCTGGTGTGTCCATAGTTATTAAGGGTTCCTCAATATCATCTGCAACAAGAACCGCAGAAGCCCCAGCCTTCTGAGCATTCCAGACCTTCAAAGCAAAGAAGCAATCTGGAAAGGAATACAAAGACATGAGATAACATTAATTTTATTTTAAGGCTGAGACTGAGACCAGACAAGTCATAAATATATCATATCATATGTATCGGGCCACATGCATGTTTAACTAAAACCAAACCAAGAATTAATCAAATTTCCGGGTGAATTTCAACTATTCAAATATAACCTAACCTAAGACATCAATTTAAATTTAAACATGAAACACTCTAATAAACTAGTGGGGCAACTTTCAAAACCAAGCATATATTATCTTATCCCAATTAATTCTTTCTTTGACAAGACAATGAACAAAGTGAGTGAGTGAGTAAGCTAAGAGCGAAGGCAATGGAAATAACTATAACTTTAGGTCAGAAAAGAAAAGTGAACTCACTTCCGCGATCGAGTAAAAGGATGGTGGGAATAGCACCAGGGCGTGACTTGAAGGAGTCATCAAAGTCTTTACAACCTTTTTTGTTATCCTTTGGGTAAAGCACGTTCCCGGCCATGCTACCTCCGTATTGAGGAATCCCGAAGTTGCCGATGGCACTATCGTGTTTCCCTTTGATTTTCTCCGGTGACGTCACCGACAAGCTGTTCTTTTCCACCACGAATCTCCCCATTGACACATGCATCAACACGAACCCTACAGCTACAAACAGACTCACTGACCATCTCCAATGTTCCTTCATTTCTTTCCCTTCCCTTCAATTTCAATTTTCAAGTTTTCAGATCACTTCAGTTTCTTCCTTCCTTCCACTTAATACTTGAAAATGAAATGAAATATCGTTCAGTAACTAAATAACAAGTCGCTCATTTTTCTTCTCTTCTCTTCTCTTCAACGAGTCTGTGCTTTACTTTACAAACGCAAAGCCAAACATCTCTCTCTGACGAGACACACAACACAACTGATAATATATTTCATTAAAAAATTAATAAAACTCAATTCTCAGCTTTGTTTTCATTTTTATTATGTAAAAAAAATAAATTATTACTAGATTAGACATCAATTTTCGCAAATCATACGAAAGCAAGGGAAAGCCAATGAAAAATAGAAATTCCTTTTTTGCTTCACACTTGAGATGAGAATGGAATCCATAATAAAGTGGTTATTTATCTCTAAAAATCAAAATCATTTTCTTTCTTCTGGAAAAGTAAATAAAATAATACCCATGCCAAATACTGAAAACAGTTCCATAAATTTTCATTTTGGTAAATAAAGTAGTGGGAACGCCCAAAAAATATCATACTCAAGGAAGTAAATTTAAAGGTGACAATTTCTATAATTGCAAATGATATATTTTATATTTAATTTATTCATATTCTTATGCATATTTAAATTATTTAAGGCGAGAATAGATAAATTTTGATTAAAACAAAGTTAGGAATTTAAAGCGACAGTTTTACATTTAGATTAAAAATAAATGTTTTTTTTATTTTTCAAAAAACATTATTTTTTAACAATATATAAATCACACGCTTATTTTGAGGATGCATGCCTGTTTTTTCTATTAGATATCCAATTGCACGTTTCGGAATAATAAAATAGGAGTAGATGAAATTGCATGCAGAAAAGGTTTCTTAGTCTTAAGCAGTAGCCAGTAGGCTACTACGAATGACACGTTGCAGCCTTGACAGTTTAACAAGTGCACTCAATGACTCACTCCGACCAATCGCAGGAAGACATGAGTTTTTGTCCCTCCTTTTATGCAAAAGTTTTTTTTTTTGTGTCGTATATGTATTTATTTATTTTACTAATTCTATAGATATAGATATATATTGGATTATTGAATTAAAAAAATATAAATTAAGCTTATAAGTTTTTATCAAGTATTAACAATTAACGCCGGCACAAAAAATATTATTACAATGTTTATTTTCATGCAAAAATCTTCTTTCCTTAAATTGTTAATTTAATTTATATTTGGATTTCTCATGTATTGGATTAATTTCTTTTTTGTGTTTGATCAGAAATTTTTTATATGTAATTGTGGATTTTACTCTCAGATTAGAATAGCGATCTCATGATTTAACTCCTTGACTTTGTAATATTTTCCCTTATGATCAATTATTGTATTTTAATTAATTTTATATTGAAAATAATTTATAGCAAAAAATTATAGTTTAAGTTTAAATATAATTTCTTTCGTTCAAAATAATAAAAGTTAAACTATCCTGTTAGATAATTCTAGGAAAATAATATTAAAAAATATATATGTATGGCATTAATCACGTGGTTTTATCTATCCTTATCAGTACCATAGTGGCCTTAAAATCTTTTTTTTAAAAAAAAAAAAACGTGATGCCCAAAATCAATGGCCATACCGCCATAGTATTATACATTTTGTCGGCAAGTTGAGCCTGATTAGGGGTGGCAAAGTGGGCCAGCCCGCCCCGTCCTGGCCCGCCCCGCCATTGGCCCGCCAAAAAACGGGGCGGGGCGGGTTGGCCCGCCAGGAAAAACGGGCCAACATATCTGACCCATCCAAAAAATTATAAAAATTAAAATAAATTTAAAATAAAATATAATACATAATAAATTTGAATTTTAATAAAATTTTAAAAATTATTTATACTTTTTTGTCTTTACATAACATTTTTCCTCAATATTTATAAAATTATTATAATTAAATACTAAATATAAGTAAAAAAAGGTTAAAAATGTGTTAAATTTGACGGGCTAGCACTACGGGCCAACCCGGCGGACCGGCCCGTCCCGGCCCACCTATTGGCCCGCCGGGTTGGCGGGCGGGCTGGGTGGGTTAGCGGGCTGGAGTGACCTAACCCACCCCGCCATTTTTGGCGGGTTAGGCGGGCTGGCCCGCCGGGCCCAACCCACTTTGCCATCCCTAAACCTGGTGAAGAGCACTTCGAGAAATGAAAGGTTACACTGATGGCATATTAACCTAATAAAATTCATTTAAATAAATTTAAAATATATTTTAAGTTCCTGACACATTTTAAGATATATTAAAAAGCATCATTTAAAATTTAGGGGAAAAATTGTAAGGTATTTGACATGAAATTTGACATGTGAAAAATCCTTGTGAATGGTAGCCCCTCCCAGAATTTTGGAGTTGGTCGTGGGTTGAGACAAGGTGATCCTTTGGCCCCCTTCTTATTTTTAATTGCAGCGGAATGGTTGAATTCTCTAATGGTGAAAGCGGTGCAGGAGAAGGTATTTAATGGGTATTGGGCAGGCCACGATGGTGTCTTAGTCTCTCATTACAATATGCTGATGATACCATCATTTTGGGGGAGGCTTCTATGAGCAATGTTTGGGCCATAAAAGTTGTTTTACAGGTGTTTGAGTTGGCCTCTAGATTGAAGGTAAATTTTCATAAGAGTAAACTCATGGGAGTCAGTGTTGATATAATATGGCTGGAGTACATGGCCCAGTTCCTAAACTGTAAAGTTGGGCCTTTTCCTTGTTTGTATTTGGGGTTACCGTTGGGTGCAAATCCTCATAGGCTGAAGACGTGGTTGACTGTTGTTCAGAAGGTGGAGAGAAGACTCTATAAGTGGAAGGGTAAACTGTTGTCCTTTGGCGGAAGACTTGTCCTCTTGAAGTCAGTCTTAAATGCCATCTCGATCTATTTTCTTTCTTTCTTCAAGGCTCCTAAAGGTATCATTTCTCATCTCGAATCTTTATTTAAAATTTTTCTTTGGGGTGGGGATGTTGAACATAAGAAAATTGTGTTGGTCGCATGGGATGATATTTGTAAAGATAAACAGCATGGGGGTTTGGGTATCCGGGATTTAAGAGCCTTTAATTTAGCTCTCTTAGGCAAATGGAGATGGCGTCTTTTAGTAGAGAAGGATAGTCTTTGGAATAAGGTGTTAACTTCTATTTATGGTGTGAGTTTAACCAGTAGGGAGGGTAGGCGGGGTTTTGGCTCCAGGTGGTGGTCCGATTTGTGGTGTATTGAGGAGGGTGAGAACATTTCTTCTGATTGGTTCTCTAATTCTTGTATTAGAGTAGTGGGGAATGGGAGGAGTACGTCTTTTTGGAGTGACCCCTGGTGTACTTCAATTCCTTTTTGTGAGCGCTTTAGTAGGTTGTTTTCTATTACTTTAGATAAAGAGATCTCGGTTGCTGATATGTTTGAAAGAAGAAAGGGGGGATTGTGTGGAAGTGGGGTTGGAGAAGGCAATTATTCTAATGGGAGGTGGCACAATTGTCGTTGATTTTGTTAGATTTATCTGTGATTCCGGTTCATGAGGAAAATGAAGACTCCTGGCGGTGGAAAGCGGCCTCAGATGGATCTTACTCAGTTAATTCAGCGTACCAAGTCATTGTCAATGCCTCTATCTATGCAGCAGTACCGTTGCATAAGTTTATCTGGTGTACTCTGGTGCCTTCAAAGGTCTCTTGTTTTCCTTGGAGGGTATTGCTAGATAGGTTACCTACCAGAGATAATTTAGTGAAGCGGAATATTATCCAACTCTCTAGCGCTGGGTGTGTGTGGTGTGGACAAGGAGTGGAAACCTCACAGCATATTTTCTTTGAGTGTCCTTACGCCTATGCGATATGGATGCTCTGTCTGGACTGATGTGGTTTTAATTATGCTTTACATAATTCATTCATCTCACATCTTGATCAGTTTTTGGGTCTTCCCAATGTAAGATCTAAAGTGCGGTATACGTGGTCAGTCATTTAGCTAACTGTTCTTTGGAGTCTATGGCTGGCCAGAAATGACGCTGTTTTCTCAAATAATGTGTTGTCTGCTTTAGAACTGCTACAGTTAATACAACTTCGTTCTCGGAAGTGGCTTAAAGCAAAAGATTTCAGTTTCCACTACCAGTTCTCCTCTTGGTTAATGTCGCCTTTTGCCTGTTTAAATGCTGGTTCCTGTTAATTGTTCCATGCTTCATTTGGTGGTAAGGGTAGAAGCATAGCATTTGATTTTTTGGTTATTATGGCTGGGATTGTATCTTTTACTTGAATTTTTGTTTTGTATTGGGTTAGAGCACCCCTAGTGCTCTTTTCAATGAATTTTCCTTATCTAAAAAAAAAAATTTTGGGGAGCAACGCATTTGATATGTAAAAAAATTCCCTTAAATATTTTTATGTTCATTATTTAAAAATCTCTTTTGTGACCGGGAGAAATTGTTAGGTATTTCACTCTTGCTTTTTCAATTTTTATTTTTAATTAAATGGATATGTTTTACACATGTCAAATGGTCACTAGTCAAGACTATGAATGATGTGGTGGTCTATGACCACCTAAAAATTTCTCGCACATCTAACACTTTATCGAGGGATTAATAGTCTATATTCTAGTATGTTACACACTATATTAAATGATGATATTTTAGCATTAACATTATTGTTTTTATTAATATCATTAATACTATTTTATTTTGAATAGCTAGTTGACTGATTTATGGAGAATGAGTCTTAAAATTTTAAATTATTAATTATTAATTGATATGATCGATAATTTGTAAACTGTATTATTTCAAATTAAAATATTTATACGTAATATATATTTATGTCAATAAACTTATATTTTTTAACTTTTTATTTAAAACAGGTAGAGAAAATTAGTAAAATTTTTAGTTTTTTATTTAAATTTTTTTATAATTGTCAATTTATAGTTTTAAAATATATATATTTATACAATTTTTATATAGACCGATTTAACCGGTTCAACTAGTGATTTACTGGTTGAATCATTGACCTATTGATCCAGTATCGTAACTGAGTTATTCACCGGTCTGAAATTTATAACATTGCTCCAAGATGAAGTATTAAAATTATAACATAGAGAGTTAATTTAAGAATAAAAAGATTGCTATATATTGAAGTTGCCAACTTATTTTAAAAAAAGTTGCCAACCTAAACTGATGTGGATATCAATCAGGCAGTCAACAGATTGGGTGGGCCCATGACAAGGGCACAAGCTAGGAAGGCTAAGGAGGCACTCCAAGTCATCAATAAAGAAGTCCAGACTCAAACTGAGCAAAATATTAATGTAAGTCCTAAGTTCATTAATTGCACTCAAGTTGAAGAGGATAGCTTAACTGATGAAGAATCAGTTGCATTTAATGCAACTGTTAATTGAAGCACTTCCAAGCCAATGATGTGGCATTGTGGGCGGCCACATGGGTGCATGGTGGGCGGCCATGTGCTCTTTATTTTGCTGAATTATTATTGCTTTCAATAAGGTTTTGTAGTTACAAAACATTGAGTAATAACTTGGTGGTTACAAAGACAAAGGAGTGATGATGTTTAAAGGCATTGAAAGCCTTGTCTTATAGCCGTTGGGAAAGGCTTGTGTGCGCATGAATCTAGCCTCATTTTTAGCTTTGTGATGCAGCCAACATGTGCTAAATGTGGCTGAATTCTAAGTCATTAAAAGGGTGCCAACGAGGTTGTAAATGAGAGAGTGAAGAGCCATTAAAGTGGCGGCCAAGTCATGAAGAAGGGAGTTACAAAATGCAAGGAATCTTGAAGAATGGTGGCTGAATGTTGTGGCTACATTATGGCTGAATGAATAGCCTCTTTACATCATGTTTGGTGGTTATTTTGCAAGGTTTAATGTAGCTAACATGTGCCAAAATTCTGGTTAGGAAATGCGGCCATACAAGCTTACTCAGGTTGAGTTTTATTAGCTAATTTGTCTTTTAATTTATTTAATTCCTAGAATATGTTTAGGGTTGCATGGGAAGTGTGTAAAGGGGCATTTTGGGGATGAGTTGGGCGTGTAACTTGGCTGATTACACAACCCTAGTTTCACCTTGTAAATCCTATAAATACATGCTTCATGCATGCACAAAGGACAATTGAAGTTTTATGCAAAATTGCTGCAAATTTAGAAAGTGGTTTTCTTACTTGAGAGAGTGATTTTCTCTAACTTTCTTGCTAGTCAAGAGTGAAGGTTATCAAAGGTTCATATACCTTTGTGTGATCATCTTCATGGACTTATCTTTCAATTCATGAAAGTGTGACGTCCATTTATCTGTTTTCTTCTATCTTTACTATTAGATGTTTTTAATCAATTGCATACTTTCCTCTACGTTCTTGAATTTTATGTGATTTAATTTTCAAGCTTCTTAAGGATTTCATTGTTATTGATTATATCCTTGTTATATTTCCTTTACAGTTTCTATTTTATGGTATACGTACATCAAAAGAAAAGAAAATAAAATAAAATAAAAGAAAAACAGTTACGTACGTGCGTAAAGAAAAAGAATAAAAAAATATTGATTATTTTCCTTGTGAGACAAGTGCTTGTTAACAAAAGTTCTCTATTTATCAGAAAATTTCTAAGGTCCATAAAAATAGAACCTCAAGGTTCATATCATTTGGTCATCAGAGCTCCGGTTACTAGAATTTTTCTGATTTTCTTTCCTAACTTTCTCTTGTTTTATTTTCTTGTTAGCTTTTCTTGTTTTATTTTCTTGTTAGCTTTTCTTGTGTTATTTTTCTTGGCTAACATACAGGTTTTTGAATTATTTGATTTATTTTCCTCATTGGCGTGGTAAGAAAGTCAAGAGAAAATAGAGTGGAAAAAGGCAAGAGTGTTACGTTATAGAAAAAGCCAGAATTGTGTGTAAACACGAGGGTGGTGAGTTTCTAAACAGTTAATCATTTTCTTGTTCTTTTTATCTGTTACTTTGTTTCTTTCTTATGTTACTATGGCAGAAAGACAAGTGGATAACAAAGACCTTCAGCGACAACTTGCTGATATTTATCAGAAATTAGAGATGACGATGAAGCAACAGTATGATGAGTTGCATGCTAGGTTGGGACAATTGGAGGTCAAATCAACACCTGAAGCAGAAGAGGAAAGACCACCAAGAGAAGAAGGAAAAATACAAGGTGTCAAGCTGACCATTCCTTCTTTCAAAGGCCGAAGTGACCCAGAGGCATACTTGGAGTGGGAACTCAAAATTGAGCACCTTTTTGCGTGTAACATCTATACAGAAGCACAAAAGGTAAAGCTTGCTGCTACTGAATTTTCTGATTATGCACTTGTTTGGTGGAATAAGTTACAGAAAGAGAGAGTCAGAAATGAAGAGCCTATAGTGGAGACTTGGGTTGAGATGAAGAAGATTATGAGGAAACAATATGTTCCCTCTAGTTTTCAACGTGACTTGAAGCTGAGATTACAACAATTGATTCAAGGCAGTAAAGGAGTGGAGGAGTACTATAAGGAGATGGAGATGCTGCAAATTCAAGCCAACATAGAAGAGGACCCTGAAATTACTATGGTACGTTTTCTTAATGGTTTAAGCAGTGACATTAGGGACATTGTTGAGTTGCAGGAGTATGTTGAAATGGAGGACTTGTTACATAAGGCTCTACAAGTGGAGCAACAAGTAAAAAGAAAAGGAGCTGCCAGGAGGAGTCCTACTTTTGCCTGCAAATTGGAAGGATAAAATTAAAAAGGAGGTGGCTGAATCTTCAAGCCAAGCAGCACCTATTACACAAGGTAAATCCTCTAATGTTGAGCAGGTTGTTAAGAAAGGAAGGGATGTGATTTGTTTCAGGTGCCAAGGAAGGGGGCACTATGCCTATGAGTGTCCTTCTAAGAAGACCATTCTTCTTAAGGATAATGGTGAGTACACAAGCGAATCAAATGATGAAAGGGAAGAGCCCAGTGATGATGATACTGGCGCAGAAATTGGAGAAGTCTATATGATTCGAAGACTTCTTGGTAGCCAACCCGTGGACAAAGAGGAAAGCCAAAGGGAGAACATTTTTCACACTAGATGTTCTGTCAATGGTAAGATTTGTTTGGTGATTATTGATGGTGGAAGCTGCACTAATGTTGCTAGTGCCAGGATGGTGAACAAAATGGGTTTGCACACAAAGCTTCACCCTAAGCCATATAAGCTTCAATGGCTTAATGAAGGAGAAGAGGTTCACGTGGAAAGACAAGTTGAGATTCCATTTTCCATTGGAAAATATCAGGATACAGTGCTATGTGACGTAATACCAATGGAAGCCAGCCATATTCTCTTGGGAAGGCCGTGGCAATATGAGACAAAAGCCATCCATGATGGATTTTCTAACAAAATTTCTTTTAATTTTCAGGATAAGAAGGTGGTCCTTAAGCCTTTGTCCCCAAAGGAAGTAAGAGAAGATCAAAAGAAATTGAAAGAAAAGATAAAAAAAGAGAAAGAGAGTGAAAAATTTGAGAGTGAGGAAAATAAAAAAAGAAGAGAAATATTTGAAGGCAAAAAAATATGTGTATCAAGAGAGAGGGAAGTGAAAAGAGTGCTTTGCACAAGAAAAACTTTTTACATCTTGAATTGCGAAAATCAAGTGATTCATGCTAACCATTTTTGCCAAAAATTGCCTTTGCCTATTACTTTTCTTTTGCAGGTCTTTAAAGAAGAGTTTCCAAATTTTGATCCTAATGAAATACCATATTTCAAAGGGATTAAAGACCTTGCTCCAAGATTCATGGAGGATAAAAGAAATAATGAAGTGATGAAAGGAATTTTGGAAGCCTTGTTTAGAATTATTTTAAATAAATTTTGGGAGGAGTGTTTTCCTCATGATGAATTTGTTTATGATAATGCAATCCATAGTGCTGCAAACTATTTTCCATTTGAGATAGCTCATGGATGTAATTAGGTAATTCCTATTGAATTTTTATCTTTTCCTAACAACTCTATGTTTTTGCACAATGAACAGCAGGCTAAGGTAGAAAGTGTCAAGAAGAAGCAAGGAAGTTTTACCCATCAAACCAGCAAGGGAAAAGAGATAGTTGTCTTCCATCCTAGTGAATGGTTATGGGTACATATGCGCAAGAAATGGCCCCTTGAACCGTGGAAGTCCAATTTTCTATCTAGGAAAGATGGTCCCTTTCAAGTCCTAGAAAGGAACAATATCAATGGCTGCAAGATTGAATTTTTTGGTGAGTATCAGATTAGTACCTTCTTCAAAGTTTCTAACTTATCTCTTTTTTATGTAGGTAAGAAAACTTCAGATTTGAGGACAAATATTTTTCAAGAAGGGGGCGTGATGTGGATATCAATCAGGCAGTCAACAGATTGGGTGCGCCCATGACAAGGGCACAAGCTAGGAAGGCTAAGGAGGCACTCCAAGTCATCAATAAAGAAGTCCAGACTCAAACTGAGCAAAATATTAATGGGAGTCCTAAGTTCATTAATTGCACTCAAGTTGAAGAGGATAGCTTAATTGATGAAGAATCAGTTGCATTTAATGCAACTGTTAATTGAATCACTTCCAAGCCAATGATGTGAGGTTGTGGGCGGCCACATGGGTGCATGGTGGGCGGCCATGTGCTCTTTATTTTGCTGAATTATTATTGCTTTCAATAAGGTTTTGTAGTTACAAAACATTGAGTAATAACTTGGTGGTTACAAAGACAAAGGAGTGATGATGTTTAAAGGCATTGAAAGCCTTGTCTTATAGCCGTTGGGGAAGGCTTGTGTGCGCATGAATCTAGCCTCATTTTTTAGCTTTGTGATGCGGCCAACATGTGCTAAATGTGGCTGAATTCTAAGTCATTAAAAGGGTGCCAACAAGGTTGTAAATGAGAGAGTGAAGAGCCATTAAAGTGGCGGCCAAGTCATGAAGAAGGGAGTTACAAAATGCAAGGAATCTTGGAGAATGATTGAATGTTGCGGCTACATTATGGCTGAATGAATAGCCTCTTTACATCATGTTTGGTGGTTATTTTGCAAGGTTTAATGTAGCTAACATGTGCCAAAATTCTGGTTAGGAAATGCGGCCATACAAGCTTACTCAGGTTGAGTTTTATTAGCTAATTTGTCTTTTAATTTATTTAATTCCTAGAATATGTTTAGGGTTGCATGGGAAGTGTGTAAAGGGGCATTTTGGGGATGAGTTGGGCGTGTAACTTGGCTGATTACACAACCCTAGTTTCACCTTGTAAATCCTATAAATACATGCTTCATGCATGCACAAAGGACAATTGAAGTTTTATGCAAAATTGCTGCAAATTTAGAAAGTGATTTTCTTACTTGAGAGAGTGATTTTCTCTAACTTTCTTGCTAGTCAAGAGTAAAGGTTATCAAAGGTTCATATACCTTTGTGTGATCATCTTCATGGACTTATCTTTCAATTCATGAAAGTGTGACGTCCATTTATCTGTTTTCTTCTATCTTTACTATTAGTTGTTTTTAATCAATTGCATACTTTCCTCTACGTTCTTGAATTTTATGTGATTTAATTTTCAAGCTTCTTAAGGATTCCATTGTTATTGATTATATCCTTGTTATATTTCCTTTACCGTTTCTATTTTATGGTATACGTACATCAAAAGAAAAGAAAAGAAAATAAATAAAAGAAAAACAGTTACGTACGTGCGTAAAGAAAAAAAATAAAAAAATATTGATTATTTTCCTTGTGAGACAAGTGCTTATTAATAAAAGTTATCTATTTATCAGAAAATTTCTAAGGTCCATAAAAATAGAACCTCAAGGTTCATATCATAAACATAATTAACATATCCTAACCAGTGCATTATTTTGTTTATTATTATTCAGATTAGTTTTCTTTTGGGCACTTCTAGTTGACATAAGAATTCTCGCGCCAAAAAGTGATAAAATGCATATACAAATATAAGTCGTTATAACAACACAAAGAGTAATGAAAAAAAAAAACAGGTTTGATGGCTTTAAAATTCAGAGTAAATATTTGCAAAAGTTAAAATTCAAAGAGGATCAGTGTTTCTTTTTTCTTTCTAAAAAAAGTCATTTTGATTTTGATTTTGATATGACTCAAATGAGTGTCACTATTATTAACGAAAGAAGAGCTAAAATTATATAATTAAAGTAAAGTAGCAAAATCCAACAAACGGTTAACAATAGGTGAAATGTTCTGTAAATTTGTATTAGTTCAGCAATCAGCATGCTTCTCCAAGCTACCAGTCACCAGAAAAGTACAAAAATAAATAATAGGCCAATGATTTGATAGAAAGCGCTAGAGGAAGGGCTTGAACCTTCGACCTTGTGGTTAACAGCCACACGCTCTAACCAACTGAGCTACTCCAGCTTGTGTGTTGGCAAATCATATTTTTCAATTTAACCATTAAATAAATCATATTTCTTTTCACTCATTTTGTCGTTGTGATTTATTTATATTTATAATTCACTAATAAAATAATTACCACACTTTTGTGATTAAAAATTTCTTTTTTAATATCCTTTTTTGTCATTTTTTATTTTAAATATCAAAATATTTTATATATTTTATTATAACTTTGTACTAGATATTCATAATTTGTACAAATGAAAAATTAAAAAAAAAGGTGTATTCACATGCATGGACCATCACATTGATTCATCTGAGATCCATTCACACCTTAGATGTATAGTAAAAATCAGGAGGAGAAGAGAAAAAAATTTCTCTCCCCCTTTTTACTATAATTAAAAGCAAGGTGTGAGAGTATGTAATCCATTATGCTACTATAGACAGTATTTGACTGAGCATGCATTTCCATCTCATAGCATGTGATTGAGTGTAAAAACGAATCGATATAGCATCAGCATATAACATTCAGAATCTGAGATTCATGGGTGATGAGTGATGACTTCAATTAAGTGGAGAATGGAAGTGGGGAGCATCTTGACCACTTCCTTTCACAGAGATGTTTCAACTCAACTGCTCCACAACCTGCTATTGCTACAATTGCCAAACTGCTCCTAAGGGGTGTATATACAAAGAGATCATAATTAATATATATGATAGGATAATTTTCATATATCATATGTAACACAAATAATATTACTCTTACAAGACATGGATCAAACAGCAAAGCCTAAAGCATTCATTGTCCTCCTCCTCTTCATTTTCATCTTCAACCATACTTGGCTAGTCCATTCCCGAAACCTAGCAACTTCTCCTTCACCTGCACCCGTGAGTGCGTATTTCCTATCAAAGTTAATTCTATTTAATTTCTGTTGCACCTTTTAACTTTTTTATTTTTCTGGCATAAAAATTCAATTCAATCGTCCTTCTAAAACCATTTTTCAGGCCCCTGCAACATATGAAGGAAGGAAAGCAAATCCAAGAAGGGGGTCCTTTCCAGCTACATGCCATTCAAAGTGCAACCAATGCAGCCCTTGTGTGCCAGTTGAGGTGTCAATCAGAGCAATGGCAGTGGAAGAGAATCAGTACTATCCCATAGCATGGAGGTGTATGTGCCAGAGCAACATTTTTTCACCTTAATCAGGGAAACATTCATTTTCCATTTTAGTTTTACAGTTCTATTTCTATGACTCGCTAGTTAGTTCATTTGAGTTAATTAATGTTACCAAAGTTTAATATACAAACAATATAAAAAGCAAACTTTTCTGACCCAAACAGAGACAAAAAGGAACTAGGGTGTGTTTGTTTTTGGTGGTGGCACTGGCTATTTGTTTGGGTTAGGAGAAGACAAAATTCTATTCAGGTGGGTTATTGTAATGGTTGCAGCCAAACTATATACATGCACATTAATTAATTATTCTGTTAAAGAATGGTCAACCTCTTGTCTTGGCTTTTAACATGAGAAATTCAATTCAGAAATTCTGAAATGGGTTCCAACGATTACATAAATTAATGCCATTCAATAGAGAAAGTTAACATCATAAAAAAAGTCAATAAACCACGATCTCCTCATTTCAAATTTGATCTACTGAGTAGAATAAAAAAGAGACTAGATACAATACAAACGAAGGTAAAACTCACGTGATTCTTAAGAAACATGGACATGTATTCACTTTATAAGGTTGCAGTCCTGTGCTTGTTTGTTTCTTTGCATGATTGTCAAACATGCTTTTAGGAAAATTACTGTGCTCAATGCCTTAGCCGCCTGAGGGAAATTATATAGTCAAAAATCCCCTTCTTATCGAATTGCTCATTAAGATATATAACACAAATATTACAGGATGCTTTCAACTTCAATTTTTCATCATGTCAAACAAAAGTCGGCGTCAGAGTTGTCACCCACATCCAATTGGCAATTATATATGATTCAATTTTCCAATTACCAAGTGAATTTACACAAAGATCCCTCATCAAAATTTTCCTCTTGTGGAAGCAACATCCACGCATCTCCTTTCTATTATTCTATATGCAGTGCCAGTAAATAATTGACTACTCTGTTTTCCATTTTTTCGTTTCCATTGTTTTAACGCAATATATAATTTATATAAATTAAAATTATAAATAACTACACAATTACTTATTTATAAATATATATTAAACAACAGTCCGCACTGACTTATATTTTCTAACTTTTAATGATAAGATTTGTAAAGTACTAGTATAAACATATATAGAACCTTGTTTTGGCATAATAATTAGTATAACGCTCAAAAGTGTTTGAACTAATCTTTATTATTATGGTAGTAAAGGATTGTGGGAAGGACATGCCTGTCATTTTGCATATATAGACAAGAACATGTCTATTATCTCTTAATTAGCAGCCAGCCAATTAGCAGTATATGTATATATAAATATGTGCTCCGTTAGAACCTTAAGCAATGCAAAAACCAACCAACATGTCTATTATCACTTGAGTATTCATTGTAAAAGATTAATTAAGATTGTGATTTGTGAGAGAAATTAAAGAATTAGAGCTTAGCTAGCAATGGAAGGTTTGATTCCATATATCATTCATGCGATCAGGAAGCAAAAGCCTCACCATTCAGAAAGCTCAAACTCAAACCGTAGCTACCATTCACTATTGGGATCCGATTCCTTCCGCGGATCCTCTCACAGAAGAAGCAGATCTGATTTCTTGGAGTTGGAGCAGGTCAGTCCCACTGCTGCTCCGATGCCAATCTCCGCCAACAACCTTCGCAAACGCAAATGATGATTTTTTGGCTCTAATTTCAGATATCATGATGGTGATGGGCAACTATATATATGTCATCTGCAGTGAAATTGTAAACTACATTTCTAATTTTTTGTTAATTCTTGTAAGATCAACTGTAATGAATACTACTTGCTTTGGTGTGCTTCCATGAATGCCTGAGAGATTTCAATAGGAACATGCCTCTCCTTTAATCTCCATTTTTATGACTCTACTTAATTAATCAAGGTCAGGTGGTGGGAGCTTGGATCGATTATATCATGCTAGGTTCATCTCGATCAGATTGATTTGATTCAGTATTGGGAGAAAACAAAATTTGAATAGATCATATTTAATTGGTTAGGTTTACTTTAGTAACCTTTGAAAATTTCTAAGCGAGCTAATTGATTCGGGATAAAATAATGGGTTAAATATGTTTTTAGTTACTCAATTATAGTTGAGATTTGATTTTAGTCCCTGTAATTTAAATATTACTTTTAATTAATATTTTTTATTGTGATAATTTTTAGTGAAAAATATGATAATGAAATTGGAGAGTAAATATAATTAATTTTTTTGTATAGTACTAGATAAAATTATAGTATAAAACATATAGATTTTAAATGGAAAGCGAGTTTGAGTACTATATAAAAAATATAGATTTTAATTTTTTTAAAAATGGTTATTTATGTTAGTTTTTTTTTGTTGATCGGAAATCCTACCGGTATAGTTGTGAGATTTAACTCCCAGTCACGAGTGGTAATTAAGTAAAATTCTCTCAAGAGTGGTGACTCCCTAATTCGATTTGGAAGTTGCATGTTAGTTATTCATGTTAGTTTAGGTTGAAAAAGAAATTAATAACCAAATTATTCATAAATAATTTCATTGGAATTTGAATATGGGTAAATTATTAACCCTAAATTATGCCATACATGGGCATGATAAAAAGAGTAAACAAAAACAGGGGAGGACGGGCTAGAGGGCTTGGTCATAAAGAAAAGCATAGGGATAAAGGTTGATATACCACCTCTGCTCTGCTTGGAGCAACAACTTCTACCTAGATCTGGCAATTAGGGCTGCTCGAGTGGGTAATAAATTTTGTGAATTGTTATTCGAGATTTTAAAATAAAATTTTGAGTCCTATATATTTATGAGTAATCTTATTTTTTTTAATGGATTTTTATGGGTTATTTAGTCTTTTTTTATAGATAGCAGGTTTTATTGGATTGGACTAAAAAGTGCTAGAATTATTCGAATTTTTAAAATAAAAGTATGAACCCTACATTTTTTTTCAAAAACATACCGATCAAATCAAACTAATTCATTTTATAGGCTTTGTTGTGGAACGAGAGAGAAAAAAACAATGCAACATAGGAGAAGAGGGGATTAAGAATAACATAAATCACTTTATTGTTGTGTTAAAAAGACAAAAGAGTGATTTTTTTAGTCACGAGAATAATAAATATATGTTAAAAATTAATTACCTGTATAATTAATTCTTAAAGAAATTAATTTATATTTCAACATAATGTTTTTATTGTATACAAATTATTTATATGTATTGAATGGTTAAAAATTGAAAATATTACTATGAACTAGTGTTTGTAATTGTAACCCAAAACTCTAAAATAATCATAACATATTATAAGCAAGATGCTGAAATAGTGACTCTCTAAAAAGTGAAATTCTAATGTACTATATGAATAATATTGTATTCTAATCAATTTCAAACAATCTCTTGTAACAAAAAGAAATCTCTAAATCCATTTAAGAAAATATATTTGTTATTAATTTAATTGAAAAATTATAAAACATAATTAGGCGGTTTATATTTTATTCTATATATTTACAAAATGTAATCACATAACAGAATTACAGAAGAGGCTATGAACCCCAGCCCCCGGCCAGGCAGCAATCAGAGCGGAATGAGAATCCGATCGGTATTCGACGGCGGGGAGATGAGAAGGGAATTCGAGGAAAATGGTTTCGACCCAAAGTTCATTCCAATCATATGGAAGCATCTTATTCTCAATCTCAATCTCATTCAAAACGGTGAACGCCAATGGGAGTGGGACAAACGAGTTCCATCTTTGCCTTCCGCAGCTTATTCCTTCCTTCGTTCCAACTTCACCAACCCTCTCTCTTCCTCTCTCCACTCTGTTTTCCACTCTGCTGATAACCTCACCTCCAAGCTCCTCATCAAGCTCCATGTACACACTCTCTCTCTCTTTTTGTTATTTATAATTAAAACATTTGCTCTCATATGCATATGAGCTAAATCTGGTTTCTTTTTATTTGTGTGACTGTGAGTCATTGCATGCTTTTTTTTTTGGAGGATAAGGGTTTGCATTTGGATTCAAGGTTACTTGATTTTTAAATTGAGAAAGAGGAGGAGGGAGGGTTTGTACTTTGTATTGTAGCAAAGAAAAATATGCTCTCTTGCAAAGTGTCATGATGTTTGATTCACCGCATCCTAACTTGTACATGATGCCCAAAACAATGATGCAAGTTTTTCCTGCCTGTTTATTACTTCAGGCCTTCATTCTTCAAGTTAAATGCTATCTTGTGTATGAATCTCCTAATCTTTCCTAATTATGCCTTCTTCTCTGCTCATCTGTTACTGGAGAATTACTTTGTGACTTGAAGTATGCTGCTTTTTCTTGTTTCATTATCTAAACATATCAGTTGAAGCACAATTGGTTTTCTATTGTCAGAATGGAGCTTTTGTGGAGGCTGTCATAATGAGGTATGATACTCGTTTGGGCAAATATGGTGGCAAACCACGTCCCGGTGGTCTAAGAGCAACTTTGTGTATATCATCTCAGGTTTTCTTCTCCCCTCACCCCCCCTTCTCTTATGTCTCCATTTTATCCCTCGCTTTGATGATGAATCTGTTTCTTATTTATTGGAGCTTTTACTTCCTCTTTGGTTAGCACCAATAAATTGCAAATGCCTCCTCTTTCTGCAGGTAGGATGCAAAATGGGTTGCAAATTCTGTGCAACTGGAAGTATGGGATTCAAAAATAACTTATCCTCGGGAGAAATTGTGGAACAGTTGGTTCATGCCTCTAGTTTCGCACAAATCCGTAATGTTGTCTTCATGGTAATTATTTTTACCCCCATAATGGTTTATGTCTAGAGGCAGTCTTTTTGTATCTGCACATAAAGGGAGGTCTTCTTGTTTGTGACAAGGATCAGTTCTGTGTTCCATTCTCTGAGCTTGACCTTGAGTGTTATCCACTGTTAGTATAAATTTTTAAATACTGCTCTTTTCATATATCTGAAGCAAAAGATTTAACTGTGATCCTTCTTCCTTTTGTCCTTTTCTTTCTCTTCCCTTGAATTATATATGGTATTCTATTAATCACAACAATTCATGAAAGCATGAACATAGGTAGTTAGGTACTAATCTTAACTGACATTGATGCAGGCGCATAAATTATTGGAAAACCTGATACACTTGTTCCTTGTTTCCCTTTTCATATATGAACAAAAATTGGGGAAAAGAATATGAAAAAAGAAAATCATTCCTGTCTGATTATCTTCCACAGCTGCACCATTAATTATCATTTATCAATTGAATAACTGAGTAAATGAATATTATTGATTTCCTGTCAATTTTATTTTGGGATTGCATCATATGGTATCTAAATAATGTTAATAAACCCACAACTCTATTAGAAATAAACTTAGAGACCATAATGGTGTAATTTTTCCTTGTTATTCTCTTCCTCTGCTCTTTTTTTTTTTTTTAAGAAATAGCTATTCTTCTATTATAAAGTCGTATTAAATGCCACATGTCTCACTATAATAGCAAGTAATATCTAGTTTGCAGCTTAATCAACTATTTTCTTACAGGGAATGGGAGAGCCTCTGAACAACTATTCTGCTGTGGTAGAATCTGTTCGTGTCATGACTGGATCACCATTTCAGTTGTCGTCGAAAAGGATTACCATCTCAACGGTAAAAATATGCACCATGGACTTGCATTGTTTCCTCATCACAAAAACTCTGGATTGAACTGAATATCATATACAATCTACTTTATTTGAGAGTATTAGTGTCTGTTAATGACTACCCAGCTAAAGCATTTTCTCTTTATTTAGCACATCAATTACTGTTTTCATAAAATTCTGAGAATTCCCTAAGGCTCTCTAAAGCAGATTATGTTTAAACTGAGTTTTGGGACATTATCTTTGCTTTGTCTATTATTTTTCTGTTATGTAATTTCTTTTACAAGAAGTTCTTTAATGCCGGAAATTTCTGGCTTATGAAGGGTATATTTGCATCTTTCATAGGTTGGCATCATTCATGCTATCAACAAGCTTCATAATGATCTGCCTGGTTTGAACTTGGCAGTCTCACTGCATGCACCAGCCCAAGACATCCGCTGCCAGATAATGCCTGCTGCTCGTGCCTTCCCTTTGGAAAAACTTATGGATTCTCTGCAAGAATATCAAAGGAAAAGGTGATTATTAAGCATTCATATTACTTCTGAGCATCATGCGAACTTTTGTTCTTTAGCATTGTCAACAATTTCATTGATTTTGGGGACATTATTATTCACAGTCTGCAGAAAATATTAATTGAATACATAATGCTTGATGGCGTGAATGATGAAGAGCAGCATGCTCACCAATTGGGAAAACTGCTAGAGACATTTCAAGTGGTAAAGACTCGAATTTTACTTGGTAGCATATGAGAAATTTCTGGAATCTGGATTTTAAGTAATTCTCCAAATTGCATTTATAGATTTGTGAAATGCTTGTTCCTTTCTCTTCTCACTTCTCAGTGTTTCTCTCTAACAAACATTTATGCTCTGCCAATATAATTCCCACGGCTACTACCCCGAGAATGAGTTGTTCCCGATATTATTAGTACTCTGTAGTAAGTTTGTAGCATCTACGTTGTACATTTCTTCACGTTACCTAGTTTCATATCTTGCTATTTGTTAATTGTTTTTAGCCTTTTGCATTCTCTCTCTTTCCTTTCTTGTTTTTTTCCCCTTAAATTAAACATGATCGTTGTCATTCCCAGTTGCACGTTGCTATTAACCTTTTGCATATCGTCTGAATTATGAAGCAGGTAGTGAACTTAATACCATTCAACTCTATTGGTACCTTGAGTCAATTCAAACCAACTAGCGAGCAGAAAGTCTCAAATTTTCAGCAAATTCTAAGGGGTACCTATAATATTCGAACAACAGTTCGGAAGCAGATGGGTCAGGACATAAGTGGTGCATGTGGACAATTGGTGGTTAACTTACCTAACAAGTCTCTTGGAAATGCAGATCCGATAACAGACATCGAAGATCTTGTTATTTGATATTTATTATATAGGTTCAATTTAATTCTTAGGCTAAATTTTATATTTGTTTCCTTGGTTATGAATTGCTTTCAAGTTTAAATCTATAGAAATTAGAAGTAGAAGTCAAGGTGCACTGAGTGAAGTGCAAGAAGATCGTTGATCTGAATGTTCTTTTAGTCCTCCAAATTTTAGGTTGCTGGCAACTTATACAATCGCTGTCATCACATACCCTCAACGCATGTGTAATGATTAATATTCACAACTTCTCCGGTCATGACTTTGCATGACGGCAAATATGGATACTGACTGATTTCAGTTTTAAATGATGTTATGACTCAAACAGAAGTTAAAGATATAAATTCAATTCTATACTTAATCATATTTATCTTTAGGTTTTTATGATTAAACTTTTCCGTGTGGTTTTACCTGCTAGTGCTATCCAATGTGAAAAATTGTTTCTAGTAATTTTAAACTTTTTTAAAATCAAATGGAACCATTTCTTCATAACCATGTAATCATGGATGCGGGAGCTAAAAAAATAATTTGCGGTGCTAGCAACATTAAGAACAAATATAACATTCCTGAAAATGTACCAAAAATTCTTTACTGTGGTTTTTATAACTAGTTGTAAAGATCCTTTACCTGGTTTGTATTCAAGCAAGCAAATGCACTCTCTCACCTCAGCTGAATTCAGCTTTACCAAAAAGACACGGACTCGACATACTTAATAATACTGAGTACCAGAAATACAAATCTTAGACAGGTAGATACACCATGCACTACTAGGGTAGATCTTGGCCCTGACGTGATTTTGAGGTAACCCAAACACACACCAAGTAAAAAAGGTTTTGATAGTTTTAGAAAACAGATAACACAGCATTTCAGTTGCAGACTGCTATGAAGCGAAGGGTAATTCCAATTTCAAAACCTGTCCACCCCAGTCAGGTGGGATTGAATCCAGTTAACCTCTGCTAAATTTGATAGTTCTTACGTTCAACAAGATCTCTAGCATGCTGCAGATGGTGATAGCATGATATATTAACAAATCGATTCAGCAACTTAGAGCAGCCCATGCTCATAAATTACACATGTAAAACTGGCGAAAAGAACTCATCTCTGGAAATTGTCCCATAACCAATGACTAGATGGGGATGATTTACAGAATAACCTCGAAGAGCTTGAAATACTGGCTGCCGTTTGCTATCATGAAGCCAAAAGTGCTTCCACCTTTGCAATCTGGTCATCCTCATTCTGTGGAACGGTATCCTTATTAACCTCTTGATACAAATCATGTTTCCACTTCTCAGTTTGAGTCTTACTAGGATGATAACCATGACTTCCAATAAATTTATCTCTTCCCCTGTAATTGTCATTGCCCCTATACTTTCCTCTTGATGGGAAACCATCTCTCCTAGCTTCGCCCTTCTTGGGTGCTCTGTCACCTGCAAATTGCTTCTCAGGTCTATGCAAATGGTGTGGGTTTCTGCTTCTTTCCTCCTTCCTTTCATTCCTCACTGGAGGGTGGTCAATCTGGCTTGACTTTACTGCCACTGTTGCAGCCGGATTAGCATCTCCTGACTCCACTGGAATCTTCTTCTCCCTGAAAGCAGGCCTTTTCCTCGAGGTAGGAGGTGGATCAACTTTTCTTTCAGAAAAACCATCTCTCCTCTCAAAAGTATTATCATCTGGTTTACTTTGTGATTTCTCATCCCTCTGCTCTCTACCTTGGCTTGTCTCTGCCTTTTCATTATGTTGATTCCTGAAGTCCTTCCACCATCCACGCTCTTGAATCAAAGTGAATTAATTAGAACCTTTTCTGTTAACAATTAAGTTGTAGCTCACAATTTCTGTGAGTCAAATCAAGTGGAAGAAATTCCAATTCAGTTTCTTTTAACTGTTTATTAATTTAATTTGTTTCTCAATCACATATTATAACAAAATAACTATAACACTTTACAACTGAAAAACTATATTTTCTTGCATAAAATGCAACGAGAGAGTCAATGACAAACCATCCATACACAGGGTTCCCCCTTATGACTAAAAAGATAACGCTAAACAAAGAAAAAATATGCATCCAAAGTTAAAAAAGAAAATGAAAACTCACCACCAGTTTTCCTTTGACCAGAGCTTCGACCAGCCTTCCAAGCACTACCTCGTTCATCATGCTGTTATAAAACATGCAAGGCCAAGCCTAAGGTGGTTACATACATATGGAGGCACTTGAAGGCATGAGGCTGAACATCAATCCCACTATACCCCGAGGAAAATAGTTTGCATACACTGAATAAAAATCAAGCATGCAAAAATTTTAAAATCTCTAGTTGAATTAAAACATTTTCTTTCTTAGTGAATACATGTGATGACAAATACTCCAACTCCTTGCAAATTAGGGGCTCTAATAATCAATTTCAACAATTATAATGTTATAAGTTGCTCCAATAATCAACTATGCATGATTGCATACAATGGTTTATTATGTTTTTCTCCCTGTTCTGTTCTCCCTAATATAACCATTGTTTACTAGCCACAAGATGATTGATTGTATGCAATCTTATCCAAGGAAATAAAATAACCATGCACTCAAGTTAATCACTTTGGGGGGAAATGTTCCATAATGGCTAAGCTAGTAGTATGCAATCCTCTTAATTAAGCACCCGAATCAAGTAATGTGAACTTCTCATTTTCAAAAACTCAAAACAATTCTTATGCGCAGCACCTGAAGATCCTTGTGGAGAGGCAGAGCCACAGAAGAATGATGTGCGAAAGGGGCTTCATTAGCACTGGTTGTCACTCTGTCTCTTTCTTGTTTTCCATCCTTTCTATATCTCTTGGGACTAGAAGAACCAAGTAAAGTATTATTTGTCAGATGTATGTATAATATATGCCCAGAAATCAACATCGTAAAAATGTATAAAATACAAAGTCAGGTTCGAAATTAAGAATTATTAATTAACTGAAAACCCACAACACTGCTAATTTAGAACCTTGGTTAACTTCGAAGGCGGAGACAGCCAAACGAATCAATTTCATAATATATAAGCTAATCTAGGCTTCCAAAATTAAAACTTGAGAAGAATCGGTAGTAGCGTAGTAGTAGTTGTAACTTGTAAGCAATTCGACCGTGAAAGTGGAATAAATAAATAAATAACCTATTTTATTTTTTCTTCATAATATAGGAAAGAAAGAAAACAAAAAAAAAGAAGAAGAAGGTAAAGAGGAGTCCTGGGTGTGTGTAGTACAGTACAGACCTGGGTTCTCGGTCGAACCTAGAATGGCGTCGCTTGGAATGGGAATCACGACGAGACATTGGCGTTTTGTGTTGTCTCAGAAGAAGAAAGGAAATAAAGAGCGTTAGGTTAGTTTATTTTTACTTTTCCTTTAATGGCTTAATTAGTATGTGTTTAATTTGACGTCGAGAGTGGTGAAACTCAAGTTTGGATTTCCTAACGCAATTATTTCTAGCGTTAGAAACATGATTTTACCACGTTTCAACGTTAAAACCAATCATATTCTTAGTGTACATTTAGTTTATAATTAAATAAAATTGATTCTAAAAATCAATGTGATTGATATACGTTTTAACGGAAGGAATGATTTAAAATCAATTTTAAGGAACCATGATTTTTTTATTGTAACAATGCTATTAATCTTTGTTCATGCCATGCCTTGCCTCAGTGGCGGACTGAGGTATAGATGAGAGTGTGTAATTGTATCCTCTCACTTTGATAAAATCACAGCTAAATATCTTGTATTTGGATATTTTGCCCCCTCTAATTGTATACCTTTGAACTCACTGCGAATGGCGGACATGAGGGTGTTCAATTACACCCACTCACTTTGATAAAAATTACAACTCTTATATTTTGGTATTTAGTCTCATCTAGTTCTATATATTTGAACCCAATACTTACCCAATTTTTCACTCCCTTTAGATCATCCTCATATTGTCATATTATTTTTATTATTTTAACACTTTCCCATATTGTC
Source organism: Sesbania bispinosa (assembly GCA_026901365.1). Taxonomy (NCBI): domain Eukaryota; kingdom Viridiplantae; phylum Streptophyta; class Magnoliopsida; order Fabales; family Fabaceae; genus Sesbania; species Sesbania bispinosa. The sequence goes on along the minus strand of QLOH01000526.1, from coordinate 272,219 downwards.
ATATTATTTTTATTATTTTAAGCAATTCAATCATTTTTTACTACAACCTAATAACTCTCAAAAGTTGCTTAATACAGTAGACCTCTCTCCCGGTCCTAATTATAAGACAACGTTTGAAATTGTTTATAGTCCTATTTATAAGACAAAATACACAAATTTAGAAGCATTTAATATTTTTTTCCTCATATTCACCCTTTGACCATTAAATGTTTGAAATTGACACAATTACCATGGTAGTGAAGTTTAATTTTAAATAGAGGTAAACTTGGAATGTTGAAGACTGTAGAGTAATTTTTTGAAAATCAATACATTAATTACTTTTCTTAATATGTGTCATTTAGTCTGGATTGTCTTATAAATAGGACTGTATGAAGTATTTTATAATTAAAATCCTAAACTATTTAATAAATGACTAAAAAAATTAAAATCATGCAACAGATAGCAACTCAAAAAAATTGTTGAGCATTATGGGCATTTCTCCACCGAAAAAAGTTGCTAAGCATCTCTCATAATATTTGTGACAACCTCGAAAAAAGGCCATCAAATATGCTCTTATATGTTTTCATATATTTGATTTTAAAGTCAGAATTTATCTTCTCTTGAATAGCAATAATTATTGGCTAATTTTCTTCATTTTCTCGTTTCATTTCCTTCACATACACATGATAATTATTATTATCTTTTATTTTTTAAATAAATTGCCCCCACTGATCCAGGGTCCTGAATCCGCCACTGCCTTGCCTTCCATCTCAATGGCTGGCTAGAAGTGTGCTTCAATTCAATTACAGTGCAGCTGGTTTATAGAATATTGATTTATAATAACCACTGACCAGGGTTCTTATTAAATGTTTTTAATTATTTAAAAATACATATTAATTAAATTTATGCATTTTTAATTAAAAAATATTTTATATTAGTTTTTTAATCGATACTTTAGTGACATTCTTTAATATTTTTCTTAATAATAGTTTTAAATATGAGTATATCACTTAAAAACATTTAATATAATATAATATATTAGATACTTCATAAAAATTTGATATATTATATGAAATGAAAAATGCCCAAAGCATATTCTATCTTTTCGGCCAGGAACTTAATTATTGTCACGTCACAAGATACTGGGTGAAAAATATGGAAATTTTTCCCTATGCCTGCTTTTAAGCCAACATGGGAAATGCTTATGGTATTTTGCACATTCTGATCCAAAAGACCTGGCCACCTTGTAAAAAAAAGCTCATGTATCATTTCATTTCTCAGAACTAAAAGCGGGTATCATTTCGAGTTCCGGAAAAGGAAAAGGATCTTCCGTTCAGTCCATCGTCCAGCTACCGCTTTCAAGTTGATAAGAATAATATTTTGATAATACGCGGTAATATTTTATTCATCATCGAGGCCCATATTACAACCTAATTTACAAATAGCATTTATAAATGTTACAAGGAAAAATAACATATAAAGTATACAATAATTGCCAGATGTTGAGTTATGCTGTTCAAAACTGCATGCACAACATTACAAATTTACGATGACTTTGGAAGCTTTGATTACTCCCTAACAAAAAAATAATCAATGGGCGTATGCCTGCCTTCTTTCTGCGACAACTTTTGTTTCTTGGATTTGCTTTGTCCAGTGACTCTATACTTCTGATCCCGGCTGGAAGAACATAGATTAATCACATTAAGCAATACCTTGAGCAAAAATGTGAAAACAGATTCTGTCTAATTCATATCTACTACTTTGTTGCAAATGTAAAAAGCTCAGCAAATTGTACAAAATAAATATATTACCATTGACTCGGAACAGATGTTTGGTGAATCCTAGATTCTTCCTTTTGAAGCTTTTCAGCAAGATGAAAATCAGAGTGCTCTAATCTTTCCTCAACAAAACTTGGAGGAAGTTCTATTCCACAGAGTGAACATTTGTAATCATTCACCCACAACATTGTCGTTTCCTGACAAGAAGAACTAGGTCTCTCATCCTCCAGGCGATTAGATTTAGACCCATCATTCACATTTATGACTTCAAACTGCCCCTGAAAAGAAGTTGGTCCCAGCTCCTCTCTATATCCATTGTAGTTAGAACTTGTAGCATCATTGCTGGACGTTTGCACCTGGTAAATACAGCAGAAAGAATAAATAGTAGTAATGGAAAAACATGGGCATGGATGTAAATGTCAGCTGCTCAGCAAAATAAGGTGAGAGAGAGATACCTCCTCTGCACCATCATTTTTCCAGACAGTGCAGCTTTGGTAATCTACATCTAATGAATGATTACCATCAAAAAGATCTATGCAATCATGCTGACTTGTTTGCCGATTGTCAAGGGAAAGTTCAGTTTCTGTATCACCGACAAGGTCATGATCTGTAACATCTGGAGAAGAACTATATTTCTTATTGGCTTCTCCAGAAGTAATGAAGCTGGTAATAGTCGTCTGTGTAGGATCAGACGTATCACCACACTTGTCTCCATTAAACTGTGACATTCTGAGGCCTAAGAGGAGAAGAAAAATCTTTGTTACAGTCTGAAACAGATACAGCACTATTGTGAACTTTCTCATAGTCTATATCTGTAAGCAATTGGCGCCTTCTTATCTTGGCCTTCAGCACCATCTTAATAATTGTCAACAATAATAAACCTAAAAGAAGTACATACCTATCAATCTTACTGAAATAGGAAGTTCGGCCTTTAGCAAATTTGATGCATGCTTCAAAATATCCTCACTTGAGCTGATGTACTTTTGTAAAGTCACAGCTCTAGTCCGAACCTGTAGATTGTGCATTTCAGCATTATTAGCACTTGCAGGAGAAATATATTATAATAGTAAAATGCAGGGTGACCATAACATATATAACTAAAGGGACTTAAAACTAAAATCAAGAAATATCAACAAATCATAATATCCTTGAGGTTAAGGACATTTCCCTTCCATGAGTAACTTTTTTTTCCAATCAAACTTTATCCACAGAGGTGACAAACCAAGCTAGAGAACTGTTCCTGATCACGATCAGGAAAGTATTAAGAGAAAACAGAGTCAAGACATCAGTAATACCTCAAAAGAAGCAGTTTTCAGTTTAAGAGTCAATGTTCGCCCACACAGACCCTCTTTTTGCATGTCAGCAGACAGCATTTCAGCAAGCTCCGCTGCAAACAAAAGTTTTGCTTGGCTCATATGTTGATGAATCAATAGAATTAAATATTTGTCTAATTCAGAAACTCATCATGTCATAATCATTAGCTAAACTTTTTGAAAAGCCATACATGTGTAATGAATTTAAGGCTGCAACCCCAACCCAAACCAACTGATCCCAGATAATTTGAGTTTCAACTTAAGAGGTTCTCCAAATTCCAACTAATTAGCTAGAATTTATGATGACAACACTAGAAATTTAAACTCCCAAAAAAATCCCTGAAAAATAAACAATAATAGACAAGAAAGATACCCAATCTTTTATACAGCAGCACTTCATCCTCAGTGGCAGAAAATGTCCTTTCATTACTTATACTTTTCCGAAATCTGACTTGGGGAGAATCTGTCTTCCCAAGACCTAAACCCACAGAGTAAAAGAAATCTGCAGCAAATTGACAAAAAGTCACAAGTTAATATAGGATTTACATAATTAATTTGGAATGAAACATAAGGTTAGAAAACCTTAAGATCGCAGCTAAAATTACAAATTTGCCAAATAATAGTTGTAGAAAGCAAAAGATAGGATTTTCAAAATAGGAAAAAAAAAATTGCATGAACTTCAGTTGGACTGCCGTGTAAATGTAGGAAATCTCCACCAGACAGCAAATATAACTTGCTCACTAGTGTTTCATGTTAATAAAAAAAAAAAAAAACAGCAGCACCTAAACATATAGCTAACCTGCTGTTGACTGAGAAAAAAGAGCACCCAGGTAGCTAGCCTTCTCCAGCATCTGTTCACATGTGTTAATTCCAAAAACTTCCTTCAAAATATTTTCAGTGACCTTACCAATGCCCCCAATCTGTCAACACTATTCATCATTATTAATCAGAAAGAAACCTATTTCAAAGACATATATATGAATATAAAACAGTCATCCCCACAACTAGGCACAAAATCAATAATTTGGAATTAGGAAACCATAATAATTGATGAAAATCAGTCTACAATAAACTCAAACATACCTTTCTGATGGGTAGGGTGGATATGAAGGCCATAATAGCCACACGTTCATTTGGTAAAACATATTGTCCATTTGGCTTGTTTATGTCTGAGCAAACCTGAGCAAAATGCCAATAATATAAAGTCATAGTATGAACTTCCCCAGAAGATCATACAATCATTTCATGACTACAACTTTCTATTTTCTACAAAACAAGAAGAGCTACAAAGAAGTATTTGAGTTATTTGTAATTGGTATGTATTGATGTACTAGTCGGGGGTACCCTTTGTACCTTGTATTAAATAAAATTGTTTTTTGGCTGTTCAAAAAAAGAAAGAAAAAAACTAGAAAGTATTATTGATGCCCGAGCCACTAGTTCACCATATTAAAAGTAGAAACCATGGGTAATGCAAAACAATGAAAAAAGAAAGCAGGTGTATAAACTTACATGTTTTTACATGAAGCTAACACCCCTTTTGGTGTCACCTAACAATTTTAATTTATAAATTACAATAGCAGGGTAACTGTTGCTGAGTGGGATCAAAACTTCAACGTAAAAAAAACTAACAAAAGATAACTGCCAATATAAGGAGATGTTATAAGAGAATTGAGGGGACACACAATTATCACAACTTCATGAAAGAGTGAAAAAATTGTAAAAAAAAAAATGAAGGCTGTTCCTTCCTGATTAATGTACAAGTGCAGTTCCTCCCTCAATGCATTTTATTTAGAAAATGAAAAAAAAAAAAAAAACGAAAACAGCCCTTGGCAAGCTCAAAGGTGATGCTCAGGGGCTAGTGTACTAATACGTAACAAGATCGATAAGGTGCTCTAAAGCTTGCATCTACTTCAAAAAATGGGCTGATAACATAGCTATTGGAAAGCTATTCGGAAAATGGCATGCAGAACCTTAGCAAGTAAGCGATTTGGTGCCACTCCAGCACTGCATGTGAGACCAGTCTCTTCATAAACACTGGCTCTGAGTTCTTGAGCAATCTACAAATTCCAAATTTACGAAAAAAAAGTGGTTTAATACACTTACAGGTCTACCATTGCTAATTTAATCCAATGCACCAACTTACATCTTCACTTTTGGTGTTCCTTTTTTTGCAAACTTCAGTTATATCAAGGTATGCTTCATCCAGGCTACCAGCAATGAAATTGGGATCATATCTCTGAAAAACTAACAATAACAAGTGCACATTAAGCTACCATCAATTTTCAGTGGTTAAAAGGAAAAACTGCTATCCAAAATTGATCACATACAGGAGAATACCTTTTCTAGTCAAATCACTGTAATAATTATATTTTTTGAAATCTGTTGGGACAAAGATTAATTCTGGACATAGCTTACGTGCAATGAACCCAGGCATGGCAGCACGAACCCCAAATTTCCGGGCCTATATAAAGACCAAACCAGGATCAGGAATTCTGTGATACACTAGAATTTGAGTAGATTAATTTTTCAAACATCCATCAGATCAATTCAGATTCCGGAATACTCAAAAACAACAACAATCTTATGATGTGTTGACATCATAAACCTCATAATTGGCAGTGGATATCATAGACATGCTACCAACAGCCATTGGCCTGCCCTTCAATGTAGGGTTGCATAAAGTCTCAACTGCTGCATAGAAAGCATCCATGTCTACATGTAACCAAATCCTTGAAAGGTCACGTGAAGCTTCTAGCTCAAGAATTCTTCTATCAGCAACCTGCCATTGGAAAAACTAATACATTAAAAGAATGCATATGATTCTAATTTTTAAAGAACTTTGAAAAAGAAAAATAATACAGTAATTAGGTTAAGCATTTAGGACTTAGGACTCAAAAGATGCACACAGTTGAAGGTATTTGGAGGTAAAAAGACGAGTTTATGTAAGCATGAAAATTAAGTCACCTTACTGGTATTGCATTTTAAATAGCAAGGAATCAGCTAGTTGAAAAACATATATACAAACATTTTATTAAACATATGCACAAGTATTTGATGATTATATTATATTAAGAAAATGCACTACCTTCTGATAATGGGATAAGTCTGCCTGTGTAAGCTTTTCACACTGAAGTCGTAAGTTGTGGATTTTCTGCCGAATCAAAGCCTCCTTCTTTTCCTCGTTCTGGAAATATTTAGATCCTTTGCTCATTTCATACACTATCCTTTGTACTTTCTCCTTGTCAACCCCTTCCATTCCTTGATAATAATATAAAGAACCAGTCAATTAATGTTTAGTTGGGCAAGATGATTGAAATCCGTCGTTGAAATATCATGTTCCAGTATAATTACAAAACAAACAGAATAGAAGATTTCTCAATTAAGCACCAACTAAAGAAAAGTGTGTGCGCGTATTATAATAAGGACCTGCTTTGGCGATTGTGTAAACAGTGTGGTACGACTGCCATGGACGAGGACCATCTCCACCACCGCCATTGCTTTCGCCTTCGCTTCCCTCCATCGTCCCCCCGCTACACAACAATGCGCTCCGCAACAATTTCATATCAAACTTGGGTTGGGGCTTTGCAATTGGATCCTCGCCTTGTCTTCGGGAGGGCCATTGCTTTTCCCACCCGTTTTTTTGCTATTCTCGCTCCCCATATTTTTTGAAAGAATATAAAACCCAAAATTAGCCTTCACTTAATTGACTTACGGACAAGGCTGTTCGGAAAAAGTAAGGGTCTTAGACCATCTCTAAAGGAGCAACCCACCAAAGTTGTTTAAAATTTATTATTTTTTATGTGGGTCTTACTTATACAAATAATCTCTTTTTACTTTTTAAGCAATTTCTGCAATTTAAGCAACTTTATGCTTCAACAGAACAACTTTACAGGAACTCTTAAATGGACCCCACAAAGACTAAACTAGCAATCGGTCCTTGACTTTCTAAAATAGCAATTTAGTCCCTGACTTTATTAAAAGCATGCACTTTAGTCCCTAAAATTCATGTTTTTTTTTAAAAAGCGAAGGACTAAAATTCATGTTTTTTAATAAAATAAGGACTAAAGTGCATGCTTTAAATAAAATCAGAGACTAAAGTGTTATTTTAGAAAGGGTAAAATATCATTTTAGTCCCTATAAAATACCCGAGTTTTTATTTTCGTTCCTGAAAAATTTTTCTTTTTTATTTCATCCTTATAAAATATTTTTACTATTTTTTAGTCCATGGTGTTGATTCTACTGTTACCCTAACACATTATATAAGAGTGTTAGCTTCCTTAAACTCAGTTAGAGAGTCAAATTTCATGGCCAATTTGAACTGAAATCATTTGTACATTTCCTCCTCCGTATATATCACAAATAGTCTTTGAATGTGTTTAAGGAGACTAACATTGTTGTATAATGTGTCAGGTACAATACATATGATTATTAATTGTCATGGGCGTTCGATACATTCGTAATTAACAGTGAAATCAGCAGCATAGACTAAAAAAATAGCTTAAATATTTTATAAGAATCAAATAAAAAAAATTTGAATGACGAAAATCAAAACTCGGATATTTTATCGGGACTAAAATGTATTTTACTCTATTATTTATCACGCAAAATTGGATTTCGAAGGTGAGCAGATTTTATCAATCCCTTTGCCCCGCTCCTGCATAAATGATATTCTCTGTTGGAATGGAACGAAAAATGGTATTTACTGATCAGTCCGATCTGGTTATCACTTCATTTGTGATCAGCTTGATGCTTACTCACCATCAACCAGTGGTGTTTCTGAGGAGGACCAACAGAGGTGGCACTTATTGTGGAAAGCTAAAATAGCTCCCAGACTTATCCATCTCATTTGGAGAATTAAAAGGAATAACCTCCTGGTCAGAGCATAATTAGTGAAGAAAGGAATGCAGATTGATTCTTGTTGCCCTCATTGTAATAAGCATGAAGAGAATTGTTGACCACTTGTTTATTGGCTGTGTGGGTCCAAGAATTATGGCTAGTAGTTTCAATCAGGACGTACGGGATTTATCACATTTCAGATTTGGATTGATAGTATTATACTTCAAGATGATGAATAGGTGCTTGGAAATTTGACAGAATCGCAACCTGTTAATCTTTGAAGGCAAAGTCACTACATTGAACACTATCCTATCCACGACTAGTAAACAGGTATGCAACAAATGATCATCCAACTCGGAAAAATTTGCAACCCCCTAGTTGGTATATATAAGCATAACACGGATATCTATAGCTTAGTTAAATGAAACTCATTGGGGTGCAACGACAATGATTAGGAACCATGATGGTGTAGTTCTGGGTGCGGCAACGTGGCTAGTTCGTGGAGGCAATGATCCCACTCTAGCAGAGACATTGGGTATGAGAAAGGGCTTGCAATTTGCAAGGAAATGAGTTTCCTAGCATAATCAGACTGCCGACCTCTCATTTCAGCTATCACACGGTCATCTAAAGGCTTTTTCCACTTCAAAATTAGTAGCATTTGATTGTGCAACCTTCCAGCATGAATTCCACTTTTTTTTTTCATTCAATAAGAAGTTGTAATCAAGTAACTCATTACCTAGCCAAGTTTGCATATGTGAATCCTAATTGTGTATGGCCAGAAGAAACTCCCCCTGTATTGAGTTTTATGTGGCTCTGGATTTTGATCAGACTCTGCTTGATTAATTGGAATCCATTGCCTTTTCGTCAAGATTTTTTTATTACATTTTGAATTTAATAACTAAATAATGTCAATCTAAAAAAGTTTTAACATAATGACGTCCAATGATAAAAAAAATATAAATTATAACTATGTAGATATGTATGTTACAAATATTTACAATCATGGCCAAGTCTTGAGATTTTGGATTTGATGGCATTGGTCACTTTTCTTCAACGTCCTTGTGATTGGTTTATTTATGAAAGTGAATTATAATTCATGTTTAATTGTATAATTTGTTTTTTCTTTTGGCATAAAGTTTCATTGTTTATTGCTAGGTGCTAGCCTTGTATTTTGCCATTACATATATGCTGGGTTTTGAGGTATTTTGATACTCTATGTAATGAGTTGGAGTACTCTGTATACTCTATTTTAATCTAGTTTTTTTGCTTATTAAAAAAATAAAAAAAACGTGTAAGCAAATAATAATAAAAAAGTATACTTGTTGAAAGACCTAAAAAAATTAGCATGATTATAAAACAAACACATGATAACAATGAGTATAAAAAAATATTTTAAAAAATATAATATAATTAATGAAAAAAACATGAGTATAAAAATATTATAAGTTGAGTATCATCACAAAACAAATATTTGGAATTTTAGCTTACTTTTTTACGTCAACAAGAATTATGGCCAATGTAATTATAGAATATATGTAGGTTAATTTTCTAAATTTTGTAGCATTGTCCCCCTAATAATAATAGAAACTCATCTTGAAATCATGAATAATTCGATTGATAATGAATTAAAATGAATACATTTCCTTAACTTTCACATTAACATTCCTATTATCTTTTATAGTTTAATCTTTCACTTGACATGATATAAACATTGAACATAATATATGAACAAGAAATATAACTAAATAAAATTGTATAAGAATGGAAATAAAAGTAAAAGGAAAAAATTATGAAGCTTAAATAATCGAGGTCGCGGAACGATTTACAAAAATATCTTATAATTATATATTATAAAAATATATCAATTAAAAAATCACCTACAACTATCACTAGAATTGAAACTATATCCCCTAAAAAAGAAAATAAATAAAAATTAAGAGACAAAAATTATCCAAAGATGAAGATGAGTTGTCTTATTATTACAAGACGAATATTTTAAAAATTTAATGTAAATTTTAAATATTTAAATAATATGATTATATATTTCTATGTTGACTTTATGTATATAAAATATAACATTAAAATATTATAAATGTTGTCATCTTGTATAATATTTAAATATAAAATTTAACATTTGAAAAATTAAACTTTATATTAAAATATTAAATTAGAATAAAAAGCATGATCATTTCATTAATTGTTACATTAAATTGATTAGAAAAATTAAATTTATAAGAATTTAATAATTTTAAAACTTTACTAATAAATATTATATGATATACATATAATAATATATAAAAGGGATTTATTAATTTTGAATCTGTCTTTCGAACTTTTAATATCTTAAAAACTAAATAAATAAGTATAACATTTTAATCTCAAACGATAGAATTTAAAAGTAAAATCTCATTTTATTTTTTATATATAGTAGTGTTAGATACTCCCTCCGGTCCTATTTATAAGAACTTTTTTAAGGTATGCCTTGGTCCTTTTTATAAGAAATTTTTCAGATTGTCTCATGCATTAATTATTATTTGACAAAAATATCTCATTAATGGAGGTAGGTGAGTAATTAATCCGTAGAGAGTATGATACAATTGAGTAGTTGAGTAGAAAGAGAAATATAATGGGTCTCAATAAATTAAAGGATAGTTTAGTAAATACGATATACATTCATGACAAATTTATTGTAATTAACTAAATTAACTAATTTCTTTAATTCATGTGAACGGAAAAATATGTAATACGGTTGGTGAGTGAGTCCCTCTCTCCCAACCAGTCAAAGAGCAACGGTCGCCCTAAACCCTTCACTATCATTCCCTCTCCTCTCCCACCAATTCTACCATTCATTTTATTTTATTTTCTCACCTCTGTTTCTCCTTCACCTTATATATAACAAACTAAATTAGTTAGTTAATCTTTTTTCTCTTACCCACACACACACACATTGGTTTTTTATTTTTCTTTAAAAAATCCTGCAACGGAAAAAAAACACAAAAAAGAAGGATCTTTTGAGGTTTGAAGCAGAAATGATTGGCACAGCAAGTCAGGTTGGAAGTTGTTCCGCGCTCCGTCTTGAAACGGTGTCGTCTCCGAACAAGCAAATGCAAGGGTTCTTAAACCTCAATAACATTTTGAGTGTGAGATCCAGAAGCAGAAGGAAGTTGCAAATCCAAATGAACAACAATGAACTCCTAACCAATGGTCATGCTGCTGCCGGTAACGTTGCATTTCCACTCTGACCGATTGGGAATTTGGATAGGGTCTCTATTCTAATAATGCGCATGCTTTTCTTTCTTTTTCAATCAATCAGGGAAACATAGCCAATTGTCTACAATTGAGAATGGGAATTCGACAAATATTCACTGGCACAGCTGTTCCGTTGAAAAACGTGATCGACAAAAGTTACTAGATCAGAAAGGATGCGTTATATGGATCACTGGTCTCAGTGGCTCTGGTCACTTTTCTGCTCTCTCCCTCTTGATTTTCTTACTTTTTTCATAATTTTTTTTTTGTTTAATTAAAAGAATTACGTGCTAGTGCTACTCTCATTTTAATTGTTGATATTGCACCTTTTATGGACCGATTGGTTTTTGAATGGCTTTGCTGATTTCAATCTAGTTATGCAAAAATTATTTCTCACAATTTCATTTTCATATCATGTTCATGTTAGTGCTGCATGCAATAAATTATTAATTTCTTCAATAAATTTTAGATTTTTAATTCTGTTCTTTCATTCTTACGCCCTGCTTCAATTTGCATGCTTATCATATTATGTATGTTGTTTTTGTTATACTGCATTGTTGAACCTGTGAAGCAAGTTTTCTTGCCAAAAGAAAAGAACAAGGGAATGTTACCAAAGCCCATTCTTGAATGAAAGGCATCATTTAGTTACTGATTTTAATGTTTTCAATATAAATCTTTTTATTGATTTATCATTTATGCAAACATATACACAATGTCACAATATTTATAAATATCAGGTTATAATATTACACAATTTACAGGGAAAAGCACTGTGGCTTGTGCTTTGAGTCAAATCTTGCATCGGAGGGGAAAATTGTCTTATGTTCTTGATGGGGACAATGTCAGGCATGGCTTGAATAAAAACCTTGGATTTAAAGCTGAAGATCGTGCAGAGAATATAAGGAGAATTGGTGAGTTGTATATGTTGCTTGGTCTTTTGTTTGTGGGAATGCCATATAATCACTTTGTACTGGAATGTCATCTGATTGTTGTGCATGTGTGCATTAGTGTATGTGTGTGTGTATTTAATAAGCTATGAAAGCTCATAGTTAAATATCAACCATACATACATGATTTTTTTTTTTGTTTCTTGTTTGGTCTTTGTTATTCCCTTCAGGTGAGGTGGCAAAGCTATTTGCAGATGCTGGAGTTATTTGCATTGCAAGCTTGATTTCTCCCTATAGAAGAGATCGTGATGCCTGCCGTGCACTGTTGCCAAATGGAGATTTTATTGAGGTAATTGCTTCTTGTCAATTTGACCTACATTACTCACATAATTAAGGTTTAACGTTACACTTTACAGGTTTTCATGGATGTGCCACTACATATTTGTGAAGCAAGAGATCCCAAGGGCCTTTATAAACTTGCACGGGCTGGAAAGATTAAAGGTAGTCTTGCATGTTCTTTGCTTAATTAATGTATTTGTACATGTATATCGATGTGGAATGCACTACACTAATTAATGCTAAAACCAATCTTTCAACCGCCTGTAATTTTTTTAAGATATCCTATATTTTTACATTGTTATTACTTTTGCTTCTTTCTCTTTAGCATGCATATGTTATTATGCTGTTATTATTTTAGGCTTTACAGGGATTGATGATCCATATGAGGCACCAATTAATTCTGAGGTAGGTACCCTGTTTCCGTATTTAGAAAATTGTTGATTGACTTGTTGGACAAGCATGTAGACTGATGACATTTGTGTTTGTTAACAATTGAAACAATTCAGAAATCTCATTGCATTTAAACATGACCTGTTGTTTTGTGTTTGTGTGTGCATGTGTGGAGAGGGAGGGGGTTATCTTGATGCACGGGTACCCTACTAGTTAGGACTCATAATAAACTATTCTAGAATTCTTAAGAGGCATACGGTGCTAAAGAACCTGTGATAGGTCAAGTCTGCTAGTATTCATTGAAGCATGGATGAAAACTTTAAAATCTTTACTTTTAACTGTCTTATGCCTGAATCTCAACTGGGTTCTTCGTTCCTTTCTTGTTAATATATTTTGGAAAACAAAGAGTTCTTTTTTTTTTTTTGACGAGAAAGAAAGAGTTCTTTGTTTAGTATAATAAACCTCATATCATATCCATAAAATAATCAGGGTATGCATTCTATCTTTCAACATTTTTCTTTTTGCTATCACTTGAAAAATATTTTTTTGCTGCATTTTTTTCTTGTATTCCAGAACAGAGACCCTGATGGTAAGTATGAATTAAAAGACTACAACTCCTATGCATAATGAAAGATCATGCATTGCACTGCACTGCACTGTTGTCTGTTTAGTATTTGATATTTTTGAGTAATAAAAAATAAATTGATCAGATTGTGTTAAAACATGGAGAACCATGTGCTTCCCCTACTGAGATGTCAGAAAAGGTAGCCGCTTACTTGGAGGACAAAGGGTACCTACAGGCGTAATATGATGGTACTTTTATCCCTGGCCAGCAAAATTTTGATTGTACTCTGCTTAGCTACCATCTTCTGCTGCATTGCTGAATGATCAATTATGTTACAGTTTACTCCATGTCTCCTCTCTCTCTCTACTCGCTAGAGCTTTAGCCTATAGTCTTCATTGTAAATGATATATATTATGAAATTTGATAAGGATATGTATTTTTCACAGCTAGAGCCCACTTTTTGTAAATATCCTCTCCCAGCAATTATGTGTTTTGTATTTTTATAGATAAGTGTAACGGGTGTGGCTTCTATTGTTTATGTGTAATGAGTATCTGCATGTTAATCCTGAAGACCTTCTTTGGTCAAAATCTCTGAATACCTTGAACAATATTTCTATTTTGCTCTTGGATATGCATGTTTGTCGGCAAAATTCCTTAGGTATGTGCAAAATGAAATTTAATTTGTACGCATTAATATTTTGTTTAGTGAATAATAATTTAAATATATTAAATTTAATATTGTTTAGTGAATAATAATTTAAATATATTAAAATTTAATTAAAAAAACATGTGCACAACTAGTAGCAAATTTAATTAAAATTTACTAGATTTTTTTTTTCAAATGAGTATGATCCTCATAGAATAGTGTTAATAATTCTAGCATTTGTTACTTCAGCAAAAAAGAAGTTAAATGAATTAGTTTTACTATCAATTAAAAAAATATTAGGCAAAATTGATTACAACAATATCATGAATAATTTTGTATTTCAAAAAGTTTAAAAGATAAATTTTAACTAAAATATTAATAATTTTTTTAATTAATAAAAACATGTTTCATTTTTAAGTTTAGTTTACGCCTAAAAATATATTGAACTTATTTTATTTAGGATTTTACTAATGAATATCTTAACAATACTAGTTAAGAAACTAAAAAATATTTATTAAAAAAATAGTATTTTAATACATTTATTCGTGTCATACTCAGCCTTTTCAATAGTTCAACCTGGCTTAAACATGTTTAAGAGTTTACTTTATAATGAGATATTTGAATGTGTCATAAACTCATCTTTAAATAGGCTAAGTCTTTTATATTTGTTTAAATATTTAAATAAACCAATAACCATATAAATTTAAAATATTATAATAAAATCCTCAATAGTAATAATAAAAATATTATATAATTTACATTAAAATAACTATTTTGAATCGTCCGAAATTTACCTTTATAGTTAAATATTTTTTTTAAAAAAACTTTAACCAAATTTATTTAATAAATTTGTCTAATTTAACTTAGACATGATATAAGTTAGGTAGACCTGGCAAATGATCTTAACATATTTCCACCCCTATATCCAATATAAGTTAATTTCTAAGAAAAACAAGATAATCATTGCTAGATCCTATTAATTGTAATGGTGTTCAAAAGTTTAATATTATAGTGATACTAGTAAAACACCCTAATTAAAGATTAAAAAATAAATATGAAAAATTTAAATAGAAATGACAATGAGTAGAATTTACTAGTAGAATTTACACAAGGTATACAGTAATAGTATCCATACTCACATTTGAGAAGAAGACTTAAATCCAAACCTTGTTTAGGTAAAGATACAAACATTAGTTGCAATCTAGAAGTAAAATACAAACATCCAATTGAATAAATCAAATCAAATCAAAATGAAAATAAACAAAATAAAAAGTAATTTTAATGAGTGTTTAGATAATTTATTTTATATATTCAAAATAGCTTATAATAAAAAATCTTGCAAAGACAGCATTTTAAAATTTTTTCCCCCTAAACATGGACCTAAACCCAGCATCGAATTAACTAATAAAGTTACAATCTTCAAAACATCAGAGAACTGAGAAGAATATAAACATGAAAATAGTAGACCATATATTCACCAAATAAAAGTAGATAGAAACCATATCTAAGCAGTCAAATTGTGACACAACTGACATACGACAGATCTAAGGCAAGCAAAAAGTGCTGATTAAAGCTGCAGCTCAAACTATTCAACTAATGCGATTAGGGTTATACAATTACATAACATGTGCGTATATTAATATGGTCGTATGGTACATATTCTCATTACCTCCCCTCAACAAATTCAATTAAGCTCTCTCCCCTCTCCCCTGAATTTTACATCACCACCCTGCGCGGCAGCGGGCCCCCAAATAGCAGCTGTAAATACAAAGCACCAAACAAACCATTACAGGGTACACCACAACAGAGTAACCATATTGTCACACAAGGAACAGTTCATAGAACTTTTGTATCAGGAACCATATTGGTTTGCATGTCCCTCAACATCTGAGCTGCAAAAATCAAAAGCTCCACCATTTCGAGTCCTGCAGCAGAAACAGTATCTATCTTCTCATCACTCCATTCCTGATGCGCTATGTCACTGCCCACACTATCTCCAATGTAACCAATATCTGTCTCAACTGACCAACTTATGGGTAAGGAGCTGCCAAGAGCAGTCCTTAAAAGTTTTGCCTCGCTGATAATGTCATTAAGGACTTCTGAAACACCGGAAACTGTACCTTCAGAAGTCACAGACTCCTTGGCCTAAAAACCATATCAAGCAGGCAATCCATGTTAAAATAATTCAGCTTTCAAATTTCAAAAACTAAACATGATAAGTTTTTGTGCTATTTCCATGCTAGCAGCCGAAATTAAGCAATTTTCTATTTATTACTCCGAAACATGCAATCTCACCATGACAAGGCCTCTGCTCCTCCCTCCCACTACTCTTTCAAATATAAAATTTTTACAAGTTATGGAACAAAATAATATACGTTTGGTTTATAGTTGGATAAAATTGATTTTAAGATCAATGGAAGAAAATGAATTATGCACGTGTTACGTTACACATTTAATAGAAGTGATTTCATTTCAATTTTTCATAACTTGGTTTTCAGTGTGCTCACGTTAAACCAAACAAGGTAATAGTATGATACCTTCAAAAGAGAAAGGCGAAGCCTATGAATTGACGAAGTTAAATGCTCCATGCTTCCCAAGCTTTCTTTAAGAGTTGCATTTTCAATCTTCATTCTGATAAACAATTATCAACCTATGTAAGTAAACAGAAAGCTGAAAAGAAACTCTATTTGTCATAGAGGTAACTTCAAATTGGTCGAATAGATCTGACATAGATTAAACTCTCCAGCCACAGCCATCCATTGATGGAATAAAATCAGAATAACATACTCCCAAAATTAACACATGCCTTGCAAAATCCACACTGCTAGATTTCTGACTGAACAATTTCCCTTCATTATTTGGACTACTGTCAGCTTCATTTCCACTAACATCCAGTGGGCCAATCCATCGTCTCAAATATGATTTCTTCAGTAAGTTTCTTAAAGCTCCATCGCTTTCACGAGTAACGAGCCTTCTTTCTCCAGTGTCAACCACACCTTTTCCTTGTTTAGTCTCATGACCCAACTTTCTGCACATGCATTAGATCGAGATCTTAATTATTCAAAACGGTTGTAAGTAATGAAGGATAAACTTTTGATATGGCAAGAGAAAGAAATACAAAGGAGGGGGATGAAATTCAATTGACTGCTCATGAATGTTTAGGAACTCAATTGCTGGTAAAAAAAAGAAATAGAAGTAAAATCCTGTAAAAACAAGAATACAGAAAGAGAAGCAGGTATCTTCTTATAAATCTGTTATATTACTTCCTTTGGCATGCAGTACAAGAAATTATACTTTCCGATTGGATTTTATTAAACCTTAACGATTACAAAAGAGATACTCATATGGAATGCCTGACGAGGAAAGTGGTGGTGTTGGCAGGACAATTGAAGCCAATTAGACATCATTAAGATTTTATACAACAATAAGTTCAAAAAAACTTATGAACTTCATATTTTCAGTATCCTACAGGTACTTTGTGTTATCTTGAACCAAAAAAAACAAAAACTAGTAAACTATTTTCCATCTTGTATGGTTCAGTTCTTCACATGATTTTTATTGTTGACCATGAAGACAATCAAAGTCAATAACTTGGAAGATCTACTTATGAAACAACAGTTGATAACAAAACATGTTAATGCAACTTTGTCCTTTAAAATGACACAGAACCGAAGTATAAAAATACTAACTTTTTTTTTTGGATATTTTTTATTGATTAAAAAGACATATACATAGGAAAAAAACCACTATAAAAAAACAAGTAAGAGTTGATAACAAAGCATTGTTGACCATGAAGACAATTGAAGTCATTAACTTGAAAGATATACTTATGAAACAATAGTTGAAAACAAAGCATGTTAATGCAACTTTATCCTTTAAAATGACACAGACAGAAGTATAAAAATACTACCTTTTTCTATGGATATTTTTTATTGATTAAAAAGACATAGATGCTTAGAAAAAAATTCACTAAAAAAACCAAGTAACCGAGTAAAATTATACAGTGATGCAAGAATATTGAATTAGTATCTAACATCAGAAAAGTAATCATACTCCAGAAGTAATTGATGCTCCTGCTTTAATTGTGCCAATTCCAAGAGAGCTTTCACCTTTTCATTAGTAACCTGAAGTAAAAGAAAGCTTACAAATAAGAAAACTGTTTGTAAACAAGAAAATATCAAGGATCCTACCACATATGGTTCTAAAATATGATTGCTCTAATTCACAAAGGCACGGACAATATTACTAACATACTATTTTGAATATCTGTTTTGTATATCTTGAAGAGGACTGTCAGCATAACTTCATTAATGAAGGATATGGATAGAAAATATTACAAAACAAAAATAAAATAAAAGAACACAGTAACCAAAAATTTTAGTACCCGTTCGGGGTGGTCGTGAGTTTTCAGTTTTTTAAAATTTTAAATCAAGTTTTTACAACTCAAAACCAAGAATTGAAAACTTGTTTTGTGATTTTCAAAGCAGACATTTTGAAAACCACAAAAAGTGGTTTTCAGTTATTGGTTGAGTTGTAAAAATTTGATTCAAAATTTTTAAAAACCAAAAACTGAAAACTTGCAACCACCCCGAATGGAGCCTTAGATAATCCAAACATAAAACTTTCTTCCAGACCAATATAGTCTATGTAGTATACATAACACAACCATATACCATTTTCTACACTCTACCAGCACCAAGTTACTAGCATCTCAATATTCCAAGTGTCTGAAGCAAAGACGTGACAAACAATTACCTGTAATAAGTTCCTCTGAAGGTCTTCAATTTTTCTTTGAAGAGCTGAATTCACATTTCTCTCCAATAGATGCCTTTCTTCCTGCTGTGATAACAGCAATAATGCAGCAACCTGAAATACAAAGCATGGTAAACATCAGGAAGCTAGATTGCAATAAATCAGAAGCACAAATACTTCCATCTATGAAAAACCAATGAAGAAGAGACAAAATGACCTTTTCTTGCAACGCCATTGCTAAAGCATCGGATGCATCACCTTTTCCACCAGCTTCTACTGCCAGTGAACTAGGACCGTTCCTCTGTGGAAGAGTAATGAAAAAACTTAATTAATTCCAAGGATTGCAACTAATCAACAAAAATCAGTGAAATCAAGCTAGACTCTACTCTATACCGAGTTAGGACATTTACATTGCAGCTTAAAGTTATTTGAACATTTTTTTAAGGAACAGTATTGCCATCGACAAGCCATCAGGATTAACTCATCTAAATTCCAATAAAAAGAAGTAAGCCATAACATCTTTATTAAAACTCATTGCATTCTTCATTATTGGGCTGGCCTGATTTCAGCCTGGAAGTAATCAGGTGGAATGCAAGAAATCAAGCAGGCCAAATTTCCAAAAACAAAAAAAGCAGGCCAAATTTCGCTGATCATGACCATCTGGCCCCATTATGCAAAAAAGTAACCGGCCCAAGAAAAAGTCATTTTCCTGTGATGTTCTTTTGTTCCTTTTCCTCTATTTCTCTTCTTTTCAGTTCCTCTATTTTTATTCAGAATAACATACTACTTTCAATTCTCAAAGGCGTAAGTCTTCAAGATATGTCATTGTAATTTTAAATAGTATTAAACAAAATCACATTCTTCTTCAACATGATGTCTTAATAGCTCTAGAAGCCACCAATTGCTACAAATGCCCTATTTGCTATTAAAACAAGATGTTCCTTTGAGAAAGGGATCCAGTATTAGCATGCAGTTTCAGACCTTGGACTCTGAGAGAGGTTTAGCTTGAGGGCTTATATGCACATCCCGACATTCATGCTCTTCTAGTTCTGTATCACTTTGAGGAGCCAAAGTTGATACAGTACCCTGATCAAACCTCCTGACTTTTTCATCAATCACATTGATAGTGGATTTAATGTTGGATTGTCCATCACTAAGTAAATTCATAATATGATCCCTACACTTGGAATGATAATGTTTTAAGTCTGCTATGCCACTCTCAATCACTTTGTCCATAAAAATCTGTAAACAAGTCATCAGAAATTAGAATAAGCAAATGGACTAAAATGACTTTCTTTTCTTTAAATTTTAAAAGCACTCACTTGTTTCTTTTCCAGTACATTGACTCTCCTCTTCAAATGATTTTCAATTTCCAAGCCCTAAAGCATCCAAAACAGAAAAAAGAATAACTGATTATTGAAAAATAATGTTAACAAGGCAACGATGAGTCAATGACAGAGGCAGACTAGAACATACCACCCTTAGTTTATTTTGAAGATAATCCACAGAATTCCTTACTCTCTCCAACTGTTCTTCTAATGCACTCTGTCTGAGAAATTGTTATTCACAATATGTACAGAACATAGAACCTCAATATAATAATTTCCCAAGCATTTAATGAAAGTAATCGGTCATCGCAGAAGCTAAGAGCATGCCAAATCAACCTTGGTATAAAAGGATGTAGACTGTTTTAGAATGTTCATACTTGACACCAAACTGAATATAACTAGCATAAGGAAAACATAGTCTAATAGCCAAGGAAACAGAATATCAGCGTTTTGAAATCTTACAATGTATTTAGAGGTGGAAGCATCATTAAAACTCCACACCTCCTCAGTGTCATCCAAAAGACATGTACATTTTTCGTCCCAACTTGTATCTTCAAATTGTTTTTGCGAATATTGCCTGATCTGAAAGAACTTATTAATTACCTGTAAAACCATAACAAGTATAAAGAGAAAGGCTGAAATAAATCCAGAGCCTGTTGTAAACTGTCAAACAATAAGAACAAATCTCATAAACACACCTGAATGCAAATATTCTTAGCGTATAAAGTGTGTTTTTAGGTGAGCATTTGAAAACATGATATTAGATTAACTTGATTTTGGTTAAAAGTGAATTTGAAGTGAAGTAATTTATGTTCGAAAACTTTTATCTCAAAAATAAGTTTTGTAGTGGATCATAGTATGAAATTCTCAACCCAACACAAAATCTAATGTAGGACAGGTGACTCAAGTGCTCCTCTTGGCATGGTACTCTCCATATAAAACCAAAGGTACTCCATTAGGTGTGAAGTATTCCTCCAACTCAAACTCAAATACCTTCTGAATGGAAAGTATATCAATTAATCATCAAAATCCTCTAAATGTACACACTAAAGGTCTATTAATAGACCCAATAAAACCAAACAACCTAGTAATAACTATTCTTATTCTAAGTTGGAAAAAGATAATCCAAACTTAGAATAAAATCCCAAAATACCAAAAAACAATAAAATAATCCCAAATTGAAAACCCTAATAACGAATTAGGATCAAACTTGATTCTAATTCAAAACAACCACAGATAATTTTTATTTTTGCAAATCACGTTTCTTGTAGCTAAATTTGACTTCTAGGAGCAATTTTGTTTTTGTTAGTAAACACGTAGTCATATGCAGCCAGTATATATATATATATTAGGTACTATTTTCTGGGAAAAAAAATTAGAAGTAACCCAGACAAGCTTTAAGCCCATGCAAAATATGTCATCAATCACACATTCATGATTCATACCAACAAAAGATTCCAACAGCACCAAAAATTCTATTTTTGTCATTAAATAGTATAACTAACCAGTAAAAAATTGAGTCATGTATTCTTAGATTCGTTAAATGTTTTAACAAGAATTTTGATATATATTGCATAATGAAGAAATTAAGAATAAATGTGTAGTAGAACAACTCAGCTTTTGGATTATTACTTTTCTGTATTCTATGAAACCATAGGATAAGCCCTGAACTGAATAACAAAGGAAATTAAAAAGGGAGGAATAGAGAATCAGAGAAGGGCGGATGGAGGGAGAAGGCTACCTTCTTGAATTTTTCATTTTGTTCTATATGCACTGCTTGATCAATCTGCAGAGCATTATTAAATTCCTTTAGTTTAAGACAATCTGAGGTGAGCTCCTCTACCCTGTGTTACAGATAGATTGAAAGTAAATAAAAAAAAAAGTTTTCCTATGTAAAACATGTCCACAGGTAATGAAAAAACAAAGTAACACAGAACAGTAGCATATGCAATCGTTCAATGTTGGCATGCTGCTTAAGAAGTTGCTATATAGAAAAGAATTAACTTCTCTTATATAGAGAACACGTGGTTCTCCCTATAAGGAAGTGGAGCACATGCACAGGTGTTGAAGTTTCAGAAATCAATTCTAAAGAGAACAGACACAGTTGGAAGCACGGTCTGAACAGAAGCAAGTATAGAACAGACTATGAAAACAAAGCAAAGCATTTCCAATTTGCCATGCTAAATAAGGTTCATGAAGCACTTCAAATGGAAAATGATTGGCAAGGAACCAAATCCACAATCGGAAAAGCGAAAAAAGATTATATTGAAAAACTGAAAAATGAACAGAACAAGAGAAATCTCTCCTTCAAGGGTTTCCCCTTCTACAAATGAGCCACTGCTCTGTTTTTCAAAAATTAACAAATCCGAATGACCCCCTAACCTTAAATCCCCCTATTTATTTATCTAAGATCTAACTAACTAATCCCCTTCTATCCTAACCTAACAATGCCCCCCCCCCAAAAAAAATCACCTTGTCGTCAAGGTGAACTGAACAGCTTGTGGTGGTAGAAAACAAAGTCCTCACCAGTCACCCCAGGATCCCACTGTTGGAAGCATGATGAGCAATCTAATGAGGGGTAAGAATGTCCTTCAGGGTCCCATTGACGTACTCTTTCTTGCAGCACCTGCAGGACCACAACCATTGACAATGATGCCCAGCCCTTCCCAATTACCATAGCAACAAGGTCAGCTTGGCCACAAACATAGTGAACCACCATGTCAGCAAGTACAGTAATTATTAAAACCTGAGCAAAACCTCCTAAACATCATTAACTATTGCACCACTTAATAGGCTTGGTGTATACAGGCCCTGCCCAGATCCCTTGTAAACCTTTGATATAGTAGCTCCTTTAATAGTTGGCCACATAACTGAATCCAAGCTTTTGTTTCAAACTAACATAGACATATCTTTTGAAAGAACATGGACATATCTTCCAAATCTAAGATTCCAGTCCTTTTTTTCCTTGGGTATCCACAGTCCCCATAGAAATTGGATGTTGCAACCCTACTTGGAATACTAGCAATTTCCCATGACTTTGCAGCCATGTGGTCAAAAGTATCCTTTTCACTACTTTGTTGGGTTCTCCCCTCTTGGGTTGTTTCTGGTTCCAAGATTTCTAGTTCCCTCAATTCATGTTCCTTGTTCCTTTTCTTTGTCAGCTTCTGCCCTCCAAGCTACTGTTTCTTGGCTCTCATCTTGGGGTGTCAATAGTTCCAATTCCAATTCCCTAACTAATTGTTCAGGAAGCTCTTAACCCCCAATTCAATACCATGTTTCTGCATCCTCCAACCAAGCATATGTGTGACCTCACCCATCCCTTCAATACTCTTCTTGGTTGTAATGAGCGGTGCTTCCATCTTTTTTTGTCCTCACCATTGAGCCCTTGCCTCTTCATCAACCAATGTAGTATCTTCTTAAGCTCAGAAATGTTGAACTCTAATGATCAATGCTGTAATCCATAATCGCTAGTCTCCTCTTTCAAGTACACCCCCGCATTCTCCATTTGTTCCCCAACCAAAGATCCAGAAGGTCGGACCAATTTGTTAGGAACCCACAATGGGAACAGAGAAAAAGAAAGAATGATTTTATTGAACAACTGAAAAATTAACAGAACAAGGAGAGAAATCTCTCCTCCAAGGGTTTCCCGTTCAACAACTGAGCCACTCCTCTGTTTTTTCAAAACTAACAAATCTGAATGATTCCCTAGCCTTACATTACATCCCCCTATTTATATATCATTATATCTAACTAATCCCCTCTAACAAACTACTCTAACTTCCCTAGCTACTACTTTTCCAGCCCGCTTCTGACCTAACCTAACAATCTCTGTATTTTTGTCTCATAACTTCTTCGCTACACCAAACACAATCAAGAAACCCATGCATTCATGGCATCATCATCTAATTAAATGAAATAAAAACATCTTCCCAATTCATCTATCTTTATCTTTCATTTTTCCTTAGCAACTTATTGTAGTTGATAAATATGCACTAAAATGATAGAAAGATCAAGAATACCTATTATGCATGTCATTTAGTTGTTGCGACATTGTCTCCTCCTTTTCCTTGGCCTTTTCAGCCTGTTTGTATCATGTAGGATGCTTAGAATATCAACTACCACAAAACTAAGTATGTAGTAAATGCAATATTTTTTTTAATAAAAAAACAGCAACTTTCATAACCTCAATTATTGCTTGATCCCTTTCAGCAAATGCAGCAGCCACACAACCCTGGAAAAATTTAACCTGCTTCTCAGCTTCCATATTCTGGACATATAAATTTGAAGTCAGTCAGTTAATCACATTACTGTTCATGTACAATTAAGTCAAAGTACATACCAAAACCATAAACCTCACAAGTTACAACACATAAAAACCTGTTAATTCTTTTAACAAACTCTAGCAGTTGCACAAGCAATTTATAAATTGGATTACGAACTCTTTCCATCATGTTCTTTCCATAAACCAAAGCAAAAAATTTCAAGCTAGATCTGAGTATAAGATATTTCAGATGAATAGATGTAGAAAGTAATATTTGCTTGTAATTTTGTAGCCAACAACTTTCCATAACAGATCCACAATGTAATCTCCATGCTAGTGTTTGACAAAATGGAGTACAGTAGTGGAGAGCAGAAGAAAGAGAAATAGAGACCTTTGAAACCTCGGCGCTGTGTAGATCTGCCAGTTGACTCTGCATACAGTAAAGTAAGCATGTAAACAAAATAGAAGGAATTATTTAAGCAACAGACACAAAAAGCTCAATAGCTTACTTTAATTCTGTAAGCCTCAGAAAGCTCTTCTTGTAAATTTAGATTTTCTCTTGTGCAGGCAGCTAACTTCTTTTTCAAGCTCTCAATCTCCTGCTCCAATCCAGCTGTCCTAATTGGGCATGAATTTCAATATAATGGATACTCTTTATTGGGCTTAATACAATAAATACTTATTCTATGTAGATTGCCTAATAGACAAAGGAAAATAAATAGATACCTCTGAAAATGCATTCGGGTAGCCACAGCAAGATAACCAGGCCCCGCTTGCTGCATGCATAACTGTTCGATATCTTTGCGTAATTCATCACGC
Source organism: Sesbania bispinosa (assembly GCA_026901365.1). Classification (NCBI taxonomy): domain Eukaryota; kingdom Viridiplantae; phylum Streptophyta; class Magnoliopsida; order Fabales; family Fabaceae; genus Sesbania; species Sesbania bispinosa. The sequence continues at coordinate 247,080 of QLOH01000526.1, read as the reverse complement.
TCTACAAAATAATATATTCTGAAAGTTCAATATGTATAATAAATGACTTCAGATCCAAAGAAAATATTACAAAAATGAAACCCAAGTACCTAGAACTAGAAGCACACAGTACAACCTACTATAGTCCCATCTGTACAATGATTTTCTGAATTATCATATACAATCTGCTTGATATGAAACAAGTACGAGGTAATGAATGAAGCAACCAAAGGAAGGAGGCTTTCCCTCACTTGAGGGGGAAAATATAGTCATAGGCTCCAATGCTTCTATATTGGAATGAAATTAAACTAATCCTATGATTTATCGACACTCTTTATCTTAATAAACATATATATTATAAAATTTCAACTCACAACCCGACCTAACTTTTCCCACAGAATTATAAATGAATATACAATAGTCAATCAATTCAACATTGGTCAAGTGTTCTTACTGAACCTACCATACATTGTAAGAAAGTTAAATTAACTTGTACAGGTTAAAAAAATGTACATACCATGTTCCAGTTGTCGGATTCGGGCCAACAATGATTCATCGTTCGTACTCTCAGCCATTCTGAAAATATTATATATGAAAAAAAACCTTCGAACCAATAAAAAAATTGAAAGGGGTGAAACCAATGCTCGTAGCTTACACGATCAAATAACACGCAGCATAACATAAGAGATCCACATGAAGAAAGAAGCCAAATGTAAAGCATCAAGATTGCAGCAAACAAGCTAATTCCATAAAGCCTTTTTCTATTCCAGTGAGGAATTAATAAGTGTCTACTGTCTACAATGTTTCTAATACAACAATCTAATGACTTTAAGTAAAAAATTAGATCGCAATGAAAACAACCAACAAAATTTTATCACACAACTCTCTTAATATTACGAAAGCGCAAGTAGAGAGCTCTATTTGTCTAAAACTCAGCTAATTATTCCATAAAGGAGTAAGAGGGGGAATCAAGTGTGGAAGTCAAAATACAAATTCTGCTAATTTCTTCTGAAAACGGAATCCAATAAAGAAGCACAACTCACCTTCCCCATCGAAGAGAGAGGAAAAGCAAAAATGAAACGCCAAAAAAGAAAACGAACCTTATTATACAAAATCAACAGCAAACAATAACAACATAAAACTATGTATAGAAAGAAGAGAAGAGAGGGAGCATGGAGTTCACCTGAAGGTTTGCTGGAATTGGAAAACCACAAAACAACGAATTTTTCAAAGAAAACGTCTCTCGTGTGGTCGAATCGCCGTAATTTCTCTCTGGAAGGAATTCGATAATAAAGGGTTTCCTTAGCAAATGGGAAAAAGCCAAGCGACAACATAACGATTTGATGACATACACTGCTACAAGTTTTCATACAAAATATTTTAATTTTAATTTTATTTATATTTATTTGCAATTTTTTAAAAACTTCCGTCGTTTGTTTTGTGGTTATCTAAATGAAACGATACTGTCTGTTTTTTTTTACATGTGAAAATTTTACTTATTTATTTATTATTTTAAAAGTAAGATGATATTATTTATCATTTAATCAATTATATTTGTATTTACGTCTAATAAACAATAATAAAAAATATTAAAAAGTATAGAATATATTAAGAAATTAAATAATAATTTTAATATATATAAATACATTAATTATATTATATATATATAATAATCTTAAACAAAACTTAAAAATGTGTAGAAGTGGTATTTACTGGTTATCTTTATCTTTATCTTTATATATATAAAAGTAAGGTAGTGAAAGTGGCAAATGAAATTTAAAGTGAGGGCACAATAGTAAATTCCCTTAAGCAGAACTTCTATAAATAGAAAGTATATTTTTACATTTTAAATTATTAATATCATATATCACCATTAATTAACTATAGTAATTATATTAACATAAATATCACTATAAAAATAAATAAAATATAATAATAAATTTAAATAATGATAATTTAAAACATATCAAATATTTTTAAAAAATAAAAAATAAAAAATTTAAAACATTCTCAAAACACTTAAAAATTTAATTTATAATTATGTTGATAGTAATTATATTAATTATTTAATTATAGTTATTTTTATATAAAAATCATATTATTTAAAGCTCATTTTAACAATTTCAATATTAAAAGAGAAAGGTTTATAACATAAATAAAAAGATAATACGAAATCTAAAACATAATAAAATAATTTTAAAAAGGTAAAACATAATTTAAAAAAATAAAAATATAATTTAATAATAGTTACATTTATTATATCAAACATAAATATTAAAGCCAATTTTAAAAATCAATATTAAAAAAATTTATAACATAAATAAAAATAAAAATATAATACAAAATTTAAAACATATTAAAATAATTTAGAAAATCATTTTATAAAACTAAAAATGTGATATGAAATTTTAAACATGCCTCAAACACTTAAAAAAATGTACAACTTTTGTAATAATATTTATAATAAATTATTATATCAAAATATCAAATATCAGTATTAAAGGTCATTTTAATAGTTTAAATATTAAAAAAAATTATAAAATAAATAAAAAATACAGTGAAATTTAAAATAATATTAAAAAATATTTTATAATTATGTTAATAGAATTATAATAATTATTTAATTATTGGTAAAGTTAAACTTAGTTGTTTTACAAAATTTAATTTATAATTATGTTTATAGTAATTATATTAATTATTTAATTATAGTTATTTTTATATAAAAATCATATTATTTAAAGCTCATTTTAACAATTTCAATATTAAAAGAGAAAGGTTTATAACATAAATAAAAAGATAATACGAAATCTAAAACATAATAAAATAATTTTAAAAAGGTAAAACATAATTTAAAAAAATAAAAATATAATTTAATAATAGTTACATCAATATCAATCAATATCAATCAATCAATATATTATATAAAACACAGTTGCTGACAGGTCCTATTATGTGACGTGTCACCCTCTCGTGATGCCAGTTTCCCTCCAAAACAGTATTATATGAAAGTAAACAATGAATAAAATCTCATTTGGAACGTGTACAATCCCATTTTATTATTATAAAAATTTTATTTTTTAAATATTTTGTATTCATGTTTTAAATAATCATGATATTGCCTAAAATATTTTAATAATAAATCACTTTATTAAATAAAGATTCACGTTGATTATTAATAAAAATAAAAATCTGATCAGTAAATTGAAATGGTTTATTTAGTTTAAATTTTTAAATATTAATTTATTTTAATGGTTTATTTAGTTTTCTGATGCCATTAAGATTTCTAATGCAATCAATGTTATACTTTATGTTGTTAAATTTTAAATTTGAATTTTGAAATATTTAGTGGGATTGGAAACTGTAGCCTATAATAATATTAAGAATCCCATAATTCACGTTTTATTAATGCATGAAGAATGATCTGTAAAGATTTAAGAATCAGATTTTATAATTTTGGAACGTGTACAATCCCATTTTATTATTATAAAAATTTTATTTTTTAAATATTTTGTATTAATGTTTTAAATAATCAGGATATTGCCTAAAATATTTTAATAATAAATCACTTTATTAAATAAAGATTCACGTTGATTATTAATAAAAATAAAAATCTGTATAGTAAATTGAAATGGTTTATTTAGTTTAAATATTTAAATATAAGACTAATAGATGGTTAAATATTCACGTTGTGCTTATGCTTTTTGAGTTATAAGTATCATGTTTAGTATGGCTTCCCGTTATGATTTAATCTGTAATGTGAATGGAGGCTCTGAGCATAAGATATGGAGAATTAAAGTCAGAGTCATTAGGCTATGGAGGTCTTCATATTTTAAGGATAACAATAATAAACCAATGATTGAATTGGTTGTTTTGGACGAACAGGTTCAACAATTCCTCATCTTTGATAACAATTTTTCTTTATTTTTTTGTTATAAATTTTTTTGATAGTTTATTGCTTTACATGTTTTAGGGAGGTCGTATCCAATGCACGGTGAAGAGCATTCATGTGTATCTATTTGAGAATAGTATCAACGAAGGTAATGTGTACATGCTAGAAAACCTCAGCGTTGCACTTAACAGTGGAAAGTACAAACCTACAATGCATGAATTTAGAATGTTCTTCAAGAGAGACACGAGTTACTCTGGTAGAAGATTCTTCCATTCCCCTCTATGGTTTTTTATTTGTCCCATTCGTTGAAATATTGAATGAAACTAAGGACGACAGACGTTTGGTTGGTAAGTTTTATTTACACTATGTTTAATGATTTTTTTTATTTCATAATGATTTCATAGTTATTAAAATTCTAACACAATTTTTATTTTAAATATCCTACTTTGCAGATGTACTAGGTGTTGTTACTGGGAAAGGTAATCTGATTGAGTTCAAGAAAGAGGGAAAGCCATGCAACTATGTTGTCATAGAGTTGGAAAATATTGAGTAATCTTTATCTATTAATACAATGCATTATCTCTTCAAATCACACATTATTAAATGATAAACTTGAAACCTTTTTTTTATTATTTTTATTTCAGGGGAGGTCTTAAACTTAGGTGTACTTTATGGGAGGACTATGCTTTTATGTTTTTGAAACATTTGGAAGATCATCCATCTGAGTCCTATGTTGTTGTTCTTCAATTTGCAAAAATGAAAAATTTTAAAGGTATTAATACAAACTTATTACCAAAAGGTTATTTTAAACAATATATTTATCATTTTGGAAGACTGAGCATTTCATTATTTGCAACAGGGTCAGTAGGTGTTTCAAACACAACTTACAACTCTAAGTTGTTTATCAATGCCAATATTCCTGAAATTGAAGACTTTCAAATGAGGTTTTTGGGTTTAAACTTTGTTTTTTGTAGGGTTTTAATGTTTAATTTTTACTTAGTATGAATTGTGACAAATTGAAATTACATCTTAAATCATGCAAGGTTGAAATCTTCTGATTCTCAACAAGGTATTCAGTTTAGTCAGTTAAGTGATCATGCTTCTTTGACCCTTGAGGAAGAATTTCTTGAAAGAGGAGTGTACAAATCAATTGCTGATTTGAAAGAAGTAACACAGGTATATTAAGTATACTTGAATTTTTTCAATTTCAAATTTGCATTTTTATGATTGATTGATTTTTTTTGTGAATTTTGTTTTGCATCAGAATTTTGTTTTTGTAACAATTGGGACTATTAAGGACATTGAGTCTGAATATAACTGGTGCTATCGTGCCTGTAAGAAATGTTCTCTTGGTTTGAAGTTGGATGGGTCTATCTTCTATTGTAAAAAATGTGTCACTCATTATTCAACTTTGTGACAAGGTATGTTCTTAATAGTTTCATTTGTTAATATTAAAGTGAAATGATAGGAGTGTACATTACTAAAATAAGACTTTCATTATGTAGATATTCTATTCAGCTTCGTGTAGTGGATGAGACAGATTCTGCATCTTTTATCTTATTTGATAAAGAAGCCTCAAATTTCCTGAAAATTCCTGCATATGAACTTCGCACTTCATATATTGCCAAGGTATTCACTTAAACTCTTGACTAATAAACATTTTAAACAATCACACGTTTGCTCTTCAATCCAATCGTATGCAATTTTTCTATTATAGGGTGGAGATAAGAATAGGCATCCCGAAGAGATTGATTCCTTTAAAGATAAGAAATTTCTTTTTAAAGTGCAAGTTAAGATTCAAGATATGGAGTCAATTGTTCCTTATGTCATTAGTATTTCAAGGCTTTGTTTTGAAGATAACATTATAGCTTCCTTTGAAAAGAAATACCAAATTGAAGAGGTATGCAATTAGCATTCTCAGTACAACATGTTTTCATTGTCTTACATATTATCTATAATATGATGTTGTTTTGTTTATTTGACATAGGTAGCATTAATTCAAGACAACTCTGAACTTTTGAGTCAGTTTACTGAGTCCTCAGATCTGTTGAAGGTATTTTTCTAATCTCATTTGTTATGAAAATTAGGTAGTTTATTATTTAAGTATTTCAGATTGCTTTCTTATTTAAATTTCAATTTTGGTTTCAGGACAATTTATCCGTGTCATGTGATAATGGAGTAGATACTCCAAGTCCCCTTTTACCGACTGGAAAAACGGCATCGAATATGGATTCAAGTGTTATAAAGGTTCTTGATGTGGATCTTGCTGAGTATTGTGGAAATGCAAGTTTTGATACTCCCTCAAAATGCAAGGGTGAGATGCATTCTGAACAGACCATAGTTCGCGTTGCTGTTCATGGTGATGAACAATCTGCTAAGAAGCTGAGGAAAGTTATCAAGGAAGAGAAGAATTAGTCTCATTTCTTTTTTATTGTTAATTATGTTCATCACAGTTTTGTTAAGACTATTGTTACATGTCTTTTTTACAATCCCATTTTATTATTATAAAAATTTTATTTTTTAAATATTTTGTATTCATGTTTTAAATAATCATGATATTGCCTAAAATATTTTAATAATAAATCACTTTATTAAATAAAGATTCACGTTGATTATTAATAAAAATAAAAATCTGATCAGTAAATTGAAATGGTTTATTTAGTTTAAATTTTTAAATATTAATTTATTTTAATGGTTTATTTAGTTTTCTGATGCCATTAAGATTTCTAATGCAATCAATGTTATACTTTATGTTGTTAAATTTTAAATTTGAATTTTGAAATATTTAGTGGGATTGGAAACTGTAGCCTATAATAATATTAAGAATCCCATAATTCACGTTTTATTAATGCATGAAGAATGATCTGTAAAGATTTAAGAATTAGATTTTATAATTTTGTAACGTGTACAATCCCATTTTATTATTATAAAAATTTTATTTTTTAAATATTTTGTATTAATGTTTTAAATAATCCAGATATTGCCTAAAATATTTTAATAATAAATCACTTTATTAAATAAAGATTCACATTGATTATTAATAAAAATAAAAATCTGATCAGTAAATTGAAATGGTTTATTTAGTTTAAATATTTAAATATAAGACTAATAGATGGTTAAATTGAAATCGTATTTCATTTAAATATTGATTTATTTTAATGGTTTATTTAGTTTTCTGATGCCATTAAGATTTCTAATGCAATCAATGTTATACTTTATGAGTTTAAATTTTAAATTTGAATTTTGAAATATTTAGTGGGATTGGAAACTGTAGCCTATAATAATATTAAGAATCCATAATTCACGTTTTATTAATGAATGAATAATGATCTGTAAAGATTTAAGAATCAGATTTTATAATTTTGGAACGTGTACAATTCCATTTTATTATTATAAAAATTTTCTTTTTTAAATATTTTGTATTAATGTTTTAAATAATCAGGATATTGCCTAAAATATTTTAATAATAAATCACTTTATTAAATAAAGATTCACGTTGATTATTAATAAAAATAAAAATCTGTATAGTAAATTGAAATGGTTTATTTAGTTTAAATATTTAAATATTGATTTATTTTAATGGTTTATTTAGTTTTCTGATGCCACGAAGATTTCTAATGCAATCAATGTTATACTTTATGAGGTTAAATTTTAAATTTGAATTTTAAAATATTTAGTGGGATTGGAAACTGTAGCCTATGATAATATTAAGAATCCCATAATTCACGTTTTATTAATGATTGAAGGATGATCTGTAAAGATTTAAGAATCAGATTTTATAATTTTGGAACATGTACTATCCCATTTTATTATTATAAAAATTTTATTTTTTAAATATTTTGTATTCATGTTTTAAATAATCATGATATTGCCTAAAATATTTTAATCATAAATCACTTTATTAAATAAAGATTCACTTTGATTATTAATAAAAATAAAAATCTGATCAGTAAATTGAAATGGTTTATTTAGTTTAAATATTTAAATATTAATTTATTTTAATGGTTTATTTAGTTTTCTGATGCCATTAAGATTTCTAATGCAATCAATGTTATACTTTATGTTGTTAAATTTTAAATTTGAATTTTGAAATATTTAGTGGGATTGGAAACGGTAGCCTATAATAATATTAAGAATCTCATAATTCACGTTTTATTAATGCATGAAGAATGATTTGTAAAGATTTAAGAATCAGATTTTATAATTTTGTAACGTGTACAATCCCATTTTATTATTATAAATTTTTTTTTTTTAAATATTTTGTATTAATGTTTTAAATAATCAGGATATTGCCTAAAATATTTTAATAATAAATCACTTTATTAAATAAAGATTCACGTTGATTATTAATAAAAATAAAAATCTGATCAATAAATTGAAATGGTTTATTTAGTTTAAATATTTAAATATAAGACTAATAGATGGTTAAATTGAAATCGTATTTCATTTAAATATTGATTTATTTTAATGGTTTATTTAGTTTTATGATGCCATTAAGATTTCTAATGCAATCAATGTTATACTTTATGAGTTTAAATTTTAAATTTGAATTTTGAAATATTTAGTGGGATTGGAAACTGTAGCCTGTAATAATATTTCAAATCACACAGTTTCCTATTGTTGTCTCATTTGCAATGACAATCAATAAATCTCAGGGACAAACATTGTCATGTGTTGGATTATTTCTTCCAAGACCAGTATTTACACATGGTCAGTTGTATGTTGCTTTGTCAAGAGTGAAATCTATCCATGGATTAAAGATTTTATTGAAAAATCATGATAATGTTTCTGAGAATTGCACAATTAACGTTGTCTATAGAGAAGTATTCCAGAAACTTTCATGAACATGTATTTATTTCAATACATCTGATCATTTCAAAGTATTATGAGCAGGTATTTATTCAACACTTTTTTCTATATTTCATTCCATTATTAATTTTTTTATTTACATTTATACAACATTTTATCTATTTTTAAATTAACCAACTCCCTTTATTTTTTTTGCAGGATTTCTGTCATAAGTCTCCTATTATTGAATTTTGAAGATTAGCTTTATTAAATTGTTTATTTAGAAACATATTATCATTTTTTTAGTATTTTCAGTTATTATAATTGCTCTTTTCAATGATTTCGTGCAACGCACGGGTTCTACACTAGTTTATTATATCAAACATAAATATTAAAGCCAATTTTAACAATCAATATTAAAAAAAGTTTATAACATAAATAAAAATAAAAATATAATACAAAATTTAAAACATATTAAAATAATTTAGAAAATCATTTTATAAAATTAAAAATGTGATATGAAATTTTAAACATGCCTCAAACACTTAAAAAAATGTACAACTTTTGTAATAATACTTATAATAAATTATTATATCAAAATATCAAATATCAGTATTAAAGGTCATTTTAATAGTTTAAATATTAAAAAAAATTATAAAATAAATAAAAATATACAGTGAAATTTAAAATAATATTAAAAAATATTTATAATTATGTTAATAGAATTATAATAATTATTTAATTATTGGTAAAGTTAAACTTAGTTGTTTTGCAAAATTTCACTTTATAGGAAAATTAAAATTTGATTTAGTTATGGGTGAAATTAGATAACAAGGTTTTTAAGTGGTAGATGAACTTAGCAATGCCTATAACCCATAAAATTTTATTTCTATTCAATTGTACTGTCAAATACGGGAATATATAAACTGGCAAGAAAATTATTGGTGTTTGGAAAGAAATATTATAGTTTGGTCTATTTGAAATTAAACCTTAAAATAATTAAAATAAGGAACGTTAAATCTGAAAGCAATTCCAAGAATCTTAAAGTTTTATCCTATACAAGAGGCATTCTTGGAGCACTACGAAGAATACTCTAAAAGGTCATTCATGTGTTTTTTACATCATGTACTAGAAGCATTCCACAAGCAATAGAAAAAATCTCACTCAAGGGTCATAGATATGTATAAAAAATTTAAATATGATTTCCATGGAAATAAAGTTGGTAGAGAGTATGATTGAAAATGGTGGTGAGACATATTTTCAGTTAGATAAATGGGTCAGGGGGAACAATTATAGACCAAATAGTTACGAACATTAAAAAAAAGTTAGTTATCCTATTAAAAATGTAATATATAAAAATTCCTTTGGAAAACTACAAAAAGGAATAATAGTTTCTTTTTTAAAATGTACTTTTGAAACTTTTAGAATGTATAGATTATTTTTTTAAAATATTATGTAATCAATAAATTAAAATAATTTTAAAAGTTACTATAGTTTTTAACTTCTTTTATAAATATAATTTAAATAGGATTTAATGGTTATACACGGACAGTATAAAAACGTTTACATTTTGGGGTGCAATAAAGAAAAAAAGAAGTAGCTCGAGTTAATTAAGATATATTGTGCAAATGAAAGATTGAGGTAGAGAGTAGAATAAAAAATGAATAGAGATATTTAGGATAATTTATAATTTTTAACTTTCATATATTATTAATTATATTTATTAAAAAATTATTATATACCTTTTTTTGATAAATTATTATTATATGTCTAATGCGATAAAAATACCCCGTGTATGGCACGGGTACACAGACTAGTTAAATAGAAACGAATGAAGTGAAATGAATTAAAGTTGTTTATTGTTTATTTATTTATTAATGGAATAAAATGAAGGCTGGTTTTATTTCATAACCTTTAATTGTAATAAAATAAAAATTTGAAGTATTAGAGGAATGGAAAGAAATGCACGTTATAATAATGTAAATAATTTAAATTCAAATAATAAAATATAAAACCATTTTATTTTTCTATTGATCCAGACATAATTTATGTTAGGAAATAAAATGTAATTTATCAACAAACTAATATGCATTCGAATTAATTTATATTGTGTTAAAAAATTAAAAACCAAATTATTTGAAAATTTCATTTTTAAAAAAATTAAAATCTTTTAAATAACATTTATTTCCCGAAAGAATTTAAACAAAGATTTTTTTTTCTATTCTAATTCTTCTCTCATAAGTACTTCTTTTCTTTCATTTGATTCTACTGCTATCTATTGATTTGTGAACAAACATCTAAACTAATTGAATACTTCAACTTTTTATTTTATTGGCTTTCAAAAAAAAAAACATTTTATTTTATTGACAAAGTTTTTTTTTCTTTTCTTTACAGGTTTGTTTACAAAAGTTTACGGAAAAACCATTGAGTAGGTGGATTAAGGGGTTGTTCTAGTTTAATTAATTATCTCGAGTTTGAACTTTAAATATATAATTGTGTTAATTATTTATTGGGAAAATTTTACAGGTAATAATTATGTTTAATGGCTTATAAAAAAAATTAATTATGTTCAATGACATTATAATTTTGGGAAGTCTTATAATTATAAAACAGTGTTTCGATTCCTCATAAGTTTCTAAATTTTGAATAATGAAATTAATTATTGATTACACTGAAACGCGAGGTGTTGAGTATCTGTTGAGTATGGAAGAAGGAAAATAAATACACGTCCCATCGGCTCTACATCTATTATCTGTTCCTCTAAAATTTATCTTTAAGCATCCGCCAAGGTTGGGGCCAATGTTAGGATTTATTTGGATTGACGCTTGTCGCTTGGGAGTTAAAAAAGGAAAAGAAAATATAATGAAAATGTCTTTGTCTCAATAATAATAATAACAACGATAATGATGTAATGAAATTGAGGGACTCATTCATTCTATATATCTCTCTCTTTTTTTATCTTGCAAGAGACGAAGCAATGTGTGATACTATTTTTTTTATCTTTTATATATAGTAAGGTTTAATGTACTTTATAAAGAGAATGGGAATGGGAAGAATAAAAAATTATACTCTTTCTTTTTTTTTTTTGATAAATGGAGGGGCTTAACAGCCAAAAAAACAACTACAAAACAAGGCGAGGCTGAGAGACACCTCTACAATCATCTCTAAAAATGTCCCCTAAGGAACTAGGGATCCTAGGAAGCCAGTGAAGCCCCAAAGGATAACTATGACCCTTATTAGCCAGATGATCAGCTGCCCTATTACCCTCCCTATAAGTGTGACATAAGGAGATTGTCCAATCCCAAGCAAGAGCTTCTCTTATATCTCTAACTAAACTAAAACAATGATGATTATTAGGACAACCTCTCCTAATAAGGTCAATGGCAACTTTAGAATCTGATTCAACAATCAGGTTCCTACAATTATGATACTTGGCAACCTGAAGACCATAAATAATAGACCATAGCTCGGCCTTGATGGCAGTACACACACCAATCTTAGCAGTGAAACCACAAAGGTAGCTCCCATCTTCTCTTCGGATCAGGCCACCACCAGCAGCACTCAGGGGATTAGATGAGACAGAGCCATCCACATTTAGTTTTAAACAACCAGGAGGAGGGGGGATCCAGGCAATATCTTCTTCATGCCTATGCTGATGAATATCATTAGCAGAATAATGATGAATTGTATTAGTCATGTCAGTAGCATAAATTTTTGCTTTTAGCACCAGAGATTCCAAGCCAGACTTATCCTTAAAAATCAAACTGTTTCTGTCATTCCACAACATCCAAATGAGAACAGGGAAAACAGATTGCCAATCCAACCCCAGACTCCCATTAGAGACTTCTTCAAACAGATTCATGTTCATCCAACCATTCAATCCCAGGCTGAAGAATCTGGCCCAGTGATCAGGATGAATCATTGGGCTCCAAAGCTCCATCACAGCAGGACAGTCTCTTAGAGCATGCATAATGGTTTCCTCCTGGTCTGAGCATCTGCAACAGGTAGTGTCTTGAAGCAGTCCTCTATGAGATCTTTCCACTTTTGTAGGAAGTTTACCATGAATGCACTTCCACAAAAAGCATTGGATCCTGGGGGTTCCTTTCCTCTTCCAGATTTGGTTGCAAGTCCTAGAATCAATGTCAGGGATATAATGAGGAGCCAATTTCACATACACAGATTTAAGATTGAAGTTTCCATCAGTTGAAGCAGCCCAGAGAGGGGTATCATTTTCCAAAGAAGCTCTGGGAGGGGACACAGCATGAACTTTAGCAATTATGTCATCAGGGAGGCCTCCCGGAAGGCCATCAAGGTTCCAGTAACCATTGGCAGCATAAGCAGCAACAGAGGAAAATTCCTGAGAGATATCTAAAGGTTGAGTTGTATACTGGATAAGGGGACCCAGACAAGGAATTAATGAATCCATCCAGAATCTAGTATGTAGCCCATTTCCAATATTCCAAGAAACACCCTCCAGAACATTATGCCAGGGATTAGCTATTCCTCTCCACAGATTAGAATCCCTGTGACTGGTTTTGATACTAGGAATGTTATCCATACCACACTTGTATTTTGCTTTGACAACTTGGACCCAGAGAAGGTTTGGTTGGCTCAGGATTCTCCATCCCAATTTAGTCATGTAAGCTTCATTGATTATTCTGAGAGAACGAAATCCTAGCCCTCCAGCATCTTTAGGTTGGCAAATGGTCTTCCAGGAAATAAGATGCATCTTCCTGTGTTCATTCGAAGAACCCCAGATGAAATTCCGGCATAATCTCTCAATCTCCTCGCACACACCAATGGGGATGACAGCTGCTTGCATGATGTAGTTAGGGATACTCATCACAGCAGACTGAGCTAGGGTGATTCTGCCAGCCATTGAAAGAGTGTTGGTTTTCCAACCCGAGAGCTTTTTCCTCACTCTGTCTATAAGCTGAGAGTAGGTGCTTTTGCAAGGTCTACCATGTATGATAGGGAATCCCAGGTACAAATCCAAATCATCGCATTGGTCAATGGAGAGATTAGCAGAGATCTCATGCCCGGTTCTCTGCTCAGTGTTCTTGGAGAAAAAAATCCTGGATTTGTCTCTATTAATCTGTTGGCCAGAAGCTTCACAGAACATATTGAGCACATTATTGAGAACTGTTGCTTGCTCCAGGGATGATTCAGTCATAAGTATGATGTCGTCCGCAAACAGGAGGTGAGAGATACTAGGAGAATTCCTGCTAAAATGAAAACCTTTCCAGGCCCCAGAGTTAACTTGCATAGCAATTAAGTGATGAAGTCTCTCCATACACATGACAAAGAGGTAGGGAGACAAAGGGTCTCCTTGCCTCAAGCCACAGGAAGGAGTAAAAGCATTAGAGTGGAATCCATGCCAGTTCAATTGGGTAGAGGGAACATGAATGCAATTAAAGATAAGAGATCTCAATTGATCAGAAAATCCAATTTTTTGTATGGTATCAAGTATGAACTCCCATTTCATTTTATCATAGGCTTTGGCCATGTCAATTTTTAAAATCATATAACCTCTTTTTCCAGTGAGATATTTAAGGGAATGAACTAATTCTTGTAGAATAATTACATTATCAATACCCTGTCTCCCCTTAACAAAGGAACACTGATTAGGACCAATGAGAAGGGGCATTATTTGACTGAGTCTATTCGCAATAATCTTAGTTAATATCTTATAGCTCACATTACAAAGAGAAATAGGCCTAAATTGTGAGGCATTCATGGGGGAATCTACCTTTGGAATCAGACTAATAAGCGTTTGGTTAATGCTAGCAATCATAGTGGGATCAGACCAGACCTGATGGATTAAGTTAGTGACTATATTATGCATACAGTCCCATTGACTTTTATAAAAAAGGGCATGTATTCCATCTGGCCCAGGAGCTTTGAAGCTGCCAATGTTGAAAACAGCCAGCTTAATTTCGTCATAAGAGGGTTTATTTTCCAAGGAAGAGGTAATCTCATTGGACAAGGAAGGAAAACAATGATCTAGTAAGGCAGGGTTTTGACCAGAGGGGGCTACAGTATACAAGTTTTTAAGAAAATCAATCAACAGTTTTTCTAATTGACTATCATCATAAACCCAGTTCTGGTTATTATCTTGAAGAGCATCAATCCTGTTTCTGGATTTTCTAACTAATGTAGCTTGGTGATAATAACGAGTATTCTTATCCCCTAAATTTAGCCAATTAACTCTAGATTGATGCAGCCAGTACTCCTCTTCTTTAGATAATATTGTTTGATATTCAGACCATAGTTCCGATCTTAACTTAGTAAGGAAAGGGTTGGGACAAACCCTAAGGTGCCTCTCAATGCCCTCTAATCTAAGGAGGATGCATTTTTTCTGCCTGAAAATATTGCCAAAGACATTTTTATTCCAAAAGGATAGATTGGACTGGAAGAGCTCAATGTTCTGGTTCCAAGGTTTATTGGGATCCCAACACTTCTGGACTTGGTATTTGAAATCCTGATGGGACAGCCAGCAGGCAAGAAATTTGAAGGGTTTCTGGGCCAAAGGATGAAGATTGGAATTCAATTTCATCCAAAGCCCACAATGGTCAGAAGAGGGAAGGGCTAAATTAATAACAGAGGCTTCCTGGAAGGAAAGCCTCCAGGATTGAGAACACACCACCCTGTCTAATCTTTCTTTAATCCCCCCTCTTTGCCAGGTCAAAAAAGGACCTTTAGAGCTGATTTCAGATAACCCACTATTATCCAGACAACTAGCAAAGGCATTCATGGCTCTCCTGTTAACCCCAGCTCCACCTATTTTTTCAAAATCATAGAGAATGGAGTTAAAATCGCCCATAACACACCAAGGCTCCTCAATAGAAGAGCCAAAAGTAACCAGCTCCTCCCAAAGAGCATGCCTAGTATGTTCATTGGGGCTAGCATAGCAGATAGAAAGGATCCAAGTGATACCCCCAACATTGATCATTTTTAGATGGATGCATTGAGATGTAGTTTTAATGACTTGGACAGTTATGGTATCAGTTTTCCAAAGACACCAGATACCCTCAGAAAACCTTTGAGCTTCAACTCTAACACTACCTGAAAAACCCATACTTTTGATGGCTTTATCAGCTTTAGGGCCACTAATTCTAGGTTCTAACAGAGAAACAAAGTTTAGATGATAAGTTTGCCTTAAATCCCTAATAAGACCAGGGAACCTTTTAGCACCAGCACCTCTACAATTCCAACATAAAAAATTCATGAATGATTATTATGGGAATTGCCACCAGGTAGCCTCTCACTTTCAGGATTAGACCTGTCCTTAATAGCTGAAATGTTATCCTCAGTAACCATAGCATCCTGATCAAGTGGTTTGTCCAGATCAGAATTCCCCACATAACCTTGCAGGTCAGTGGAGGAACTGCCATATAAGGTATTTAAAAACTCCTGCTTATTACAACTATAGTAATCACCAACGTATTCTCCCTTTGAATGGGCTTCCCATCGTTTATGGTTATATCTACTCATCATAGCAAGAATCTCTTTTTCCCAATCTTCATTCTTTTCCTTGATTTGTCTAACCTCAGAAGGGGTGTCTTTAGCTGGGGAATCCTGTGTTTGTTTCTGGGGTTGATGACTAGCCTTAAAGAGCTTGGGCATCTTAGCCAATTGTTCCTTTTGGTTGGAAGTTACCTTCTTCTGGGTACTATTAGGTTTATGGCCTTTGCCCAAAGATTGGGTGTGGGGAGTGGGTCTAATTGATGGGTGCTTAATCTGCTTAGGGGTTGAATTAACCCTATCAGTATCTGTACTAGGATCCTTTGAGTCTTCTAGGTGAGATTGAAGCACTTCAAATCTAGAAGATGGGGCGTTTGAATTGCCTAATAAGGAATCAGGATTATGAGCCTGTGTAGGGGCACTATTCTGATTGTGGGGCTTAAATTTCTTCCTAGGAGCTTTTTTGACCAACATCCAGGGCCCAAAGGTAGATTCGTCCTGATCCGGGTTAGTTGGAGTATCTGGATGGGGACTAATAGGATTGACTCTCTCCTGACTCTGGGATTGCTCCCTAGCTGAATCTTTCTCAGGCTGATTTGGAGGGGCATCACTCCCAGCAGTATTTTGGATCTCATTCTGGGTATTCACAGAGGTGGGAAGCTCACAATCTTGGGATTTCACAAAGATTTTCTCCGGGCAAGAATCACTCCTATGCCCGTATTTGCCGCAATCAAAACATATCAAATGAAGGCCCTCATATTCTACCCTAAAAGTACGACCCAATGCGTTAAAGAAAGGGGTAAGAGGATCTCTAAGATCAATCTCGATACAGATTCTTGCATATCTACTTCGAGAATGAATAGATGTAGTTTCATCGATTTTTAACATTGTGCCTAAAGTACTTCCAGCTCTCCAAAGAAAATGGGGATTATAAAATTCAGGAGGTAAGTGAGGGATACGAACCCAAACCGCTATTTTCCTGGTGGTATAGTCCTCCGGAGTAGAAAGAGGTCGCCATCTCTGCACCAAGAGGTAGTGATCCGCAATCAGCCAAGGTCCCTCGTACAAAGCATGCTTGTAGTCGCCCTCGTCCGAAAATCTCACCAGGAAGAAATCATCCGAGACATCCATAACTCTAACATCTTCGTTCTTGGCCCATAGATGCTTTAATTTTAAGTTCATAAACCGGAAGCCCATTCTCTTTCCCAGGAGACGAACGATGAGACTGTGTTTCCACGGGTCGCACCAAGTCCCATATTCCTCCAATTTCACCTTCACTGTTGGGTTAGGGTTAAAGTTTTTTTTCTCATGATGCTGTCCTTCTTCTGTATTGAGATCAGGGAAGAGATCCTCTGTAACCATTTGGACAATTTCCTCAGGAAGGAATTCGGAGGGGGAGTCCATCCCCATCACCTTATCTTTGTATGAAACTTTCTGCATTGAGTCTTGATTACCTTTCTGACTCTGCAATTGAACTTCCTGATCCACCTCCATAACCAGCGAGGCATCTTCTTTAAGTTTCTTTGTACTCCTTTGTACGAGATCTTCTTCCTCCAGGGACTGGCGGTGGAGGTCTTGGAACTCAGACATGGAATCTTGGAGTATTAATTGCACTATGTTCAGTTTTATAATAGGCTCCAATTATTAAATTATACTCTTTCTTTAGTCTTATTTATAAGATATATTTAAAAAAAAATATGGTTCTATTTATATGATAAAGCACGTAAATTAAAAGTATTTAATATTTTTTCTTATCTTTATCCCTATTGATCATTAAGATTTTAAATTCCCTATTGATCATTAAGATTTTAGATTAACACAGTTATCAAGTTTAATTTTAGATAGCGGAAAATTAAAATGTTAATAAAATAATTTTTAAAAATCATTACATTAATCATTTGTAACATGTTTTCTTAACATGTATGCATGATTTAATCTGAATTGTCTTAAATAAGATCAAAAGGAATAATTTTTTTCACTATTTATAAATTGTTGAATTGAGTTTAACTTGACTTAAATTTGATTTGATATTTTAATTAGACTAATCATTGAATTCAAGCAAGCTTGATTTATTCGTGATCTTATTAATAATTTATCTAACTTTATACTTAGATAAAGTTACAATTCTAAATACAATTTAGAGCTGGTTTGATTTTTTTTTTTATTGTTAGAAAGACTCCAACAGTATGTTGGGACAAAAGGAGCCTTATACCTATCTCTTTCATCTATCTTCACTGCATCACAACCTAAGTTCAACATCCCTCTGGAAACAAGTTGTAGCTTCATCCTCCACTGCTGCTGACCACCATCGTCGCTTCAAGCTGCCATCTGCCTTGATTGAAACATTCGTTGTTCAAGTTCGTCCAAATTGTATTGTTAATTAGTCATTATTAAATTAAATGTTGATTTTATAGAAAAATAAAATTGATTAAAATAGTCAACATTAAATGAAATGTATCGAATGTTCGGTGAGTATTAAAAAGTAAAAACAAAAAGTGAACAAAACAAAACAAAACAATGATCCTTTCATAAAGTCACGCGAATTGACGGATTGTGTATTAGGAAGCTCTAAGCCTCTCCCTTTGAAGGGTATAAATAAAGTCCATTCAAATTCGATTGCAATAAAGCAAGCATAATTCCTTCCATGAAAAGACAAACTAAAATAAAAGCAATTTATTACATTACAAACTAGAGTGGGAAGAAAGATGAGTCCTCAATTGCATTTGAAACTTTGAATCTATTTGGTGTTTTCCCTCACCCGCTCTTTGTTTATGCTTTGATAAGAGGATCAAAGAACTATGAAGTTAACTTCTTAACAATACAGAGCCTGTAAATTTGGGATCGAGTTTGACCTTTGGAAGCAATAGTTCATATTATTTATAAAAATAAACAGTCAACAAGGGAGGGGGGTTAAACAAAGAAAAAGAACTAGGAGCCAGATTTCATTGATCTCAATGTTTAAACACACTTCAATTCAATTTGTGCAAAGTGAAGTCTTCTTCTCAGAAGCACGCATCCAATAGGCAGCAGCAGCAGAGAGCAGCCAAACTGCACCAATTTACAAATTTAATATCAGTTTAGGACACAATGGGGGGGGGGGGGGGGGGAATTCATATAAAGCTGCAATGTCCTCTTCATGCAATAGGTAATATTTCTCCCGGTCATCCAGGAGATATTTCAACAAACAACAATGGCTCATATGACTTTGTATTTTTTTATAAAGAAGAAAAAAATGAATAAGAACACTAGTTAGTGAAATGTGTAAAATTCAATTTGATCATTAGAAGCTTTTCTATTTGGATGTAACTTCCTGCGTGCAAAAACATGTTTCTTTTGACGAATTGCATTTTTATTTTTGTTTAAAATCTGTTTTGCGTTCACAAACAACAGAAAAAAACAGTGAACTGAATTATGGAAACGACACCCTGGCTGTGGCTGGCCCACGCAAATAATCTAATCGGAATGACCGCCGTGTGTGACGGAGACTTCATGGAAAGTAACTAACCACTTTACGCATCAGGCGCACTATAGCCAATAACGCCCAATGGTGCGCCCGCAACTGTCACCGAGTCAACTCGGAAATCGACCCGGATCTGAGTCGCTGGAAAGAGACACACCGATTCAAATGGAATTACAGAGAGAGAGAGAGAAGGACGCACCAGCCTTCCAAGCAACCAGGGCCCGTAGAATTGTGTTGGGGAGGTGGAGGTTGAGCGTATTGAGGGGCATAAGGAGGAGGATACCCCTGCGCTGGGTACGGCGGCGGAGGATATCCTTGCTGCGGTGGATATCCCGGGGGTGGATATCCCGGCGGCGGATATCCCGGGGGTGGATATCCGTCCTTTCCGTACCCTTCCGCTGGATAACCTATTGAATATTCAAAATCACAATCACAAATTCAATTTTCCAATAAGATCCCCAATCAGATTCAGATTCAAAAAATAAAATGAAAGAATCCAGTGCATGCATATTGAAACGAACCTTGAGGCGGTGGAACTCCGACCGGTGGCTGTTGCTGGTTGTAATAACTCATTGTGGGTGGAGTTAGGTGTGTTGGGGAAAGCAAATAATGGATTTATTGAAGACTGAATAGAAGAAGAAGAAGAAGAAGAAGGTAAACAATGAGATGAGATGACTATTAATAATCATCCTCCCACTTCTCATCATCACACGTCATTACTTGCCAACAAAATACTTTCCAAAACAACTTGGTGAAAGCTTACTTCTTAACTAATTTATTTATTATTAGCATTAAAATGTACCTTATATGATATTTTTAAAATTTAAAATAATATTGAAATAACAGATTTGAATAATTATTCACAAAAAATTATAGATATAAGATTAAGTATTATATATTTATTAGAGTAATGTTAATCATACAAAACAAAGTGGGAAAAAGAGAGAAAAGACCGTAAAAGAGAAATGTGAAATGTGATGGGTGATTCTTTTAAAAAAAAATTATATATTTTTTCTCTAAATTTAATATATTTATTTATTATACTTTACCAATCCGTGGAAGTAGACTATACTTTAGTTGCAAGGTCAACAAAAAAGTATTTATTATACTTTATAATTATGATGTAATTTTTTATATTTTTTAATTTATTTACATATTATACTTTAGTTAATAGTATTCTTTGTTTTATTAATTTATACTTTACTATAATATTAAATAATATTTTTATCTTATTTTTATATAATTTACATTTTAAAAAATTATAATTCATTAATTAAAATATAAGTAATATAATTTGAGTTTGAATGAATAAATTCTCATTAAACATGAGTGATTTGGTTTCTTTAAATAAAATGAGTTTAATATATGTACAATGTCAATGTAAAAAAGTTTTATAAAGACATCTAATTACGTGCTGCCACAATATTTATTGAATTTAATAACATATGGGGTGTCATATTCATTAAATGATGTGGCAACACATTATTGTATGTCTGTGTAAAATTTCTTTACACTGACAGTGTATATTAATTAAATTCATAGAGTATTACGTTAATTGATTGTAAATTCAATGGTGGAAATGATAATAATACGCATATGTGTATGTATATAGGATTTAATGTATATATATAGATAATAAATTGTGAATGAGTTAGTGTTGATTTGTTTTCAGTTTTTAATAGTATAAAATTAATTTTATTTTTTTTATTTAAGATATTTCGCAAACATGTATCATTTATTTCCAATTATTGATTATAAAATCAAATTAAAAATTGAAAGGAGTTTTGTCATTAAAATTAAATGTTTGAAAGGTTTTTAAACTACTTATTATATAGGTAATGATATGTAAATAAAAATTAAAAGGTTTTTTTCATTAAAATTGAAAAGAAATAATAATAATAATAATGGATAAAAAGAAATAAAAATAATGAGGGAAATATATTAAAATATAAGGGATAATGGTAGAAAAAAATTAAATAAGCTACTTTGAAGTACCTTACCAAACACTATTATGTTGGTCAAACTAACTTATAAGCTAATCGAAATAGCTAACTTATTCGCCTTGCCAAACTCACTCTACATGTGAACATGAATACCAATTCTCCAATACTCTAACTAAATCTTAATTATTAAGATTCCTAATTACTATTGATTGATACCTATATTTGTTTATTGTTTGTTTCATCTCAATTGAATCCCTTGTGGAACAGCCAAATCAAAATATGAGTATAATAATATTAAAATATTATTATTGAATTTCACCAATTATCTATAACTAAAGTTAAATTTTATTTAAACAATACGTGTGTATCAATCGCTATAAGTATATAATAAAGTCTTTTTCTTAATATATATTTATTATTTTCAATCAAATATAATTTTTTATTAGTATTTTTAAAAACAGTTTATTATAGATTTTACAAATTTTAACATTTGAATAAGAAAAGTATCTGGATAAGTGGATAAATGAACGAGAAATCTGTATATGTAAACTTCACATACCGCGCGCGATGATATAACATCCTGAAGAAAATTTGTACTCTCAAGTGTTCAAGGTCCGAATCTGTCATTATGTGTAATGGATATTTTTTTTCATTATTTTTTTTTGTTTTCACAACAGATCTCCCTTATTATAGGGGTAATTTTAGTCACAGTTAAACTTCATCAGCCCTTTCAAAAATATGTGTTTAATGGAATCTAATTCTGGAGTTTTTCTCACAATCTCAGTCTCCACTCGGAAGAGTAATGCGATATTATTGAATGAAATGATAAATGGTGAAAATAACATACAACTGATAAAAAAATGGTTTTTCCAACCTGTGCAATATTGCACAGGTTAGTAAAACAAGAGTGGAAAGCTTTTATTGGGAATTACAACCATCACAACACCCAATACATTGGTAATGTTCATGGTTGTAATTCCCAATAAAACTTTCCACTTTTGTTTTATTAACTTCTACAATATATAGATTAGAAAAATCATAAAAAAAAAAAGATGAAAATCACTCATTAATGTAAATCAACAACATGATAACCAAATTTCTTGCTGTTTTACTCCTCAAGATTGGATATGTGTGTGTATTACACTTTATATATGGGCGAGCAAGTAGCCAAGTAGACTTCTGCTTTAGTTTTTCTTTCTTTCTTTTTAAGTTTTAAAAAATGATTTCAAGCTAATTAAGTACGCCTTATACAAAGACTCTTATTTGACCATCAACACGTGCACAACACCTTTTAAGATAAGATCATAGCTCATATTGCATAAAAATGATATATTCACGGATATCCCTTGATCTCACTCTTCTATTCAAATGAATTGAAAATCGACTTCAAATATTAAGAATGAGAGAAAAATAACGTGGTGTTGAGAAGTAACCCGTACTGACCCGTATAGTGTGTTGTTAAAAAGAATTTTACATATGAGAATTTTAAATTGAACTGTGCAAGAGGGGGGGGGTTTAGAAGGAAGTGCGTGTGCACGTGCAGACATGTGTGTGAATATGTGGAAGCCCGCATATGAATATTATGCACACGTGCCCACATGCTTCTGTGAATCCTGGACTGGTAGAGTAAATTCTTGAAAAGGATTGTGAATGTGATCGCATGTGGATTCATAAAATCCCAGTCAACTGCACTGTGCCCCAAAAAATTTTTACAGTCCAACTTCTGCCAAAAGCCATTTTTATTTCTTAATTTCTCTCATTGCATAGTTATAATAGAATCTCTCTTCTCTCTTTCTCTCACAAGGGTGGTGGTGTAAGGTGTTGGTACTGTTTTTATTTTGGAGGATGAGACTGACTGACATAAAAAACAAGAAGCACATTTTGCTCTGCATTCTAAATAAATGGTTGTACAAACCATAAAAGAGGGTTATGTTTCCGTTGAGGCATTCTTTAATCGTGACACATGATGGGCACAGAAAAGGAAAACAGGGTCACAAAGATACTGAATAATGTGTGCTGTTTATGTCCTCAACAGTATATTTTCTTTCCACATTTGAACACTAAATCAGATTAATAAAATGCTAAGTAGATAGTAGATACCATTTTTATAGGACCACTCCTGGTCTGGTCCAACTAATATATTGTTCTCAACTACAAACAACACCACTCTTCACTAATCTTAAATTCTTAATAGTAATATTGGGACAACATACATATATAATGGGGGTAGAAAGAAAGAGAAAAAAAGGGGTATTAGTATTAGTATTACTGGTGAAGGGATAGGTGTCCATACACTGTGGAAGGGGAAATGGACGTGTACCCGGTTTTGTTAATAGGGTACACAGTGCATCGCTGTCCAGCATGTGATTGTGGATTTCTCTCTCTCTCTCTCTCTTACATGCACCCGCTTGCTACTATAACCCACCCAACTGGCATAGAAAGCCGAATGGGAGGAGGGGAGTCAGGACAAAACTAGTCTAGGATTTGAGGACTCCGATTCTCTTGGTTTTCCCTTTCAATTTTTATCCAACTTGGAACCAAAACTAGCAGTTAAGTTAATATATAATAGGATAGGGTGTGATAAAAAAAAATTCACTCTTTTTACCATTATAAATTGGAGAGTACAAACCAGCAAAAAAAAAATACTCAATTTAGATTTTGAGAAGCTAAGGAAGATGATGAATGCAATGGCTTCAGCCTCAGAATGCAGTAGTGGGTGTGAGTCTGGTTGGACTCTATACCTGGAGGAGGAGCACTCTTTCCTGAATCAGAATAGAGGTTCGCAGTTTATTGGTGGAGATGATGAAGAATTATATGTGGAGGAAGATAAGGCCAAAAACGAGGAGGAGGACTTGTCCATGGTTTCTGATGCTTCTTCTGGGCCTCCACTTTTCCCACACAAGGAAGATAATAATTCTGCATCTAAGGCAGCCATTAGAAGTAAAAAGAGGCAGAAAGTTAAAGAAAACCTTGAAGATCAACACCTCCCTTCTTTTCTTGATGACACTGCTAGCTCTCCTCTCTTTGATTTCTCCATGGTGAGTTTCTTTCACCTTGCATTGCCCCTTTTTCCACTTTTCTAGTACTAAAAAAATTACATATTGATGATTTTTCAGAACAATGTTACTGTGACCAACCAACAAACTTCGACAGAGAGTATGCTAGATTACTCACAAGGTTTCTCTGCAACTTATTTTGAGGTATAATAACTTACTTGACTTAATTGGTTCCTTCCTTATTTATTGCTTTGAAGGTTACATTTGGTTCCAAGTCATATATATCTAAACTAAAAACATTTGTGTTCTTGCAGGAGAGATCCTCATTGCAAGGCCAATTTGGTTTATACTTTTTACAACCATCTCTATCAGAAAATGAAGTTCATAACAACAAGTAAGTAATTGCTTCTTCTGTACACTTGAAGAGAACTTAATTAATTTGCTAGTTAAGTACTGAAAGCTCTATGACCTGTTTGTATCCTGGTAGTATTTTGATTTTTCATTTGTGATCATTCGATTGCATTTTGTGTTTAGCAGATGGTATGGTGAGAAAGATATAAAGATGAGTTCTACTAAAGGTTTCCTCTGCTAGAAGGAATTTACTGAAGATCAATGGAGGGCAGAGAATCATTGATGGTGTAGCTAAAAGGGAATCTGTTCCTTTGTTTTCATTTTCACTTCTGATCTTTTAGCTATCAACAATGCAGTGCTAAACAGTCTGAAAGGAAAATTTAGAAATAAACTTTTATTTTTTTCTTTCATAATTTAATTCTCTTGTCAATGAGTAGTGCACACAAGATAGATAAGTTAGGTATCAATCCTTGTTTTTGATAATTTATATCTGCAAAGCAGCACTTGCCAAACAAATAAAGAATAATTAAATATGTAATTCTCCAACTTCATTCTCCAAAAATGAAATGGACAAACCTTTGTTTTTCTTTTCTGGGTATAAAAAATTAACACTCTCATGAAATGGATACAAATACAACTTCTCCACATTAAGAGATAAGAGCTATGGTTGCAAATGCCTGGTTATATTTGATCTTGTGTCCGTATTCAAAATTCATTGGAGCAGAAGCAGGGGTACCTGCTTTCAGTGCTTTGGAAATGCTAACTTTCTTTAACAGATAAGCGCAATCTCGGGGTTGACAACATGTACCTCAATCTTTCTGTATAGTTTAGATCTCAGCTATGCACAGAATAATCCTCTTAAGTATGTTCCAAGGAATATTGTGGTATAGAAGCTGGCAGTGATCTGCTCCAATCTCAGACAATTTGTAATTATACCTGCACTGCACATCTCAAAATGCTTAAAGAGCTCCAAAAATTAACAAATTAATCCAAAAAAAAAGAGTGTATAACTATTAGAGAATTAAATTATGCATTTAGTAATCCAATTGGACAATATTTCTTTTTTTTTTATTTATTATAAAAATCCAATTTTTAGTGAAGCGAGACAAAATCTAGTCCTGCCTGCCCGCTAAATCTTTTGACACTCGATGCAGAGAAAAATCAGATAAATTAAGGCAATGTCATCCTAGTTGATTAGGTAGGATTTCTTTACATCTATATGTTTGTAGCTGTGAATATAAATCACGAGAGGGAGTGTCTAATAATTAATTAATACGATTGGAAGAGAAAAGTCCAGACAAAGGCTCCATCATGTATTGTGAAAGAAAGTTCTAGTGGTGTTACGTAGAGATCAAATCAAAAGGACCAAAAAAGATAAAAGAATTAATGTTATGAGGGATGGGCAATCAGTACAGTGTACAAAGATGAGGAGGAAATGCCAATCTTCATGTTGGAATATTTCATATGCATCTCTTTAAATCTTTTTTAGGCTCAGGAGATCCTGCCTGATATCTTCCTAACCCAGAGGAACATGCCCCATTTTGTTTAGTATGTAAACTTTATCTCGTTTGGAAGGATCCCTATTTTAAAATATTTTTTTATATGCAGTGTAGGTTTGCTCCCTTCAAGTCTGTCTGCTTGGAAGCTGTCATAGGACTTGATGTCATGCACAATTATGTGTCTTCCTTTGCTTTTATTTAATTCCTTTACTTATTCCTGTTCAGATTAAAATATCTAGTAGAAAGGTTGATAAAGCTAAAGAAAAGATGACCATTGAGAATTTAGGATGTTAAAATAAAAATCTCTACCCACATGCTGTTTTCTCATATCATATTCATATATAATTGAAGTTAGGCAATGGGAGTCTTCGAAGTAGTGAATTAAAAAAATGGGCCTAAAATTAATAGAGGAAGCTAAGCTAGCTAAAGACAAATCAAACTCATAAACTTGTAGACAGAAAAGTAAAATTAATTATAAACGTGAAGATAGTCATTGCCCAGCTGCATTGGATAAGAATGAAAAAGGGTATGGGAAAACATTTCTTGCCTTTCCAACCACCGCCAAACCAAACCAAACCCCTCTATTATCCCTGTTACACTTACACAGAGAGAGGAGAGGAGAGGAGAGGAAGCCGGAAGGGGCTTCGTTGCTTCCAAAAACGTGCTTCACATTAAAATCTTTTGTTTCTATGAAATTTTCGATGTTCCTGTTTATCAGGACAACAAACACACACTGCTTTTGGCTTTTGGAAAACTACAAAATGATGACTAGAGTACCTCATGATGTCTACAAATTGCTAGCTACATGATCTTATGTTGTGGAGTGTTTTATTTCTCGATTACTACTTTCTAATACATTATGATTGATTATCAAACCTAAGCAGAACTGAAGGTTGTTGTGTTGTGGTTAGAGCACAATTCTAACACTTTCTGCTCACAGTCACAGAAAAGAAGCAACACGTCAATCAGTAGGCAGATTCATGTATTGTCAAAGTCAGGATCATTCACCTGAACATAAATCCTCTAGGACTAGGAAGAAAAAGCCAGACTATAAGTCAAAGGAATTTTAGTTCCTTCGAAGTGCACGCTCTCGTAACAATTTTTCACTGTTCAATATTAGACTCCACAGCACTGTTCCGCTTTAATCCCCTAAACACGAGGGACGGACTCTGCCAAACTAAAAGTAACATTATGGAGTTTGAGTCATGGATGTGAACAAAGAAATCAACAAAGACATTTGACTTAGATGCCCAAATGTGAGCTAAGAATGCACATGTTGAACCTTAAAGTAAAAGGTATGTATGTTTGGTTACACAACCAAATTATTCAGTTATTTCTTGCCTAAATATTTCTTGCCCCTTGAACAAGTCCAATGAAATTGGTTTATCTTATTAGTGACGCATCTTGCAAGAAAGAAACTACTTTGGTATCGTTATATCCCAAGTGAAAACACATCAGAAAGAAGAAACCCCGCTAGGATGGAATTGATGGAGCCAATGAAGAAGATTTTAAGGTTCATTTTACTATTGAAGAATGCAATGCAAACCAGTGTCAATTTAAACTCATATCCAAACCTTTGGACCTTATGCTCCCTTATTCACGCCATGACTGTTAAATGGGAATATTACAGAAAATGAGACTGATAGGAAATTGACGCAAATAATATCTATCTACTATCAAGGTATCGTTTAACTTGGGTGCCTCACATTGTGTCGTTTTTAAAAATCCAATTTCATCATTTGTCCATTTATAACTTTTAAATGTAAACCCTTCAAAAAGTGGGGTGAGGGGATTCTGTTAGTCACTTGCATACCTTGTTTCATTGTCATTTTTTTTCCAAATATTTTGATAATAATTTCATTGCAACGTTTGGTCTCATGAGTGGGGGAGAGTGACATCTACTTTGAAGAAGCTCTGCTCAGTCCACTTGTCATGCCAGGTACTTGGAATGGTGGTAACTACTGTGGGTAACTAAGAGCCCTTCGCTTCCCAATCCCATGTTGGAACTTAATTGGGAATTGTTGTATTTGACTTGAGTATAAGAGGAGAGTGCAATCCAAAAGATTAATTCATTAGGTGGAAGCGCTCATGATAAATGTCTTATTTCACTCAATATTTGACTCATAAAATGCTGCTTTTCATTGTCTTCCAAGAACGGCCTCCAAATTGAATTGGGCATTCTTGTTATATGTAACAGACTCACTTTTTAATTATTTAATTTCAATATTGATTGGAATGCATCTATCAATTTTACAATAAACTAATCAATTCTTAGCGTGCAAACCTTCACTCGCGAGAAACATAGTTAATACAATAGCTCGACCTCCAACTTTGCAGTATTTCAAAGAGGATATGTCATTGGTCCCAAAAGCCATTGGCAATGTTTCCAATGGCATTTAAGACACAAATGAAAACTCATACCACAGCAAAAATGAGACAGACAGTTGAGATAAACAATAGGAACAATACCTTTCCCTCTTTGTTGAAATATATTGGAAGTGAGTTAAAAGTGTCTCCTACAAAAGAAATGAGAAGTAAATAACATTGAAAAAATAGTAGAACATCATGCAAACAAATCAAAGAGCAGATAAAAAAATTACCTAGATGAACCAACTGACCCAAACACCATTTCAAGTAGTAATTCCCTTTGCTTATCCTTTGGGCACCCAAGTAATGCTCTAATCATGTCAAGATTATTAACAAGATATAGATATGCATGATAGAGCGAATGACTTTCTATCCTCAATTCCTCTAACAACTTCCAAAGTTCAGCTTCAGAAATTGGAAGTTTTTTATTAACTCTCTCATAAGCTGCAATACTTTCTCTAAGAGCTGTAGTACTGTCTATGAATGCTTCAGCAATATGTATGAGTGCCTCCTTTATCCCTTCAGCAATATGAAAATTACACTACTCTGTATCAGTGGAAACTTTGTTATGGCAAATCACCCTTGGGCTGTAAAACAGAGAATTTGAATTTTCATATGCCTCATACCAAAATAAGATCTAAACAGCTTTCCAACTTTTTAAAAAATTTAAAATGCCCTTATATAAGGTGTGTCAAAAAGTGTTTTCATGCCAAGTATTTATTCTACGTTTTTATTTTGGTATCAGATCCACCCTTATTTTTATTGAATAGCTGTCAGTGAACAGTGGGAATATCTCCTGTTTTGCAGCTTGCTTCTAAGGCCTAATTACATTTCCATCCATATCTAACCATAAATAATCTGTTTGATATTATAGCCAATGTTTATACTATGCTCATACTACGAAAAATTCTAGCCAATATTTGCTACAAAGTTAGGAATTAGGACAGTTTTTTTTTTTAGATTGCCAAGAAAACAAATTAAAGGTTATTATTTTCCATGGAATGGAGAGGAATTCTTTGTTCATGTGTTCATGGCCATACATCTCAAGTGACTGTAGAATGACTTATGGAATTCTTTACATGCATGTTGACATTAACTATCATATATGGAATGGAATGCATATGCTGCTTGCCTGCTTCACAGGGAAAACTTCACTTGTAATAATCATGATTATATAAATGTAAATATGATAAGGCCTACTCGATGAGTAAATGGATTTTTATCCATATATATAAACCGAAATACATATATAAGGCAAAAAAGGAAGGAAAATAGAAACTCATTGCAAGAAAATTAAACTACACACCACATAAGCAAACAATTCGTGGTTGTTTGAGTGCCAACTGTCAATTATTTGATTTGTTCCACAAAACATAGCTATCAGAACTTGCACATGTGAAAACCCCTTCCTTAGCATGAGCTCATTCAGATGTCCCTATAAAAACCACTCAATCTGACCTAACTGGTTTAGATGACTTAATAAACCTCAAATCTGCCCCAAAATATATAAACTCCCTTGAATTCACATTCTTGCATAGTGAAATGAGCCTATAAATATCCACCCACATGGCTCGCAAAAGAAAGCCCCCATAAAAAGAATTGGTCTCAATTCCATTCTTTGAACACATCAAATTTAAGAACATGATTTCTTGTAAAAACCAACCTCTATCAGAAACAATTGATTTGCCAATGTAAAAGATGGACCTATGTTCTGCTCAGCATGATTGAATGACTGTCTTAATTGTGTCAATGGGATGCAGACAAAGGCTGACACATATTCCAGCCAATGCCCCAGAAAAAGCATGTTCTTGCTTGGCAAGGAAATGAAAAGGCTTCTGATGGGTTTCAGAGAAGATCTGAACCTTAGGTTCATGATCACTTATATATTAGAAATGTTTTCTTTGGATTTCCAGCAACTCATTATCATAAATGTTGTGTTGACATTGCACAGAAGCACTACTACAGGCAGCTAAGGAGTTGATATGATAGTCTGAGTAGATACTTATTTTTATAACAGACTCAGTTTATTGAGATGGCATCAAAAGTGGCCTCTTAGAACCCATTATGATAAGTCAAGCCTCTCTCACCAGCTCAAAGAAACTCTTCAACCATTGACAGCAGAGACAAATAACATAATGGTGAGAGTGGCTTGAGCTTGACTTATCATAATGGGTTCTAAGAGGCCACTTTTGATGCCATCTCAATAAATTGAGTCTGTTATAAATAACACTACCATGTATTCAATATCTGCATCTTGCAGTTTTAAATAACACTACCATGTAGGAAAGTACCAAGCAGAAAATGTTGACAGGTGAGCACAGCCTAATCCTGTGAAAGAGACTCAGCCTAATCCTCTAGTGTTACATAACTATTAGGCTAACGCAGAAGAATGGATGCAATCCGCAAAGGACTCAGCCGTGGCAGCTCAACTGTGTACTGAGTCTGTTTCATGTTTCATCCTTTTCAATAACAATACAAGCCTTCCCCATTCAAACATTCCTCTATATACTACACTCCAAAACAAACTCCTCCGTAGATGCATGTGTTTCTTTGTTCTGTCTATGTCTGTGTTACTTTACCCACTTAACTCTCAGTCGATAACTCTCTGTCTGTCTATGTCTGTGTTTAAATTCTTCAATTTCAAATTATGACCAACCAAAAAACCCTATCTCTTCATATACATACACACACACACACACATATATTAGTGATGCATGTATGGATCCAGAGAGCTAATAAATTATGTCCTTTGGATTTATATAACTGTAGCTTATACCCTGACCCTGCAGCCTACTGACATTAATATTGTGCCTACTTTGTCATTTCTGAGTAACTAAAAGCATAGTGCCCAAAACCAGCTACTGGTGTCTGCTTTAACCTCAATCATACCAGAGAATATTGCAGAATGCATAGTCCACAAAAAACCTATAGATATCAAATTACCCACCCTTGAATCAGAGGTACCAAAGAACAACATTAAACAAGATTGGTGCTACTAATTATATGCTATAGAACCTAGTTTTCCACATCCACAAAGAATATGCTACATAGAACTTCCAGGACTTGGGGCTACGAATTATATGCTACATGCCCATACAAAATTGAAAGAGAGAGCGAAAACAAACAAAATGTAGTTTCTCAGAAAAGTAAACATACCTGAAACCTAGCTTTCTCAACAAATGTGCTTCAAACACCAACCAATAATGGAGAAATTGGAAAACAAATCTGCAACGAATAAGAGAAGACACGATAAGAAACGGAGATGATGAAACAAACTCAGGGAAAATGAAATTGCGAACGAACCAAATCAGAATGGGCGATGAAAGAAACGCCGATGAAAGGATCTTCGATTTGAGAGAGTTTGATGAAGAGATCTGAGTTTGAATTTTTTGGTGTAGAGATTAGGGTTCTTCACGCAAGAACATCGAGAGAGTTTCCAGAGAGTGAGATAGAAGAGGAAATAGTACGGATGTAATTTTTTAAAATTGGTAGGGGCAAAGGTGTCATTACAGTATGCTTACCCCTCAAAAATCTTCCCCTCCTTTTTTGTGACTCACAAACATGGGAAGGAATTACAATCAACCCATGGCTTCCCTTCCTTTCCGGCGGGTTTCTCACTCGCAAACAGAGCCTTAGAGAAACCCATTTTTGCCTAAAATATTCGCACAGGCATAAACCCATCACCAGCCACTTTGCCAGGCTCCCAAATTTTATTAACCAGGATAGTACTCAAAAGAAATGACGGCTAGTAGAACATAATGGTCTACCATCCAACCCCAAGTATTGTTGAAAGAAATTTTCTTTACACGGACACAAGTCAATGCTCGATAAATGTGGAAAAATAACAGAGATGAAACAATGTTGAAAAAAACATAAATATGATGAAAATTCCATGAATCTTAACGGAAATCTATGTGTAAACAACAGAGAACTGTTATTGGAAATGCAGCAAGTGTACATAAAATAATGTTTCTGACTTTCTCTGTCTGTGTCCACAGAATAATGTGCAAGATGAACAGAGTAGTTGAAGTTGAAAGGATGGTACGTGTACAAGAAGCAAGCAGATGTTGTTGTAGCCTCGCATTAAAATTTATAGCACATAAATAAAAAGTAATTTTCGAATTACATTACATTTCTGTCTTTATGGAACACAAATGGGTGCCCAGTTACTCCAGCAAGCGTTTGTGCTTACACCAGGCAATGGCAACCACATACAAGAATATGGTCCCAGCAGTGCTGCCACCAACAGTCCAGAGGAACTCTCTCATTCCAGCTATTTTTGGATCAAACAGCTCAATGTTGATATTCATGCCGAAAACACCAGCCACAACAACAAAGGCACTTATTACCAGAGTTGCTGTGGTCAACATGACTCCCATTTGGAGAAGATGGTTCTGTTTGTCATCCAGCATAATGTTGATGTAATCCTCTGTGTCATCAACGTACTCCCTCAGCTTCAACAAATTTACAGAGGAAGTCAATTTCATTCTTCAGGTAAATAGGTAAAATTCTATCATTAATTAAATTATTACAGAAGATAACAATATCGGATCAGAAATGTTAAAACGAATTGTCCCTAATCTTTTCCTTGAACAAGATCATAACCTAAAACTACTAATCATGAGACTCATGTAACTCCCTTAGATATAATTCATCCGTCTTATTAAATATGTCCCCCAGCATACTGACCATTTCAAAAATAGGAGAAATTGTTTTAAAGATTGGACATGAGAGGTATCTTTAATCCCATATACCAAGCAACATTAGATGAATTCTTATGAATCTAAGGTCTCAAATACAAGCCAGACAGTGCTGTCAATAATTCTTGGAAATGCTCATTTAGTGGATTTTCCTCCAATATTGTATGTGACAACTCTCCCAGCATCCTTGGAACAAATTTTCATTAGACTACTTGATCAGAAAGCATAAAGATATTTATTATTCAAATTGTAGTTCCTGGATTTATGGTGGAACTTGTTGGACTATTATAGCTACTTAGAGAAGCAAAGACTAATAAAATCATAAAAGGATAAATAAAGCACAAGCACAAGGAAAAAGAAAAGAACAAAAGGGAAAGAATGAAATTGCATACCGTAGACAGCTTGTTCAAAGTGCCATCGATCTGCACAAAGTATGCTTCCAAGAGCATCTCAAGCTCCTCCACATCAAGTTGCTTGGTGGTGGCACTGTAGGTAGTGCTAGCACGGGTTCCATGGCTGTCCCTGCTAAGTAGATTAGATGCACCTAACATTTGGTCTCCGGAGTGTTTGGCATTTTGATGATCCTCATAACCTGCAGTGGCTCCACCAGTTTCCAGTGATATTTCAGGATGTGTCCTAAAAGAATAATAATAAACGATTACTCAAGGGAAGAAAGAGAGTCAAATGAAGTAAGAGATATGAGGAGGATTGAAGTGCCTGTCATCTATATCCTGTTGAAGAAGATTATCCATGTCTTCCCCATCCTCATCCTCATCCTCATCCTCATCATTTAGGGAGGAGGCAGAAGAACTTTCCAACTGCTGCTGAACTAGCTTGTCTGTGAGATACATCTCAGCCATATCTTCATCATCATCCAGCAAGTGTTCTAATTCATCCCTCACCTGAAAAGTATCCCACAGATTCAGATTGATTCATTTCATTCATACAAGGGTTGGTGAATGTAATGCGATGAATAGTGAAGGGAGAAAGAAAGGAACCTTTTGAACACGACCAGTTATGGCAACTAAACGGCTCTTAATTTGACGAACGCGTTCCAAATTGAGAGTACTAATCTTGGAAGTGAGTTTATCCAAGGCGGGATGAGCCTCCTGCTCCAACGTCTTTGCCTGCCAGTCCCAGAGAGAGAAATTGAATATTATTATTATAGGCTACTATACTATTACTAGTTGAAAGGAAAGTAAAGAAGAGTAGAGAGATACCTCGTTTTCTAAGACACTGCAAGCAGCCTCAAGGCATGCCTCGAGTGCTACAAATTCGAAAGGGAGAATTTTGGTGCCATCTGGAATCTGGAGATCTTGGTTTTTGGTGTCAGGGTTAAGAAAAAGATGATGAGGAGTGGAGGCATGGTGGTGACGAAGGATCCTAGCGCGGAGTTCATCGACGAAAGGGGTGACAGAGGGATCCCTGGAATTGAGGAGGAGAACCTCGTGAGCGGTGATGATGGCTTTGATGTGCTCCAAGTTGATGACGATGGCTCTCTCACGCCCCAAAACAGTGGAAGGGTATGAAAGGAGAGGATCAAGAATTCGCAGGTCACGTGCGGGAAGCCCTGTCCGCCTCATGATGGCGTGCTTCCCGGCCTCCACCACCTGCGTCTCTCCGGTGCCGTCGAGAACGAGCCACGCCCTAACCCCGCTCCCTTTCTTCCGAATCCCTCCGGTTCCGGTTGCCGTCCATCGCTCATCGTTACCGTTTCCCCTCATCTCCACTCAATTCGCACCCTCCATCCCATTCTCTTTTCTTTTCTTATTATTTATTTAATCAGTACTTTACTATTACATCAACCTCATTTATCATCTTCATTTAACTTTCCGGATTTCATGTCTATATTCTGTTTTACTCACTCTCATTGTAAATATCCCAGCGTTATCCCTGATTCTTTTTTCATTTCACTTAATTTTTTTATAATCCTTTTAATTATTCAGAAAGTTTTGACCAAAAAAGGTTACTCGGAAAGTATTGAATACTTTTAAAAATTTTAAGAAATTATTTGGAGCAATTAGAATATCTCCCTATTTGTTAGGCGTTCACATTATTGTGATTTTACGGATCCAATTTTTCGTTCATTCTGGTTTACGACTTATAATCATCTGTTATAAAATTAAATGCGTTTGACTTATTAACTTGATTCTGATTACATGTTTCATTAAACCCTGAGTACTCGTGTGGTGGTGTTGACTGAACACGTAATTAAACCCCAGTTTTTTTAAATGTAGCGGAGCAGTCACCTTGTTATTTTTCTAATTCAAACACTTCAATAAAATATTTTACGTACAACAAAAACATAATCTTTGTTTAAAACTTTTTTTACTAAGGTGTGATCTTTTGATTTGAAAAAACATGATCAAAAGAAAAGGAACACTTGGCAACTTTTCAACCAGTTCACCTACCTCTTCATTTTCTTCAATTACTCTATTGTTTTTATATCCTTCTAAATATAAAACTTAATAAATAAAAAATAATGAATTTTAACAACATGGAAAACATCTTTAATATGCTGATGACACTATTTTTGTAGGAGAACCTTCTGTAAGTAATGTTTGGGCCATCAAATCTATTTTATAGTTATTAGAATTGGTGGCTGGTTTAAAAGTAAATTTTCATAAGAGTAAAATTCTGGGGATTAATGTTCATCTGGAGTGGTTAGAGTTGATGACTCAGTTTCTTGACTGTAAAGTTGGGTCTTTTTCGTGCTCATATTCAGGGCTACCTCTTGGTGCAAATCCCACTCGGTTATCAACTTGGCAGCCTGTCATTCAAAAGGTGGAAAAGAGATTGTCCAGATGGAAGTGTAAATCTTTATCCTTTGGCGGTAGACTTGTCCTCTTGAAATTCGTGTTAAATTCAATCACAATCTACTTCATTTTCTTTTTCAATACTCTCAAATGTATCATTTCTAACGTTCACTCTTTATTTAAAAAAATTCTTTGGGGTGGGGATGATGAGCATAGGAAAATAGCATGGGTTGCTTGGGATGATGTTTGTAAAGAAAAACAACATGGTGGTTTAGGTCTAAGGGATTTGGGAGCTTTTAATTTAGCTTTGTTAGGAAAGTGGAGGTGGCGACTTTTAGTTGAGAGGGGTAGTTTTTGGAATAAAATATTAACTTCCATATATGGGGGGTCCCATGAAAGACGTTTGGGGTGAGGGGAGTTGGGTCTAGGTGGTGGTATGATTTATGGAGTATAGATGAGGGAGAGCACATATCTTGTGACTGGTTCTATAATTAGTGTGTTAGACTGGTGGGAAACGGAAGATATATGTCTTTTTGGAGGGATCCTTGGTGTAGCTAGCTCTATTCCTTTTTATGAGTGTTATAGTAGACTTTTTTCCATTGCTACCAACAAAGAGGTGTCTGTTGAGGAGATGATTGTTAGGGATGGGGAAGAAATTAGGTGGAATTGGTGTTGGAGAAGGCTTTTATTTGATTGGGAATTATCCCAATTGTTATTATTACTTCGAGATTTAAGCTTGGTACAGGTTCATGAGATTGTTGATGATTCTTGGCGGTGGACGAGTGATCCAAGCGGTTGTTATTCCGTAAAATCAGCTTACAAAGCAATTACAAATGACATTATTTATGCCAAATTACCTCTTCATGAGTTCATATAGTGTCTGTTGGCTCCATCCAAGGTGTCTTGTTTTGCATGGCGGGTGTTGCTAGATAGAATTCCATCAAAAGCTAATCTTGTTAAGAGAAGAATTCTTCAGTTTGATGAGTCGGCTTGTGCGTGGTGTCGACAAGGTTTGGAGTCTACATCCCATATTTTTTTTCGAATGCCCTTTTGCCCATCAGATTTGGATGCTTTGCTTGCAATGGTGTGGTTTGCATTCGATATTTCATCAATCTTTTTCTGCTCATTTTTAGTAGTTCTTGAGCCTTCCCATCTGTAATACAGAGATGAAACATAGGTGGGCCTTAGTCTGGTTGTCTATTTTATGGAGTCTTTTCTTAGCAAGGAATGAAGTCGTCTTTTCAAATAATTTGTTAGCCCCATCTGATTTGGTTAAGTTGATAAAATTGAGGTCTTGGAAGTAGCTTAGAGCTAAAGATCATTCTTTTTTCTATCCTTTTTCGTGTTGGTCTGAGCAACCTTTCACATGTATGGAATTCAGATCTTGATATTTTGTTTTGGAGTCTTTCTTGGTTAGGTGCTTCGGCATGTGATTTCAATTGTTTGTCAATTGAGTTTTGGTTGGTTTTGGTTTGTGGCAGCTTGTTTTGCCAATTTATTTTTCCTTTTATGTTATACGCGGTTTTGTAATTTGTATGAATTGTAGTACCCCTTATACTCCTTTTTAATTTAATTAACTTTGCTTAGAAAAAAAAGAACATGGGAAAACATTTAGTTCTTCATTTTGTAAATTAGGAGGATTATTAGAAAAAAATAATTTTTTTGTATAGACTCCTGCCAAGAATATATTTTTCCATACATATGAATTTGGAGTTAAAATTTAGAACCACATGTTTAAAGTACTCAAACCCTTTCTATTCAAGTTAACATATGTTTGGTAAATTATTCATTTCTTTTAATGAAACACTAATTAAGGAATTAAGAGTGAAATTTTTATTAAAAAATGGCTTGATTGATCTGATTTTTTTGATAAAAAACTTTATATTTATTTACTTCCTAACCAATATCAAATCAAAAAAATAAGACAAATGCTAATTCATACACTAGTTAATCATTTGAAAGTTGAAAACTAAACTCTTTATGTATTATTTTGAGGTCTCACAAGAGAGTAGGTCATTTTTCAACTAGAAAGTTGAAGATCAATGGTTTCACATAATTGATTTTAAATCACTTCCGTTTAACATGTTTCGTAAAATGTATATCACCCATCTTAATCAATGATTTCTAGAATCAATTCTACTCAACTGTAAACCAAACACACACTATTCTTTTACTTTTCTCAACTAAAAAACATGCAGCACTTTTTATATTTTCTTATTATTTTTCTTTAAAATTGCACATTTTGTAAATATATTTAACATTCCCTCAAATAATTTTCGATCTCTTGAAAAATTAATATTTTAAAATTCAAATATTTAAGATTCTAATTTTAACCTATTTTTTTTGTATTTCAAATATTTTTATTTAAATTAGAATTATTATTTATTTATTGAGGCACTATTCCATATTAATAATCATAATAATAAATGGCTGAATTTAAAAAATTAAATTTTATATCTTTTCATCCATTGTATGAAATAAAATATTATTTTTTATTTAAAGACGTAATATTTAATATTATTAATACATTGAATCGTTAATTTTTCAAATATTTTTTTTATTTATTGAAACCTTATAAAGCAGTAGTACTTTTAAAAAACTGGATAGCAGTCGGCCCAAAAATCAATTTAATTACTTTATAAATTAGTTAATTTAAAAAAAAGTATGTTTAACAAATCAAGCAAAAAGGTGTACTGAGTTATGCATTAATTTATAAGTACCAGTAACTCGTAAATGACCTCGGTATTACTAATTAACTTTCTTGATCAATGAACACTCTACTTAATTTAATTAATTACTAAAAGGGTTGATTCATTTTCATCACCAAAAGTAACATTCGGTCGTTTCCGGAATCGGTTTTGAACACCTCCGTCCTCCGGCAATCAGATTAATCGAATGCATAGAATATTTAATCAAATCATATATAGAACCAGCAGAGATTAATTATAAAAACGAATACACAAATTATAAGATTACCCGGCCCGATCTAGAAGATAGCTACATATATATATATATATATATATATAGTATTTTAATTTTGATATAGAAATTAACAACTATATATAGTCTATAGTGTATATATACAAATTGATTGAGTGAGAGAGATTGGAAGCAAA
The DNA here is from genome assembly GCA_026901365.1 of Sesbania bispinosa. Classification (NCBI taxonomy): domain Eukaryota; kingdom Viridiplantae; phylum Streptophyta; class Magnoliopsida; order Fabales; family Fabaceae; genus Sesbania; species Sesbania bispinosa. The sequence goes on along the minus strand of QLOH01000526.1, from coordinate 207,772 downwards.
GTAACATGATAAGAAAAGGAAATTAATTATGAGAGGGGGCGGTTGCCGGGATTATCAGCAGCTTTCAAGGTCTTCTCTATAAGCTTGCGAGCTTTTCTGCTTCGAATCTCAACCTTGACACTCGCACTCTTGTCCATCTTTATGTACGGCTTCTTTGCCTTCTTCTTCAGGGATCTCACCTTTGACTTTATAGACTCCACCAGATTTCCCAACTGATTCGTCATTTTGAGATCGAGAGCGGCAAGCAAGCTAGCTAGCATCGATCCATTCCTATTTACTTGTTTCTTTGCGCGCAGTCTTCTGGCGATTGAGTCACTGAATAGAATACTGGGAGGGAATGAATGATATTGATAACAGAGAGAATGCACACCTTTATTTATATATATATATATATTCAGCTTTAATTTGTTTGACTTGCCTCCCTTTGCTTAATTAATTAATTAATTTGGGGAATGGCCTCCATACTACAATTAATCACCAGCTTTGCCATTCACCGTCTTCTCTGACTTTTACTCTCACTTTGACACTTCCCTTCAATATATATAATTTTCCTTACGTCCCTTCAACAACTAACAACTACAAACGCTCTAATCTACCATTTTAATTTGTGCAATGTGTATATAGTAGTATTTCTATCTTATTAATATAGTTACTATAAATAGATTAAATTTCCGTAAAAAAATTAAATATAAAGATATATATTTTAAATTTTAAACAAAAAATATAAAAAGTATCACAATGTTCTCCTTAGTCAATACTTTTTATAATTTAAAAAATATAAAGAACAAAGAGAAATTTAAATTTACTTAATTATAAAAAAGTTTATTTTTTATTATGCACAAAAAGTTTAATTTAATTATTAATTGATTATTTTATTGTTGTAATTTAAAATAAATAGGTAGTAGCTAAAAAAATGATAAATAGCGTAGTATACTCCCTTCTCCGGCAAGCTAGCAAGCTAGTTAAATTAATTTGAGAAATTTAAAATGTATGTATTTTATATTTTTTATCATTAATTAATAAAATAATAAAAACAAAGTTTATCTTGTTAAAATTTTACTATAAGATAAGATCAATGTGAAAATTTTATAAACATCTTTTTTTTTCATAAATAGTATTACATTCGATTCTATTTATACAATAATTTTTACTCAAATACATACTATTATGAAAATATCGTTTGAATGCATTTATTTTTAATTGTTTTACTTCTAAGTCTGCCCTTTTTTTAAGTCAGACTCTATTTAATTCTTCATTTAGAGTTTGTTTGGCATAACTAGCTGATAAGCTAGCTGCTGGCTGATAAGCTCCGAGCTAATAAGCTAGCTTATTGAATTAGAAGTGTTTGGTAAAACTAACTTATAAGCTAGTTAATAAATGTAAAATGACATTAGAGGCATAACTACATAAATTTTATTATATAAATTTCATTCGTGTTTTTTAGAAAAAATAATATTATTATGCAATTATAATTTTATATATTTTAAAAATAATTAAATTTTTAGTAATAAAATATTTAATTAAAAATTAAAATAAATAATGAAATTAATAAAATAAATAGTATAATATAAAAATAATTTCATAAAATGGTGAAAAGAAAATAATAATTTAATTAATTCATAATTTTTTAAATTACTTATTATATATGTAATAATAGGTAAAAAGAAATTGAAAGGTTTTTGTCATTAAAATTGAAAATATATAATAATAGGTAAAAAGAAAGAGAAATACTATATCCTCCTAATTTATCCTCCTACGTAAGTATTGAATAAAAAGCAAATGCATTTAATATCTTAAAAAAAGAAAAAATATTTAATATTTATTTTATATAGTATTAGGAGGATTTGTAGGAGAATAAAGTAGGAGGATATAGAATTATTCAAAAAGAAATTAATAATAATAAGGAAAATGTATTAAAATATAAGGGGTAGTGGTGGAAGAAAATTAAATAAGCTACAAGCTAGGTGAGCTAGTTTGTAGCTTATAAGCTAGAAGCTCCTAAAATAAGCTACTTTGATATACGTAAGCACTTTTGTGTTAATCAAACTAGTTTATAAGTTAGTAGCTAGCTTATTGGACTTGCCAAACACACTCTTAATCAAATCTTGAAAATTACATTTATTAACAATAAATGATAAAAATACTATAAATACTTTTAGAACTCTGTGATGAGTCTTATATAAAGGACAAGGGATAGTATTAAATAAGTAAACCCTAATGTTTATAAAAAAAAATTGATGTGATAAAATTATATGAAATTATAATAAAATTTATTTCTTAAATAAACTTTTATCAATCAAATTAACTTTATCTTAACATATTTAAATTTTTATTTTTAAAATTTTACTTATATTTATATATAAAAAAAACTTTTTTTTTTATTTGTCTGGCTCATTTTTTGTTCTCTGAAGTCAATGAACATTATCTCATGGTATGGAGTATTGACCTTTAGATAGCGGAATTAATGCATCGAATTGTTTGGACCGGCGTCGGTAAGCTTTGTGCATAGCTTGGTCCCACTCAAGCACTTATCACATGGTATGGCGCACTTTTCACTGTTCATAAATGTAAATGCTTTGACATTGGAACTTGCAGGGGTCATAACCTGGTGTTTGTTGACCTGTGTAAGGATTTACCCCGGTCCTCATTAGCAACATCTAACTACGAAATAGCTACACATTAATTATATTTATAATATTAAACAATATATTTTAATAAAATTTTTAATTTTTTAACTAGAATATCTCATATTTTAATTAAGAGTTGTCTTAATGAGTAATATCTGATTAGGAAAACAATTTATATAAGATTATTATTGAAAATAAATTTATTGCATTTGGCTATAAAATCTAATAAAATCCCCCCTACCGGTGCCCTAACTTGCTATATATTATATACTCATTATCCTGTTGTTTTTACTTATTTATTGGCTTAATTACACTTTTGGTCCCCCAAATTTAGTGTTTGGGCGATTTTGGTCCCTCTAATTTTTTTTTTGCTCGAATTTAGTCCCTTAATTTTTAATTTGTGACAAATGTAGTCATCCGTTAATTTTTCATCCAATTATTAATAGAGAAATCTGATGTTACAGTCAGTGTGTGACCTGAATTATTTAATTAATAATGTGGGCCCATATTTTATAATTATTGATAATATTTTTTTAAAAAAACTATAACAAACAAAGTTAAATATTGTCACAACCAAAGAGTTGTGGCTCAGTTGGCAACTCAGACTGAGATTGTGGGAAGAGCCCCTGGGTTCGATCCCCAATAAACACATTCAATAAACACATTCTTCGGGAGGGGTGAAGAGTCTTAACTATGATTAAGCTCATACCTATGGTTTATACCAAAAAATATTGTAACAAGGGGAGAATTTATTAGTGAACTTTTTAGGCTTCTTTCTCATCACAGATTACAAAAATGAATTCCTCCACCAAAGAAAGTAAGAAACCTCCCCAAGTAACGACCATCCTCATATATTGCCTAAAGGTTCCAACACGTGTCCTTTTTGTTCTTTATTTTCTTAGAGATTAATTATTCATACAATAACAAACATACAACAACTCATACAACACACTTTTTTTCTCTATAACTCTCTATCACATCTCACATTTCTCTCTTTATCTATCTTGGTTATAGGGTTGTATATTGTATAAATTTAATTTCTCATTTTTTTTTATTGGTTATATACATAGACACAATTAAAGCAAAGGCCGGAGAAGTCTAATGAAAAAAGATAAGGAAAAAAATGTTTTTCGTCCCTATAGTTTGGGTCAACTTTGGTTTTCGTCCCTATAGTTTAAATCCATGGTTTTTTGTCCCTCTAGTTTTTAAACTCTCTAACACTCGTCCCTGACGTTAGTCTTCTCTGTTAACTTGCTTAGCTGTCTAACGGAATTGTCAACTCAGCCTTAGATTGGGCCCCACTCATGTTGACTCATGTAAATGTAAATTTTATAGTTAAATTAAAACTAATTCCTAAAATTACTTCGTCAGGGGGATTTTGCAATGGGATTCCCTCCTTTTCTAAAAAAAACTAGTGATACCGGCTCTATGAATCCAGGCTTCTTTATTAAAAATAATTCATTGAGTTTGTGAACGAAAGAACTTGCCATATGCCCCTTCACGGACTCCTTTGCACTGAAACCCTTTGTCAACTTGATTTGTGAAGAACGTCCTTCACATTCTTCATGATTGGAACATATATTATTGTTCATCAATCTGGGTTGCATTTCTTGAGATCCTGCACGTCAGACAAATGAAAATCCATGCAAATTTCGACATTCAGCAAAAGAAGAGTGGATTTTCTTACAACATCAAAATTTGACACATTTCCATCCTAAGCATTATATTCACTAGTATAATTGACAGCAATGATTCACTCTTTAATCACTGCACAATCCCATTGCAAAATCCTCCATCTCCATTGCAAAATCCCCCTAGTCTGAAGCGCGAACAAGACGAAGACACGTTCTTTCAATTTGGGATTTAGGGTTTTATAATTTTTTAAAAAGGAAAATAAGTAATTTTAGGAATTAGTTTTAATTTAACTATAAATTATAAAATTTACATTTACATGAGTCAGCATGAGTGGGGCCCAATCTAAGGCTGAGTTGGCACTTCTGTTAGACAGCTAAGTAAGTTAACAGGGAAGACTAACGTCAGGGACGAGTGTTAGGGGGTTTAAAAACTAGAGGGACAAAAAACCATGATTTTAAACTATAGGGACGAAGACCAAAGTTGACTCAAACTATAGGGACGAAAAACATATTTTTCCCAAAAAGATACTCTCATACTCAAATTAATTTTGAGTATGAAAGGTGTAGAGAAATTGGGTAGAAAGAAAAAATGAAATAAAGAAAGAAAAAATAAGAAATATAATAATTGATATGATAGATAAAAAGAGAAACAAAAGAAAATATATTAGAAATGAGTGTAAGAAAATAACATCATAAATGGAATTCAACCGTGGCAAAAAAACAAGAGCAATTGAAATGAAAACAACGGGGCACGGGGGCAGGCTAAAATTCTCTGGGAGTGATATGCGCAAAGCCTTGTTTATAAAATGATTGAACAAGGCTTATAAAAAATCTCATGTACAAAACCTAGTTCAGGATAGAAAAATATCAGGAGAAGCCCCTAAATTTTAAAAGAGAATAATAAACAAAAATAAAATAAAAACCATATGGTACCCGCAGTTGGAGTAAATAAAGCACTTAAAGGAAAACAGAGCCGTAGGGAACAACAAATTCTCATTCTTTGACAGAATGAATTGACATGTGCAAAGCAAAACCATTGGGAGAATTATAAATTGAGCTACGGAAATTGAACGGTACTGCAACGTCCTTCCAAGAAGTTTCAACAAAGCTTGTCACACCAGCGTCTGCGAAATAATGAAGAACGAGATCCAACAACGCCTAACGACAATTCTATTCACTTATGCTACATATCATTCAAATCACATCGGAAAATCAGAAAGAAACCACAATTAAAAGAAGTCACTACTAATGGAACTTTTTATTAGAAAGTATTCATGATGCAGCAATAAATATAACATAAGTTATTTCTATTTTATTACAATTACAAAAAGTGTTTTTCAACATTTTCTCACTACTATTATATTTGATTAGCATTTAATTATTTTGAAAAGTAAAAATAATTTCAAATCATTATTATGCTTTTTTAGTTTTTGCTTAATTTTTAAATCTCAAATAAATAAATTGAAAATTTCTAAAAATGATATAACAAAAATAAATGATATAACAAAAATAAATTGAAAGTAATCTTTTAGAACCCGTAAGAACAAACTCTTCGTTATAATATTTAAATGCAGTTGGTTAAGATGAAATGAAACAATTCCTCCAAGCTAATTCGCCCTTGGTGGTTGATTCTAAATCCTTTAACTTTTAATTTTTTTGTCGAACTTTGAAAAATTGTTTTTTTTTGTGAAAAAAAATTATCTAATTGCAAAATTGTGGGATGCGTGAATGCAGTGCAGCACGAGCCCAAAAATAGGTAGAGGCCCAAACTATAGGAGGACAGCTTTAATTCCAGCCCATCATAACAATTATCCAAAACAAAAAGCCCATCATAACAAGAGTTGGTATAAGCCCGTACCGTACGTTCATAACCCTTCGTAGTTAGGGTTGTGAGCTCTGGCTGCCTCGGACTTGAGAAATGAACAACAAATTTAGCGATTGCTATGGTTTGAACAATTGAGAATAGACCTGAGTTGTGAAAAGAAGAGATTTAATCGAATCGAAACGAAACTCCATTGTAGAATTTACAATTTTAGTTGAAAGAAAAAGGGAGATGCAATGCAACACAACTAATCGAGGGCATCGCCATGATAGCCTCCTCCCAAAGCAGAGATTTTATTCCAAATATGGAGGGAAAGAGGGACAACAGAAAGGCGAGGCTGCCTGAAGAGAGTAAAATCCTTGAGATGAGGATCCGCTTTCATCTCTTTTAAATCAACTGGCCTCCTCATCTCCCCGACTGCTTTCACGTCAACCGCACCGCCGTCCCCCTCGGCGTACCACTCTCTGACGACGGAAACAACGCCCATGACACGGCGGGCTTTGGGGCCGGAGTGATAGAAGAAGCAGAGATCGTTGAGAGACATTGACTTGAGGTATTTCTGAGCCTGCTTGTTCTTCACACCATCCCATTTGCTTATGCCTCCGTTAGCAGCTTGGTCCTCCCACGACCACTCCGATGGTTCTGTTTTCAGAAGAAACCTCTTTTTCTCCTCTCCTTTTTCTTTTTCCATCTCTCCCTTTTTCAAATCTCAATTCTAACTCCGAGTCTCACTCATTATGTATACCCCGCCAAAACATATTTCTCTTTCTCTTTTTGCCGCCAAAACAATTATTTCGCATTTTCGCTTCTAGAATACAGTCCAACCCAAAATAGTGTTTATAAAAGTTCACCTTTCAATGAAAATTATATTTAATTAATAATATAAAAAAACATTAAATAATTTAAATTCATTTTATTTTTTATTTTAATTTTATGTATGATATCATGTTTAAATTATTTCTTTTTTTAATAGAATACGGAGCTTAACGCCCAAATTATTTTTTTTTTATTAGATAAATATTTTTTTATTAATGTTTTCCTTTTATATTATGCAAGTCTTTAATTTTTAAATTTAAAACTTATATAATATATATACCAATTTAATTAATTCAACCCTTAAATAATTTTAAAAGGTTTTTTTTAAGAACTACAAGGGTCCCACACATGTAAATTTTCTTTTTAATCACCCGTCCAACTTTTATAAGTAATGTTAAAAATTGTAAAACAAAATGATGTGAAATTCAAGGACAGTGTCTTCTGTAGCGGGTTTAGGGTGTAGGCAAATATATACATAAATTATAACAACCATATATATAAAAACTTGCACTATTATAATAGATCAAACTCCATGACTAGATTGTTTAAGGGTTTGATTTTTAGTTGAACCAGTCAAACTGATTGGTTCGAATTTAATAACATTGTTTGCTTCTGTCTGTCCTTTTCTTGTATAGTCTAATCCCTCAAAACCCCAACAGATTACCTTACAACAAATAAAATAATAAAAACATAGAGTTAAAAGTATTAAATTTATTTAAAATAAAAATATTTTGAAAATACTCTTTATTCAATAACAGTATTAAATTTATTTATTAATATACGAATATTGAAAATTTCAACAATTTTCCATATAACAAAAGATTTTTTTTTTTAAAAGTCATTTTCAATTTTATTGTGAAATCAAGTCTTTACCATTTTCATTCCAAAAAAGGACAATATAGAATGATTTCACGATAAAATTAAATCATAAATAAAAGAATTTAAATAGATAAAAAATTTACAATATCTTTTTACCCTTAAAAGCTATTCTCCTTTAAAAAGGTTTAATTGTTTTCTTTGTTTTTTTCCTCCTTTTTAATATATTCTCCTACTTCTCAAATGTTTTTCCCCAGTTTCTCTATTTATACTTCCCATCACATCTTATCTTTATTTTTTAATATCATTTTATCTAAATAAAAGAAGTAAATAATAATTAACATAAAGATAACAAGTAAAAGAAAATGTTGATAAATTAAAACATAATTTCAAAAAATACAACTAAGTACATAATAAGTAAAAAAAATCATGAATTAGGATCTACAAAGTACTTGGTTGACAAATTTTTTTATATGGGATCCACATAAATTATTATTAGAATTAATCAGTAATCAATTACTATAGTCAATAATGTTTTTAGCATGATGTATTTATATGCACTAAATTTATATATGTATTACTTTAGGGTGGATATTTTTAAATTTGGACCCATCCATCGTGTACCCTCAATTTTTTATTATAAACAATAAATTTAATTTTATAATATATATTATTAAATTTATATTATTTATTGTAATAGTTTATCGTGGACCACATTTTGTGGTTCATGCTAAAATCACCCATTTTTTATTATATAATATGGTGTTTATTATTAGGGTTAAATGTGTGTTTAATCCCGAAAATATAGTGAAATTATTTTTTTTATCTTTGATTTTAGTCATGCATTTTTTAAAATGATAAGCTTTTAGTCCTCGTTGTTAACTATATTTTGTTAAGTTATCTTTATAGCTCCACCATGACTTCATGTTCATAAAATTTTTTACAATTTTTCTCTAAAACAATTATCTATAGCAAATTTTTAAAAAATAACTAATTCATAGGAAATTTCCTATAAATTTTAAATTTTGCATCAAATTTCCAACAAATTTTAAAATCTTTAGGAAAATTAATAGGAAAGATTACTTGTCGAGTTTTAGTGCCTAATTTCGTTTCTCTTCCACTAGCTATCAAAATTATTGAATTTTTTTAGTACTCGTGAAATTCATGCTTTCACTTTCTTATACTAATGACACAAGACATTGTACGGTCATTTACGCCCTTAAAAATTCTTAGTATGGAATAAAAGAAACTGTCAATTGAATGTCATAATTAAAGATGGATTACAAACTCTAGGAGTATTGAACATTTGCTCCAAAAGGATTGATAAAGTAATAATGCTATCCACGAACCAATTATTATAAATTCTTATCCAAGCAATGAGTATAGTGAACAATTGATTAACAAGTAAAATTGATAAATTAAGAATATAAGAGTGACTCTAATTTGTATATGTACAAGCAGATAGGGGAACCCTGTGTTCATCCCTCCTCACACATCAATTCACTTGAACCCAAGTAACCATTTTTTTCCCTATATCTAAGCATAAAAAAAAATCAAAGATTTTGTTTTTGGGCCTAGACACTAATCTATGAGGAACTTAAAAGCCTATTTCCAGGTCAATTAATTATGGGTCATATTGCCTAATACACTACGTTTCCATGTTTCCAGCACCAACTCAAACTCTCCTCATTGAGCATAAGCCAATTTAGCTATGTAAGGCTAATGGGTATTATGCCCATCCCATTGGTTTATTTTGACAACTAACTTATTTTACTATAAAAATAATTTTTAATTTTATAATATATATTAATAAATTTTTTAATGTTAAATTATACTATTTATTATAAAAATCTACACTAAACAAATTTTTTAAAGCTCCACTCTAAAATTCCCCTTGATTCCATATCTTGCATGTTTGCAATTATGTTTTTCATTCAGATTCTACTTTTATTCTGTTTTGAGAAATATATGCGTATCATGAGCTCATTAATTGTGATAACAGTTGAAAGGGGTATAATTGTAGTGCGTGTGCTGCAAAAGGTACCTCCTAGTCCTTTTCTGGAGCTTCCCCTGCTTGAAAGGGTGCTTTCTAGCCTAATTCTAATCGTATAAGTTACCATGACGTAATCTCGCATGGATATTAAATTATTAACTGAACTTGTATTGCAATAGACAGTCACAGTCCAAAAAAAGAAAAAGAAAAAGAATACATAATAATATTTACAAAGACCCTGTTATAATGTGGTCTAAACGTCAAGGACCATGGATGGGCCATGCTGCAATTTTTTCCACCGCAGTGTCAGAAGATAAATGACTGTACATATAATACACAGATGTGAGAGGAAGAGAAAGAAGGGGTAGGTCAAAGTGTGTTGGTAAGTTTCTAGGATCCATGCCGAGTCTTCACTATGTGCAGATTATGTACAATATTTACTGCTCCCTTGAGATTTACCAGAAGGGGCACCACCTGAAAAACAATAAGAAAACATTGTATTTAGAAGCCATAATTCGCTCCAGACAAGAATGGTTCATTATCACATCGAATTAAAGTTATATAAGCCAATTTTGTCACCACAAAACAGTAATTTGGAGTCAACCCCAAGCATCTTACTATCATTCAATCACTCGATCAAACTGAAGCAAACCCCTCTGATAATTTTCTCAGAATTGGCCCACACACCATAGTAGTTATGGAACCAATAAGGGCAGTAAATGTCTCGACCAGAAAAAGGAAAGTAAATATTGTCGAAGTTTCAAGAAACATAGTCAAAGCTTGCTAAGAGATCATACCCAACATAATTTTGGCACAAATTTTCATGTGAGGTAGCTTGGAAAATTAACTTTTGAACTTGCAATTTCACAGATAAAGCATGATCAACTTCACGAGTGTCTCCAGAAATTAAGCTGCCATGGTCCACTGCATGCTGGAGGGAGCTGTTTGTCACCGAAGAGCAAGTTGAAAAATCCCGTCCTGTAAGCTTGTTGCTCATGCGAGCCATAACAACCACAGCACGCTCATTCAGAACCTCATTAGCATCACCAAGTTGGTTAACAGCCTGTGTGTGCAGGTAGATATAATAAACATCATTGATAAAAAGCAAGAACAAAATAATACAAAATGAACTATGAAGATACCTGAAGAAGTTCCCTTTCACGGGCACCACGTTGAGGATGGGCAAGCTCTCTATTCGTGGCAGATTCTTCAGTATTTACAGCAGGAGGTACATGATTAGTAAGCATAGACATTTGTGGAACTTCATTGAAGTTGAAAAGGCGCCAATTTATAAGAGGATCATGTACGAAAGCCTGAATGTAGGAAGAAAAAAATAACCAACATTATTCAGATATTTTGAGACTAACAGCTGGAGATGATTTCTAGTATTAACCCCCACACATGATTAAAGCAATAGTAGAGCTCAATACTAACTAAAGTCTTAACTGGAGTATTAATCTCCACACATGATGATTATAGCTATAGTAGAGCTCAATTACTAACCAAATTCTTAATTGGAGTATTAACCCCCACACATGATGATTAAAGCAATAGTAGAGCTCAATTACTAACCAAAGTCTTAAAACTTCTCCACAAAACTTTCTTAACTGTTCATCTTGCCCTAATTCTTACTTCAACTTTATTATTAGTAGTTGTAGTAGTAGTTACCTGATATCTTTGCAAAGGTACAGGAGAAATCTCCAATGCAACATTAAAAAGAAAAACTTCTACCACTTACCGGCTCCTCCATTTAGGCTTGAATGTGAGTGTGATAGAACAAGGGGGGAAATGTATAGACTTTTGTGTTTAAACATACTTTACTTCTCACCCACAATTGTATCTATACTAGAAGACTATAAAATAAATTCGTTGTCAATCAATCACCCCACACTATGGCACCTAATTAACAAGAATCAATCACCCGAAATCAAGCCTAATAACCCTAGATTAAGGGCCAACAATTCATTGACTCCAACTTTCCTTGAATAGTTTTCAGTACTAAAACAAATTTTAATAAATAATTTCAGTCAATAACCTACAACAAAGTACCCACATGCAAACCAAACAAGTAATGCTAACCATCTAAGACTTGTGCTGAATGATGTGGGAGCTGAATCAGCACTACCAAGTCATCAAGTAAATTTTATACTACAATAACAACCAAATTCTTTTAGTACCAGGTAAGCTTGGTTATATGAATCATACAGTCTCATACTATTCTATCATCAATCATGCCTGATGACAGAACATTTAAATCCAAATTCTTCTTATCTTGGTCTTCCCCTCTAATTATTGGATCGTCCTCCATTCTACCTTCCCTATTGTGGCTTGTTTATACATGTCCAAACCACCTACAGTAAGACTATCATATTTTCCACATACCTAATATTCTCAGCTACACAACATCAAATTTAATTTCTTGTTGGCTCTTTACCATCCACCATTTAGCCCCATATAACATCGTAGGTTGTGCAGTAAAATTTTCCCTTAAGTTTGAGTGGTACTTTTTCTATTACAAATTACACTCTAAGCATCTCTTCATTTTTTTCCATTTTACTCGATATCTATGGTTTACAAGTCCTATTTTCCTGATATTTTATAAATTATAATAATATAATTATAACTTTAAAAATCATAAACAATCAAAGCTTAGGCAATTCTTTTAGATTTTATTTCTCTTATTAGCATTAAAATTGATCAATGATATGGCAATGCTGACTTGAATTGCCAGGTCAGTTGGGACAAGAATTTTGGTTTAATATCTTGAACATGCAGCATTATTAAACCAAATTTTACTCTTAAATCAATTTAAAATTTGAAGTGGAATCTGGAATTTTCCCATGACCAAAAATTACTTTCTTGGGGGGGGGGGGTTGAAACCATGTATCTATACCTCCATCATGGCCATAACACTGTCTTTATTTGTTCGCAAAACTTGCATAACGTTTTTCACATGTGGAGCGGAAGTTTCCCTCGATACCACTAACCTCCATGGCTTTCACAAGCATTCTTGTCAAGCGAAATGGAACCTGAATTGGAATTTGAAATATAAGATACAATAAATATCCATAATCCCTTCAAGATTAAGAATAATTAGTTCTTGAGTGCACCTTCTCTGGGAATTTCTCCCGGTTCATTGATGCCCTCAAAACAGTCTCCAAAATCGATGTGTAAGATCTTCCCACTGCAGAACATCACAAATATTAGATGCTTGGAAATTTTTAGTGTCGCTTTAGCTTAACTTTATTACACCGTACCTAAATCGGTGTAACATAAGATTGCTTGGATGCCGATCACCTAAACCAAGAAGGTAACCAACCTGCCAAAACCCAACCATTATTTTAGTTCATATCATATAATAATTCAAAATAAAAAAAAAATTAAAGAAACAAGGAAATATAATTGCAGTTGGCAGCCAACAAAGCATGAAGAACAAAATAATAGTTGTGTCAGGCATGTATTTATGTTAAACACTTCATTAACACTTCAGATACTTGTAGATATATTTTAAAAAATTTGTTTCTATTCTTTTACATAAATAAAGATAATAATACCACAATAATTAGATAAAATATAGCATTTCATTATATCTACCATGATGAAAAATAAAATACATACAAGGTAGCAAGACGATAAGAAGGCCGCTAGCAAAGCTAAAACAAGAGCATTTGATGGTCCATATTAGTACTTAGGCACTGAAGAAGTGAAAAATATTGGTAGATTCATTAAGATGAGGAGGGAAAAATATTGGTAACAGAACAAGATATTGAGGTAAGATGGAATTATTTTCATAAGCTCTCTAATGAAGGACAGAAGTATTCTTTGAAGTTGGATAGACTTAATCCTAGATAGGAGAAGAATTACTCCTATTGTTGAAGAATCCGAGAATTCGAGATAAGTGAACCATTAAAGAAGATGGCTAATGGTAAGGTAGTTGGACCAGGTAATATACCTGTTGAGGTATGGAACAAGTTTAGAGAAAAGGATACAAGATGACAAACAAAGTTGTTCAATAAGATTTTGAGGTCTAAGAACATGCCAATAAATGGAGACAAAGTATGTTAATATCTATAATGAAGAACAAAGGGGACATACAAAACTGCACCAATTATAGGGATTAAACCCATGAGTCATACTATGAAGTTTAAGGAGAGAGTAATTAAGCCAAAGATTAAGACAAGAAACCGATGGAAGCTACATACTTGCTACGGAGACTGATGGAGGGATATCAAAGGAATAAAAAAGACCTACACATGGTTTTTATTGAATTGGAAAAAACATATACCTGGAGAGAGATTGTGGAAGGCTCTAGAAAAGAAAGGAGTTTATATTGCTTATGTGTGTGTGTGCAATTTTTATAACTATTGGGGTGGGTATTACACCCCAAACCTTGTCCCCACTTGTGCAAATTTGGGAAAACCTGAACCTGGTCAAATCAGATTCCTCCCATTAAAGTCGGAGTCAGGGTCGGATCGGCACTTGGGTTTCGATTGAATATTCAAATATGACATTAATTGGGGGCAGTAGGGATATGTTCAACATAGTGGTTATGCTAGTTTAAAACAGTTAGAGTCCCACATTGCCTAGAGATATGGCCGAATTAAAGTATATAAGTCATGGGCAGTCCTAACCCTACAAGCTAGCTTTTGGGGTTGAGTGAGGGCCCGGTCCAAAATCTAATAAAAACATCGGGAGGGAAGCAAGGGAAGGTCATCAAGTGATGATCAATCTTTTCATAGGCATATGAACATATGTTCCACCTTTTTCACTTTAATTGTCATGTCAAGGATTTAGCAATGCTACTTAGATGGACCTCTTAAAATATAGTGGTTATGCTTGTTTAGCAATGCTCTTAAAATGTAATAAACAAAATTTCATTAGATTAATTTTTTTTAAAAGCATAGGTTCTTGTTGCATCTTAGACATTGGAGCTTATTGGTAAATATACAGCGGTTATAGAATGTAGCAGGTAGAAATGAAATCACAACTTAAACTTATGCATGTAAGCACGCACCATGCTCATAACTGCCAAACTCCTGGTGTAATTTGTCCTTCTCTCAAGCCATACCTCAGATGTTCGACTTTTCAACCAAAGCACCTAAAAACAAGAAAAATTTGGAACTCGAGATAAGTATATATTATAGAATATGCCATATTATAATCAGATGCCTAATAAAATTTAAACAAACATCACATACCTTTGCTAGGTCATTTCCTTCTGTATTGTGCAATGCATGCTCAAACACCTCCACTTTAGCTATGAGCGGCAGATGATCATAATCAGGTGCAAAGCTGAGCATGCACTTGTGTTCCTGATTCAAGGTGATCTGTACAAGGGGTAAAATATTCAAGCAATTTAAAATCATGGAAAATTATTATGTATGAGTTAAGATACTAATACTATATTTCAACGCAGATTATTAGTAAGTGAAGCCAACAGAGACTACGGTTAGTAATGGATAGAAGAAAGTGCCCAGGGATTATAACAGACCTTTCTGGCATCTCTGTACTCCCGAATAAGATGGTGTAAGGTGTCGCAGTTTGGGACCCATTCAATCAAACCACTGTTTGGAGATAAAGGAATCACAGCATATCGTTCAATAGACAGATCTTTTTCTGCTGTTTTAGGAGAATTCTCGAGCAGAGTATTCACCAAACCGAAAAGCTGGCAAAAGTAATGATAGGGTAATTATTCCGTTGTAAAGATGAATGAAGCTAGGGAAAAATTTACCAGATACCAAAAATATACAACCAGCATGCTCGAAGACAACCAGTAGAGAGGAAATACCTGCATGACTCGTTCATCCTGGCGCAAATCCTCATGCCCCTTCAATAAGAAGGCATAATCATCACCATCACTCCCATGGATGGTTAACTTCCTGGGTCGTTGCTTAGATGTTATAACAACAAGCTGCCGTGCAAATGATGCAATTGTAACCACTGGTGCATCTGAAATAAGAATGATATGTTTAGTAGACTGAAGTTAAATTTAGCATCAAGGAAACAGTAAAACTAGTTTACCAGCACGATATGTTCCAGGAACGGCAAGCTCCAAATTGCGACATTCTAGCAATTCTGGAGAAACAGACTACAAAATATGCACAAAACTTAATGTCCATAACAATGGCAAAATTAAATGAAATGAAATGAATGACTAACTATCACTTTTACCTCCAAGTCTAAAGTAGTAAGACTCTGAAGTTGCTTATCTATCTTTCTGAATACATGATAATAAATATCCCATGCCTGATAAAGAAATAAATAGGAAGTTAGTTCCAGAAAGGAAAATGACAGAACTACAGAAGCAGGCTGCAGCACTTATCACTTTCACAGAGACAACGTGCCATACATACAAGCGAGTTTTCTTTTGTTCACTGCCAGTCCTAACAATAAGATATAAAACAAAAAAAAACAGAGAGAGAGAGATAAAGAGGGGATGTAAAACTAGGGGAGGATAACTGGATAGGGAATCCTTTATAAAATAAAAATAAATACATAACATGAAATAAATTAAAAAATGGGGCAAAGATGGACATGGAAGATGTGTCTAACAAATTGAAATCTAGGAAGATATCTTAGTAGCATGTACATCCATTATACACTAAAATGTAAAAACAGAACAACCAATCTAATTCTAAGATGATCTCCAGAATCCAATCAGAATGGATGGAAATGGATTAAACATAATACCAAACAATTAATTGATTTGGTTCCTTGGAAATTGGAATGAAGCATTTCTGCATTAGTCAAGGTTGCTATAATTCTTTGTACTTGTTTTCATAAATTTGTATGATATAGAAACATCAGTCATTTTGATTTCACTGCATTCCTTTTTATTACATTACCAGTTTGGATAGTAGGTTTAGGCTCTTTTCAGGCGTGTAAGTCCTAACTCCATTTTCTATCTCAATCCTCAAACAGAGTCAGGTTCCTTCTTGAGGTTCTGATAGGTTCCTGGACACAGCTAGTTATAAAAAAGGGCTCGATAAGGCTTTAATTATCTACTTATGTGGGTTTAAAAGCTAATATTCCCTTTAGGGAGGGATTAACTTGTATTTACAAATGGGAGGAAAAGTTAGTTAGAGGAGAGAGACTATAGATCTTAGATCTGTTTATATAGGGAAGTTTGGATCCATAATAGTTTTCAGTTTATAGCTTGGGACCATAGATGTTCATCTTGGCTGGAGAGCATTTGCTCTTACTTTCTCTGTGTTGATAAGCTCATTTGGAAATCCAAGCTCCCTCTAAGATTTTCTCCTTATATGTGTGTTGTTTCATTCTACTTCAAAATAGCAGTTTATTTATTCTTACACTGCCCACCAGCCCCTTCCATTTGGATTAGACAGTGGAGGTATACCCTTGATAGAGACTCTGGTATTTTATTAAAATGAATAGGGAAAATCTCCCTATTACAGAATAGCATTCCAGAACTTGAAGGGTTCGCAGACTCCCCTTGCCCAAAGGCCCTAATACTCTCTCAAATGACAAGATGCAACTTCCTTCCTTATGGGCAAAATGTCTTATTTCTTCCATCCATCCCAACCCAACTAAGTAACTACCTAACTAATTATTCTAAACAACTAAGGGCTACCTATCAGTCCTTGTTGAATGGTTTTAGAGGCATCAGTTGGAGTAAGGTGGCCAAAACTTCATAGAAGCGGGCTATTCATGCTGTTGTTTGGTGCATTTGGCTGAAGAGTAATCAAGTTCCCCTTTCTTCTTCTGCAGAAAAAAACTGTCCATAAATCTGCTTTAGAATAGGGAGGGTTTCATGGCTTCTGGTGGTCAACAAATGGCCTATTTAATGGACTGAGAGTTGCCCTCAAAGATATGCCATGGGAACCTTGGAGTGATTTAAAAATAATATTATTCACCCATGAAAAATATTCCACTAAGATTTATAACATTAACATCTTTTGTCCCAATACAATAAAGCTTCCAAATGATCCAGAACCTTTACAACAAGTAATTGCTATAATTTTACAAGCCCAAACTTCCATACCTGGGTAAGCTCAGCATCTTTTCCAGTTCTCTTATAATTCATACAGCATTCATAAGCCTCTAATAATTCCTGTCGATAGGCCTGAAATAACAAGGAATTACTGACAAATTCTTGTAAAACAAGTATTAACACCAACGTTGAAAATCATGATAATAAAACAAAGAAAGCTTTCAAGACAGCTAACTATCCATTATAAAGGTGTAAGCAAAAAAATGAGACAGAGGAAATTACAACCCAACCTCAATAAATACTCTCTCCTTTATGGTAACATTGTTTTTCATTGCTCCTTCTTCAAGCATTTCATGCAATGGCTCCAACACCTTTAGCATCCCTTCAATATTATGTTCACCAAAATACAAACGACTAGCTTCTTCTAATGCTTCATGCCATTGTTCATGCCAAAGAATAGCAACTCTGATCAGTTCTTTTGATACAAGTTGTGCCTGTAGACAAAACCAACTTATGGTTAAAATGGCAGAAGTCCAACAAAAATAAACTTCAGATTACTATCAAACCTGATCCACAAGTACACCACTATGCTGCCGAACTTTGTCGACAACTTCCTGAGCTGCAGCTTTGCGTAAGTTGCTTATCGATTTACAGGCCACAAGCAAAGGATACATGAGAGCCTACGAAGAAACAAAATTAAATACCCCAAAGTTAATAAAAAATTTGACATCCAAATCAAGTGCTACCCCCATAAGAAGTACCATAGCTATTATATCAACCAGTAACATTGACGATAAATGGAAACTCACTTAATCATGTCATTGCAGTACAAACCCCAGATTTGTCAACCAATTAGAAAGCTTATCAAAACTCCTTTTTCTGTTTTTTTTTCTTTTTTTTAGTCTCATTAAAAATGCAACTGCCTCTAGCAAAAACTTTACAGAATAGTAAATCCACAAACTATTACAGAACTGTCGGGTATAATCTCATTGGCTGAAAGGAAACACAAGATAAACTAAGCAAAAAAGATAATTATTCTCAAATAGGGAA
Organism: Sesbania bispinosa; assembly: GCA_026901365.1. Taxonomy (NCBI): domain Eukaryota; kingdom Viridiplantae; phylum Streptophyta; class Magnoliopsida; order Fabales; family Fabaceae; genus Sesbania; species Sesbania bispinosa. The sequence goes on along the minus strand of QLOH01000526.1, from coordinate 189,063 downwards.
AACTGAAAGCTTTAGATTATTATTTCAGAGTAAAAAAGATCTGTGTTTACAAGTTCAGCATTAGAATCGGCAGCAAACAGTATTAAACTACTGATATATATTTCCAGCAATACAAGGAGAAAACCTATAATGGAATAAGCAACTTCCTAACTGTGCTAAGTCTTCTTGGCAAAAAGAAATGAATTCATATAAAATAGGCATAAAAAAATTGAAATCCATCCAAACATAAATATTTGCTGCTCCTGCAATTTCACAATATCTTCCTGCAAGAGAACGACAGTCCAACATCTACAGAGTGCTACCTCTAATTGATGAGGGGAAACCAGTCCAAGTCCAACAATATAAGCCACATACCTGTGGATGATTTTGCCCAATTCGAACCAAAGTGACTGTATCAACTCTCTCACAGCATGGTTATTAGAGTGTATCCTGGCAATTATTTGAGGTAGAAACTACTAGCCAAGTGTTGATATTAACTAGGGAAAATCCTTTTTTTAGGGCCATTTGAACTTCTGCTGTAGCTCCATGGTTGAACCATAATGTCAGAAGCCGAAGAATATCCTGCAGCGAATACCACAGAAAGCTTAAAAATCAAAGGAAAAGGACTAATATACCTCAATCGGTTGTACTTGGCACAAGAACATGAAGAAAGTTCAGTTATGAAAAAGTGTGTTGCAAAAGATAATTTCTAAGAATTGCACTGCTGAACACAAGTCCATTTTAGGAGAAAAACTATGAACATTCTGTCCACCTATATTTAAGGTGAATTGGATAACCTTGAAAATTGTGCTTTTATGACAGCATTTTTTTAAAAAAGCACTTTCTTGTATTTGTTTTCTCAAAAAAAAAAAGATTACTATATTATTTAAGATTTTTTAAGATGTGGTTTTAATTAAAATCACTTATTTCCTTAAAAGAGTCCCAACTCCCAAAAGAGGGCCCTATGCTTACCACATGCACAAACTATGTAGCAAGCAGATTTTGTTTCGTGTTTAGATAAATATAAGTTGAAAAACAAGAACGAACAAAAATAATTATAAAAAGTTTAAAGATACACCTTCCACTTACAACAGCAAAAATAAAACCATAAACAGCAACCAAAGGCAACACATGAGTCATGCTGATTACCAACGAAGGAAAACCCTCAAAAATAACAATTCGTGATATCATTTGAGTAAATAGAAAAGCTGGGAAAATGAAGGAAAGACATTGAAAAGGAAAGAATGGTCAAACACATTATTTGCACCCTAGAGATTAGCATCTCCATTTAAGCAGTGCTAGATAAGAATGGTCAAATATAAGCTACCAATGAAACACTGAGTCAATAAACAATGACTTAAAACATAGTGATCACAGCTAAGTCAAGAAAGCACTCCTGAAAAAAAAATTAGGAAACAAACATGAAAACATGAGCTTTTCCTATTAGAATTTAAGCAAGTGACAAGATGAAAGAAAACGAAGGAAAAGAGGGAAAATTGAGAGCGGCTCAGAGAGAGTCTAAACTAGACTAATCAAATTGAATTACAATAAAAAAGCGTCTCAGATGTGCTGAAAAGCATGTATATAGAGGCAAATCAAAATCCTTAAACAAATAAGTTAAGAATGTGAGGGTTGTCAATAACGCGCTATAGCACCACTATAGCGGTGCATAGCGGAGGCGCTATACTATGCTGTGTTGCATTGCAGTTCAATGTAGTGGTCACGACGGCCGCTATAGCGGTGCAAATAGCAGCTGGTAGCAACACTATTTGGCCGCTATGTTGAAGGTCTTCAAAAAACTCAAAAATGTCCTCAAAAGTGACTGTTCGAGTGCATTTTGTGGGGGTATTTTAGACATTTTCAGTGAAAAAACTTCAGCTCAAAGAATACTGCTTCTCTCAACCCTTTTCACGTTCATTTCCCTCTCCCACTCTCAGCTCTCACAATCACGGCCCATCCCTTCTTCCCGGCCACTGTCTGCGCATTTCTGGCAGTCTTCGGCGACTTCTCTGCTTCTGTTTTCAAGTTTCTGAGTTGTTGTTGCTGTCCTGCAGCCTATTGCCTCAGCTTTTTTTTCTTCTCTGTTTCTTGTCCCTTTCAAGTTTCCCCACCTCTCTACCTCTTCTTTTCTGCCACCTATCTCTCAAAGACCCAGTCATTCATTCTTTTTTTGGTTACATTTCTCACTGGGCAGTCATGGCATCCTCTTCTTTTCTTCTACCTATCTCTCAAAGACACAGTCATTCATTCTTTTTGTTTAGTTTCCTTGACTGTTTTTTTTAGTTTGCTTGTATGTGTACTTAGGAGTTAAGACCTATGACTTTTTACTACTAATTAAGAATGTTATATGTCAAGATTGAGTAATTTTATACTATTTGTATGCATTTAGTATAAATCATCTAAACTGTAACATAAATTCAGAATAGCGGTCATCCCACTATATGCTTATAGCGTTTTTGGGGTTGGCCGCTATCCGGGATTGATGAATGTCTGAATCTGTTGTAACAGAGTCCAGTAACCCTCCAATAGTGCATCAACTAACAGTGACTAACTACAGCAATTTATACATGTTACAGTTTACAAGTGAACAGTAAGAAAAGTATGCACACGCATATTCTAACATTTCCAGTTCTTTGAATCCACTAATTAGTAGTAGACTGCTTTGCACTCAAGACAGGACACACAATAATAAATAAGGGAAATTATATTCGTCATTGCCAGTTTTGCCCAAATGGATATATACATATGTAAATGGTTTCATATTATAACACATATTGAAGCTTACCTGTAAACTATCATCAACACCTTTAGAATTTGCTGCACATGCTATAGAATGAAAGTACCCAGTGACAGCTGCAACAACAAATTGTGCTGCAACATCGGGGAAACCTCTTAAAGTATAATGAGACATGACTGCTGTATTGAACAATGCCCATTTATGCCAAGCTTTGGCCCATTTATTTGCATATTGAGTAGCCTTGGTGAATGCATTTAATATATCTGCACATGTTGAAACAAAATCAAAAGTTTGATCAAATATCATTTTATCTTAAAAGTCTAGATTATGACAACTAAGAACCTTTTATAGACTCATCAACCAGCCCAGGAGAAAGTGACCATTGCCAGGAACCAAGATTTAGATAAACTCGAGCAAGGATAGGAACACTTGGAGTTAAACCATTTGTGAAGCCCGATGGTGTAACTGGTTGAATGATGGGTGCAGTTGAAGTTCCAAAGCCAAATTCTAGGCCAAGTAAAGCAGGTAGATGATTCAAGATGAATATACAAGTTCAGATAAGTGCTCACTATACAAGAGGAAGACATATTATACCTGCAGCCTAATAAATGCTTCCCTACGCTTTGAATCCTCTCCAAGTGACCATTGGTACTTCAAGTACGCCAACATTACTTGAGGAGGGCCATGGTATCGCACATTTTCAGGAGATATATCAGGGTCATACTGATAGAATGACAAATAATTTGTGTCAGGAACACAAGAATGAGAATCAAAACAATACAGCAACCTTCTTAAACCAGGTACACAGCACAAACCTGTAGAAGTTTAACTAAAGTAGATCTTGCTTGGCTAATACGCCCACTTTTTCTGCAAAGAGAAGCAAATTTGAGCCAAGTTTCAATATCTTCCACAGGAGGCAGCACAAGTGCTCTTACAGCAAGAAGTGCCTGCCAAACCTAACAAACAAACACCAGAAAGTTAGAGGATGGAAATTCATGTCTAATTTCGCAAGATGTAAACTTCAGGTTGCAAGAGGTCATTGCAGCCTAATTTTTGAAACAGAATATGGGGCATCCAAAGTTGTCAATCATAGGAAATAGCAGAGATATCACAGTGGAGAATTCCATCACATTTCAGAGCCACACAAGATACAGTGGTGACTGGTGACCCTCAGTCTGCAGAGAGGTTTATACTGGCTGCAATGCTTTGAAGATTGAAATCACTTTTTTGAGGAAATGTCCATTTTATACTTTTACCCTGTCTTAAAATCAGAAAATCTTTATTTTACCCAATTAAATCCACCTGTTTCCACCAACTGAAAGAGTTTGTCTCCAAACACCCATCACAAACAAGAACCAATTATTGGGGGTTAGCAGCCTCTGTTATTTCTTGAATAAACCATCACACACAATCACGGGGAAAATGCTGTGGCCTAATGTACTCATAAACACCAGTCTCCATCCTGTTTCGGTTTCATCCCAGTAGCCCATCCCTGTTTCACTAAGTTCCCAGAAGGCTACATGCCTACACCTGTTTCAGCAAGTTCCCAACAACTCACACTTGTTCTGCACAGCTTTTTGCTCCGTGATTGGCCTCCACATTCTCAGTCTCAGCACACCTTGTTTCTCAGCCTCTATTTCATCCTTGTCTGGCCATGCCCATTTCATTTTGTTATGCTTTTTGTATTATTGATTTATTGTCAATAGTTATTAGTTTACTTATATTTTAGATTAATGCTGGATATGAACCTTCGGGATCATATCAATCAATACTACACTGACACAGTTTTGTTACGCAAGGTCATATGAATAATGGCACAGCAACAGTTTTGGCTTTTAGTACCCACAACCACAAGGGTTGTGGCCCCAGCATAAACAGTACTAGTTGATTTTAAAGAAATAGTGGAACGGAGGGTATTGCACCCAATCAATAGTCTCAAAAGACTCTAATTACATTCCTCTGAAATTTAATCTATAGAATATTGATAAATGTATTTTGAGTAGGAAAAAACTGTTTACCTCAACGTTGCTTTTGGCTCCTTGTATACGCTGAGTCCACATATTGCGAATAAGAGCCCGGCGCTCCTCAGCAACCCGATCTCCAATAGGAAGTGTACGGTAATCGATCACCTGGTAGAAGAGAAAATCTTCCTTAGTTAAATTCATGACTATTAAATAAAGTAAAGGATAACAAGCAAAGGTAAGACTTCTGAATATATTAGGACTAACCTCTTCTAGTTCTGATAGTTGCTGAACACGAACCATATTGCTGTAAGCACGCTCGTAGCTCTCCAAAACCTGGTTGAAAATGATTTATATGACAACAAACTTCTTTAAAAGCAAATGAAATAAGAATAACAAGTACATCATATCATACAAACAAAATATGGAAACAAGAAAATCACACTAGGCAATATAAAAAGTTTGGAGGAAATTGTTAGTGAACAGCCTCTGTTAAGCCTCTGTTGTATTGTAGCCGCATTGTATTAAGCCCATGTGCTTAAACCTGAGTCAGTTATGCTGACTCAGCTTTCTGTTGATGTATTAGCCCATGTGCTTATTAGAATCTGAGTCAGTTATGCTTACTCAGCATTCTGTTGTAATTGAGAGTGTAACTATAAATACCTCTCTTCTCTTTGTATTCAGTTAAGTATCAAAATACAAATTACAGATTCATTTCAGAAAACCTTTCTGTTTCTTTCTCTTTCTTTCAGTTTCTATCGTTTTCTATCATGGTATCACGAGCTTGATCCATGGCTTCCACCCCTGAATCCTCACTTCCTGAAGGTCTTTCGCGCCCTGCGACTACCTTCTCTCATCAATTGTCTGTCAAACTCGATGCTGATAATTTTCTTCAATGGGCGGCAACAAGTTGAAGGTGTGATTCGTGGCCACAAACTGCACCGTTTTGTGGTAAATCCAACAATTCCTCTTCGTTTTTTGACTGAATCAGACAGAGATCTCGCGATTGAGAATCCAGCTTACTTAGAATGGGATCAACAGGATTCACTTCTCTGTACATGGCTTTTATCTACGGTTTCAGATTCAATTCTTCCTAAGGTCGTCGTTTGCAGACATTCCTATCAGGTCTGGGATGAAATTCACAAATTCTTTGCCAAGCAAGTGAAGAATCGCTCCAGGCAACTTCGTTCCGAACTTCGTTCTATTACCAAAGGTGACCGCAGCATCTCAGAATTTTTTGCAAGAATTCGAGCTATTTCAGATGCTCTTCTTTCCATTGGTGATCCCATTCCTTACAGAGATCAGTTTGAGATCATACTCGAAGCTCTTCCGGAAGAATATGATTCAATTGTTGATGTTGTTAATAGTAGAGAGGACCTCTGTCCTATGGATGAATTGGAATCCTTGCTGCTTTCCAGAGAGTTACGTATTGAGAAAAACAAGAAGATTGTGCTCAGTGAAGCTCTTCAAGTTAATCTTACTCAGGTCAAGCATCCAGAAACTTCCTTCTACTCCACAAACCGAGCCTGTTGAAGCTGATAATTCTGCTTCTTCCTTCCACTCTCAACCATCTTCTGGAAGAGGTAATCCGAACTATAGAGGAAGAGGTCGTTTTGGTCGAGGTCGCGGACGTTTTGGTCGAGGAGGAGGTCGATTTCATAATGTTCAGTGTCAAATTTGCTATAAGATGGGTCATGATGCAAGCATATGCTACTACAGAAATTCTGGACAGAGATACAATCTGCCTCTCGTCCTCCTTCACAATGGTTTCAAGGTGGCTGGCCTTCCTATCCGTCACCACAATACTCTGCTCCTCATCACACAGTTCCAGCAACTGGTGCTCCTTCCTCGCATCAATTTTCTCCTTCTGCTATGCAACCAAGAGCAGCTCGTCCTCAGGCCTTTCTTGCTGGATCAGAATCTGTTTCATCCTTCAACTGGTATCCTGATTCTGGTGCTTCTCACCATGTCACTGCTGATGGTGAAGTGTTTCATGACAGCATTCCTCTTCCAGGATCAGATCAAGTATTTGTAGGGAATGGTCAAGGTTTGTCAGTAACTGCCATTGGCTCTACTTCTTTCAAATCACCATTTAACATTCATAAACACTTTAATCTTCATAATCTTTTATTAGTCCCTTCCATAACCAAAAACCTGGTTAGTGTGAGTAAGTTTGCTAGAGATAATAATGTGTTCTTTGAATTTCACCCTACTTTCTGTGTTGTCAAATCCCAGGTCACCTCTGAACCACTTCTCCTGGGCACTCTTGGCAGGGATGGTCTTTACTCCTTTCCCAATATGCTTCATTCTCAAGGAACTGCATCTTCCACCAACAAGACTTGCTCTGCTGTTCCTGTTATCAATTCTGTCAATTCTGCTGTATCTGTTAATAATTTTGGTTCATGTTTAACCAGTTCTAGTTCTACCTTGTATTACCTTTGGCATTGTAGGTTAGGCCATCCCAATCAAAATGTACTCAAAACTGCCTTAAACACTTGTAATGTTTTCTTACCTAGCAAATCTAATGTTGATTTTTGTAATGCTTGTTGCTTGGGCAAGGCTCATAGACTTCCGTCTGTTTCCTCAACTTCACATTTTACAGTTCCTCTTGAACTTGTCTACAGTGATTTGTGGGGTCCCTCTCCGGTCCTTTCCTCTCATGGTTATCGCTATTTCCTCACTTGTGTTGATGCTTACTCCAAATTTACTTGGATTTATCCTCTCAAGCAAAAATCAGATGCCTATTCTGTCTTCATTCAATTCAAAAATATGGCTGAATTACAACTTAATGTTAAACTAAAGTCTGTCCAAACAGATTGGGGAGGTGAATTTCGTCCTTTGCACAAATTTCTTACAGATCTTGGTATTGTGCATAGAATCTCTTGTCCTCACACACATCATCAAAATGGTTCAGTGGAACGCAAACATCGCCATATTGTTGAAACTGGTCTCACTTTATTAGCACAATCCAATTTACCTTTCAAATTTTGGGACCATGCTTTCCTCACAGCTACTTACCTCATCAATAAACTTCCTACCCCAGTTCTTCATCTTAAATCTCCTCATCTTGTTCTCTTTGGTCAACATCCTGACTATAAGTTCTTGAAGGTATTCGGTTGTGCATGTTTTCCATTTCTTCGTGTCTATAACTCTCATAAAATGTCTTTCCATTCTAAAGAATGTGTCTTCTTGGGTTATTCCTCTGATCATAAGGGTTACAAATGCCTTGCCTCTGATGGTAGAATTTTTATTTCTAAGGATGTTCTCTTCAATGAGCATCGTTTTCCATACACTGATTCATTTCTCTCCTCTCCTGTCTCAGCATCCAATCTTCCCTGCTCCTTTCCTACCTCCAAAGTTCCTTTATTATCTCCAGCATCCTCTACTCACACTGCACCAGGTTCACCTTCTCTCAACTTACCCACTCAATCTTGCTCTCGACTAGCTCCTGTATCTCACACAGCTCCTCCCACTCCATCTATTCCTCCCACTGATTCTGCACCTTCAGATTCTCCATCCACTCTACATCCTGTATCTCATCCTATTAATTCTCATCCCATGGTTACTCGGGCAAAAGCAGGTATTGTCAAACCGCGGTTACATCCTACTTTACTTCTAACTCACTTGGAACCTACTTCCTACAAACAGGCCATGACAGATCCTAAATGGTTTTCTGCTATGCAAGAGGAATATAATGCACTAATCAAAAATGGGACTTGGTCCTTAGTTCCTCTTCCTGCAGGTAGGCAAGCAATCGGATGCAAATGGGTGTTTCGTGTAAAAGAGAATTCTGATGGCTCTATAAATAAGTATAAGGCTCGGCTAGTAGCCAAGGGCTTCCATCAGCAGCCTGGATTTGATTACAATGAGACCTTTTCTCCTGTAGTGAAGCTGGAAAGGCTGTATGAAGTATCAATTAATTTTTCAAGGGAATTAGTGATATTTATATGTATACAGCACTATTATTTAAATAGTGATCATAAACAGTAGAAGTTTCACCACAAAAAGCCAAATTGAAGAAATTTCATGTACATCGGTTTGTGTCAAGGGCTAACTCATCGCAAACACTTAAGTTATTAGTAGAAGGCTCCATAATGGTTTTTAATAATATCTCTAACCAACATGCAAGGTTCGTTTTAAATCCTTTTATCAAATGCAATCTGAAGTTGAGATTACATTATGTAAAGCATATCAAGATACTCCATACCAGAGATTGAAAATGCGAAAAAGGAGGGAAAATCTGTTACAATAAATCTGAATGTGTGTTCTATTCTCTGAAATCTGAATAAAATCTGAGTACATTGTATCTATTTATAGAGTGGATAGCTTTCACTTGAAGCTTCAGCTAGTAACAGAATCCTAACAGAATTCTGTTGCCAACTCAGCAACATATTCTAACTAACTTCCTGACACTAAACTACTTCTGAACCAAAGCTACTAACTGGGCTAATTAAAGTTATTTAGTTTTGGGCCAGCACATAACAAATGGGCTTGGGCCCTTCAGATTCTTATATCAAATACTGCAAAATGATGTATGTGTGTATGGTCGATGGTCCAGCATTATCTTAGAGAGAGAGACTGAGTTCTCTATAAACTGAACTTTCAGAATTTGCTTTGAGCAGAGTTAAATCTGATTACAGTACAAATACGATGTATATATAGAACTGACTCTGTTCTAAGAGTTTAACGAATACTGTTATAACAGAATTTAGTTATTGCTGAGCTGGCAGTAATTCTAACTAACTGTCTAATCAGCACAAGCTAACTGTAGTTAAACAACCAAACTAAATATACTAAAACTATGTCATTACAACAGAGGTGTATCACATAAATACTAACACTATTAAGCATAGGTACAATAACAGGTATAGGATCAAAGTAACTGAAAATTTCTCGGCCCCCTTTCCCAAAAACACAGTGGATCATTAGCATCACTTGAACTTCTTTGTTATCCAATGGTAATGTACCAAGTGACTAAGGCATTGTGTCCAATACAACTGCTACAATATAGGGCTTGATAGGAAGGAGGGAAGAGAAAGAATAGAGACTTTGAATTGTGATTACGGTTTTTATGATACAAAAGACTAAACACTAACCTACTAATCCTAATCACATAAGGAAACTAATCATGATATTCCTGATCCTAATTACAAAAGGAAAACCAATCCTGAGAGATAATTTAAGATACACTAAATTACTCTAACATAAGGTCAATATACTATAAGATGTCTCATATAATCTAATAACAGCTACTCAGTAGAATTCAAATTAATCAATCTAAAGAATAAACCCGACAAGTAAAGTTTATGAAGTAAACTCACTAGAGCGGCAAGCTCTGTTGCCAGACATTTTCTAGCTCTTTCAATATACTCACGTGCTTCATCATACTGCCAATAGATGGAAATCACAATAAATAAAATTGAATAAAACACAAACCAAGAGTAGCAGATGTCTCAAGCAAACAAATACCTTTCCTCTACGAACTAATAGAACAGCCCTGAAAAAAGTACCACTACTACTTCCATCGCCACTGGAAGCATTATTCCCCAAGCCTCGAAGTTTTGTTTCCTCACCATCATCTAACCGAGACACATAATCCGCCATTTGGTCCCATTCTCCCATGTTCCAAGCAGCACTTGCCGCCTAATAAACAACATTAATGCCATAAGCACAGGCAAGGGAAAATATCCACCGCATATAACAAGAGTATGAAACCAACCATTGGTGCCATCTCAAGACGAGCAAGTGGCTCAGCTGGGGTCCAAAATTCCTTACATAGGTTATTCAACTCTTCCCATCGAGCCAATGCTGCAAGGCATCTCATCCTACCTGCAAAGTGAATTCCATGCTCACATGTTGTCAAAGATGAAAATAAAAATTCCCAAAGGAGTGGATAGTAGCATGAATATTCAAACATAAAAGCACATATGTTTTTCATGGAATAGTTACTGGCATAATAATATATAGAAAACAGAAAAAGGATGCAATATGACTAAAGAAAAAAGCCTCCAGCCTCTTCTGTCTGGGACAAGACAGTTCAAGCCTTCTCTTTGTATTTGTCTCATGACCTACACGGGAATTACTTGATCTACAGACCAACTGGAGTGCTCTTTATTGTTTCTAGTTAAAAGGAGACAGGTGCAAAACAGAAAAAGTAAAAACTACAATACAATCATGCAGGGTATACTCTAATACTATCTTTGGTTTTATGAGAGAAATAGGGAAGAGTGGAAGTGATGAGAAATAAATAAATTTATAAGTTGTTTGGTTTGAAAGAAATGGGAGAGAAATGAAAGAGAGATGTGTAACTTTCATCTTGTTTGGTTGAGTAGAAATTGGCAAGAGAGAAGGTAACTTATTTTCTAAATTGACAAAAATGGCCCACATCATTCACATTTTCCTTCCCTACCTTTTTTCCAGGATAATATGAAGATTATTTTTGTAATTGTGACTCTAGCCCTTCTATCTCCTATTTTTCTCAGTTCTTGGGGAGACTGTTCAAATGGTGGGACCCACAACTTTTTAATTCTCTCTACTCCAATTCTATTGTCAACCAAAGAAGAGTGGACTCTTATTTCTCTCCTATCTCTCTCCTTCCGATTTCTCTCTACTCTAACTCTCCAACCAAAATTCTATCAAGCTACTCTTTCTCTGTCCTTTATAACAAATCCTCTTTGTCTCTGCCATGAATCAACAATTTCAGAAGATCAAGTTGTTAGGTAAAGGCATGTGAATGGTTTGATATTATATTTCAGATACTCTTGTAGTGTTATTTACTTATTACTTATTTACGAGTTAGAAGCAAAACTTTCTATTTTTTAACAAGTATTATTTGCTGTCATTTCCTTCTCTTTAGAAAGTTAGTTCATCATATCCTGCTATAAATATTACACGGATTCCCCAAATATTTCGGTATCCCCATACCAACAGCATATCAAGCACCATACCATGCCAGAACTGGTGCAGTGTTGAAGCACATTCAATTCAAATAACTCAAAACAGGGAAGCTATAAAGGAAGGTAAAGTCATCCCTTACAGACCTAAAGTGGCCTCAAGTAGAAGATTTGAACTTGTTGCTTGAGAGGCCTTTACAGTATATGCCTTGAGGGCATCATCCCATCGCTGCAGTTTCTCATACCTAAAGGATATTCACTATAAGTCTCAAATCTTCTTGATACTTTGACTGAGATATAAACTAGAATTGCATACAAAAATAAGAGTCTATGAATATAGGCGTTACAATGTCAAACATTACCATGTCTCCTTAAGTTGAAAATCTAGATGCTGTTGGGCATAGGTCAATATTCCAACTGCAGCCTACAAAACCAAATGATTGATTGAAATGCAGATATACCAAAGTCGAAACTATGAGAGCAGTATCCAAATAAAAAACTTGATAATAAATTTTTTTTCTTTGAACCAACCTCATGTTGGTGTAATTGGTTGTTTATATGAATAAGAGCTTCAACCACAGAAACTGGGTTAGCATCCATCTTCTTAGAAATTGCTCCTTCAAATTCCATTTCTTTATAGTGTAAGGCTTTTGCAAATGCACGGCACTGTGTGGCATAGAAATGTAAAACACACAAAGGATAAGGAGAAGTCAGGAAAAATATTCAAATTAACAGGTGAAAAAACATGTTGAACAAGGACATGCATGCATCATGTGTGCGCACGCACGCACACACCAAAAGACAAGAAAGAAGAAAAGGGAAGGACCTTCTCAGCAAGAGCACCAAGAAGACGAATATCAATAGGAAGAGGCTTCTCATCATGTTCCATGAACTCAGCCTGCAGATTTAATTAAGAAAAATAATAGAGCATAAATTATAATAGTAGCAAAATCTCAGAGTTTACATAGCTCCAAGCGTCTTCAAAATTATATTAAATTATCAATTACGTCAAACTCTTAAAAAGGGCAAAATCTCAGAGTTTACATAGCTCCAACGCATGGTTTATGCAGACGTCAAACCCATTGTAGGTATATTGCAGGAAGGGCTGGGTATACAAGACGCGGTCCGTGGGCCATCCCACACAACTTGTAGTCCGTGTGGGCCTAGGCTACTAAATCATTGACCCATTTAATTGCTGGCTAATGAGGGTTGGCCCACATAACGCACAGGTTAAATGGGTTCGGTCTGCAGGTTTTTCCAGCCAACCAATTCACTCACGTAAAAATTTTTAAAAAGATATTTAATAATTTGTAACTAATTAAAAAAATTTATAAAAAATATAAGTAAAATATATTTCATAACAAATAACAATTACTGTGGGCCAGCCCGCAGACCGACCCGGTTAACTCACAGGTCTATGCGGGTTAAAGTAATAATAGAGAAACATTTAGACGCAGGCATATGCAACAAACATCATGGCATCACTCAAGTAAAACAACACCTTTGTTAGAGCTTCAAAACTAATGATCTGGGAAAATATTGATACTTTTTCATAATAGAGGTAGCATGATCAGAGGATGGTACTGTAATCTTCTAGAGAAAGTATACCATGGACATCTTTTAGGAAAAATCATTACTGAAGGCTAAATTCGTCGAGACTCCTTCGGTTCCAAACACCGAGCTTATGCCAAATCATGAGGAGTCACATCAAGATCAAGAGAGATATAGAAGAATAGTTGGGGAAACGTTGATGAAAGAACAAGTGCTGAAGCAGAATATTAAGCCATGGCATCAACTACTTGTGAGCTAATTTGGCTCAAACAATTATTTCAGGAGCTCAAATTTGGGGAGGTTACACAAATGAATCTTATTTGTGATAATAAAGGCCCCTTCTACGTTGCCTCAAATTCAATGTTCCATGAAAGGACCAGACACGTTGAGATGGACTACCATTTCATCAAAGAGAAGGTATTATTTTAAGACATCACTACCCAATTTGTTAACTCAAATTATCAGCTAGCAGATGTTTTAAACTAATTCTTCAGGGGTTTCACGTATAAGTTACATATGAAACAAGTTTGGTGCCTAAGATCTACATGTTCCAGCTTGAGTGGGAAATGTTAGAAATAAGGTAAATAAGGTTATCCATGTCTTCTCTTGGTTTCTTCCCCTTAATACTATTATTAACTCTTCACCACCCAATGTTTAGTACCATACAACATCGTGGTCATATAACTGAGAGGTAAAAAAAAGAAAAAAGTCATACTGATAGTCTGATAAAATTAACTCTTCGCCGCCCATTAGGGATGGCAATGGGTAGGGTACTATAGTACCCGTCCTCATACCCGCGTTTTAAAAATTTACCCGTACCCGTACCCACGTGGGTAGTGATTCTAGTACCCGTACCCTTACCCGCGGGGTACTCAAGTACCCGTACCCGTACCCATTACCCGCACTTTTGTTAACTATAAGAAAATAAATTGATTAGAAAATAAAAATTAATTAAAAATTAAATGAAAAATAATCCATAGATCATCCAAGTTTAACCTATAAAACAACTATCATATGTGAAAGTGGATGGGAGATTAAAAAATTGGGAGGGGAAATGAAAATCAGTTCATGTTTTGCTATTTTTAGTGTGTAGGATAGAATTATAAATTTTAAATTAATTGAATTACTAATATATATTAATGTTTTTTTGTGACTATAATATAGATTAACATTAATTATTTTTTTAAAATATTAATTAATAATATAAACATATATATATTTATTAAATTAATTATATGTATATAAATTACATTAATTTTATATATTATATAAGTGCGGGTATGGGTAGGGTAGGGTACCATAGTACCCGTACCCGCACCCATTAAAAAGTGCGGGTAATTACCCATACCCGCACCCATACCCATTTGGTGGGTAATTACCCTACCCATTGTGGGTAATTTTTACGGGTACCCACTGGGTCTGGGTCCAATTGCCATCCCTACCGCCCATGCCTCTTGCTTATTTAAGGACTAATGCTTCTTTCACCAGAAAAATTGGATTGATTGCACAATTAAATACCACATATAGTTCAAAAGGCATATTTTCAAGATTGTACCCTGATAAAAATATTATTGGCAAAAGATCAATATATTTCAAGGCATCATAGTTTGCTTAGCCATTTCTAATCTACTTTACAGGATTGGGATAATCCATCCTTCTCCATAAAATCTATTTTATGAGTTTAGAAATGAATTTTCTCTATAAAGTAGTATTTTCCAATCACATTATTACACCATTTTTAAAGCTTTATTATCTATACAATAAAAAAATATTTTAATGTGACAATAAATAAGTATACATAAATGAAGATACATGTGGATTCGGTAAAAAAATAATAATAATCTGAGAATATATTATTAGAATTGTGAAATCAAAAGCAATGAATAGTTGTACACATACAAAGATGACCACCAAAACGATATAAATTGCTTACTGTCAAAGGCATTGAGTTACTTATCTTCAAGTAAACTCTCACCTTTGGCGTTTTTAACAAGATTTACCTAACCGATAATCTTTAGGAAGCAAATGTAAGATATGGCGTAGTTCACATGTGTATATTCAATATAGTCACCAAGCTGAGAAAATATACCAGGTTAAGAAGAGTTGCCAAAATTTCTGGAGGAATACTTGGAGATGAAAAGGCCATCTCTAGATTCCGGACCAAGTGTTTCTGGGTAGTCTCATTCAACTGTGCCCAGCAGCTGACAAATCCAGCTGCAAACAATTCCCTCCCAACAAAAGGCTGTAAATCCCAGAGACAAGAAGTGAAAAATCAGATAAAAAAAATTAATGCTGCAATGAATAATATCAATAGCCTATAAAACCTGCAATTGTGCAAGCCTAGCACAGGTTCGTAAGGCTGGAGAAGGAGATTCCTTCAGAAGTTGAATGCTAAAATGCCTCATCCATTCTGCCCAATCTTCCTTGGTACTTCGCTGAGAAGCCTCCCCAGCTGTACGTAATCGACCATCATTAACCTGTATGCGAGGTTTCAAGCCCCCGATTGAAAAAAAAATTGAAACTCATCTGAACTGTATTTCTGTAAATCTTATTTCCAGGTTCCATTTCCCCACACTCAAGACTTGTAAATCCAGAGTACCCTCTAATAAGCACAACAGTGCTTAGTAGAACCAGTACAAAGGATTTGTTGCAGTTTGACAATGACAGACTGAACAAAGCTCTCTAGTCTCTCCTAATGTGCTGTGTATTTCTGATTACAAGATTAGCAGCCATATACTTTGACACATCAAGCTGCAAAATACTCGCAGTGTAGACCCACATATGTTGGTGAATGTTGGATATATCCACAGAATTCAGAGAACTTTCTTCTATGTCATTTAAAAAATTTTGTGAGTAAAGAGGGTGGCTATGTGATGTTCAAAGTAACCAATGTGTTTTAATTTGTTGCTTATGGTTCATAAGGAAAGCATTAAATTTAAGGATAAATTTTAATGTTGCTAGTTGCTACCTTTAAGAGAAGACACGGTCTTAAAACTCTTAAGGTCCCAAAAGCTTAGGGTAAGCAATCATTTGAAATCAGAAAAAAACCGACCAGCCCAAAATGAAAAATTCCATATTTGACATTGGAGAAATGAAAATCTAATCCATCTTATTCCAGGTGCATTAAGAAGTGCTTTCAAAATATTCTTCACAATTTCTTGTTAATAAACAAATTTATCTAATTACCTTAAAAAATTTAGATGCATCTTTTAATTAAAAAGGTACTTTTTAGCTTAAAACAATCCCAAACAAACAAGACCTCAATCAAATATAAGAGATTATTTTGCAGCCCTGCATTGTGCTCTTGAATTCTATTTCAATTTTATTTTGTCAAATGAAAATTATCAAGTCAAGACATCATGTCCAAAACTGAGTTAAACCAATGTTCACCACATCAATTCATGTTTACCCAACACGGGTTAGCATTGCAACACCTAAGGCCCCGTTCGGGGTGGTTGCTTTTTGCTTTTTTTTTTAAATCTCATTTTTAAAACAAAACATGTTCGGATAAAAGGGTTACAAGGTAGGTTTTTAAATATTTTCAAAACTGTTTTAAGTCCTTTCTCAAAACAACACAAAAAAGGTTTTTCATTTTCAATTTTGAGTTGTAAAAACTTGATTTTAATTTTTAAAAATTTGCAAGAAACTGAAAACTATTCTGTACGGCCTAAACTTTCTTTGGTCGGGTTGAATTTTGATTTGACATCCACTGGAAGTATGCTCCATAGCTAAATTTCTTAGTGGCCCAAGGATAAAAGGGCAAAAAACTTTAGAGCTCATCACAAGAGGGTACCTGATGGCCTCTGAGTTTGTGAGCATCAGATCCATCTTCATAAGGATCAATCCCCATATCATCTAAAGGATCACTAATGACCTCAGCAGGTAGCTGTCGGTTTAGTCTTTGGATAGTTGTGGTCCCAAGGATTAGCGGTTCACGTCTTTGTAAACGCCCTTCAATTTCTTCAAATTCCTTGTGCTGCGTAATATATTACTCTTAGAAATTTTTAACACAAATTTTAATTTAACACAATAAGAAAAATGAGAAAAAGTAAACTTGGAAAAACTCAATACCCGCAAGCGATATTTCAGAAGAAGTTTGTGTATTGATGGAATAAAAATTTTGAAATCCTCTCCAAGGGCATGAGCCAAACAACTAAGTGCATCAACTGCATCCTTTCGGAGCTCATCATTTTTCCTGCAAATTATAAGTACAACAGTTAGGCATGGGAGAGGGTAGCCAGTCGTTTAGTGGAATTTTTAGGACTTTAGGGCAGGGAGGTTGCAGACCCTTCATGTTCTGCAGGTTCTTTCTTATTTTGGTTTTGTGAGTCTGTAATGGGGGCATATCCCCATTCTTCTGTAATAGAATTTCCAGTTCCTATCACTTGGAATCAGAAGACCACCTAAACCACCAGATGCGGTCCTCTTGTTGAATACTCATGGTTCCAATTCAGTTCCATTTTTTGTTTCCTCATCCTAAACAGGTCTTAATATATCTGGAAGATACTCATGCGGGAATTGTGGTTGTTCCATCTCCCAGCAAAAGCCACCATATGAGAGCGCCACCTCTCAGAACTTCACAGACTTCAATATCTTCCCCTCCTCATGTATTCCAATAGCCTCAAAATTTAGCTCCAAATTGGTAACCCACCAATAAGCTTCGTCTTCATTCAATATTGGGATCATCATGAAGATGTAATACCCACAGCTCCAAGAACAGAGCTTTTATACCAACTGATAGAAACCCAGTATTTTATTTGTAAGAAATAGGAATAAAGTCCCCAATTACAAAGATAAGAATACTGCAGAACCTCCAAGAACAGAGCTTTTATACCAACTGCTTTTCTATTCTACTATTCCCGTCTTTCAAACTATCTCTAACAAACTAAAGGTGGGGTTCTCCTACAAGTTACTCAAAGGACCGTAAATTTATAAAGACAAGGAACCCAAACTTAGAACTCGAGGAAATCTATTGTACAATAGGAGATAATGCCAAATTTCAGCTAAAAATAAGATATCCTAAACCAAAAGTGTTAAACTCCTTTTTTTTATAATTAGTCTGTAAATACTCAATCACAAACCCCGAGTACCAATTTACAGTTACTTGATAAATTATAAATATGATCTCCTCATAGTGTATCAATGGGTCAAACAATAAACTGCCCTGGAGATTTTAGCAATTGCTTTAGGCATTATCCACCACTTAATTAACATAATAAGGTTGAACAAGACATGGAGAAGTTGTAGCAAAAGATATTTCCACCGATAGTTCTGAATGAAATTTAATGTAAGGATTCAAGGATTTGCAACCCTCAGCATCACAGTGATAGGTACCAAATATAACAAAGAACAGATATGGAAATTCACTCTGGTATTACTGTTATCAGACCTGTATCAGAGTAATAGTGCTGAAAAATAGAGAAAACTGATAGGAAGAAGATACAAATGAAAAAGAAAAGGGTCTAGGCAGTTAGAGAGTGTCTAGACTCTCTCAAAAGTCCCAGCCAAATTCCAGCATACCTCATCCCTATGCTCACCCTCTGATATGTACCTCTCAACCAAATCACACGTCCCACTCTCCCTAAATGCCAGCAGTTAGTTACAACATTTTTTTCTTTCTGGGTTACAATCCCCTACATTGCATCTTTTCTTCTCTCTTTCGGGCCTATTGAATTCAGGGGCCCTATCACACAGTTCACAATTTACTTTGGCATAAGTCTCTCTATAATTATTAATCATATGCAGAAACAAAGATCTCCTTAATTATATTAACCTTTACTATTAAGTCAAAAGAATTGAGAGGGGGGAGGGGAACAATGTATTCCATAAACATGTACTTTGAAATTCCAGAATGTGCAGACTCACCCATCCAAAACTAACTTCAAGTGATGCACAAGAGAAGATATATGACCAGTGACCTGATGATAAAAGGGAAAAGGATCACATAACAGACTAGAATAATTAAGACCAAACAAGAAAAGCAAAAACATGATGTTATCTAGCATAAACAAATCCCATTTTGAAAAAAAAACAGATAAGGGTGAATAGAAGCAAGCACAGTATGTCAGTAACCAACCTGCACACGAGGGATCAATCTTGTCAAAGTTTTAATTGCAGCACGTCTTATGTCTACAGAGGCATCCACTTTAAACAATCGTATAAGAGCAGGAAGAAGTAGATGCATATGCTCATCCAAAGTCCCTACATAACCAAGAACAAAATTGGTACAGTTTTCCATTTATAGCCACAACAATCACTTATGCTATAATTTTATTTTGTATAGTAAAATAAACTGATGTTGCCCCCATGAAAAACTGAAAATACAAAACCTGTTTTTATTATTAGTGGTACCCTTTTCTTTCTTCTGACTTTCTGGTTTATTTCAAACATAAGTTGCATGTCACATGTACCATTCAAATAGCAATCTAAACTGAATAGTAATAGGGTGAGATTTACACAATTTAAGTTTAGGAAGTTGATTGCTTTAATTGGAAGTGCAAGGGGTAAGTTGCACATGACCATAACATGAAAGGGGCACTTAAATAAAAATACCCAGGATATGCTACAGGAAAAAGTACTGACCACCAAACACCTCTAGAGTGTGGAGAATATCAAGAACATAGGTGTAGTCACTGCACCGTTCTGCATCACTAATGACCTGAATACAACCTGGCAGAATAACTGGAAGATATGTTCTAAATTCATCATTAAGAGCCAAGCAAAGCTGTTCCACCAGGTGAAGTACCTGTAACATTAAAAAACAAAAGGCACAAAAAATAATCATAAACCACAAAAAATAAAAAAACAACCCAGAGATATTTTACCTAAAAATTGGAGATACGAACACTAACTGGATAACCAAGGGAAGGACGAGATTGTGCTGGGTAAGTGAATGATAACCAGAGTTCTGATATTAATGCAAGCAAATCTTGCAAATATTTTCGAATGTGCTGCACAACCAAATCATAATCGAGACCATAAGCAGAATAGAAAATAATGATGATACAAATATTAGACATTATTAAGGACACTAAAATCTACCTGGCGCACAATAGACACCAGTGTTCCAAGCTTCCATGTTATGAAGTCCTTCAAATTATCTTCACATGTGCGAACAGTATGAAAAAGATCAGGTAAAACCTACAAGAAGGAAAGGAAAACACCATGGTACAATCAATGAAAACTAATTCTACCACCCAAACTACCACATTTAGAAAAAGAATTTAAATGCCATAATTAAGTACTAAGGCACTAAGGAAGATAGAAAATAACAATAAACATAGACTAAAAGAAGGTAGAAGGAAGTAAGGCCTCTTTCAAATGTAAGGTTAAGAACTAACCTTTGGCAAGTACGGAACGCAGCCAAGTCCCATTGACTGATCTCACAAACAAAAATACAATCAAATTGACAATGAATATCAGAAATATATAGAAGAATTAGTGTACTTCAACAACATCCAACTAATGAAAGAGAACACTTAAATATTCTTCAGTTTCAAAAAGGGAGTGTGTGCCTTGTGAATGAAAAGGTAAAGTGAAAGACAAAACGAGAGAGAGAATGTGTGCCTCACGTGAAGTAGAGCATTTGAGTTGGAATTGAAACTTGAAAGGAAGTGACGACAGGAGCAAATGGCAATGCAATTTTCTAGGATAGGTGGTCGGGTTGAGTTTCAACGGAATTTTTTCCCTCATCCAGACCTGACCATTTGAATTTGTTCCTAACTCATTTTTTACCCGAGTTAACCTGTAACATGTTACCCGCCCGTTTCCCTTTTTGTTTGGTTGATTCGATTATGGGTCGGGGCCCCTTGCTCACCCCTAATGTAAATCGAGTAACTATAGTTGTACAGTATCATGTAATTATAGTAATTTTGTATTTACTGAGATTCAGTGTGGGTGTGTGCACGCACACGTGTTTAAGATAGCTTTGTTATGTATTAACATGGATTCACTCATGTTCTCTCATTTTTCTTGCACTCTCCTATCCCAACATTGTGAAGGATTCCTATTTTAAGTTTTCCACAAAAGAAGCTTCAAGCTCTTGTCCTCCCAAAATTTTAGGTCCACCACCAGCCCCATCAAAATTTGAGTCACATTTACATATAAGTAGATGCAAAGAGAGAAGTAAACTAAACAAACCAGTCAACAACTCTTACTTCTTGTTTTCCTTTTTATAATAGAAGAATTGATAAAGAAATGAGAGCACAATTAGGAGGATCATAAATCCTTCCATGCTTCCACAGAAATCAAGAGGGAAGAAAGAAAGAAGAAAACACGAGGCAATGCCTTTTTCTTGTTTGCATACCTTGAATATGAACATTAGAGACGCAACTACCTTCAAGTGGTAACTAGCAAGTGATGGATCCCTCAATATACGCATGAGAGAATTAATTGCAACCTGAAATCATAAAAGAAAATATCATAAATATCAAAACAAGTAAGAAAAAATTAAAACATTATCAAGGAATGCTAATGTGCTACCGTGGAATAATAATCATCTGATGAAGCATAAGAAGGCCACAGGTCCATTGGAAATTCATCCATAGACTGAATTTGTTGACTTGAATCACTAGCAGGGCGGGTAACTTCTCCATGAGGCCCAGGCAAGGATTTTTGATTTCGTTTATGTAAATGAGGATCCAAAGCGCCCATAATGCCAAGAACCTGGGAGAACCCAAGATATAATTTAATTCCACATACGTGTCTCTATCATAAAGAATCATTTACATGATTCTGACTATCACCTTCAATACTTCGCGTCTCGTGGACCACACTAGCTCACCATTAAGTAATTTTAAGAGTAACCCAAGTAATTGGGGATACTCGTTATATGGAGTTATAACATACCTGTCAAAATAGTAAAACAATTGTGAACTACATTATAGAAAAATTGAGGATATGACTCAGATATCAGATTCAAACTTCATTTGATTCTTCATATCTCAGCATTCAGAATAACACATGCAAATCAAATCTAAATATGTAATTTAAAATAAAATAATTGAATGTAAAATATTGCACATGTGTGCAGCAGTTTTAACATTCTATTGAAAAATATTCCAGAACAACTCATAAAGATGCACAAAGAAATGTACAACTATTTTATACACTAACAAAAACAAGCATGCGCATACCCAGTGCTCTGTACAACTTGACCTAGTGTGGCGACCGCCACTTCACGTTTGGAGACAGCTGCTCCATCCAATAGAGCTTCAACAATTAAAGGCATAAGTTCAGGAATGTATTGCCTCATTGCAAAACCACCCTAAACAGAACCACAATCCAAATAAGTTATTTACCAATAAATATAAAAAACAAGCATATGCTAGAGGAGAAAATTTTACTTACCACCCTGGCAAGATCCCCCACGGTTACAAGGACCCCACTAATGATTCCAGTATTGGCATTAACATCAGTGAGTCTGGCTACGAGTGCCTGATGTAATTAGACAATCACTAACAGCATACCAAATAAAATAGAACAAAAATGTATCTTTAACACTACAACTAGCTAAACCTTATGAATTGGAGCAATGTATGGCAGAATTAGCCGTTCACAATTCCTTATCAAACAGCCAATTAACTTTGCACTTTCTTCTTTGCATTTGCTATCTGCACTGCTGACATGGCAAGAGAATAAAATGGACATTGAACAGAGAAGTTATTTGTTCAACCAATGCACCCCTTAATGGTTGTGAAGTCAGAAAATGAGAATAGATCTACATTATCTACCAATAAAGTAAACACTTCAAAATTACCTCTGCTCTAAGTATGTTAACAACTGTATAAGATGGCGACGAAGAGCTGGAAGAACATAGGCAGGATTTTTTTCTGATAACCTTCCAGCTACAGCAATTGCATACTCTCTAACATCAAAATCCTGCAGAAATAGACTCTAATATGAACAGGATGTAACAAAATGGAGCTCCAAGAACAAATTACTGGAAAACAAGCTCCTACTCAAGTGTACAGGAGCATAAGATGATAAATCATAACCACAATTTTATCAGGGAAAAGCAGTAGAACATCCAATCTACGCATGTGGGAAATAAGGGAATGGGCAGAAAAGGGAATTGGGCCGTAACAACCTTGCCTACATGACAAGGAGGGGTAAACAGTTAGAAGCAAAGATAGAAGGCAGGAAAAGGCATGGGAGAGGGCAGCCAGCCATTCTCTGAATTTTTGTAGAGCCTTCGGGCAGTGGGGTTACAGAGCCTACAAGTTCTGCAGGTTCTTTCTTTTCTGGTTTTTTGAGTACATAATTGGGATTTATCCCCATTCCTAGTAGAATTTCCAGTTCCTATCAGATACCTAGCTACCACCCTTGTAAAAAAACTTAGCATCGTATACAACTGCCTAGTAAGAATAAGCCAATAGAGCCTAATGGAAGATCTAACAACAGGAAGTCAAAATCTAAAGGCCACATAGCATACCACCTTACGAATACAGGGTATCTAGTCTAGTTCTACCTCATCATTTAAAGAAGCAAATACTGCACTCAAATTGTCAGCCTGTGCCAAATACTCATCAAATCCTCTATCTCCATGGAGAGAAGTAAATATAGAGTGGCGAACAGTAACATCAGCATCTGCAACAGCAGAAATGAGAAGCTTCTCCACAAGCTGCAGAAAGTCAAAGATCAGTTAGCATCAAGCATGTCATATATCATTGCATAGAAGTCAAATCCAGAGAATCTTAAAAGGACTAAACTACTAAAGCCTAAGAAAAATAATACTTAGTCTGCAACATAGAAATTATTAAGAAAATGGCTGCTGACAAAATACCACATATGATGAAAAGTCTGACAAAGGAGAAAATAAATAAATTGACAGTCCACACTGGAAATCGATGAACAAATCAGGCATTCTGTACCATCAGAGAAGAACGTGACAAAATGTTTTTACCAATTCTAAAATCAATTATTTCCATGACAACCAGCTTACAACTAATTTGAAAAATATTGGTCAAGTGAATCTGTATCACTCTCTATTTTTTGGGGAGGTCAAGCAAGTCCCTTGGTCCCTACTATTAGAGCTCCATTAAAAATTGTTGCATTTAGAGACCAATTAAAAGTTTTTAAATCATAAGGGCGGGCCCAATTACAAACTTCAAAAATTCACATAGTTCAAAAAAAATCTGATTAGGTCACTAAATCCAACCTAACATTAGAAAATTTTGATGTTGCTCCAACACTAGGACCCAAGTAGAAATTTTTTAAACAATAGCACCCGAGTACAAATATGTAAATATAATGACCTATTTGAACATCTGCAGAAAAACATAGGGACCAACAGATTAATTCAATTTAAAATTTTTCAAAAAAGTTTCAACATGATATCCATAATGATACTCTTTGATATATATATATATATATAGACACACACATATATAACTTCATTAGTATAATATTTTTATTTAATATATTATATAAATTTAAAATATATATTTAATTATTAGTGTTTTGATGATGATTGACCAATAAACCAATGCTATTACTAGTTCAATGACCAGTCAAATTTTAAAAGTATTGATGTCAACCAAATACTTTAGATAATTGCAAATAGTGACAATTGTTAAGCTCCCGCGTCAACTAGAGATCAGGCCAAATTAATCCGTATAAGGGTTGGCAATGCTCACCCTTTGAGCTAGATTTTGGGGTTGAGTTAGGCCAGCCCGAATTCTAAGAGTGTGTTTGTTTCAGGGTATGTAAAAATATTACTGGGAAAATAAGCTTGGGAAAATGATTTTCCCATGTTTGATTCAAGTTTTAGAAAAACATTCCTAGGGGTGAGTTTGTTTTAAGGTATGTAAAAATATTCCCAGAAAAGTAAGGTTGGGAAAATGATATTCCCACGTTTGATTCAAGTTTTAGAAAAACTTTACCAGGTATTATTGATTCCCGGGAATCTATTTTAGCCATGACTTGCCCACTTTTTATTCCCATGGTGAGGGGTGGGAATCTTATATTCCCATGGGAATGGAAGTTATTTTTCCCACTTCCACCTCATCCTACAATATTTTTTCTATTTTTATTTTTTTTAAAATTTTTAAAGTAAATGATTTTTAAAAATATTCCTAGGAATATGAAATACATACCAAACATACATATAAGTTTTACCCGGGAATAACATTTTTGGTAATAGGATTCCCGGGAATATCATTCCTGGGAATATGATTTTATACCTTGAAACAAACTCACCCTAGGTATTATTGATTCCCGGGAATGTATTTTAGTCCTTTACCCACTTTTTATCCCATGGGAATGGAAGTTATTTTTCCCACTTCCACTTCATTCTACAATAATTTTTCTATTTTTATTTTTAAAATTTTTAAGGTAAATCATTTTTAAAAATATTCCAGGAATATTAAATACATACCAAACATACATATAAATTTTACCCGGGAATAACATTCCTAGTAATAGGATTCACGGGAACATCATTCCCGGGAATATAATTTTATACCTTGAAACAAACTCACTCTAAGATAATACCAGAGCCTATTCTAGATCAGTTATTTATTTGGTCACCCATAGATGTTCTATCTTGCAAAGTCCCCAGTCCCATGAGTAAAATGGGTGTATTGAGATCCCACTTCGACTAGAGATAGGGTCAAAGTAGTCCTTATAAGGCTTGTGCCTCACCCTTGAGCTAGCTTTTGAGGTTGAGTTAGACCTAGCCCAAATTCTAAGAAAAATAATGAACAAGAATTGTCTCAACTCCTAAGACCTAACTTCTGAGAGCTCACCTAGGTTCACCATACATTATAAAATCCCAAAAAAGCATCACATGCCAAAACCCTATCTGGGTTAGGCATCAAATGGGCAGAACCAAGCATAGGACTGCCATGGGGGATCCCAGAATATAAAGAATTTCATGAGATGGTGGAGAAAGAATATGAAATACCTAT
Source organism: Sesbania bispinosa (assembly GCA_026901365.1). Taxonomy (NCBI): domain Eukaryota; kingdom Viridiplantae; phylum Streptophyta; class Magnoliopsida; order Fabales; family Fabaceae; genus Sesbania; species Sesbania bispinosa. Next base: position 163,034 of record QLOH01000526.1, on the reverse strand, counting down.
TTAAAAAAGAAACTAAACAAAAGATATGAAATATATCAAAAATAAAATATTAACAAACACCAAACCTCCTCAACAAGGCGGCGACGCTTCCCCCCTGATCGAGTCAACCTACTAGAACCAAAATGTGCACACACTATACCAGAGAAAGAACCAGCAATTAATTTGCAACAGCATAAAGCTGCATCTTTTCGTGTAGCTCCATCCTCATCATCCAAATAGACAACAACTGAGTCTCTGGCAAACTCAAGGAGATCATGGCCCTGTATCAACAGAGTATAATAGGGTTACAACCCCTGGCCATTTTCCAATGACTTAAGAATACCCAAAAACAAATGAAGATTGTGTTAATTGTGATTGCGGTTAATTACAGAAATGAGTATAAGAACCTTAAAGTTAAAACGAGCAAGAGTCTGCAAAGCAAGTTGCACAAGAGCAGAACCACTAAGCTCTGAAACTTGCTGAGGGACATTTATTATTGCTCCTCTACCCATGCTTTGCACAGGCCTCCCCAGATGATAATGGGATTTAGAGAGAACCATAGATATGCTGTCGAGTAACCGGTCTTGAATGGTTGGCAGCAAAGATGGAATGCTGAATAACAAGTAACACAAATAAAAAACCCTTTTAAAATTAATCACTAGAAAGGTGGAAATATTTCAAGCCAACTCTATACCTGGTACTTATTTGCTCAAGCGCTTCAACAAGTACAGTTGAAAGACCAGTAGAGAACATAATATCCAGAAGTCCACGTACATGAGGTTCCATAGCAAGCCCCATTGCTTTTGCAATACTTCCAACACAAGCCAAGGCCTCAAGTGAAGGTTTACTCCTACGCGGAGCAATCTGCATTCATAAAATGTTTGTCTAAACTGTCAAATCATAACTCATCACACATTATAGAACAAAAAATAACCAAACACTCATTTAAATAAGAAATGCAACATGCAATAAGATAAATTATGGTACAAGACTGGCATCTAACAACAGTTATTACAACATACCGCCTCACGTAAGTGAGTAGTTATTGTCGGCAAATAATGGATCAGTTCCCCATCCAATGCCCCAGCCATTTCTCCAAGAGCAATGAACCCACTATCACGATCTTGAGGTACTTTCAAGACAGAAAGAATATGATTCATGCATATCTGCAAGGAATTTCATCTCCATAGGAACTTAAATAAGTAAACTTTTGCAATTACTTGAAAGCCTTCATTCTCAGACTCAGTGGCTCTCTTCCCTATTTAAAAACCATAATTAAGTAACAGGGCAAAGTTAACATACTGTTAAGTAGTTAGTAACAAAACGATCACGCAGAAAATGTGCAATTCGAGGTAGTAAAGAAGTTATGCTCAAGCGAACAAGCCGGTCCCGGTGATCTAGGTATCTGAGAACAATTTCGGCAACTTCACGGTATCTTGACATCATGAACTCACCAGTATTCCTGCCCAACCATAATTAGTTAGAAATAAATCAAGTACACAACAATAAGAAGATTAATAATTAGTACCAGACACTAATTACATAATAGTACATAAATAAAATTTTAAAAAAAATTCATAACCAAATTCAGCCTTTTTATTATTGTTCACAAAGAAATAATGTGGTATTTTGCTGATAACAGTATTAGACCCAATGGGCATAATTGACACTCAATTTTTGTTTACCTTTTCTTATAAGTTAACTATTTAACTCTCAATTTGCCAATTGTCACATAGGTTGACAACATTAATCCCCACCACTGGGCATGTCCTAAACATATTACACTTGGTTGACAACTAAACATACTAAATCAAAGAGAATGATGCAATTAAATTGTAGTTGGCTGATGATAACCAAATTCAAAGGAGCTCTTCAAGCTTCATCAGGAGAAGACAGGTAATAAAAAGGACAAAGGTGGATTTCTTTACAAAAAATTAGTTCAAAAATCAAACAGCTCCAGGTATGACTGAAGTCCAGTATGGTTCTAAACTTCAGATAACTTCATTGTTGCCATAATTTGTCAAAACTTTCATTCAGCAGTGAAATTAATTAATAGTAAGCCATTAACAACTCCCATTTCATTTTCATATTCATTTAGTATAAATGCTTTCAAACATGGGTTTTCTAAAGCACACTTCATAAAGGACAGAACGCAACTAACTGGTTTGACTAGTAGTCTAGTACAAGTGCTTCAATATAAACCGAGCAACAATTCCCAAGCTTGCAGGCATTGTGAACATAAATTTATTTATCTGTGTAAGAAGCATGTAATAACAATGCTCGCTAAAAATGGACATGATTTGTCAAGAATCTTAGCTTAAAAAATTACACAATTTCTACATATCAATATTGCCAGTGTTGAAAATTTTATTAACCTCAAAAGCTCTCCAACAGCCAGCAGCGAACCATGTATGCTGTGCACCGGGGCATTTTTACCCAATCCATCTTGCGTTGCCTCAAACATTCGATAGTACCTGCCATCAAATAGAAAATAAACAATTTATTCTCAAATAGGAACGTATTGTGCAATAAATGATTGAAGCAAAGTAAGCACATTGTAAGATGAAAATCGACAAAAATCACAGGTCCAAAAGGCAATGACATAAACCCTCCAAGAAAAAACACTGCTCTGTCCCTCAACATTAACTTCATCACCATCAATGTGGATTCAGATGACCAAAGATATATCCCCTCCTCTGTCATTATTCACAAGCAAATTCTATTATACTATTATTGCTAACAGGCCCAGACTATATTTCATATTAACACCATGGAGGGTACACAAGACAGACAAATGAATTAATGCCAAATTCCATGGCATTTACTATGGCAGAACCAAGCATTAAATACGGCAGTGAACACCAAGACACCCATGTTTTGACTAATGCATAAGCTGCTTCTGGGTTCTGGAGGCAGGCTAGGTTTATACTATAATCTAAAATCAACTGAATAAAACTGTAATTTAACATGAAGTATCGAGAAATTATCTTAAAATGTCTGCCATAATTATTTACAGTTTGAACAAGAAGTTGAACTTTAGCTCAAAGTTTAGAGCCTATTTATTAGTTGATTGCTCTCAAATTCATTGTAGCTGGCAGGCAGTTGGGTAGTCTTACTATTACAGTATTACACAATCAACTTCTGATAGTTCAAACTCATTAGTGAAACAGAATTTAATTATATTTCATTTAGTCCAGGTACATTTACTATCACCAAAGGCAGCATAGCCAACAAAATAGTATTACTACCAGCTTCAGGTCTACCATGGTTTATGGCTTTATGCTACACCTGAAAAGTAAGAACTAACCATTGCACACGCCACCGTGTCTCACGCTTTTCAATAACACGAAGGCAAGCACGCAATGCATCCACAGCCCGCTCACGAACTGGCAATGCTGGATCTCTTAAAGCAACCCAGATAGCATCAACAAATTCTGGCACATGGACATTAAAAACAGTTGAAGCATTTTCTGCCATTTCCTGCAATGAACAAAATCAAAACACAGTGTACATTGTCAGGAATCAAAGCCTGTACTATTTCTCACCAAAAGATAATAACAATGACACTTACTTTCAAGATTAAGACAGCAGCAAAACGACGATACTCCACTCTAGTCCCTCGAAGCCAATCGAGGGCAATTTTAACCTAAAAAGATAAGAAAAATGAGCACAGTCATGACTCTACTCATAGAGAGTGTTCAAAGAAAAGGTGTGTACAGAAACCTGGCGTTCGACTTCATCGGCAGTCATAGCTCCGCCGGCCCTAGCGAGGTGACCCAGAACCCTACTAGCGTAAAGCAAAATCTCGGGATCACGTTTGCCCTCAAAGACAGTACGCATGTAATTGGAAAACCTGGAGACCTTGGAAGCATTCTCCCCAAGCGCCACATCGATCAACTCATCAATAGCCCTCAGAGCTCCAAGATTCTCAGCAACGTCGCTACTCTCCAAAAGGCTCGAGATCCTGTCATACAACTGATCCATGAAACGAGAAAAGGCTTCGCCGCTAAGGTCACGAGCTTCTTCCTCCAGATGTTTCTTAAAAGCTAGCGAAGCACCCTCCTGCAGAGAATAAATTAGTGGCTCTGGTTCTAGTTTTTCTAATTCCAGCAAGCATGTGATGTGAGTGAGTGAGTGAGTGAGCAGTGAAATGAAAATTGAAGTGATACCACTACCTTGGGGTTGCCGCGGGTGCAGAGGTCGGCAAGGATGCGGTTCAGGGCGTCGCCGGGTCCCACGGACGGAGGGCCAGTATAACGGTGGGACTGAGACGCCGTTGCCATTTATTTGGCAAACCTAAGCCCTAAATTAATTAGCACTATTAAATATTTTGATTAGCCACTGGAGGCAGAGAGTGAGAGTCTCAATTTGGAATGGAAAAGCTCAGACATCGCATTCCGCCATGCCTGCAACTCAGACAACGTAGTTCCGTCTCTCGCAATCCCAACCCAAGTGATGTTCTTTCCTTTTCTTTTTCTTTTTTTTTTTTCGGTTCAGCAACCAATGCTCTTGAGCTTGAAGGTGCGAGAACCGCCAACGGATCCGTACATAAAATAACCCGACCCTTTTACGATGCGATGCCCCCCCCCCCCCCCCCGACTTCCCCTTTTATTTTATTTACCGGCCAAAATTCTAATCCACCCGGTTGCAAATTTTTTCCACGTGGGAAAAGGGGATTGTAAAATATTTTTCTCATTTCGTTAAGAAGGAAATGAGGAAAGATATTAGTAAATATTAGTAAAAAAAAAAAGAGAGGAAAGGTAAAAAGTAGCATGAGAGTATGTTTGTTTATCCTTTTTAAAAATTGTTTTCTGAATTTAAGAATAAAAAATTGAATGTTTGACGGACACGTTTTAAAAATAATTTGGCTTAAATATGTTTTTCATCCCTCTAATATTAGCGAGTTTTGTTTTACACCCCTCCAAAATTTGTTTTTTCCAAAACATCCCTACGAATTAAGAAATGGCTGTAAGACATCCATGTCGCTCACTTCCGTTAAGCTTGTTAACGGACATAACACGTGTGAACTTAACAATTAACTAAGTTTTTACCTTTTTTGGCTTAAATATGTTTTTCATCCCTCTAATATTAGCGAGTTTTGTTTTTCACCCCTCCAATTTTTTTTTCCAAAACATCCCTACGAATTAAGAAATTGCTTTAAGACATCCATGTCGTTCTTAAGCTTGTTAACGGACATAACACTTGTCAGCTTCCTAATTAACTAATTTTTAACCATTTTTTTAGAATTAGAAATTATAATTCCCCCTTCCTATCCCTATTATCCCCAATCCCTTGCAATCCCTAATGTCGTAAAGCTTGGTTGTGTTCTCTGAATTTCAGAATCTCCATAGCTTCGTTGGTTTCGTGAATATTTTAGTGCCTTTGTACCTCTAGATGCTTCCTGAATATATTTTAGTGCTTTTGTGCTTTTTGGTATTAATTTAGCAAAGTTATAAAGTGCCTCCAGATGCACAATTAAGTACTTATTTTGGTTTATGCAAACACCGTTAGGTGATGCTTAATTAACTTAATTTGGATAATGCATTTACTCTTTTCTGTGAACACTTATCTTTTATGTTAAGCAATTACACTTTGCTAATATTAGAGGGATGAAAAACATATTTAAGCCAAACAATTTTGAAAAATGTATCTACTTTTTAATTTGTATAAAATAAAATTCTAAAATTACTTTTAGGTGTTTTTTGGAAAAAATCCTATTTTTATTGAAAATATTTAAGTAAATCATTTTATTTATAAAAAAAAAAATTAAAAAAAAAATTATAAAATAGATTTCAAAAACTAAAAAAAAACAAAACAAAATCGAACACGCCCTAATTTTCTTTTTATTCTATTTTCTTCCTCTCACTGTTTCTTCTATCATCTCTCATTTTAAATAACTTAGAAAACTATTTTACTTTCCTCTCATTTTCCTTCCTACTTTTTTTATTTCACTTCCCTTCCTTCCACTTCTTTTTTCCATTAATTCAAAATATTAACGAGTGTTTTAAGGACACCAATTTTTTTTGTTTAAATCACATGTATTCTCCGCGGGAGGCAATACTGCTCTAGCCGGGGAACATCCTCATCATGGTGGGGTTAACTCTTCCCGCCAGGGGCATGGCCAGAAATTTATAGTTAGAGAGCCAGAATAAAATATTTAAAATTATGATAATAAGAGTAGCAAATTTTATTTAAATAAAACTTTTTATTCCTTCATGATACTAAATTTTTCTATTAAAGTATCGATAGTGAACTTTTCAGCTATTTCTCTCAATAGCAGTCGGTAAGTGGAAATGTCACTACTTTTCCACTTTCAACTAACCCTTGATAAAACTAAGATAGATTGGACATTTTCCCAAAATTAGGATCTCGATAAACATTATAATGATAATGTCTTAGTTGAAATGATTAGCCTTCCTTTACTTTGAAAAGTCATCTGTGTGAAATTTCTCAACAAGGTGGCAAATGTTTTCAATATCAAGTGATTTGAAATAGCCTTTGGATCTAAAGTTAAACTGAGTATAAGAAGTTCAAATGTTTTTTCATTAAATCTTCTATTTAATTCAGATAAATGCAAGTAAAATTTTTAGTTTTTCCTATCATGTAATTCTAAAATACAAATTCAAATCGAACAAATTCTTTTTTAATATTGTACCATGTTATCTAACGATATTTTCTGCCCATCTTCCCTATTTTATATAATGCACATATGCTTCCCTTTTCATCCTTTTACTTTTTATAGACTAATAATTCTAATTAAATTTTTTAAATAATAGTTCTAATCAAATTTTATCTATAGTTTTATATACTATCCTATCATCTCTAAATACAAAAAAAATATTTAATATAAAAATGTAATAATAAATTAAAACTTTTTTTAAAAAATAAAGATAAATAGTAAAAAAGTTATAAAGAAATACTTAATACTATAAAATCTATACAAATATTTAGGCAGGACGAACTAATAGTTCATGAATATATTTCCAAGACCTATATCACAAATATGCAACCTTCGTGCTCACCTAGACACCCTTAGAGATCTACTTAAAGATATTTCCAAACAAGGCACTTGGTCATACTTTAAGGAGGGGAATTTTTTGCAGATACATTGGCAAAAAATGGGAGCCATAGTAGATCATAATATTGATCTCCGTATTCTTCATACACTTTCTCCAAAGTTAGCTTTGCATCTTTTGATGATGCTACGGGGTTAGTTCATTTGGCTCCGTCTAAACGTACATGTTAGGATGGGTGGTGTGCGCATACTAGACCTATAGTGACTGTGATGTTTTGCAGGTTACTCGTAAAACTGATGGGCTTTATTTGGATTTTTTAATGTTATATTTTTTATGCTTTTATCCCTTGTTTTTTAATATTTTCATCACACGCTTAGAATGTTGTTGGATTCCACCGTGACAAAGGTATTTGATCATGGACCTTAACCATAATTTTTTATAATTTTTTCAATAAGAGAAATAGAAATGAGAGGAATTGGAATATAATGTAAAGGACCAAAATATCCCAGTCTCAATCCATTACCCACGAGTTGACTAACTCAGCAAATATAACAAGCATTTGAACGAAAATAAAAGCAAATGTAACAATCAGAAATAAAATAATAAAGAATTTACAAATTGCAGATCTGAAAAAACGCAGAAGCGACAAATACTGCAATCTCAAAAACAAAACAAAACATTGCAAGAAAAAGACCCCAGACACAACGACAGAGGGATGTGTGCGTCGTGGGCAGCTCGTGGAAGAATGACGAGGCACTGTGGTCGTGACCAGAACAACGACTATTTGGAGCGTCGTTGATGGGAGTTGGAGATGCGATGGCTTCTCCGCGGTGGTGGAACTAGACATCAGTAACGGACTTGGTGGTGGTGGACGATCAGCGACCAACAACACATTCCATTGAACTGTTAGATTTGGGGCGACGATCTGGCCGTGTGGGGAGAGATTTGAGATGGGAAGGAGAAGAAGAAATGGCCGCGTGGGAAGAGAACGGAGATGGAAGGGGACCGTTTTAGATCTGGTTAGGGTGAGAAAGGACAACCCTGTCCAGAAAATTACAATGCATTCTCTCTCCTCAATCTCTTTGCTATTTCTCAGAAAATTTGCAGAGAAATTTTTAGCTCGAGGAATCACACTCTAAACATTTCTCTCTTCTTAAATATCTACCTTACCAAACTAATATCTTATTTCTCTTCCCTCAATATCTCTTCCCTCCCTCCTAATTTCTTCTTAACCAATTAATGCGAAAAAAATTCCAACGTCAGACTATAATTAAAATTTGGTCAATTCACTTCTAAGGTTAATGCTTGTAATTTTAGTCAACTTCATATTTAAATAATAATAATTAAGCATTAAATAAATTGAAGAATATTCCTTGACATTTCACTCATATTTGAGATCTCATGTTGAAAAATAAGGGCATGTTTGGTTTGAATTTTCGTTTTCTGTTTCCATTTTCTGTTTCCTGTTTTCTGAAATTTTACAAAGGAAAAACTGGAAATACTGGAAACAGTGAAAACAGGAAATGGAAACAATAAATGTTTTCGTAAACCAAACAGGTCCTAAGATATCCACTCATCACTCTCCCTCTCAATGACTTTTAACATTCTTCCTCTTCACTCATTTCATGGTAATTAAATTTCACACGCAACTTGTGAGAGTGTGATTATTTTCTCAGTCTTTAATGTTAATGTTATCTCTTCTTATTTAAATTTTTAAATATTAATTTTATTAAGATTCAAAATATTATCATATCATTTTTTATTTTAATCTTTTTTAAAATAAATATTTTTTTCATTGTTATAATTTAATATTATTAAATTATAACTTATTATCAAACAATAGTATAAATTAAATTTTAATGGTAAAATATAATCTATAAATGGATTAACATAATAATTTATAAATTACTTTGAGGTGACCAAAGACTTAAATTTGAGCTTGCTCCGAATCAGAGACAGATGTTATTGACACATCGAACAATGTGCTTGATAATACAACTAGGTGAAGTGTCCTTGTTCAACATTTAGATTATTAACATATTCATTGCGTTGAAATGTGATAAATACTCACATTTTAAATATTAAAAATAGTTATATTAAATAATTTAAATTTAAATTTGTCCGTTTAAACGTCAAATCAAACACATATATAATATGATATACTATGCAATTTGAACCTCCCACAATTAATCGATCACACTATACACGTCAGGATTTTGACAAAAAAAAAAGCACTATACACATGAGATTAAAATGTTCTAAAATATAAAATCTTTGCTAAAAAGTGACAAAACTACAAATTAATTTAACATAACAAAAATGAGTCTAAGTTATTAGAAAATGTTCTACCCAAAAGTTATTTCTTGTAAGTAATTTTCCACTGAAAATATGTTTTACGTGAATAAAATGCTTAGACTTAAATATGTTCAATCAATACTTAAAAATATAATTTTTTTATAGTTAGTTTTGTTTAAGTTTTATTATTTTTTAGATTTTTTTAAAAAATAAAATTATATGTATTTAACATTTGATGACAGATTAAGTTGGGGGTTTGGGTAGTTTAATATGAGATTCTAGGTTCAAACCTCATCGCTTTCCTTTGTAAACCGAAAAAAAGATTAGTGTGTTTGCTAAAATTAACTTAAAAGTTAGTTACAAATTTAAAGCTAGTTGAATGTTAAAAAATTACCTGATTTGATTAAAATGTTTTGTAAAATAACTAAAAGTTGTAAAATAATAAACAACAATATCATTAAAATGAAAAATAATGGTTAGTGAGACTTATTGAAGGATAAAAATATAAAAAAAAAAAACAATTCACCTAGTAGATGAAAAAAGATTTAAAAAAACAATTTGCATCAAGTATATCTTCTAATAAAAAATGATATTAATTACCTAAAAAAACTATTTTACCAAACACCAATGAAATAATTTCAACTACCAATTTCAGTTTTTTTTCCAACTAAAATATTTTACCAAACAAATTCTAAACATATACTACTATTTTTCAAACACAATCTACGAATAAACAAATTTAAAAAAACTTACTTGTAAAAAAACATAATTTTTGTTTCACAACCATGCACATATTAAATTAAATATTTATCATTTACTGATATAAAACCTATGCAATATTTGCCAGAGATGGTGCTTGGGATGTCACTTTGTTCAGTCAATATCTCCCTAGTGTGGTTGTTAATGAGATCATTAATCACCCCTGCGCAAATGAGGATTTAGGAGCTGACCTTCCCAACTGAAGCTTGACCTCTGATGGTTCTTTTAATACTAAGACAACATATCTTTTAGTCAGCAATAGGGGTGTCAAAAATACCCGCGCCCGTGGGTACCCGCGGGTAAAATCCGTCACGGGTCAGGTTCGGGTACTTAAATGGGTACCCGTGAGTGGCTGTTAACGGGTATCTGAAATACCCGCGTATAAACGGGGCGGGGGCGGGTGTAGTGGTATCCGTGCCCGCGGGTACCCGTATATATGTAATATATGTGTAAATACATATATACCCCCTTATCTCTAACTAATATAGAGAAATCCCAAATATCTAACCCTAGCCGCCCCTTATCATTCAGAGAATCAGAGACAACCTTTCCTCCACGCGACCACTCTCGTCCCTTATCGTTCATCTTCTTCTCTGGCGTCACAAAGATAGCTTCGTTCGCGCTCGTCATGCGACATCTGCATCTTCTTCTCCTGCTGTCTGCATCTCTGTTTCCTTTTCGTTCCTCAACAGCGCGCCACTACGTTGAAGTTGGCTGAAGGTCTCTAGAAGGGGGGTTGAATAAAGACTTTTCAAATCTGTTCCTGCAAGGCCCAAACTAAAATTGGTTGTTGAGATGTGCTCTCAAGTTTTCCAACTTGGAGTCTCTGTTGAGACAGAATATATTTAATCCAATTTTAGTAATGGTTCTTATATCCAGATTTTAACTCAGAATCTTATATTGATTATTGATTAAGTTATTCTTGTTGTTTATTGCGTTGTTGTAGTTAAATCAATATAAGCAATATAGAGACAGAGCAAGAGACAAGGGGCAGAGATCTTATCCTGGTTCACCCACTCCTTGGGCTACGTCCAGTCCTCGCAACACGTGAGATTTTCCACTATTGACAACCAGCCAATACAAGTATTCTTACAGCCTCTTCAGGACGTCTCACTCACACTAAGCCTAGGCACTCCTATCTTAGCTGAGCCACAGGTATTCTTACAGCCTCTTCAGGACGCCAACACCTTGTTGAAACAAACTCAATCACATAAAGTTTTTAATATGCCAAACCTTTAAAGAAAGTCATGAGCTAAGTAAAGAAAGAAAAATAAATACTACATCTTGTTATTTGCTAATCAAGCTGTTCAAGTCTTTGGCAGATTCCTTAGTAATTCTTGCAGGATCCTTCAAGGAATAATGATCAGAATAAAAGAAAGACAAGCCAAGAATCTTAAGACCTCACTGAGCATCAAGAGAAGAGCTTTTTGAACAGCTTCTGGAACAGCTTGAGACGACAGCTCAATAGAGAGATACAAGCTCAAGCCACGTAAACTTATCTGATCAAAGATACAAAAGAACATCATCATGTATCAAAAAGGAGATTCTCAAAAATCTGTAAAGACGGTACAGACTCTTAAGAGAGATCCTAGATCAGTTTGAGACGCAAACTCACTAAACAGATGAAAGCTCACTGAACAGATGTAAGCTCATCAGAAGAGACACGAGGAACAAGAAGAGATACAAGCTCTAATCATCTGAACAAGTGATGAGTCCCACGTAAAGTCAACCTACGAAAAAGCAAAAAGCCAAGTCAGCACAAGGACAAGGAAGTACACTGCAAGCTGTCAACAGATCACATCATCCAAAAGTTGTCCCTTGTCCAGAAAAGAGCCCTGTCTCTAACAGCTATATCCCAACGGCTCCAAGGAAGTCTCATCAACAAATAACGACTACTTTGCACCCATATAAGTAGCTGAAAGCTACTGTGACACCGTAGAGACGTGCTTGAAAAATCATCAGTTATCACATCTCATCTCATCTCAGATAAGAGCTCACGTCTCATCTCAAGAGCCTAAAGAACTAAACAGATCTCAACAGAGAGCTCTTGAAGTCTGATTGCCTTTCTTCTATTATCTTTACCAATCTGTAAATCATTGTAAGCAGAAGGTTCCTCTAGCTAAGAATCATTGTCTAAACACACCTTATGTGCTAAAGCTAGAACACACTCAAAATATCAATTATTGTATCTGTATCTCATCTGAGATAGGAGAGAGAGCCTAGTCTTGGATTGAGAGCGTGCGTCCTGAAGAGGCTGTAAGAATACTTGTATTGACAGGTTGTCAATAGTGAAAATCTCACAGGTGGTGGGGACTGGACGTAGCCCAAGGTTGTGGGTGAACCAGTATAAATCTGTGTGTGCATCTCTTTACCTTCATCTCTTACTTATATTGCATATCTATTATTAAGTTGATAAATTAAATTAAGCAATTAACTGTAAATCTATCAAATCTCATCTGATTATAATCACATTGTTGAGACAACATCTCTTCTAACTGAGACTCCAAGTATCAACTTGAGATCACGTCTCAACTTAAGTTTAAGTGTGCACTTTCAGGAAAAATATTCTCAGTCTCTATTCAACCCCCCCCTTCTAGAGACGTTTAGCCAACTTCAGTTGGTATCAGAGCTCGGCCTCTCAAGGGGTTGAGCACACCTACGTGTGAAGAGGAACAGATCCATGGCTGGACCTAGTGCTAGTTTGTTTATTCCTGAAGGAGCATCCACTAACAGACCACCTGCCTTTGATGGAACTGACTACTACTACTGGAAGGACAGGATGAGATTATTCATTGAATCTCAACATGTTGATTTATGGGAAATCATAGAAGAAGGTCCCTACATACCATACACTACTGATGAGCTTGATCAAAGAATAGTCAAGCCCAGAACCAGATGGACTGATGCTGAAAAAGCAAGGTACGTTCTAAACTCAAGAGCTAAATATTTGTTGACCTGTGCTCTTAGCCGCAGTGAATATGATAAGGTAGCTGGGTGCACAACAACAAAAAGAAATTTGGGATGCACTTGAGATAGAACATGAAGGAACTAACCAAGTCAAGGAAGCAAAAATCAACATTCTGGTAAGACAATATGAGCTCTTCAAAATGAATGAGGATGAAGGCATTGAGGACATGGTGAGACGCTTCACCATCATCACAAATGATTTAAAATCCTTAGGAAGAACTTACTCAAATCAAGACATGGTCAGAAAGATCTTGAGGAGTTTACCCAAGCCTTGGAGACCTAAAGTCACTGCTATCCAGGAAGCAAAAGATTTGAGCATTCTCAGGTTGGATGAACTTCTTGGATCATTAAAGGTGCATGAACAAGAACTGATGGAAGAAGATCACATCAGAAAACCCAAAACAATTGCACTAAAGGCATCATCAAGTAACACTAAAGGTAAGAAGGTAAGCTCATCTCATCAAAACTCTCTCACCTCATCTCATGAAACAGAATCAGAAAATGAAGATGATGATGAAAGTGAAGTAGATGATGAGCTGGCCTACATCTCAAGGAAGATTAGACGCATGTGGAGAGCTAGAGGAAGTGGAAGAAGGAGCTTCCCTTCAAGAAGAAAATAAATCAAGTCTGATAGAAAAGGACAGTTCATCTGCTTTGAATGCAACAAACCTGGACACATGAGATCTGAATGTCCACAACTCAGAAGGATATAAAGAAAAGTCCAAAGAAAAAGGCAATGATGGCTACTTGGGATGATACTGATGAAGAAGAAAGTCAAGATGATCAATCAGCAAATATCTGTCTCATGGCAAATGGTGATTCATCTGATGAAGAGGTATATGAATCTGACCCTGAATATTCAATTGATGAACTTAAGTCTGCTTTTGAAAACCTCTTGTATGATTCAAACCTTCTAGCCTCTAAGAGCTCACTGCTAAAGTCAGAATTAAATACAGCTCTTGAGAAAATAAAATTTCTGGAAAAAGAAAATGAAAGTTTGAATCATAAAAATAGCAGTCTCATGTTGTCTCACATGAAACTATCTGAAATGGTTAAAGCTAAGACTCAAGTTCAAAATGAGCAAGAACTAAAAGAAAAATCTGAAGAAAACCAGAAACTCAAAAGACAAAATAGAATTCTCATAGATGATCTGGCAAAATTTGTAAATGGAACAAAAAACCTTGAGAGACTCATTGGATCTCAAAAAGGAATCTTTGACAAAGCTGGATTAGGCTATGAAAAATCATCTAGTGAGGTCTGGTATAAAGATTTCTTTATTCCTGCTAGAAAAAGAAAGAGAGAAAGGTGCTCTTGCTGTAGTAAGTATGGCCATAAGACCACAGAATGCTACATGAGACGAGTAGCATCTGACAGAAAGGTAACTAACCATGAAGGACCCAAATATAAGTGGGTACCTAAAACTAAATCTCTTGATGAAACAGGTATGCTAGCTGCAGCAAAATAAAAAAGGATATGGGTGCTGGACAGTGGATGTTCAAGACACATGACTGGGGACAAAGCAAGTTCCTATCACTTGAAGAAGGAGCTGCTGGTTTGGAGACAACTGCAAAGCCCAAATTAAGGGCATAGGTAAGATTGGTAAGGTAAACTCAGCTCAAATTGAAAATGTCTATTTTGTTGAAGGATTGAAACATAACTTGCTAAGTATTAGCCAATTATGTGACAATGGCTTTTATGTTAATTTTCAACCTACTTTTTGTGAGATTATAGACTCAAAGACTGGAAAGACTGTCTTCTCTGGTGAAAGAAATAAGAATCTATAATCAGTCACACTTGAGAGCCTATCTGATCTCACCTGTCTCATTTCTCATGATCAAGAAAAATGGTTATGGCACAAAAGGGTTGGACACATTAACATGAGAACTATTAGTCAACTTGCAAATCAATCTCTTGTCAAAGGATTACCAAAGGTAAAATTCGACAAAGACATGATTTGTGAGTCTTGTGTAAAGAGCAAACACAGCAAGTCAAGTTTCAAACCAAAATCTCATATATCCACTACCAGACCTCTTGAGATTCTCCACATTGATCTCTTTGGCCCAACTAAGACTCCAAGTCTTAGTGGCAAAAAATATGGTTTGTAATTGTGGATGACTTCTCAAGATTCACCTGGGTACTGTTTCTATCCCAAAAGGATGAATCTTATCAATCCTTTAAAACCTTTTGTAAAAAGATTCAATCTGAAAAGGGATATGGAATTGGTGCTGTGAGAAGTGACCATGGGGGAGAATTTGAGAATGCCAAATTTAAAAAATTCTTTGATAAAAATGGCATTACTCACAATTTCTCTTGTCCAAGGACTCCTCAGCAAAATGGAGTAGTGGAAAAGGAAAAACAGAACTCTACAAGAAATGGCAAGAACTTGTTATGTGACTCTGGTATTGAAAAGTATTTCTGGGCAGAGGCTGTGAACACCTCTTGCTATATAATAAACAGAGTCTCTATAAGAAAGATCTTGAATAAAACTCCTTATGAGCTATGGAAAGGAAGAAAACCTTCAATATCTTATTTTCATGTCTTTGGATGTGACTGTTTCATCCTTAACACTAAAGATCAACTTGGGAAGTTTGATACAAAATCTGACAAAGGAATCTTTCTTGGGTATTCTCTTACTTCTAAGGCATATAGAGTATTTAACTTGAAAACTAAAACCACTGAAGAATCCATGCATGTAGTTTTCAATGAGATGCAGGACAGCTCTGAGAGGAATCTGGACGAGGAAATTGATGAAATGATGAGGGATTTAAGGATCTCTACACTAGAAGCTGATGAGAAACTTTCTTATGAATAAAAAAACAATGAAATCATCCCAAGCTGAAGACTCACATCAAAAGACACTCCTAGAGAGCCCAGACGTACCTCAAAGTGAAAACAAGGCTGAGGAACTGAATGAGAGCACAAGAGCTGTACATGGAGCCTCTGAAATTCATAATGAGCATGCATCTCAACTGCCCAGGAGCTGGAGACTGGTGAGATCTCATCCTCAAGACCATATAATTGGAGAGACCTCAGAAAGAGTAAGGACAAGATCATCATTTAGAGATGCTGAGAATCTCATGGCTCTACTATCTGAAATAGAGCCTAAAGACATCCATGAAGCTCTTAATGATGACTACTGGATCAAAGCCATGAAGGAAGAGCTTAACCAATTTGACAAAAGTCAAGTCTGGGATCTAGTTCCCCCTCCATCTCATCAATCAGTAATTGGTACTAGATGGGTATTCAGAAACAAACTAATGAGAAAGGAAAAGTCATGAGAAATAAGGTGAGATTGGTAGCACAAGGATATAATCAACAAGAGGGAATAGACTATGATGAGACCTTTGCACCAGTGGCCAGACTTGAAGCCATCAGAATCCTTCTAGCATTTGCTGTTCACAAAAACTTCAAACTCTATCAAATGGACGTTAAGAGTGCATTCCTTAATGGGATTATTGAAGAAGAAGTTTATGTGAGACAACCTCCTGGCTTTGAAGACCCTTATCATCCAGAACATGTGCTCAGACTCAAGAAAGCTCTATATGGTCTCAAGCAGGCTCCAAGGGCCTGGTACGATAGGCTAAGCCCCTTTCTAACAGAAAATGGATTCATCAGAGGAAAGATTGACACCACACTATTCAAAAGGGAACTTAACAATGACTTATTAATTGTTCAAATTTATGTAGATGACATAATTTTTGGATCTACTAATCAATCTCTCTGTCAAGACTTTTCAAATCTCATGCAGGGAGAGTTTGAGATGAGTATGATGGGTGAACTAAGGTTCTTCCTTGGTTTACAAATAAAACAACTGGCAGATGGAATTTCTATCAACCAAGAAAAGTACGCAAAAGATCTGCTGACCAAGTTTAACATGAGTGAGGCGAAGCCAATGAAGACTCCTATGCATCCATCATCTCAACTTGACAAGGATGAGACTGGGAAAGCTGTGTCAGAAAAACTGTACAGAAGAATGATTGGGTCTCTCATGTACTTAACTGCAAGCAGGCCTGATATTCAGTATGCTGTAGGCATTTGTGCAAGGTATCAATCTGATCCTAAAGAATCTCATCTAACAGCTGTCAAAAGAATCTTCAGGTATTTAATTGGAACTACTAATCTTGGCCTATGGTATGAGAAAGGCTCCAGTTTTGATTTAATAGGGTATAGTGATGCTGATTTTGCTGGAGACAAGATGGACAGAAAAAGCACAAGTGGAAATTGTCAATTCTTAGGAAAGTGCCTTGTCTCTTGGACTTGCAAAAAGCAAAACACCATTGCTCTATCCACAACAGAAGCTGAATATGTCTCAGCTGCAGCCTGTTGTACACAAGTCTTATGGATTAAATCTCAAATGGTAGATTATGCACTAAGGTACTCCAAAATCCCTATATTTTGTGATAACATTAGTGCAATAAATTTGACTAAAAATCCCATTCATCACTCTAGATCAAAACACATTGATATAAAGCACCACTTTATTAGAGATCACGTGCAAAAAGGAAATATTGAGATTATCTTTGTTGATACTAAGAAACAAATAGCTGATATCTTTACCAAACCATTGGTAGAAGATAGATTCTGTGAAAATTTGAAAATGCTAAATATGTGTGCTCTTAGCTGAAAGCATCAGTAAAAATACTCTGCTGAGTAACAAAGATGAGATCAGCTCTTTAACTGATCATGAGACGGGTCTCTTGAGAAGAGATAACGTCTCATTAAAAGAGGCATGAGATGCAGTCTCATGTGTCTGTACATATGTCTCACACAAAATGAGTGGGAAAGAAGCTGCCGTTAAATAACGATCAGTAACTCCCATAAATTAGCATACTAGCCGTTACACTATAAAAGAATGTGCCAACCACTTTCTTCAGTTACAATAACTGCCCACTCACCAACACTCCACGTTCCATTTTCTCTCTCTTTCTCTCTCTGATACATCTCTCACTATTTATTCTCTATTTATACCTAAGAACAAAACCCTTGCTCATCTCTTCTCTCATCACTCATGCGTATTAAGGTTATCGGGTTGAAACTCCCATATTCTGACAAATCATCCTCGTCCTCCTCACCTGAAGCCATCATGTCTTCCAACTCTGAGAAATCAAACTCCATAGAAGTGACTTCAAGCCAAGAGCATCTCAGTCGCTCTCCTTCCCCTCAACCCAGCACAGAGTCAGAATCTTCTGAAACTCAATCCTTGCCATCTCAACCCTCAAAACCATCTCCCTCATCAAAAGATACCTTCTCCAAAATAGATACCCCACTAGTCAGAAGACCAAAATCCCAAAGAATAGCCTCAAATGTCGTCCAAACCACTGCTCCAAAATCTCCCATTCACATCGATCTCACCAAACCTGCTCCCCAAAACAAAGGAAAGAAACCTGCTACAGAAGAAGTGAAAGGAAAGAAGCTTTCCTTCAGGGCTGACCTCTTTGAAAACAAACTTGTTGAGGACAAATTTGTATCAAAATTTATTGATAAAAAGGTTGTTCTAGGAAGGTTGATAGATTTTGGAAGTCTGAAGGAAGAGAACTGGGACATTTCTCCATATGTCAAGAAACAGGGCTGGGAGAAATATCTGTCTCTCAAAGAGCCCGTCTTTCCAAGAATGACAAGAGCATTCTATGCTGCATGCTCAAAAGCTAAAGGTGCATCTCAGGGATTGCCTCATGTGATAGCAAATCTCAAGGGAGTTCACATGGAGCTCACTGAAGAGGTTCTGGGTTCCATCATTCAAGCCCCTGTCTCTGGCAACAGGCTTTACAATCAAGAAGATTGGTGGAAACAAATTGGGATCACCAAGGAAAGTGTAGGATCCTCTCTATTCAAGGATGCCAAGGTAGTCGACTCCTCCTCCTCTCTGAACTATTTCGACAAGTTCCTTTTTCATCTGGTGGCAAAATGCATCATGCCTAGAGCAGGCACCTTCAACAAAATCTACACTCAGGACTTGATGGTGATGTATCACCTCAAGCACGGTATCCCACTAAACCTCTCCTTTTTAATTCTGAAGCACATGGAACATGCATTTCACAACCCTAAGATCACCTCATCCCTACCCTTTGCCATGCTTACCACAAAAATCATGAAACACTTTAAAGTTGATCTGAGTGGCTGTGAGCAAACACCTGAGAGACCTGGGACTATTGGAAGGTCAAACCTCAAGTCACTAGGACTAGATGACAAAGTCATTCCCTCACCCACCTTCCATCTTGATAATCCTGCACCTATCCCTGCCACCACTCAAGCCTCTCCATCATCAAAGCTCTCTGAGACTCACCAGAAAAAGAAAAGGAAGAAGTCTGCTGAAAACCAAGCAGAAGGATCTCAAGAAGGGCATGAGATCAATGTTGAACAAAAGAAGAGAAAATATCAGCCTCAAGACGTTGCTGGACATGAGCACAAAAGAAAAGAAAGAAGCAGACAAGGTCTGAGCAAGCTTTCTCTGAAGAGACCCAAGCTGATCAGCAAGAGATCAATACTGAAACTCCTGCACCAGAAGCACCAGCATCAGCTGTGGTGCCACTTACTGAGCAGCCTCAAGAGCCCTCTCTCTACATTGAACCTGAAAAAGAACCCTCATCTCCACCACCTCCTCAGCAGCAAGAAGCTCCATCAGCTGACGTCTCTCCTATCACTAAGATAGTCATTGAGACCCTTAAGGATCTCTCCACCTCTACCCCAGATATTGCTCAAGAGACATCTCTGAGAACATTGAGACTGAGTCTGCTGCTAAAGAAACTGAGGAGATTCATCACTCACTGTCTCTATCACCATCGAGGAATACTGCCTCCCACTCTTTTCCAACTCAATTCCCCACTCCTGGCAAGTCGTTTGTGGACAACATTTTACTCAACTCACCTCAGCCCAAGTATGATCAATCTGTCCCACCAACAGAACGTCCTCAAGCTCCATCTTCTGATCCGTCTATTCCAACCCATCTCTCTGACTCCATCAACACCTTCATTAATCAACTTCATGAAGAACAACAACAATCCCAGCAGTCTCAATTCAACAGAATCGAGAAGACTCAGCAGAAGATTCTGAAGAAGATTAACCATCACAAGAAGAGACATGAAGCCTTATTTGATGGCTTTGACACTGTGCTACAGGCCCTGCATTCTTCCAATGATTTTCATAGAAAGATGAACCTTCATCTCTCTAATCTTCCTCCAATGCCTGAAATACCTCAATCTGTCAGACGTCCACTTGCCTCAGACTCAGACTCATCCTCTTCTCCTTCTCCGAAGCGCGCTTGAATTCCATTTTGATAATGGCAAACGGGGGAGAGTTGGTTAGATGTTGCCTAGCTCATCTGATAAGAGTCTTAGTCTAGGATATCTTTAGCTGACATTTTGCTAGGACCTTTTGTTTTGTGATGATGTAATAGATGCAATAGCATCTTTTCTGATGAATGACGAGATGCAGTGGCATCTTTTGCTGTTTACTTAATTTGTAATTGCATCTTACCCTTTGAATGAAGAAGTTCAGCTTTTCTTCTTACAATATTTACTCTTAATTCATAAAAGAGATCATCTGTTCTAATTAACTCAGGGGGAGTTCTTTAAAAAATTATATATGTGTGAGTATTTCTTTTTCTTCTTTTTCTTTATGAAGTTATTCTCTTACATGGTTTGCCATCATCAAAAAAGGGGGAGATTGTTGAAACAAACTCAATCACATAAAGTTTTTAATATGCCAAACCTTTAAAGAAAGTCATGAGCTAAGTAAAGAAAGAAAAATAAATACTACATCTTGTTATTTGCTAATCAAGCTGTTCAAGTCTTTGGCAGATTCCTTAGTAATTCTTGCAGGATCCTTCAAGGAATAATGATCAGAATAAAAGAAAGACAAGCCAAGAATCTTAAGACCTCACTGAGCATCAAGAGAAGAGCTTTTTGAACAGCTTCTGGAACAGCTTGAGACGACAGCTCAATAGAGAGATACAAGCTCAAGCCACGTAAACTTATCTGATCAAAGATACAAAAGAACATCATCATGTATCAAAAAGGAGATTCTCAAAAATCTGTAAAGACGGTACAAACTCTTAAGAGAGATCCTAGATCAGCTTGAGACGCAAACTCACTAAACAGATGAAAGCTCACTGAACAGATGTAAGCTCATCAGAAGAGACACGAGGAACAAGAAGAGATACAAGCTCTAATCATCTGAACAAGTGATGAGTCCCACGTAAAGTCAACCTACGAAAAAGCAAAAAGCCAAGTCAGCACAAGGACAAGGAAGTACACTGCAAGCTGTCAACAAATCACATCATCCAAAAGTTGTCCCTTGTCCAGAAAAGAGCCCTGTCTCTAACAGCTATATCCCAACGGCTCCAAGGAAGTCTCATCAACAAATAACGACTACTTTGCACCCATATAAGTAGCTGAAAGCTACTGTGACACCGTAGAGACGTGCTTGAAAAATCATCAGTTATCACATCTCATCTCATCTCAGATAAGAGCTCACGTCTCATCTCAAGAGCCTAAAGAACTAAACAGATCTCAACAGAGAGCTCTTGAAGTCTGATTGCCTTTCTTCTATTATCTTTACCAATCTGTAAATCATTGTAAGCAGAAGGTTCCTCTAGCTAAGAATCATTGTCTAAACACACCTTATGTGCTAAAGCTAGAACACACTCAAAATATCAATTATTGTATCTGTATCTCATCTGAGATAGGAGAGAGAGCCTAGTCTTGGATTGAGAGCGTGCGTCCTGAAGAGGCTGTAAGAATACTTGTATTGACAGGTTGTCAATAGTGAAAATCTCACAGGTGGTGGGGACTGGACGTAGCCCAAGGTTGTGGGTGAACCAGTATAAATCTGTGTGTGCATCTCTTTACCTTCATCTCTTACTTATATTGCATATCTATTATTAAGTTGATAAATTAAATTAAGCAATTAACTATAAATCTATCAAATCTCATCTGATTATAATCACATTGTTGAGACAACATCTCTTCTAACTGAGACTCCAAGTATCAACTTGAGATCACGTCTCAACTTAAGTTTAAGTGTGCACTTTCAGGAAAAATATTCTCAGTCTCTATTCAACCCCCCCTTCTAGAGACGTTTAGCCAACTTCACACCTCACTCTAAGACTAGGAACCTTCCTATCTTAGATGAGACAGGTTACAGTGAATGAATATGATAATTCTAGCTTACAGCATACATAGTATGGATATAAAAGTTGGTAAGCTAGGTAAACTCTCCTCTTAAGTTACAATATGGAAATGATGTACTAAGGAGAGATGAAAGAGACAGTGGTGAGGCTCAAGATGTGTTGAATCTGTTCACGGATAACTGATATGCAGACTTGAGTTGTTAGTTGAGATGTGATAAGGTGCTAAATGATTTTACAGAAATGTAGGCAGTCTCTCTCACCACTCAGCATTTGATCTTGCCTCTTTTATATCAACAGATGAGGAACTGGCCGTTATGTGGCCGTTACAAATCTGTTAGAGCCCATAGCATTTAGGTGCAGACTTTTCAGTAGGCAGACGACAGCTTTTCAGACAAAAGTACTGTGTCAGTGTCCTTGTGTCCTTGCTTGACTTTGCGCTGACTCTACTTGCTGTCTCCTAGCATTGAGTGTGCAATCTTGCTTTTGTTCAGATTCTGTTATGATTTATTGCATCTCTGATGAGATCTCATCTTGCTTCGTCTGACCTTGAGACGACGTCTCAAGCCGACCTGCATCTCAAGTTGAACTAGCATCTGTTCATGGCTTGCATCTCAAGATGTTCTTGAGTCTCTTTTGGCTTCATGCTGAGATCTCTTCTATTCTTAGAATATCTTCTGAACATAGAAGCTTGCTTCTCAAGCTGTATTGACATCTTTAATGCTGACCTTGCATCTGATCTTAGCTTGCATCTTCAATCTGAGCTTGCATCTGTTACTTATGTTATTTATGATCTAAGTATGATTCATGTATTCCTGCAGTTGTTTAGATACATGAAATCTCTACTACACTTGAACACACAGTTAGTAACACAAGATGCATCTTATATACATATTTAAACTTAACCAGTTTTTCATATTAAAAACTACTTGGGAGTGAGCTTGTCTCAACAATCTCCCCCTTTTTTTATGATGGCAAATTGTAAGTTAAATATCTGATGAGATTGATATAGAAATGATTCATGTATATTCTTAACTCCCCCTGAGATGTGCATTCTCTCTTAAAACAAAGGTGATTAAAGGGAAGAGCTCCCCCTGAGCTATAGATCAGTTTTTGTTTTAAGACTTTAGTATTTTAGATGAGGTGTTGATTAAAAGTTAAGAAATTCACACAGAAATATACTGCAATCATTCAGAGAGTCATCTTCATTTAATCAAAAGATAAGAGGATTACAAAACAAAAGATGCCATTGCATCTCATCAAAAGCTGAAAAGATGCTAACTACATCTCTAGCTATCAAGCTGATTCAAATCCTCACAGACACTAAGCTTAAATAAATCCTAACTGAGACTCTCATTAGATATATATCTAACCTACTCTCCCCCTTTGACATTATCAAAACAAGGAAAACTAGCAAAGCTAGGATGAGTGGGAAGAGGATGAGTCAGAGCCAGGTCCAGATGGTCGCAGCACAGTCTGTGGAAACTCAGGAAGGGGAGGCAAATTTGAAAGATGAAGGTTCATCTTCTTGTGAAATTCATTGGTTGCATGCATTGCTTGCAGGACAGTGTCAAATGCATCAAACAAAGTGTCTTGCCTTTTCTTGTGGTGCTTCAGCTTCTTCAAGATCTTTTTCTGATTCTGCTCAAGTCTGGTGGTGAGATCCTGCTGATATTGTTGTTGTTCCTCATGTAGTTGGTTCAGAAAGGTATTGATGGAGTTGGATAGATGTGTGGGAATGGATGGTTCAGATGATGGTGCCTCAGCTGGCTCAGGTCTGGCAGTGGGAGGTGCAGATTGATCATATTTAGGCTGAGGGGAATCTTGCAGAATTGTGTCTACAAAGAACTTTCCAGGAGTAGGGCAGGAACTAGGAAAGGAATATGCAGGTTCATACCTCACAGGAGTTGCCTGTTTGGTAGGAATTTCTTCCTCAGTCTCTTGCTCAGCTTGTTGCAGCTCTTGTGGAACCTCTTGACTTGAGGTTATAGTTTCTTTTTCCAATTCTACCAAGGTCTCAGCAACAATTTTGCTGATAGGTGAGACTTCCTGGAGAGCTTTCTCAGGTGGAGGAGAACGAGGAGGTGTCTGCTGCAGAGATGAATGGTGCTCAGTCTCAGGTTCTTTCTCAGTTTCCATCTCAGGTTCTACCTCAGGTGTAGGTTCCCTATTAGCCACGACTCCTTGCTCAAAGATCTTCTCAATAGTTACAGGGTCAGGTTCAGTGTGAGCAAAGGTAGTATGATCAGTCTTTGACCTCTTTTTCTTCTTCTTCCTTAGTTCAGTTTCTGTTGAAGTAGAAGGCTGTGCTTTTCTTTTCTTTTCTTTATCAGGGATCTCTGAACCTTCTTGAGATCCCTCAACAGCTTCCTTTGAGACTTTCTTCTTCTTTTTCTTTTTTGGCCTCAGACATTTTGGATGAAGGGGAGGACTGTGTAGTTGTTGGAATCGGAGGAGGAGGATCATTTAAAAGAAAAGTAGGAGAAGGGATAGTCTTACCATCTAAGCCCAGAGACTTTAGGTTTGTCTTTCCAACATAGCCTGGTCTCTCGTCAGACTTGTCACAGCTACTGAGATCAATCTTGAAGTGTCTCAAGATTCTGGTAGTAAGCATCCCGAAAGGTAGAGATGCATTGATCTTGGAGTTGTGGAAGACATGTTCCATGTGTCTAAGGATCAGAAATGGAAGATTCAGTGGAATCCCATGCTTGAGGTGATACATCACCATCAAGTCTTGATGATAGACTTTGTTGAATGTGCCAGCCCTGGGCATGATGCACTTAACGACCAGGTGAAACAGAAATTTTCCAAATGGATTCAGGGATGATGCAACATCTCTAATGAGTCCTCCTTTGAAGAGTGATGTGCCAACATTTGCTGCTGGAATCCCTATATCATTCCACCAATGTTCCTCATTCTACAGTCTGTTACCTGCAACTGGTGCTTGGATGATTGCTCCTAGGATCTCTTCAGTGAGCTCCATGTGAATACCTTTGACATCAGAGATGATGTGGGGCTGACCCTGGGAGGATCCCTTGGCTTTGTAGCATGCTGCGTAGAATGCTCTAGTCATTTTTGGAAAGACAGAATCTGTCATAGTCAGATAGACTTTCCATCCTTGCTTTTCCAAATAGGGACTCATGTCCCAGCCCTCATCCCTTAGTTCTTGAGAGGAGATGACCCTTCCCACAATGATCCTTTTTTCAGCAAAGCGCTTGGTGAATTTTTCTTCCACTTCAGCACTTCCAAACAAGTCTGACTGGAATGACAGCTTCTTTCTCTCAACCATCTTCTCTTTGCCTTTTCTTGAAGGTTCAGGTTGGGTAAGGTCAATATGGACAGGTGATTTAGGTGGTGCGGTTTGGGTTACATGTGAAGCAATCCTTTGAGATTTCATTCTCAAAGGAAGAGGAGTGCTTTTCTTAGAAGATGTGGATTTGGAGGATGGAGAGGGTTGAGTAGGTTGGGTGGATTGGGAAGGCTCTGTTTCTGTGCTTGGTTGTGGAGAAGGAGAACGGGTTAGGGTTTCTTGGCTAGAGTGGATGCTTTGAGATTGAGATGGAGATCCTTCTTCAGAAGACATTTTGTCAGGAGAGGAAGAGGATGATGATTTATCAGAATATGAAAGTTTTAGAGCTGTGAATTTGATACGCATTTGATAGAGAGGAGAAAGTGAGAGTGAAAAGTGAGAGGAGACTTAAATAGTCTGAACACTGGGAGGAGAGAGGTGGAATATCTACACGTAGTGGGGAGTTATTATGACAGTTGAGAGTGGTTGGCACTCCTTTTTATAGCCTAACGGCTAGTTTGCCAAGAAGTGGGCAGTTACTAGCCGTTGAGTAACGGCTCTTATTTCTCAACAGCACATTGTAACGTCTCTGTAATTTCATGAGACGTTAGTTGAGATGAGTTATGAGACACGTCTGTTGACAGATGCGTCTGGGAGCTTGTCTCTTTACAGACGACACTTGAGTCTTATCTCTAGTGAGATTCTTATCATATAATCCAGTGTCAAGCTATATTAAATTCATCATTTTCAATCAAGACAACACACGTTTAACAATTTTAAATTTTCAATGAATCTTTCTTCTACCAAGGGTTTTGTAAAGATGTCAGCCAGCTGACTCTTGGTATCTACAAAGATTAGCTCAATACTTCCTTTTTGCACATGATCTCTTATAAAATGATGTTTGATATCAATATGTTTTGACCTAGAATGATGCACAGGATTCTTTGCAGGGTTTATAGCACTAGTGTTAACACAGTAAATAGGAATTTTAGAATACCTGACAGCATAGTCTTGCAATTGAGATTTGATCCATAGAACTTGAGTACAACATGCAGCAGCTGAGACATACTCAGCTTCTGTAGTGGACGAGGCAATGGTGTTTTGCTTCTTGCATGACCAGGAGATAAGACATTTTCCTAAGAATTGACAAGATCCACTGGTGCTCTTTCTATCCATCTTATCACCAGCAAAATCAGCATCACTATATCCTATGAGATCAAAACTCTTTCCTTTCTCATACCATAGGCCAAGATTAGTGGTTCCAATTAAATATCTGAATATTCTTTTTACAGCAGTGAGATGAGATTCTTTAGGATTAGATTGGTACCTTGCACAGATTCCTACAACAAACTGAATATCTGGTCTGCTGGCAGTTAAGTACATAAGAGAACCAATCATACCTCTGTAAAGCTTGTCTGAGACAGCTTTTCCAGCTTCATCTTGATCAATCTGAGTTGAGGGGTGCATAGGAGTTTTCATTGGTCTGGCCTCACTCATTTTGAATTTGCTGAGCAGATCTCTTGTATATTTTTCTTGACTAATGAAAATTCCATTAGACAATTGTTTGATTTGAAGTCCCAAGAAGAATCTCAGCTCACCCATCATACTCATTTCAAATTCTCCCTGCATGAGACTTGAGAATTCTTTACACAAAAGCTCATTAGTTGAACCAAAGATAATGTCATCAACATAGATTTGAACAATTAATAAGTCTTGGCTAATTTCCTTTTGAAAAGGGTAGTGTCGATTTTACCTCTGATGAAGCCATTTTTAATTAGAAAAGAACTTAACCTGTCATACCAAGCTCTTGGAGCTTGCTTGAGACCATACAGAGCTTTGGATAGTCTGAGCACATATTCTGGATGATCAGGATCTTCAAATCCAGGAGGCTGTCTTACATAGACTTCTTCTTCTGTGATACCATTAAGAAAGACACCTTTTGAAGTTGGCTAAACGTCTCTAGAAGGGGGGGTTGAATAGAGACTTAGAATATTTTTCCTGAAAGTGCAGACTTAAACTTAAGTTGAGACGTGATCTCAAGTTGATACTTGGAGTCTCAGTTAGAAGAGATGTTGTCTCAACAGTGTGATTATAATCAGATGAGATTTGATAGATTTATAGTTAATTTCTTAATTTAATTTATCAACTTAATAATAGATATGCAATATAAGTAAGAGATGAAGGTAAGGAGATGCACACACAGATTTATACTGGTTCACCCACAACCTTGGGCTACGTCCAGTCCCCACCACCTGTGGGATTTTCACTATTGACAACCTGTCAATACAAGTATTCTTACAGCCTCTTCAGGACGCACGCTCTCAATCCAAGACTAGGTTCTCTTCTATCTCAGATGAGATACAGATACAATAATTGATATTTTGAGTGTGTTCTAGCTTTAGCACATGAGGTGTGTTTAGACAATGAATCTTAGCTAGAGGAACCTTCTTCTTACAATGATTTCAGATTGGTAAAGAAAACAGAAGAAAGGTAATCCGACTTCAAGAGCTCTCTGTTGAGATCTATTTAGTTCTTTAGGCTCTTGAGATGAGACGTGAGCTCTTGTCTGAGATGAGATGAGATGTGATAACTGATGATTTTTCATGCACGTCTCTATTATGTCACAGCAGCTTTCAGCTACTTATATGGGTGCACAGTAGTCGTTATTTGTTGATGAGACTTCCTTGGAGCCGTTGGAATATAGCTGTTAGAGACAAGGCTCTTTTCTGGACAAGGGACAGCTTTTGGATGATGTGATCTGTTGACAGCTTGCAGTGTACTTCCTTGTCCTTGTGCTGACTTGGCTCTTTGCTTTTTCGTAGGTTGACTTTACGTGGGACTCATCACTTGTTCAGATGATTAGAGCTTGTATCTCTTCTTGTTCCTCGTGTCTCTTCTGATGAGCTTACATCTGTTCAGTGAGCTTTCATCTGTTTGGTGAGCTTGCGTCTCAAGCTGATCTAGGATCTCTCTTAAGAGACTGTACCGTCTTTACAGATTTTTGAGAATCTCCTTTTTGATACATGATGATGTTCTTTTGTATCTTTGATCAGATAAGTTTACATGGCTTGAGCTCGTATCTCTCTATTGAGCTGTCGTCTCAAGCTGTTCCAGAAGCTGTTCACAAAGCTCTTCTCTTGATGCTCAGTGAGGTCTTAAGATTCTTGGCTTGTCTTTCTTTTATTCTGATCATTATTCCTTTAAGGATCCTGCAAGAATTACTAAGGAATCTGCCAAAGACTTGAACAGCTTGATTAGCAAATAACAAGATGTAGTATTCATGTTTCTTTCTTTACTTAGCTCATGACTTTCTTTACAGGTTTGGCATATTAAAAACTTTATGTGATTGAGTTTGTTTCAACAATCTCCCCCTTTTTTGATGATGGCAAACCATGTAAGAGAATAACTTCATAAAGAAAAAGAAGAAAAAGAAATACTCACACATATATAATTTTTTTGAAGAACTCCCCCTGAATTAATTAGAACAGATGATCTCTTTTATGAATTAAGAGTAAATATTGTAAGAAGAAAAGCTGAACTTCTTCATTCAAAGGGTAAGATGCAATTACAAATTAAGTAAACAGCAAAAGATGCCACTGCATCTCGTCATTCATCAGAAAAGATGCTATTGCATCTATTACATCATCACACAAAAAAAGGTCCTAGCAAAATGTCAGCTAAAGATATCCTAGACTAAAACTCTTATCAGATGAGCTAGGCAACATCTAACCAACTCTCCCCCTTTTGCCATTATCAAAATGGAATTCATGCGTGCTTTGGAGAAGGAGAAGCGGATGAGTCTGAGTCTGAGGCAAGTGGACGTCTGACAGATTGGGGTATTTCAGGCATTGGAGGAAGATTAGAGAGATGAAGGTTCATATTTCTATGGAAATCATTTGAAGAATGCAGGGCCTGTAGCACAGTGTCAAAGCCATCAAATAATGCTTCCTGTCTCTTCTTGTGATGGTTAATCTTCTTCAGAATCTTCTGCTGAGTCTTCTCGATTCTGTTGAATTGAGACTGCTGGGATTGTTGTTGTTCTTCATGAAGTTGATTAATGAAGGTGTTGATAGAGTCAGAGAGATGGGTTGGAATAGACGGATCAGAAGATGGAGCTTGAGGGCGTTCTGTTGGTGGGACAGATTGATCATACTTGGGCTGAGGTGAGTTGAGTAAAATGTTGTCCACGAACGACTTGCCAGGAGTGGGGAATGGAGTTGGAAAAGAGTGGGAGGCAGTATTCCTCGATGGTGATAGAGATAGTGAGTGATGAATTTCTTCAGTTGCTTAGCAGCAGGCTCAGTCTCAATGTTTTCGAGAGATGTCTCTTGAGCAATATCTGGGGTATAGGTGGAGAGATCCTTAAGGGTCTCAATGACTATCTTAGTGATAGGAGAGACGTCAGCTGATGGAGCTTCTTGCTGCTGAGGAGGTGGTGGAGATGAGGGTTCTTTTTCAGGTTCAATGTAGGGAGAGGGCTCTTGAGTCTGCTCAGTAAGTGCCACCACAGCTGAAGCTGGTGCTTTTGGTGCAGGAGTTTCAGTATTGATCTCTTGCTGATCAGCTTGGGTCTCTTTAGAGAAAGTTTGCTCAGACCTTGTCTGCTTCTTTCTTTTCTTTTTGTGCTCATGTCCAGCAACGTTTTGAGGCTGATCTTTTCTCCTCTTTTGTTCAACATTGATCTCATGCCCTTCTTGAGATCCTTCTGCTTGGTTTTCAACAGCCTTCTTCCTTTTCTTTTTCTGGTGAGTTTCAGAGAGCTTTAATGATGGAGAGGCTTGAGTGGTGGCAGGGATAGGTGCAGGATTATCAAGATGGAAGGTGGGTGAGGGAATGACTTTGTCATATAGTCCTAGTGACTTGACGTTTGACCTTCCAATAGTCCCAGGTCTCTCAGGTGTTTGCTCACAGCCACTCAGATCAACTTTAAAGTGTTTCATGATTTTTGTGGTAAGCATGGCAAAGGGTAGGGATGAGGTGATCTTAGGGTTGTGAAATGCATGTTCCATGTGCTTCAGAATTAAAAAGGAGAGGTTCAGTGGGATACCGTGCTTGAGGTGATACATCACCATCAAGTCCTGAGTGTAGATTTTGTTGAAGGTGCCTGCTCTAGGCATGATGCATTTTGCCACCAGATGAAAAAGGAACTTGCCGAAATATTTCAGAGAGGAGGAGGAGTCGGCTACCTTGGCATCCTTGAATAGAGAGGATCCTACACTCTCCTTGGTGATCCCAATTTGTTTCCACCAATCTTCTTGATTGTAAAGCCTGTTGCCAGAGACAGGGGCTTGAATGATGGAACCCAGAACCTCTTCAGTGAGCTCCATGTGAACTCCCTTGAGATTTGCTATCACATGAGGCAATCCCTGAGATGCACCTTTAGCTTTTGAGCATGCGGCATAGAATGCTCTTGTCATTCTTGGAAAGACGGGCTCTTTGAGAGACAGATATTTCTCCCAGCCCTGTTTCTTGACATATGGAGAAATGTCCCAGTTCTCTTCCTTCAGACTTCCAAAATCTATCAACCTTCCTAGAACAACCTTTTATTCAATAAATTTTGATACAAATTTGTCCTCAACAAGTTTGTTTTCAAAGAGGTCAGCCCTGAAGGATAGCTTCTTTCCTTTCATTTCTTCTGTAGCAGGTTTCTTTCCTTTGTTTTGGGGAGCAGGTTTGGTGAGATCGATATGAATGGGAGATTTTGGAGCAGCGATTTGGACGATGTTTGAGGCTATTCTTTGGGATTTTGGTCTTCTGACTAGTAGGGTATCTTTTGATGAGGGTGATGGTTTTGAAGGTTGAGATGGCAAGGATTGAGTTTCAGAAGGTTCTGACTCTGTGCTGGGTTGAGGGGAAGGGGAGCGACTGAGATGCTCTTGGCTTGAAGTTACTTCTATGGAGTTTGATTTCTCAGAGTTGGAAGACATGATGGCTTCAGGTGAGGAGGACGAGGATGATTTGTCAGAATATGGGAGTTTCAACCCGATAACCTTAATACGCATGAGTGATAAGAGAAGAGATGAGCAGGGGTTTTGTTCTTAGGTATAAATAGAGAATAAGTAGTGAGAGATGTATCAGAGAGAGAAAGAGAGAGAAAATGGAACGTGGAGTGTTGGTGAGTGGGCAGTTATTGTAACTGAAGAGAGTGGTTGGCACATTCTTTTATAGTGTAACGGCTAGTATGCTAATTTATGGGGAGTTACTGACCGTTATTTAACGGCAACTTCTTTCCCACTCATTCTATGTGAGACATATGTACAGACACATGAGACTGCATCTCATGCCTCCTTTAATGAGACGTTATCTCTTCTCAAGAGACCTGTCTCATGATCAGTTAAAGAGCTGATCTCATCTTTGTTACTCAGCAGAGTATTTTTACTGATGCTTTCAGCTAAGAGCACACATATTTAGCATTTTCAAATTTTCACAGAATCTATCTTCTACTAATGGTTTGGTAAAGATATCAGCTATTTGTTTCTTAGTATCAACAAAGATAATCTCAATATTTCCTTTTAGCACGTGATCTCTAATAAAGTGGTGCTTTATATCAATGTGTTTTGATCTAGAGTGATGAATGGGATTTTTAGCCAAATTTATTGCACTAGTGTTATCACAAAATATAGGGATTTTGGAGTACCTTAGTGCATAATCTACCATTTGAGATTTAATCCATAAGACTTGTGTACAACAGGCTGCAGCTGAGACATATTCAGCTTCTGTTGTGGATAGAGCAATGGTGTTTTGCTTTTTGCAGGTCCAAGAGACAAGGCACTTTCCTAAGAATTGACAATTTCCACTTGTGCTTTTTCTGTCCATCTTGTCTCCAGCAAAATCAGCATCACTATATCCTATTAAATCAAAACTGGAGCCTTTCTCATACCATAGGCCAAGATTAGTAGTTCCAATTAAATACCTGAAGATTCTTTTTACAGCTGTTAGATGAGATTCTTTAGGATCAGATTGATACCTTGCACAAATGCCTACAGCATACTGAATATCAGGCCTGCTTGCAGTTAGGTACATGAGAGACCCAATCATTCTTCTGTACAGTTTTTCTGACACAGCTTTCCCAGTCTCATCTTTGTCAAGTTGAGATGATGGATGCATAGGAGTCTTCATTGGCTTCGCCTCACTCATGTTAAACTTGGTCAGCAGATCTTTTGCGTACTTTTCTTGGTTGATAGAGATTCCATCTGCCAGTTGTTTTATTTGTAAACCAAGGAAGAACCTTAGTTCACCCATCATACTCATCTCAAACTCTCCCTGCATGAGATTTGAAAAGTCTTGACAGAGAGATTGATTAGTAGATCCAAAAATTATGTCATCTACATAAATTTGAACAATTAATAAGTCATTGTTAAGTTCCCTTTTGAATAGTGTGGTGTCAATCTTTCCTCTAATGAATCCATTTTCTGTTAGAAAGGAGCTTAGCCTATCGTACCAGGCCCTTGGAGCCTGCTTGAGACCATATAGAGCTTTCTTGAGTCTGAGCACATGTTCTGGATGGTGAGGGTCTTCAAAGCCAGGAGGTTGTCTCACATAAACTTCTTCTTCAATAATCCCATTAAGGAATGCACTCTTAACGTCCATTTGATAGAGTTTGAAGTTCTTGTGAGCAGCAAATGCTAGAAGGATTCTGATGGCTTCAAGTCTGGCCACTGGTGCAAAGGTCTCATCATAGTCTATTCCCTCTTGTTGATTATATCCTTGTGCTACCAATCTTGCCTTATTTCTCATGACTTTTCCTTTCTCATTTAGTTTGTTTCTGAATACCCATCTAGTACCAATTACTGATTGATGAGATGGAGGGGGAACTAGATCCCAGACTTGACTTCTGTCAAATTGGTTAAGCTCTTCCTTCATGGCTTTGATCCAGTAGTCATCATTAAGGGCTTCATGGATGTCTTTAGGCTCTATTTCAGATAGTAGAGCCATGAGATTCTCAGCATCTCTAAATGATGATCTTGTCCTTACTCTTTCTGAGGTCTCTCCAATTATTTGGTCTTGAGGATGAGATCTCACTAGTCTCCAGCTCCTGGGCAGTTGAGATGCATGCTCATTATGAATTTCAGAGGCTCCATGTACAGCTCTTGTGCTCTCATTCAGTTCCTCAGCCTTATTTTCACTTTGAGGTACATCTGGGCTCTCTAGGAGTGTCTTTTGATGTGAGTCTTCAGCTTGGGATGTTTTCATTGTTTTTTGTTCATAAGCAAGTTTCTCATCAGCTTCTAGTGTAGAGATCCTTAAATCCCTCATCATTTCATCAATTTCCTCGTCCAGATTCCTCTCAGAGCTGTCCTGCATCTCATTGAAAACTACATGCATGGATTCTTCAATGGTTTTAGTTTTCAAGTTAAATACTCTATATGCCTTAGAAGTAAGAGAATACCCAAGAAAGATTCCTTTGTCAGATTTTGTATCAAACTTCCCAAGTTGATCTTTAGTGTTAAGGATGAAACAGTCACATCCAAAGACATGAAAATAAGATATTGAAGGTTTTCTTCCTTTCCATAGTTCATAAGGAGTTTTATTCAAGATCTTTCTTATAGAGACTCTGTTTACTATATAGCAAGAGGTATTCACAGCCTCTGCCCAGAAATACTTTTCAATACCAGAGTCACATAACAAAGTTCTTGCCATTTCTTGTAGAGTTCTGTTTTTCCTTTCCACTACTCCATTTTGCTGAGGAGTCCTTGGACAGGAGAAATTGTGAGTAATGCCATTTTTATCAAAGAATTTTTTAAATTTGGCATTCTCAAATTCTCCCCCATGGTCACTTCTCACAGCACCAATTCCATATCCCTTTTCAGATTGAATCTTTTTACAAAAGGTTTTAAAGGATTGATAAGATTCATCCTTTTGGGATAGAAACAGTACCCAGGTGAATCTTGAGAAGTCATCCACAATTACAAAACCATATTTTTTGCCACTAAGACTTGGAGTCTTAGTTGGGCCAAAGAGATCAATATGGAGAATCTCAAGAGGTCTGGTGGTGGATATATGAGATTTTGGTTTGAAACTTGACTTGCCGTGTTTGCTCTTTACACAAGACTCACAAATCATGTCTTTGTCGAATTTTACCTTTGGTAATCCTTTGACAAGAGATTGATTTGCAAGTTGACTAATAGTTCTCATGTTAATGTGTCCAACCCTTTTGTGCCATAACCATTTTTCTTGATCATGAGAAATGAGACAGGTGAGATCAGATAGGCTCTCAAGTGTGACTGAGTAAAGATTCTTATTTCTTTCACCAGAGAAGACAGTCTTTCCAGTCTTTGAGTCTATAATCTCACAAAAAGTAGGTTGAAAATTAACATAAAAGCCATTGTCACATAATTGGCTAATACTTAGCAAGTTATGTTTCAATCCTTCAACAAAATAGACATTTTCAATTTGAGCTGAGTTTACCTTACCAATCTTACCTATGCCCTTAATTTGGGCTTTGCTGTTGTCTCCAAAGGAGACAACTCCAGCAGCTCCTTCTTCAAGTGATAGGAACTTGCTTTTGTCCCCAGTCATGTGTCTTGAACATCCACTGTCCAGCACTCATATCCTTTTTGATTTTGCTGCAGCTAGGCATACCTGTTTCATCAAGAGATTTAATTTTAGGTACCCACTTATATTTGGGTCCTTCATGGTTAGTTACCTTTCTGTCAGATGCTACTCGTCTCATGTAGCATTCTGTGGTCTTATGGCCATACTTACTACAGCAAGAGCACCTTTCTCTCTTTCTTTTTCTAGCAGGAATAAAGAAATCTTTATACCAGACCTCACTAGATGATTTTTCATAGCCTAATCCAGCTTTGTCAAAGATTCCTTTTTGAGATCCAATGAGTCTCTCAAGGTTTTTTGTTCCATTTATAAATTTTGCCAGATCATCTATGAGAATTCTGTTTTGTCTTTTGAGTTTCTGGTTTTCTTCAGATTTCTCTTTTAGTTCTTGCTCATTTTGAACTTGAGTCTTAGCTTTAACCATTTCAGATAGTTTCATGTGAGACAACATGAGACTGCTATTTTTATGATTCAAACTTTCATTTTCTTTTTCCAGAAATTTTATTTTCTCAAGAGCTGTATTTAATTCTGACTTTAGCAGTGAGCTCTTAGAGGCTAAAAGGTTTGAATCATACAAAAGGTTTTCAAAAGCAGACTTAAGTTCATCAATTGAATATTCTGGGTCAGATTCATATACCTCTTCATCAGATGAATCACCATTTGCCATGAGACAGATATTTGCTGATTGATCATCTTGACTTTCTTCTTCATCAGTATCATCCCAAGTAGCCATCATTGCCTTTTTCTTTGGACTTTTCTTTATATCCTTTCTGAGTTGTGGACATTCAGATCTCATGTGTCCAGGTTTGTTGCATTCAAAGCAGATGAACTGTCCTTTTCTATCAGACTTGATTTCTTTTCTTCTTGAAGGGAAGCTCCTTCTTCCACTTCCTCTAGCTCTCCACATGCGTCTAATCTTCCTTGAGATGTAGGCCAACTCATCATCTACTTCACTTTCATCATCATCTTCATTTTCTGATTTTGTTTCATGAGATGAGGTGAGAGAGTTTTGATGAGACGAGCTTACCTTCTTACCTTTAGTGTTACTTGATGATGCCTTCAGTGCAATTGTTTTGGGTTTTCTGATGTGATCTTCTTCCATCAGTTCTTGTTCATGCACCTTTAATGATCCAAGAAGTTCATCCAACCTGAGAATGCTCAAATCTTTTGCTTCCTGGATAGCAGTGACCTTAGGTCTCCAAGGCTTGGGTAAACTCCTCAAGATCTTTCTGACCATGTCTTGATTTGAGTAAGTTCTTCCTAAGGATTTTAGATCATTTGTGATGATGGTGAAGTGTCTCACCATGTCCTCAATGCCTTCATCCTCATTCATTTTGAAGAGCTCATATTGTCTTACCAGAATGTTGATTTGTGCTTCCTTGACTTGGTTAGTTCCTTCATGTTCTATCTCAAGTGCATCCCAAATTTCTTTTGCTGTTGTGCACCCAGCTACCTTATCATATTCACTGCGGCTAAGAGCACAGGTCAGCAAATATTTAGCTCTTGAGTTTAGAACGTACCTTGCTTTTTCAGCATCAGTCCATCTGGTTCTGGGCTTGACTATTCTTTGATCAAGCTCATCAGTAGTGTATGGTATGTAGGGACCTTCTTCTATGATTTCCCATAAATCAACATGTTGAGATTCAATGAATAATCTCATCTGTCCTTCCAGTAGTAGTAGTCAGTTCCATCAAAGGCAGGTGGTCTGTTAGTGGATGCTCCTTCAGGAATAAACAAACTAGCACTAGGTCCAACCATGGATCTGTTCCTCTTCACACGTAGGTGTGCTCAACCCCTTGAGAGGCCGAGCTCTGATACCAACTGAAGTTGGCTAAACGTCTCTAGAAGGGGGGGTTGAATAGAGACTTAGAATATTTTTCCTGAAAGTGCAGACTTAAACTTAAGTTGAGACGTGATCTCAAGTTGATACTTGGAGTCTCAGTTAGAAGAGATGTTGTCTCAACAGTGTGATTATAATCAGATGAGATTTGATAGATTTATAGTTAATTGCTTAATTTAATTTATCAACTTAATAATAGATATGCAATATAAGTAAGAGATGAAGGTAAGGAGATGCACACACAGATTTATACTGGTTCACCCACAACCTTGGGCTACGTCCAGTCCCCACCACCTGTGGGATTTTCACTATTGACAACCTGTCAATACAAGTATTCTTACAGCCTCTTCAGGATGCACGCTCTCAATCCAAGACTAGGTTCTCTTCTATCTCAGATGAGATACAGATACAATAATTGATATTTTGAGTGTGTTCTAGCTTTAGCACATGAGGTGTGTTTAGACAATGAATCTTAGCTAGAGGAACCTTCTTCTTACAATGATTTCAGATTGGTAAAGAAAACAGAAGAAAGGTAATCCGACTTCAAGAGCTCTCTGTTGAGATCTATTTAGTTCTTTAGGCTCTTGAGATGAGACGTGAGCTCTTGTCTGAGATGAGATGAGATGTGATAACTGATGATTTTTCATGCACGTCTCTATTATGTCACAGCAGCTTTCAGCTACTTATATGGGTGCACAGTAGTCGTTATTTGTTGATGAGACTTCCTTGGAGCCGTTGGAATATAGCTGTTAGAGACAAGGCTCTTTTCTGGACAAGGGACAACTTTTGGATGATGTGATCTGTTGACAGCTTGCAGTGTACTTCCTTGTCCTTGTGCTGACTTGGCTCTTTGCTTTTTCGTAGGTTGACTTTACGTGGGACTCATCACTTGTTCAGATGATTAGAGCTTGTATCTCTTCTTGTTCCTCGTGTCTCTTCTGATGAGCTTACATCTGTTCAGTGAGCTTTCATCTGTTTGGTGAGCTTGCGTCTCAAGCTGATCTAGGATCTCTCTTAAGAGACTGTACCGTCTTTACAGATTTTTTAGAATCTCCTTTTTGATACATGATGATGTTCTTTTGTATCTTTGATCAGATAAGTTTACATGGCTTGAGCTCGTATCTCTCTATTGAGCTGTCGTCTCAAGCTGTTCCAGAAGCTGTTCACAAAGCTCTTCTCTTGATGCTCAGTGAGGTCTTAAGATTCTTGGCTTGTCTTTCTTTTATTCTGATCATTATTCCTTTAAGGATCCTGCAAGAATTACTAAGGAATCTGCCAAAGACTTGAACAGCTTGATTAGCAAATAACAAGATGTAGTATTCATGTTTCTTTCTTTACTTAGCTCATGACTTTCTTTACAGGTTTGGCATATTAAAAACTTTATGTGATTGAGTTTGTTTCAACACTTTTTACATCCATCTGATATAATTTGAAGTCCTTGAATGCAGCAAATGCTAATAAGATCCTGATAGCTTCAAGTCTAGCTACAGGTGCAAAGGTCTCATCATAATCTATTCCTTCTTGTTGATTAAACCCTTGTGCTACTAATCTGGCCTTGTTCCTCATGACTTGACCTTTTTCATTTAGCTTATTTCTGAAGACCCATCTGATTCCAATTATGGTTTGATGAGATGGTGGGGGAACCAGATTCCAGACTTGGCTTTTCTCAAATTGATTTAGTTCTTCTTCCATGGCCTTAATCCATGATTCATCATTTAGGGCTCCATGTATATCCTTTGGCTCTACTTTAGATAAAAGGGCCATCATATTCTCTGTATCTCTGAAAGAAGATCTGGTTCTTACTTTGTCTGAGGTCTCTCCAATTATCTGATCTCTTGGATGAGATCTCACTAGTCTCCAGCTTCTGGGTAGTTGAGACGTATGCTCATTTTGTATTTCAATATTTTCAGGTCTTGTTTCTTGAGCTCTAGTTAGATCATCTGATTTATCTTCTTCTGGGAAGATAAGAGATGTTCCATATTGGTTGCTTTTGTAAAATGTTCCTTCTGACTGAACTTCTCTTCTTTGTTCAGACTGGGATGATTTTACCATCTTCTATTCAGGTGAGAGTCTCTCTTCAGCTTCTTGAGATGAGATCTTTAGATCTTTCATTAGCTCTTCTATTTCCTCATCAACTTCTTGCTGAGAGTTTTCCTGAACTTCATTGAAAACTACATGCACAAATTCTTCAGTAGTTTTGGTTCTTAGATTATATACTCTAAAAGCTTTAGATGTTAGTGAATATCCTAGGAAAATACCTTTATCAGATTTAGTATCAAACTTTCCTAGCTGGTCTTTAGTATTCAAAATATAACAATCACATCCAAAAATATGAAAATAAGAAATTGAGGGCTTTCTACCTTTCCACAGCCAATATGGAGTCTTATTCAAGATTTTTCTTATGGTAACTTTGTTCAAAATGTAACAGGATGTATTGACAGCTTCTGCCCAGAAGTACTTTTCAATTCCAGAGTCACATAACAAAGTTCTTGCCATTTCTTGAAGTGTTCTATTCTTTCTCTCAACTACTCCATTCTGTTCAGGAGTCCTTGGACAAGAGAAGTTATGGGAAATGCCATTTTTATCAAAAAATTTCTTAAACTTGGCATTCTCAAACTCTCCTCCATGGTCACTCCTAACAGATCCAATTCCATATCCTTTCTCAGATTGAATCTTTTTGCAAAAGGTTTTAAAAGAGTCATATGATTCATCTTTCTAAGATAGGAACAGAACCCAGGTGAATCTTGAGAAATCATCCACAATGACAAAACCATATTTTTTACCACTGAGACTTGCAGTCTTAGTTGGTCCAAATAGGTCAATGTGAAGGATCTCAAGTGGCCTGGTAGTTGAGACACAAGTCTTAGGTTTGAAACTTGATTTACTGTGCTTACTTTTTATGCATGACTCACAAATCATATCCTTGTCAAATTTGACTTTAGGTAGTCCTTTGACAAGAGATTGATTGGCAAGCTGACTCATAGTTCTCATGTTGATGTGTCCAATCCTTTTGTGTCATAGCCATTTCTCATGATCATGAGACATAAGACATGTGAGATCAGACAGACTTTCAAGAGAAACTGAGTAAAGATTTTTATTTCTAGTTCCAGAAAAGACTTTGTTTCCAGTTTTTGAATCTATGATCTCACAAAAATTTGGTTGGAAATTCACATGATAACCATTGTCACATAATTGGCTAATGCTCAGTAAATTGTGTTTCAGACCTTCAACAAAATACACATTTTCAATTTGAGCTGAGTTGGTCTTACCAATCTTACCAATGCCCTTAATCTGGGCCTTACTGTTGTCTCCAAAAGAGACAACCCCAGTAGCCTTTTCTTCAAGTGACAGGAACTTGCTTTTGTCTCCTGTCATGTGTCTTGAACAGCCACTATCTAGTACCCACACCTTCTTGGTTTTGGCTGCTGCTAGGCACATCTGTCACAACAAAAGATTTAGCTTTAGGTACCCATTTATACTTGGGGTCCTTCATGGTTAGTGACCTTTCTCTTGGATGCTATATGTCTCAGGTAGCATTCAGTGGCCTTATGACCAAATTTACTACAACAAGAACATCTATCTTTCTTCCTTTTCCTTGCAGGAATAAAGAAGTCTTTATACCAGACCTCACTAGAGGATTTCTCATAGCCTAGTCCAGCTTTGTCAAAAATTCCTTTTTGAGACCCAATGAGTCTCTCAAGGTTTTTTGTTCCCTTAACAAATTTTGCCAGATCATCTATGAGAATTCTGTTCTGTCTCTTGAGACTCTGGTTTTCTTCTGACAGATGCTTTAGCCTTAGCTCATCAGGAGGTTGCCTTATATTTTTTGTAAGTTCAGACAACTTCATGTGAGACAACATGAGACTACTATTTTTATGATTCAAATTCTCATTTTCTTTTTCTA
Source organism: Sesbania bispinosa (assembly GCA_026901365.1). Lineage (NCBI taxonomy): Eukaryota > Viridiplantae > Streptophyta > Magnoliopsida > Fabales > Fabaceae > Sesbania > Sesbania bispinosa. The sequence continues at coordinate 122,309 of QLOH01000526.1, read as the reverse complement.
GAAATTTAATCTTTTCAAGAGCTATATCTAGCTCTGATTTTAAATGGGAGCTTTTTGATACTAGAAGATTTGAATCATAAAGAAGGTTCTCAAAGGCACACTTGAGTTCGGTTAGAGTCAATTCAGAGTCTGAGTCACTTACCTCATCATCATCTGATGAATCACTGTTTGCCATGAGACATATGTTAGCTGATTCTTCACTTGGACTGTCATCTCATTCAGTATCATCCCAAGTGGCCATCATTGCCTTCTTTTTGGGACTCTTCTTTATCTCTCTTCTGAGCTGAGGACACTCAGATTTCATGTGTCCAGGTTTTCTACACTCATAGCAAATGAATTGACCTTTCTTTTCAGATTTGATTTCTCCTCTTCTTGATGGAAACCTTTTTCTTCCACTTCCTCTAGCTCTCCACATGCGTCTTATCTTTCTTGAGATGTAAGCCAACTCATCATCCATTTCACTTTCATCATCATCATCTTCATCTTCTTCAGTTTCTGAGTCATGAGATGAGTTTAGTGAAGTCTGTTGAGATGTACTTACCTTCTTACCTTTGGAGTTGCTAGATGCTGCTTTCAGAGCTATGGTCTTAGGACGTCTTATGTGGTCCTCTTCCATCAGTTCTTGCTCATGAACCTTTAGTGATCCAAGGAGTTCATCCAGTCTGAGGATGCTTAGGTCTTTGGCTTCCTGAATGGCTGTGACCTTGGGTCTCCAGGGCTTGGGTAAGCTTCTCAAGATCTTTCTTACCATATCTTGATTAGAGTATGTCCTTCCTAGAGATTTCAGATCATTTGTTATGACGGTGAATCTTCTCACCATGTCTTCATTGCCTTCATCTTCATTCATCTTGAAAAGCTCATACTGTCTCACCAGTATATTGATCTTGGCTTCTTTGACTTGATTTGTTCCTTCATGTTCAACCTCAAGAGCATCCCATATTTCTTTGGCTGTTGTACATCCTGCTACCTTATCATATTTGTAACGTCCTAATTTCTTAATTCAAGAATAATGCCCGTTGGAAAACACTATTCCGAATTTCTGAAATTATTTCGCGCTATTTTCGATATCGGCATACAAATAACACAATTGCCTAAGCAATCCAACGTTTGCTTAGACTTCCACAAAACTCATACATCATAGCATTTAATTCAAACCTCATTAAAACCTAGGGAACGAACCTACACGTTGGGGTGTTATGGTTCATAAAACTCCTACCGGAAATCCGACAGAGTTTCCCCTAAAAATTGGACATTTCCCAATTTTCAACTTAAGCTGAAAACCAGCAAAACCACTAGTACAATTTATAATAACATATTCACTACACTTAATTCTCCAATAACATCTCTATATAATTATGTCGTTAAACTATCATTACACCTAATAAACTACCAAACTCTTCTTGACCACTGGGAGTGGGCGAGTCCACTCCAAGAGCTCCATCTTTCCCCGAACATTAGCTGGAAGTTACCTGCACAAGCTAAAATGTAACCCCGAAACGTGGGGTGAGACTACAGTCTCAGTGAGCAAAGCATGCAGCAGACAATGTGGGGAATCACACAGATGCATTGCAACATCCAACACAGTTCATTAAAGCACACTTACAAAATTCTAGTCACTTACTTCATATCTTAAATGAATGGACTTAGCAAATAATCACATCATAATTCAGAAACTTCAATACTCGAATAGGCTGTCTTGCACATAAATTTGAATGAATGCACATGAGCGGCATAACCCAGTCGTCGGGTTCTTATCACTTAAATCTGAAATAACTGTGTGGCTAGACCTGAGCTCAGACTACAAGGAACGTCTTCCTTAGGCACTAATCACCACCACTGGGCACGAATCACCCGGGGCACTAATCACCCCTTAAATCTTTGGGCACTAATCACTCTTATTAGCTGGGCACTAATCATCCAAGTCTTAAATCATTTTCTGAAAACAATCTTTTCACTTTAAATTAACTTGGGCTGAAGCCATTTTATCTGGGCCGGAGCCAAAAACCATTTTCTTAGTCTTAACTGGGCCATAGGCCAAAAACATGCAGTGGCTCATCCTTCACAAATAATTTATATCTCAGGGCATGCATAGAACTAACACATGTACATAGAACAAATATTACATCATGGATCTAAGTTTTCTCATAATAATCATTTCACTTTAACCATGTAAATATAAAAATACCCTTTTCAATTAGAAACCTTGGAAGCATATTCCATAACAAACCCTAATCTATACATATACTTCATTATACAATAAAATCACCTTCAACTTCAAGAATCATCAATAAAATCATCCAATACCATTTACACCCACATATTCCCAAAATCCCCAAATTCCTCTAACCTAGGGTTTTCACATACAAGTAATAATCCTCTCAAAGCATGTACACCATCCAATCCAACCATAAATCAACATCCACATACCAAGGGGAAGAGGAATAGAAGGATAGGGATCATATTAAAAACATACACAAAATGAGGTGCAAGTGTGTGTGAGCTTCACTCACCTCAAATTGAACAACATTGGAGGAGGAGGAGGAGGATAATGGAGATCCAAGCTAGGAGATGGTGGGGGAAACCTTTACCCAAACCTTCTTCTTCTTTCTCTCACTCTCTTTCTCTTTTTTTTTTCTAAACCTATCTTCCACCCGCCGAACGCTTTGCGGCAACCCAGGGGGCGTGCGAGCTCTCAACTAAAGAGGGGGGAGCTAAATAACTAAGGAGGAAGGAGGGGTAATAAAGCTCGAGACAAATTTTTTTTTATTCATTTATTTGATTTAAGTATTAAATATATATATATAATATAATAAAAATAAATGGTACTTTATTATATATATATATCTTCTAAAATTAATCTGACTCTATTGAAATTGATATTTAGTTACCTTTTTTTTATAATCATTATTAAACTCATTTCCTAACATATTATTATTATAACTATTATTATCATCTATAATTTATGAAATTGTACTTTTCTTATTTATATGATCCTTATTCATTTACACTCAAATTCAAATCTTATAATTAAACATTATTCTCAAACTGATATTACTCTCCTATCTCTAATTTTGTGATGTTATTCTTCCTATTTTAAAATCTGATCTTAAAAGCATATTTCTCTCTTAATGTTGTCCCTATCGATCTTGATACGATTATATTAATATAATAATTAGTATATTTATAACAATTAAGGATAATTGTAATCTTAATAATATGATTTATCTTCTAATAATTTTATTATTATACCCTTTCTTTTACTCTGATTTAATTATTATACTTAATACAATCAAATTTGATTAAAATCTTAATAATCTAACATCTCTTCTAATATTTAGAATATTATATTGTTATATCATAATTACGGTTATATTAATATTTACTATTACTATTATAAAACTTCTATTCTTATAACCAACATTATTGAAATACAGTTATAAGTATTATTTATTTATTTATCTATTTTATTAAAATTCTAGATTTCTAAATTTTTGGGATGTTACAATATTCACTGCGACTAAGAGCACAGGTTAGGAAATATTTAGCTCTTGAGTTTAGAACATACCTTGCCTTTTCAGCATCTGTCCACCTATCTCTAGGCTTGATTATTCCTTGTTCAAGCTCATCTGTGCTGTAGGGTATGTAAGGTCCATATTCTATGATTTCCCATAGATCAACATGTTGAGATTCAATAAACAGTCTCATCATGTCTTTCCAGTAGTAATAGTCAGTTCCATCAAAGGCAGGAGGTCTGTTTGTTGAAGCTCCTTCAGGAATGAACAGACTTGTGCTAGGACCAGCCATGGATCTTTTTCCTCTTCACACAGAGGTGTGCTCAACCCCGAGAGGCCGAGCTCTGATACCAACTGAAGTTGGCTGAAGGTCTCTAGAAGGGGGGGTTGAATAGAGACTTTTCAAATCTGTTCCTGCAAGGCCCAAACTAAAATTGGTTGTTGAGATGTGCTCTCAAGTTTTCCAACTTGGAGTCTCTGTTAAGACAAAATATATTTAATCCAATTTTAGTAATGGTTCTCATATCCAGATTTTAACTCAGAATCTTATATTGATTATTGATTAAGTTATTCTTGTTGTTTATTGTGTTGTTGTAGTTAAAACAATATAAGCAATATAGAGACAGAGCAAGAGACAAGGGGCAGAGATCTTATCCTGGTTCACCCACTCCTTGGGCTACGTCCAGTCCTCACAACACGTGAGATTTTCCACTATTGACAACCAGCCAATACAAGTATTCTTACAGCCTCTTCAGGACGTCTCACTCACACTAAGCCTAGGCACTCCTATCTTAGCTGAGCCACAAGTATTCTTACAGCCTCTTCAGGACGCCAACACCTCACTCTAAGACTAGGAACCTTCCTATCTTAGATGAGACAGGTTACAGTGAATGAATATGATAATTCTAGCTTACAGCATACATAGTATGGATATAAAAGTTGGTAAGCTAGGTAAACTCTCCTCTTAAGTTACAATATGGAAATGATGTACTAAGGAGAGATGAAAGAGACAGTGGTGAGGCTCAAGATGTGTTGAATCTGTTCACGGATAACTGATATGCAGACTTGAGCTGTTAGTTGAGATGTGATAAGGTGCTAAATGATTTTACAGAAATGTAGGCAGTCTCTCTCACCACTCAGCATTTGATCTTGTCTCTTTTATATCAACAGATGAGGAACTAGTCGTTATGTGGCCGTTGCAAATCTGTTAGAGCCCATAGCATTTAGGTGCAGACTTTTCAGTAGGCAGATGGCAGCTTTTCAGACAAAAGTACTGTGTTAGTGTCCTTGTTTCCTTGCTTGACTTTGAGCTGACTCTACTTGCTGTCTCCTAGCATTGAGTGTGCAATCTTGCTTCTGTTCAGATTCTGTTATGATTTATTGCATCTCTGATGAGATCTCATCTTGCTTCGTCTGACCTTGAGACGACGTCTCAAGCTGACCTGCATCTCAAGTTGAACTAGCATCTGTTCATGGCTTGCATCTCAAGATGTTCTTGAGTCTCTTTTGGCTTCATGCTGAGATCTCTTTTATTCTTAGAATATCTTCTGAACATAGAAGCTTGCTTCTCAAGTTGTATTGACATCTTTAATGCTGACCTTGCATCTGATCTTAGCTTGCATCTTCAATCTGAGCTTGCATCTGTTACTTATGTTATTTCTGATCTAAGTATGATTCATGTATTCCTGCAGTTGTTTAGATACAGGAAATCTCTGCTACACTTGAACACACAGTTAGTAACACAAGATGCATCTTATATACATATTTAAACTTAACCAGTTTGTCATATTAAAAACTACTTGGGAGTGAGCTTGTCTCAACATGCGTCTTCTTCTCCGGCAACGTCTTCATCTCCGGCGGCATCTGCTGCTCCGTTGGCATTCGTCCGGCGTCACCCCAAGGTATATTTTGCTTGATCTCCTCGCCCCTTGTGCAGGACACTTAGCTTCCTCGCACCGTTGCCGCATCGACGTTCTGTAACTGTGCATCTCCGCTTCTCTTTCCGACTGCTCCTGGAGGCTGGAGACCATCATCTGCGTGTATCCGCCTTCCCTGCTTCTGTCATCCAGGTATAATCTTCTCCCTACTTTTTGTTCATTTTAATTCTTGTTTTGGTGTGACTGTCTGTAATGTTGAAGCCTGTTTTAAATCTTCCCTGTTTCGGTGTGAGACTGTGAGGTTTTTAACTTGCAATTTTCTGCAAATTCGTTTAATATTTCTGATTTTGGGGGTTAGAGTTTGAACAATGCCCCATCTTACTGGTCCCTTTCTATCACAAGTAGTTCAATGGTTATTTTGACTTTCAATGCTGGAACTTTATCTCTCCTTGTTTTATGGCTTGATGAGTATAAACTATATGGGAATTGGGACCCAGAAAGCTGTATCCAATTTGAGTAGCTGATTTTTAGTCTTGCATTTCTTTGCTTTTGGTTCTAGTTCAAATTATTGTACTAATGATATACCTTTATCTTATATGACATGGCATCTATGTTTCTTGGTATTAAAGGTTTTGACTTTCTGTAGCTTAAGTCCTCTATTTTTTTTAACACCAAATGGTTTCATTGTAGATCAATAATACTTTTGCATATAATGGGAACATGTGGTAATTTCTTTTCGTGAAGCAGAATTTCAATTCCATATAGTTGATAGTTTGATTGATAATTGCAGAGAGCCTATTTTAAATGTGCATACAAGTGCTTTGATAGAAGAAGAAGGCAAGAAGAGATAAGCAAATGTGTTGAAAATTGCAGTATTCCTCTTGCTAATGCGCAGCAGACATTTGATAATGAGATGGTTAAAGAAAATGGCATATTTAATGTTGTTTGAACATTATTTAGATTTAAATGTTATGTAATTGTTGTTATTTAGACATTTGAGGACTAAATGTACTAATTTTATTTTTAAGTTTGCCTTTTGTTAGATGTATTGAATTTATGTTTTTTTAAATTTCCTGGATTATTCACAATCTTTAATTTTTTTAAAGTTTTCTGATTTTTTTTGCTTTTTTAATAAATACCCATGGATACCCATGGGTATCCGCGGGTATCTCATACCTGTTTAAAACCTGTTAAACGGGTACCCGCGACGGGTATGGGGCGGGCACGGGGCACATTTTTGCCCGTGGGTAGCGGGTAACTACTACCCGTGCCCGCCCCGCCCCGTTGACATCCCTAGTCAGCAATGGATATGTGATACAACAGAACCAAGTCTGGGATCACACGTGGCATTGGGATGGGCCTCCACGTGCGCGTGTCTTCCTCTGGTCCTTTATGTATGGCAGCCTTAAAACAAATGATCGTAGGGCCAGGTTCTCGTCTAGGCATAATGACTTTTGCCCTTTGTGCCACGTTTCGAAGGAGACTGCCACTCACATCCTTCGTGGCTGCCCCCATGTCTACCTTAGTTTGGACAGAGCTTAAGCAGGTCCACCGTGATGTTCCTAGCCGTCAGTGGCATGCAAACTTGACACATTGGGTATTGGCTAATATTATTCGAAGCCGTCACAGAGAGTTCCATTTCGTGTTTGGCATTACACTTTGGGCAATATGGAATGCTGGAAATGAAGTCTGTATGCAGAATAAAATCTTTTCTCCACGAGAGGTTGCACATAGAGTTAGTAGACTGGTCATAGAGGTCCACTCTTCAACGCAACATATGCCTCACATGCAGCACACATATTGCACTAATGATGTGGGATGGATTTTGATGTGAGTGGATTCACATAAGATTTTTCCCAGGGAAAGGTGGATTAAATGTAACATTGATGGCTCTCTCAAGCAAGGTGGATCACGGGTTGCATGTGGAGGTGTTTTTAGGGATGCAGTGTGGCGTTGGCTGCTTGGTTTTGGGCGTAATTTAGGTACACGTACGGTCCCATCAGCCGAATTACGAGGGATCCTCATAGCTCTACAGATAGCAAAGGAGCGGGGTTTCAGAAAGGTTTGGGTGGAGAATGACTCCAATGTTGCAGTTCAGCTTATTAATAACGGGTTCTCATCCACTCACATGCATGCCCCTATTCTAACTAGGATTCAACATTTATGTGACCAAGATGGGCATGTCTCTATCACTCATGCCTTGCGGGAGGGCAACAGAGTAGCGGATTGGTTAGCCAATTTTATTCTTGATCAACCTCTAGGTTTACATGTTTTAGACCATCCTCCTCAAGGACGCATTTCTTTGTTATGGCAGGATATTAGTGGGGTGTGTTTCCCCCGTAGAGTAGTTTCCTAGTTTCTTTTCTCTGGCCTTCTAGCCTCCATATTACCAAAAAAATAATGCAAGGCAGAATTTTTTTAAATTTTTTTATGTTCCTCTGTATATATATGGCCAGATCCTCTCCAGTTGATTTTCAGTCCGAGGGGGATAAACTTGTGTATCAATTTTTTGTTTTTTTAAATCGATGGATTGAAAAAAATGAAGGGTTGAGATTTCGTCTAGTTTTTTTCCCAACCGGAGAGGATCTCAGTGCCTCTGTATACTTTGTAGTATATATCGCTAAATTTTAAGACAAACTGTTATTTGAGTGTCCAACTAAAATGTTTTTTTTTATCTTTGATCGAGAATCTCTAATAGGCATGGTTGTGGGTTTAACCTTTGGGGCCGAGAATGGTTGTTAGGTAAAATCCTCTAAAAAATGTTGACTTGCAGGTAAAGTCTATCGGATCACAGTTCACATCCACGGCGACTAACCACTGTTTGATAATTAAAATACGTTAAATACTATGTTTGATATTGATTTTAATTATGTAGTTTTTAAACTAAGAAGATGTATATTGGAGGTTTAAATTTTTAATCACAGTGAAGATTGAAAATATTATGTAATCTCCTGATCTTGGACTAATTAATTTGTTTTCAGAACCGGACCGGACTGGTCGGTTCAACCGAAAACATAGTTATTAGAACCGGACCGGACCGGCCGGTTCGACCGGTCGGACCGGTAACCGGTGGTAGGAGCGGTTCATTATAACCAGAAAACCGGAGGGGAGAAGAACCGGTCAGGAACCGGTAAAACCGGTCTAGAACCGGTGAACCGGTCTAGAACCGGTGGTTCAACGGTTTTTGCCGGTTCAGAGGAAATTGTGAAAAACAACATCGTTTTATTAAAAAAAAACAATTCTAAGTACTGAAATGAGAAATCCCTTCCCTGCGTCTATCCCTAAATTGGAAAGGGATTAACTTGCGTAGCCTTCTTCTCAGTCTCTCCCTCTCGGTTGTGTACTCAAGCGCGGAAACCACCACCCACGGCCGTGTCCGGTTTGCAGTTCGCCTTTCCTGCTGTACGTCCACGTTGCTCAGCTGCGCCTCCACGGTTGCGTCTCCACGCTGCACGTCCGGTTTGCAGTCCACCCATCCACGACTACTCCTTCACAGTGCACAGATCTGCACGTTCTTGACTTCCTCACCTCAACGTTCTACACGCAGCCCCAAGGTTCTTCATGTTCATCACACAGTTGTGCCCACCTTGCTGTCCACAACCTTAAGCACATTTTGTTTTTGAGTTTTTCACAAAGGTTCTGTTTTTTAGCTTTGTAGTTTCTAGATTCCCCATTTGGCCAAACAAGTTCCTTTTATAATTATATTATTATATATGACCCATTTATTTTGTTCATATCACGCAGGACACGTTCTATTTTCCTTTCATAGTTTTTGACTATTTGTTATGTTTTTTTATTCTCTGTGTTGTTAATTTGTCATGATATTATTAGTTTTTTTGGTGAACCTAGATTTGTTATATTATATTTGGCTTTATTTTGTGTGTAATTAGGAATTAATGTTAAACGTATGAATGAGGAGTAGGTTTTAATTTTAAATGTTTTAAAGTTATGGATATCAATTTTTTGCTATTTAAATTTTCATGTACTATGTAAAAATATAAAAAAATATTATTTTATTTACTACCGGTCTGACCATTGAACCTTGAACCGGTGGCTAGACCGGTTCAATCACCGGTCCGGTTTTAAAAACATTGACCGAAAACCAGACCTATGTCCAGCCCAGTATGTTTCTGAACCGGAAAGAACCGGTGTGGAACGGTACAAACCGGCAAAACCGGTCCGATTTGCGGGCGACTCCTTGGTAACAGTTTGCGTTCTTACTAAAAAAATGAAAGGAGTATGTTCATAGTTTCGAGCCCATGTCCTGGAGCACAAACCTTCACCACGCTGCCACTAAGCCAAATGCAGTTCTTGATACATATATGTCAATTATTATATATATACACTATTTGAATCTTAAATGAATTTAAAAGCTATTATAACTAAAACCATTTAAATATTATATAAGAAAAATATATTTAAATAACCATAAATTGTATTTCTAAATTTATAATATGATATATTATTAATCTTGTCATATTATTTGATTATAAATAAATATATTTTAATTAATTATTATTGTTTTTATTTATTTTATAATTACATATAATATTTAAAAATTAAATTTATTCGTTAACGGTTTGACTACGGTTGAACCACTGAACCGTGAACCAGTAGCTCAACCGATTTAATTACCGGTTCGGTTTTTAAAACATTGATAAACCATATTTAGCAATGTATGTCGGTAATGTGAGAGAGTTTTCACAAGAAGAATCTGTCATTTTTTTCTCTTTAGTATCCCTTTCACGAGAGCCGCTTAAAGGTTCCTATTTATACATTAATTAATTAATTAATTTTTTATCTCGTTGAATCCATAACAAAATATCTCTTTCATACGATTAATATATTTAAATATATTTTTGAAAAGATTACCTATTTTTAAAAATAAATAAAAATATTAAAATATGAAATATATTTTGGATTTAAAATGAATAAATTAAATTTAATATATAAATATTATAACATAATGAATTTATATTACCAATTTAATATATTTATTTATATTAAATAATAATTATTTTATAAAATATTAATCAATTATCATATTATTCAAAATTTTAAAATTGATTATTTATTGTTATAATTATTATTTGAGGAATATATAATGTTAGATGATAACGGTAAGAATTTAAATTTAAAATGAAAAAGATTCAACTTAAAAATGTTCAAGATTGAAACGATAAATCTTTAGATTTCACAATATCAATTTTTTAAATAATTAAAAAGGATTTAAGAGAATGCTCAACAATTTTTATAATGAAGGTGTGGAAATGACACACTCCAAAAAAAATAGTGATAAAATATAAAACAAATAACAGAGTATAAAGAGATTGAGTGAATATATAAATATTAGAGTTTAATTATTATGCATTTTCAGTGTAAAATAGTTTTACACAGACTTTCAATGATGTGTTGTCATATCATTTAATAAATTTAATAGTATATAAAGTGTCATATTCATTAAATGATGTAGCAACGTATCACTAGATGTCTGTATAAAACTTTTTTACGCTTTCAATACATATAGTTATTAAATTCTAAATATTAATTCAATACATACCCTGATTTGATTGTTTCTACATACTGTCATATGCGTTGATCAATAATCAATTGTGCCTAGCTACAAAAATACTAAATCAGTGTTTTCATGTTACCTCATCTAATCTAATTCTTTAAAATAAATATTTTTTAGTGTTAAATGTAATTTAATTGTATATCTTTTTTTTTGTGTGACCAATGGTATCGCTAGTCGATAGCGAGACGTATAGATCACTGAAGTGCGCTTTACCTCTCCCAACAAAGTCTTTTTCATACACAAGATCGAATCTCTGTCAATAAGAGACTCAACTGTCTATTAATTATGTCAGACTTTGTTGGTACTTAATTGTATAACTATTATATCAAGAAATAAATGTTGTGATAAAATATATATAACATATATTGAGATTGCATAAGTCAAAATTTTCTTATCATGCCAACTAGGAGATTGGAGGTATTATATGATCATGGGCGTAGCCAAGGGGCTGGCAGGGGCCACGCCCCCCCCAAATTTTTTCAATCTTTTTATCAATTATATAGATCTCACATAGAATATTTTATTAACTTTTAATCCGGCCCCCTAAAATATTTTGTCAATTTAATAGTTTTACCTCTTTATAATTCTTTCACTACTTGTATTGAGTCCTCATTTCCTTTTTTATATATTCTTTATATTAATTATTTTTCCTTATTTAGAGATCATAAAGTCTTATTCAAAATTAAAGAAGATTGTGTTTTACTTGAATGTGATTTTTAGATCTGCATAATAAAAAATAAAAATCTTACTAGAATAAAAAGGAAATGTCTTTGATTTGATTTGAATTTTACTTTTAAGGTTAGATGATAAAATTAAAAAAATATGTTTTAATATTTTAGTTTTTTAAAAAATATGCAACTTCCAAATTTACCCTTATTGTATTTTTTTTCGATGTCCTTTTTTATAAGTTAAACTCTATTGTATTCCCCACATTAACTAACCTAAAAATTATAAATGTGCAATAACTATGAGGGGTAAAGATGAAAATAAGATAATAAAGGCATCTAAAGATTTGTAAAAAGTCTAAGAAAAATGACTAAATAAAATAATAAAAAAAACTTATAAAAAGACTCAATATAGTATTTTATTCCGGCCCCAATGAAAAAATCCTGGCTACGCTGCTATATATGATCATGCATTAATATTTAGGATTTCATAACTTCCTCATCTTAAGCTAATTATAAAATCTAATAAAGCATTAGGATGTGAGTATTAATTTTGTTAATGGCCATTAATCAAGTATTTAAATATAAATATCCTAATTTTTACTCTAGCAATAGCAATCACAAAATCTAAACACAGGACGCTACATCTGGATTAAGAGAAAGTCTAGCTCATGTCGTCATAGGATTCCAATCGAGAAAATATTAAAAAAAAAAGTCATTTACAAGTTACTTTGCACACTTTTGTGGAGTAGAAATTGCAATTATAGTTTTCTCTCCAGCTGATAAGGCCTTCTCTTTCGGCCACCCAGATGTTGAATCCATAATTGATTGCTAGCTATCTGACTCAAAACTCTCTGTTAGACCCGAGTACTCACCAACTTGTTGATGTTCATCGTAATGCTGATGTCAATAATCTCAACATGAAACTTAGTCAGACTTTTAATCAGTTGGAGATTGAGAAAAAGCGAGGAGAAGAGCTAAATCGAGTTCGGAAAAGCTGGGGAGAGACAGTTCTAGCTTGTGGGAGATCCCCATTGATGAGCTTGGATTGCATGAGTTACAACATTTAATGTTTTCGATGGAAGAGCGCTAAAGAAGAATGTTGCAAAATAAGTTTTTGCTAACAAAATGTTGAAGGAGCAAACCAAAACCAGTGTTACTTCACCAATTATTGGGCCTGGGTCAATTGACTCTGGGTGTTATGATGCCTTCATGAACAAACCTGTTGAGATTTATGCTAGTTCTTTCACTTTTGCCAATGCCTAGCATGAGTTTTCGTTATTAATATCTTTTAGTTTTCTCATTGACCTCATTTCTATTGCCGAGGAGATCAATTAAGGACAAGTACCTCACTGGTTACTACTTCCTATGATTTACTTATAGAATAATTATGATTTCAACGAATTTGTTTACTTGTTAAAATCCCTTCACATTTTCAAAATGATGTTTTGTTGTTAGATTTCAAATATTAGAAAGGGATTCGGTTTCTTGTTTTCTGAAATTTTACAAAGAAAAAACTGGAAATGCTGGAACAACACATTTTTGTTTCTCGCGTTTATAGTTTTTCCTTTGTAAAATATCATAAAACAGGAAACAGAAAATGAAAATGCAAATAGGGGTGGAAACAAGCCAGACTCGGCTTTGGCAGGCCTGAGCCTGGCCTGACTCCTAATTCTTAAGCTTGAGTGTGAGCCTGTTACCTGTTATAGGCCTTTTTGTAAGGCTTGACCTGCAAGAAAGTCTGACCTGACCTGTAAGCCTGTTTAGAAACTTGTTTTATAACAAAGCCTACAAACAGGCCAAGAGGCCTATAAGCCTATGCAGGCCAACAGGCCTTTTAAGCAAGCTTTTTTATATAATTACTTTAATATATTCTAATTTTTTACTATATTATAAATTTTTTAATTATATTTATAGTTATTTATATAATTAATTTAATATATTATTATATTAAACAGGGCAGTCTGTTAAGCCTAATAGGCTTTTTCATAGGCCTGAAGCCTGACCTATTTAACTAAACATGTCTTTTAACAAGCCTTAGCCTGACCTTTTTAATAAATGAGCCAGGCCAGGCCATAGACAGGTCAGGCAACAGGCCCCTGACAGGCCGGTTGGCCTATTCTCACCCCTAAATGCAAACCAAACAGACCCTTATATTCCATTTTTGTGAATGAAAATTGTTCTGAGGATAACTCGGATCCGATTCAGAGGGCCCCTTCGGATAAGTCTTACTCGGATAGAAGAAACTGACTCGGACAAACTAGCAACCCATCACCTCATACTCTAGAAGGTATCCATCTCGGAATAACATGCATACTAAAGGAAACATGTCCCCTACGTGGCAAGATTATAAAGAAATATTCATCGAGGCCAGAATCCTCTCCATACTTGAGGAGACACATGACATAACCATCTCAAAGTTAGTGGTGTCATATCATGCTCCGCTCACACACTTGTAAAAGCTTCTACGAACACTATAAATACCATCCTTCAACACAATAATAAGGTACTCACATCTTTCTATTTTGTCAGCACTCTGACAAAATTTATACCGACTTTTGGGTTGAGTATCTTCGCAAACACACCCAACGTTTGTTTCTCATACTTGGAAAGGAGCTTAATGGATCAAGGAGTTGAAGCAGATTGGAGCGGATTAGTTGGTGAAACAAAAATAATATAAAAAAACTTTATTCCTTAAACATAATTGTGTACTTAATCACCCATTAGTTAAAACTCAAGATTGCTTATGTGTGGGTAGTATATGACACAAAAGGAGTCTTATAATTAGTATTGAGGGTAGTATATAGCTTATGGATTTTAATCATTTGTTATGTAGTAATTCATTACTTTTTTCCGTAAAGTATTTATTTTATTTCAATTGTCAAAACTCATTGATTGGTCTTACAATTATATTTGTGGAAATACTTGGTTAATGATAAATGGAAAAAGAATAGTGTAAAGGGGTGTACCTCGTGAAAGTGTGTCAACAAATTTTTATTTTGTCAAAAACTAAATTTTTAAAAATGAGTTTAAAAGGAAAAATGGTTTTCTCAACTCTTAAGGGAACGAAAGTCAAGCAAGACATGAATATGATCAATCCCGTTTCATATTGGCGTGGAAAAAATAGTGTGGGACGGGTTGCTCACTTTTGTGGGCGGGAAGTTACAACAAACTTTGCATGTGTGGGCTCAAAGCTAGCCTATCAAAAATTGAAAAAATAAAAATAAAAAAGCGATTTAATTAATTTCATAATTATTTTTTTAAAATATTTTTATATTAAAATTTAATTATAATGCCTTTTTTTAAATTTTTTTTCATAATTTTAATATAAATTTACTTTTAAATAGATCATATAAATTTATAATTTAAACATAACTTCTCAAGAAGAGTTCTCTAAAAAAACCTTACATGACATAATAATTATAGCACGCAAGTAACTAAGAAACAGAAGCTAATCCATAAACTACAAGACATAATAACTATAACATGTTATTGATGCTAGTCACATGAAAATTGATTCCATATTTTACTAGTCACTATAAAGCATAAATATACAATTACTTTATATTTTGACAAAACTTTCATTTTTATTGAAGTCTTATATATTGTCATTTTAAAAAAAATCTTATTCTCCGTCCTTAAAGTTGATGTTAACCATTTTTTTCGTGTGAGATAAAAGGGTGTCTTCACAAATTAGCTAATCAAACCAAAACATTTGGCTTCGTTTGGTTTACAGTTGAATAAAATTGATTTTGATATATTTATAAAATCATTAACAAAATATGAATGATGCACAATTTACTAAATACATTCAATAAAAACGATTTAAAATAAATTACATATAATTGGTTCTACTTATTCCCAACTAGAAGCAAACAAACAATTAATTGATAGGTTTTGGGAGTCTAACCTCCATGAAACAACATACTATAGTAACATATATTATGATATTATATCTAATCCACGTACTTCGTGAACACACACCCTTTATTGCACATATTAGTAGCCCGCAAACTATGACTCACATATCCATCTTCAGGCCTTGAACCAAAAACGAAAGTCATAATATAAGATTATGTAAACCATTTAAATCCAATATGTCTCTATATAACAGATTTTTAATTTTGAAATATAGACCATACATGAATATATCCTACCTTGTGTTTATCTATTTTTATTTATAAAAAAATAATAGAATATTTATAAATTGCCATTAAACTATGTTTTCAATTAAACATTTTTTTATAAATAAAGTGAATATAATTAATATGGAGTACAAAGATACTCCAACCCATACAAAAACACCACCAACAAACGCAAAATTACATGGATAACCCAAATGAGATCCTAAAACTCAAAAATTATTCATGAACCATATCAACGAAACACCACATTAAAAAATAAGATTGACCTATTACCAATGTTTTTAAAATCGGACCGGTGATTGAATCGGTCTAGCCACCGGTTCAAGGTTCAATGGTCAGACCGTGGTCAGGCCGGTAGTAAATAAAATAATATTTTTTTATATTTTTACATAGTACATGAAAATTTAAATAGCAAAAAATTGATATCCATAACTTTAAAACATTTAAAATTAAAACCTACTCCTCATTCATACGTTTAACATTAATTCCTAATTACACATAAAATAAAGCCAAATATAATATAACAAATCTAGGTTCACCAAAAAAACTAATAATATCATGACAAATTAACAACACAGAGAATAAAAAAACATAACAAATAGTCAAAAACTATGAAAGGAAAATAGAACGTGTCATGCGTGATATGAACAAAATAAATGGGTCATATATAATAATATAATTATAAAAGGAACTTGTTTGGCCAAATGGGGAATCTAGAAACTACAAAGCTAAAAAACAGAACCTTTGTGAAAAACTCAAAAACAAAATGTGCTTAAGGTTGTGGACAGCAAGGTGGGCACAACTGTGTGATGAACGTGAAGAACCTTGGGGCTGCGTGTAGAACGTTGAGGTGAGGAAGTCAAGAACGTGCAGATCTGTGCACTGTGAAGGAGCAGTCGTGGATGGGTGGACTGCAAACCGGACGTGCAGCGTGGAGACGCAACCGTGGAGGCGCAGCTGAGCAACGTGGACGTACAGCAGGAAAGGCGAACTGCAAACCGGACACGGCCGTGGGTGGTGGTTTCCGCGCTTGAGTACACAACCGAGAGGGAGAGACCGAGAAGAAGGCTACGCAAGTTAATCCCTTTCCAATTTAGGGATAGACGCAGGGAAGGGATTTCTCATTTCAGTACTTAGAATTGTTTTTTTTAATAAAACGATGTTGTTTTTCACAATTTCCTCTGAACCGGCAAAAATCGTTGAACCATCGGTTCTAGACCGGTTCACCGGTTCTAGACCGGTTTTACCGGTTCCTGACCGGTTCTTCTCCCCTCCGGTTTTCTGGTTATAATGAACCGCTCCTACCACCGGTTACCGGTCCGACCGGTCGAACCGGCCGGTCCGGTCCGGTTCTAATAACTATGCCTATTACAATAAAAAGGAACCAAAACGCACGTGTATAAACAGCCTACAAACTGTCTCTTGTTTATTTCCATTGTGATTGTTATTACATGGATTGGTTTTTGCTTGTGCTGGGATAGTGTTATTTGTATTATTTTATCCCCAGCCTTTCCTTTTCATTAGACTCTCTGTATTTATATATGGGTTAGAGTACCCCTTGTACTCTATTTAATTTAATTCATTTTGCTTAGAAAAAAAATAACCACAGACCAAGAGAATGCAAATTGAATTATCTGACCAGCTTTCAATTAAACTATTTTTCATGACTAGTTTCTAAGCAAATTCAATTAAACTAACTTTCATAACTTTTAAAATTCAAAAATCAAAATATATCATCTTTAATATTTTAATTTATTTTTTATATTTATAAAAAATACACACAATATATATAAGATTTTAATATTTAAATTAGTGGTAAGAGTTCCATTTAATTTACAATTAAATAAAATTAATGATTAAACATAAATTATACATAAATTACGATATATTTTTTAATTACTTAAAATTACGATTATATGATGTATTGCGATCAAAGCTATAAATAGTTTGGATGATATTGTAAATTTAAACATCATTATCATTATGGAAAATGTACTATTATATTTTGTTTTTAAATAGGAAGAAATATTATTCTTGATATAAAAGAAAAGAGAAATCAGAAATGAGATGAGGGTTGAGAACAAAGATTCGATCTGACGACTGCAGACGTGAGATGTGCTAAAGTAATGGGACCCACATAATCCAGATAACAACACCTGATGGATGCATTTTGATTTGATGCCAGCCAGATTGAGGGAGAGCCAGCTGTGTGAGAGTTGGATCCCCCGACATATGCGGCTGTAGCCAATTGTGAAGGTGTACGTGCACACTTCTAATGCGACAAAACTCTTTGCTGGCTGGCTACGTACGTGCGCTTTCTGCCTCCAGCTCATGCTTTCTCTTCTGCATCCATACCTTTCGCTCCACTGAAACCACGCTCTCCGATCCTATCCTACCTATATATATTGCTCTCTCTCTATTATACCCCTCCTTTTTCCTTATTCTTAATTTTCTGGAACTCTCTCTTTCCCTTTCTAGTACTACTTCTTCATTCTCCCTAGATTTATCAGTCATGTCAAAGTGGATAAATAGAACATTTGTATAAGTCTCTGTGCTAACACCCTTTATTAGCAATAGCATGCCGTATAAATTTGTTTTCATTTTCTTATAACCCTATTATTAAAAACAATGACATATAGTATCAGCTAGACAATAAATCTAAAAAAAAAAAATCAATTCATTTTCCAATGAGTCTCAATAATTCTCGAGTAAGATTTTAATTTTATAATAACAGATAATA
Organism: Sesbania bispinosa; assembly: GCA_026901365.1. Taxonomy (NCBI): domain Eukaryota; kingdom Viridiplantae; phylum Streptophyta; class Magnoliopsida; order Fabales; family Fabaceae; genus Sesbania; species Sesbania bispinosa. The sequence goes on along the minus strand of QLOH01000526.1, from coordinate 103,795 downwards.
TGAATAATATCACATAAAATTTCTCTTTTTTTTTTCAGAAAAAAATTAGAATGTGAAATGGTGCACCAATTAAAAACGGACAAAATCTCCAAAGTAAAAGAGTAATTATAGAATATTTTACATTTACTTTATTCTAAAGATATGAGCCAGATCTATTTTACTTCACTCATTCAATTCATTGAGGTTTCAAAATTTTCAAATTTAAATAAATAATTATCTAACTGATTTTAAATCAGGTGAAAATTAAGTAAAGTATTGTGTTGTCAAAGAGTCTCTCAAATGCCTAAGGTCATGGTTGACAATTTTTTTTATGCTGTGGAAAGAAAGTTGACAATTTACTTATTCTGGATTTATTCTAGATTGTGGTTAATCTTTTGCGCAATCAAAACGGCTTATACTATGAACTATGAAGTGGATCGTGTCATAATATATTTCATGTAGTAATATATATTCAAATTATCTAGTAGATTACATTATTTAAAAAATTACATTTTCTAAAATTAAATAATTATCTTGAAGAGCATTAGTTCACTTTCTAATTTTTCGTACAATGATGATGCTATATTTTGTATTTATTATACCTTATCAAATTTTAGTGGCATAATTCACTTTTTTATAATTTTACTTTCAAAATAATGTAGTGGCTCTTTTCGATTAGCTAGCATTTAAAAGTGATTCACATATTATTGCTTTTTCTTAAATTTATTACTTTTTAATTTCACTAAAGTGAATCTCATTCTTATAAAAAAATAGCCAAAATTCCGTATTTTATTCAGCGAACCATAGAAAGAAACATTAACTAATATTTTTAAATATAATTGTTCCAACCAATTACAAAATATCAGAAAGGGAAAGATTTTTATAAATATGGAAGGGATTTAAACTTTATTATACACAATTTGGACGTAATTAAGAGATGGTAATAGCAAATATTAATGTATTACTGTATTAGTATAATAATAAATAAAAATTATAAAACAAAAAAGGGCATAAAAGGTAGTACGAATAGAATTATAGAAATATGGAAAGAAAAAGTAAATTTATTAGTAATGAATAAGAGGCTGCCAAATTAAATGTCCCCACCCCTCCACGACCCCGACCCCGACCCGTATCAAATTCAAAGAAATAGGCAAAAACGAAATAATGAATCCCCAGCCCAACCAAGTTACAGGCTGTCACATTCAGTTTCCTTACTCAACAAAGAACCTTTCACTCTGTCAACTAGCATAAAAATCATTAGTTGCTCTCTTTCTGTGCCCGTACCTAGGTTTTATTAATTCTCTTCACTTCAATTCAAGCATCTTTCTGTACACCAATTAAGAAGATGGATCCGTGCCCCTTTGTGCGGATCCTCGTCGGAAACCTCGCCATCAAATCTCCGGCATCGTCGAAGCCTTCTTTCTCCGGCAAAGTTCACCCTTCCAGTTCCCCCTGCTTCTGCGAGATCAAACTCAAGGGCGTCGATTCTTCTCCATGTCACGTGGCCACAGTCCCTCTAATATCAGACTCCGAAACACACCCTCACTCCCTCGCTGCTACCTTCGATTTCCCCAAAGCCCAAATCCCCAAGAACCCTCTTATCAAGATCTCCGTTTACAAGGGCCGGACAACACCCTCCTGTGCCTTCGGCTCCGCCAAACTCTTGGGAAAGATTTCGGTGCCCCTCGATCTCTCCTTGGCGGAGTCACGACCCTCCATGTTCCACAACGGGTGGGTCCCACTCGGCCGCAACACCCACAACTCCTCCTCGGCTCAGTTATTGCATTTGACAGTCCGGGCTGAACCCGACCCGAGATTCGTCTTCCGCTTCGACGGTGAACCCGAGTGCAGCCCGCAGGTTTTTCAAGTCAGAGGGGATGTTAAGCAACCTGTTTTCACTTGCAAGTTCAGTTTTAGGGATAGAAACCCGGGTCAGTTCCCTTCGGCGAATGCCAATCATATGGCTGAGCGAAAAGGATGGTCCATTACAGTACACGATTTATCCGGGTCCCCGGTCGCGGCTGCGTCCATGGTCACTCCCTTCGTTCCCTCGCCCGGTTCGCAGCGGGTCAGCCGCTCCAACCCGGGAGCCTGGCTCATCATCCGACCCGATGGAGATGGCACGTGGAAGCCTTGGGGCCGCCTCGAGGCATGGCGCGAACCCAACAACTCCAACGCCGTCGGGTACCGGTTCGAGGTCCTGCCGGCCACCGCCGACCCGGTCACCCTCGCCGGTTGCACCATCAGTTCCCAGCATGGCGGTAAATTCACCATCGATGTCACCTCCAGCGTTACTCCGGTGAGCACTCCACGCGGCAGCTGGGATCTCGGATCAGGGTCCAGACCAGGGTCTGGATCCGGTTCGGATTTCGGGTTAGAGCAGCAATTCTTGTACAAAGGGTTTGTCATGTCAGCGAAGGTGGACGGTGAAAGAAAGTGTAGCAAGCCAGAGGTGGAGGTTGGAGTGAAGCATGTGGCTTGTGCGGAGGATGCTGCGGCTTTCGTTGCTCTTGCGGCAGCCATGGATTTGAGCATGGATGCTTGCAAACTGTTCTCTCAGAAGCTCCGAAAGGAGCTGAGGCAGTAGATTCGGGTGTCTGTCGTTTCGAGGTTAATTGATCTGTCGTTTTGCGTGCCATTGTGTCGGTTATCACTAACTACTTGAATACTGACCTTTTTTTAATTGTTTTTTTGAGGAACAATGTACAGTTGGGAAATTGTTTGGCAGGATTATTTTTTGAACATTTTTTTAGCTTAAACATAAAGTTTTGAATTCCTATCTTGCTTACAGATCAGGTCTTGTATTCTTTATTCTTCTTATTCTTATGATGAGTTTGTACAGTATTTTTAATTCATTTCTCGTGTGTTGGAAAATTAGATGAGATGTGAGGTGAGGTGAAGCTAGAGAATCCAATGTTCTGATTATACTGTTTGATTATCCACGGGCCAACGTTGCATAGATTTATTCAAAATAATGTTACATTTTAAGTTAAACTAAACACATTTTCTATTATGGATGGGAGAATCAATTTTTGAATAAGCTAAAAATTATCATGTACTTATAATTGACAATTATGATAATTACATTATCACACAACACACGTAAAATTTTAATGTTTTATTTGCTATTATGAATAACTAATGTGTTAACCCGTGCGTTACACGACACATTTAGTTTTGAGGGGCAAAATATAAATAATAAAATGATAATTTAAAAAATAATATAATAACATGAAAAATATATGTCATGATGCTTATAATGCATAAAAAATATATTTATTGAAAGACCCAAAAAGAATAAAAATATGATTAGCATGGTTGTAAAATAAAACATAAAAAAAATGAGCATGAAATATGATAAGAAATATTGTGAAAATAAAAAAATATAAAATAAATCACGGTAAAAAAATAATGTAATAACATATGTGAAATATGTCATAAGTACTTACAATATTGATTACATATTGATTAAATAAATTATGCACAAAAAGTAAACATTTTTTTAACATTATTTCTTAATTAGGGTGAATTATATTTACTTATTGTAATCTATATATTAGTATAACAAATTAATACGAATAAACAAGAAATATAAAGATCTACTCCCTTATGATATATAAAAATTTAAAAGGAAATTTATATGGATATAAACAAAATTCAATTTTAAAAAGTTAATCATTTTTATTAATTAGTATTTTTTAAATATATTTACAACTAAATACAACAAATTATAAGTAAAATATTTACAATTGATAAAAATTTATACTAAAATATTCAATTAATGCATACTTTTAATTTAGATATTAATGACTTTTTATGTATAATGTTTAATCCTAGGTGATATTTTTTACTTTATAATTAAAATGGTAATAAAATTTCAAGTAAATATAATCAACACAAAGTTTAATATCCCTAGGAAAAAAAATTTCCTCTAATATTGTTTCTTGATAAGAATCTTGCTTAAAAAAATAGCTATTTATTTGAATTAATATAAGTTGAATACCATTATATTCATATAGAATGGTTATCCCCGTGTGTTATACTTGTACTCTTATATAATTTGTGAAAATTTTTCATCCTCGGGCAAATTATATCTACCTCTTGTAATCTATATACTAAATTAACAATTAAATATTAATAAACTTATTTTAAAGATGTTTTCCCATGTGGTATTTAAACAAATATTTTAAAAAATATTAAAAAAATCTATAGATAAATACACAATTCAATTTTAAAATTCAATAATTTTTATGAAATATTTTTTAATATATTTTTACACCTAAAAAACAACAAAATAAAAATAACATTTACAATCAAGTCAATTCATTTCTATATGATATTTTCTTACATTATCATTCAAATAATAATAAATTTTCATATAATATATGATCAACACAAATTTTAATATTTATACTTTATTTTAATACAATTCTTTTAGTAAATTAAATATTATTTTATTTTTATTTAAAAATTTTAATCATGTGTGATTTACTTTCATCTTATAACTAAATTATTAGTAAGTTTTTTTATAAAGTTGCATTCCCGTTTGATTTGATTTTACTCTATAAATTAATTGTTATGAGGAATTTTCTTAGAATTTTTAACCTGTAATTTAAATATTTGACACGAATTTCTATTTTATTGTCATTGGAAAATGAAAAGAATAATAGGAAACAATTAATCAACGTCAAATAAAGGATTTTTGTCATTTGAATATAATTTAGCAAAAGATTTTTGGTTAGAAAAATTTAGCAAAATTTGAAAGTTTTTTTAGATACATTTAATATTGAAAATATAAAAAGGCTTTAATTATGATATAATAACTAAATTAAATAATTACTATTATAGTAATTGTAAAGGGTTTTATTTTTAATAAGTGCTTTAGAATTTTTAAATTTCATATTATATTTTTACTCTTCTTATATATTTCATAAAATATACTAAAACGTTTTTTTAATAAATGAATAAAAATAGTTTTTTAAAAGCTAAATGTTTATTTATTTTTTTGGTATTAATATTTATAATTTCTCAAACAAATTATTTTTTTTGTTTTTATAAGATAAAAATTAACAAAAATTGTAGGCTTTTCAAGTAAATAAGAGGATAAGTTATTATCATAAATTAATAATTGTAGTGATATTTTCACTAACATAATCATTATAACTAATTATTGATGATTACTAATGTTAACAATTTAAAATGAGAAAGTGACTTACTATTTTTAGAAAATTTTTCGAAAGAAATTTACTCTTTTATCCTTTTTTTACGTTTCAATGGATGATTTCACTACCTTACTTTTATATATATAAAGATAAAGATTATTGTATAGCGTTTATTGAGTACAGCTAATAAAAATTTTAAAATAATATTGATAGAGTTGTGATATTTAATCTGAGATGAATTCTACTAATATGTAAGAATGAAAAAAGTAGAAATAATTTTCGGTAGTTTCATTTTTTATTGCCGAAAATTAGTTTATGGACACAGTCACCATGAGGATATTAAGGTAAAATGATTTAAAAAGAGGAAAGGATTGTGCGGGATAAATTTGAGGTGGTGTGAAAAGAAATTTGCTTCGCTCAAAATCACCACCCCACATTTCAAAACCCAAGATGCTAAAACAGAAAAAATAAAACAATTAACTCTGTTCTGTTTGCAATTAAAATAAAAAAGTGACACAAGAGACTTTAGAAAATAAATTTTTATTAATTCCTATATAGACCTTTAAAAATAAGAGGAACATAATATATCACTTTTATAAGTATTAATAAAAACAAAATATTTTCTCATACTTTATTTTTCTAATGTTTTCGGGTATGATTCCCACATACCTTTTCCCATTAGTCCAGTAGTCCTTGTGCTTTGCACCTTTGCCTGTTGCCACTCCTCCACTACCACTATAGCACATTTTTTATTTACTTTCTGTACTCCGCACTAGTAAGAATAAATGAATTGGATAGGATATAATGAGAAATTCAAACATTGAAATAATGATAAAGAAAAACAAAATTTATAGCAACAAGCTAAAAGGCGAGAAACAATAGCATCAGATAGTGGAAAGATAATTTAATTATACATATCCAGACCTTGTCACCTTAATATGAACATAAACTAGCCTACCTTTGTACCTACAACGACCTTGCATTGTTGACAATTTTTTGTTTTGCTCAAGTGATAAGGTTCAAATAACTACGTGGATCAGAAGAAAGCTCTTGAAACCAAGACCATTTTTTAAGTTTAGTCTGTTGCAGTTGCATCACCATTATCTCCTTCATTTCTAATATCTGGCAACGTATCCAGATCAGTCCGAACCTCTGTCACGTCCTTGAGGACATGAGAATCAGTGGCATGGTGTTCAACTGAATCAGAAGTTCCATTTGCAGAGGATGAGTCTACTGTTTCATTTGCCTGCGTGTCACCCTTGAACTCCTCATCCTTAATGGTATCAGTGTTCTCCTTCATATCCGTATTATTCTGAGTCTTATTTGTTCCACTCATCTCAGTGTTACCCTTGTTCTCAGTTTCATTTGAGGCCACAAATGTTATTGCCTTTTCTATCTCACCTCCTGCTGCAGCTCCATTTTCTGTTTTAACAGTGACTGTTAAGTTAGAACCTGGCAGGTTTTCTTCAGAGACTCTGTTGCCACCCTGCTCTAATCCCTCTGTCTGCACATTTTTTACATCTCCATTGACTGTTGTGTTTATAGTATCATTTTGAAGTTGGTTTGATTTAGAAAATATTTCCATTTTACTGGGTTCAGATGAAGTATTAGTTCCTGTCATGTTATTGCTGGCTCCATGGATCACTTCTGTCAGATTACTGCTTGCTTCTGCGTGGCTGTCAAAGTATGTTATGGTACCGTTATTCAGATGTGAGCTATCCAGTGGGTTGGACAAAGTGCTGTTTCCAGTTTCTTTACCAGAAGTAGCATCAGAAGAAATCCCATCTGTCAGTTTAACTTCTGTAATCTTGAAATCTGAACTTGGTGGATTCCTGTTACCGTCCTCTGTATAATTAGGCTTGTTCTCTGATTTTGTGATGCTAATATCTGAGCTTACATCAGAGTTTTGCAGACTAACTGTCTCAGTTTCAGTGCTAGTTGTATGAGTATCATGAGTCACAGCACTAGAAGCATCATCCCCCTTGTATTGTTCTTCCCGAGCCTCATGACTGTTGTGCTTTTCAACTGAACCCTCCTTTTCTTCATCTTCGCTGTTTTCGTTCTCCTTCTCATCATCCTCTTCTTTCTCTTTCTCTTCATCCATGAACTCCTCATCATGATCAGCATCCACCTCTGATTTTTCTTGATCATTTTCATCTATCTCATCATCTCCTCCCCCTCTTTCATCTTCCATTTCTTCACTTTTGTTTTCATCTTCCTCTTGTTCTTCTCCTCCTCCTCTCACTCCATGCTTGTCATCTTCTTTTTCTTCAGCCTCATGCCCATTTCCTTCTTCTCCATGTTCATTGTGTTCATGCTTATCTTCCTCCTCTATAATATTCTCATCTTCCTCTTCTTCCTCATGCTTTTCATCTTGATTTACTTGGTCCTTACCCGGATGAAGATCTTTTCTACCAAGTTTTGGAATCTGATAGGCAGTTTGAGTTCCAACTGACACTTTTGCATCACTCTCATCAAATTCCTTCTTCTTATCATGAGAGCGCTTAACCTGATAGATCAACCAGAAACAAACACCAAGCAGCAGAATAATCTGGAGAATGTGCTTTACCTTGATGCCTTTGGATCTGTGGTTCCTACTTGATGACCGTTTTATCATGGTTAACTTACTTAGAAACTCTTAAATTTATCTTCTCCAAATAGCAAGGGCAGGCCACCTAGTGAAAAGGAAAAGATAATAATAAAATTAAAACAAAAATTAAAGAATCCCATAACATTCCTTTGAAATGCCCGTGTCAACAAAACACCAATCAAACTGAAAACTCCAGTACTCCAAAGAAATGGAAAATAAGTAGACAAAACAAACTACTAAAGGGCGCCATTAAGATAAACATCTTTGCAACAAATTAGGGGTAGGGTGGGGTCACTGGGGTGGGGGTGAGGGGGATGGGATAAAGAACTAAACAACACTTTATTCAAAAAGCAACCTATGTCAAAAGAAAATTTCTATGGAAGAGGATTTCATGATCATTTATTAAATAAAGTTTTTTTTTTCTTGTCAAGGGATTTTCCGAAGCCAGAATAATCATGAAACATATAAGCGGAAAACATTCAACATAACAAAACTGGAATTATCGCCTGAAGCTGCTACGGCAGAAACAAATGCACCCAGAAAAGCAAACAAAAATGACCTCAAAAAATGAAAAGTAACATCATCTGAGAAGTGTAATTGTGTAAATAAGGCAATTGTTCATCTTGTTATTTACGTCTACACTTTAAGCATGGGAATATATACGATTGACAATGGCAAAAAAGTACAAAGTCGAGTAATGTGTCAGGGAGGATCGAGGAAAAGAATCGCCCAAAGGAGATAACACAAGCAAACCCTAGAAAAACCCCTGAAGCAGAATAAAAAGCCAACCACAAACATGAACCGAAGTTTTCAAAGAAACAAAATCTTTATGAAAGATCAATCGGTAAAGAAGGAGCAAAAACCCATATCTTGTCCTCCATTCACAATTGAGAAGGAGCAGAGCCACTTTGGGAAAAAGAAAAAGAAAAATAAAGAAACGATGCAGGGGGTTTCAAATTCGCAATAAGAAGAAAGATTGAATATTGAGTAGAGATAAAGCAAAACATTGTTCCATTAATGAAGAGGAAGGATAGTAGAGAAATTTACCTGAGTAAGCAGAAGAGAAGAGGAAGGGAGGGGAAGGGAAGGGAAGGGAAGGGAAGCAAGCAACGAGTGTAAGGCCAAGTCAAAACATAAATGGGGCACTTGGATTACAGTCACAGACATCCCACACTCCTACACAAAACATCAACTCATCAACCTTAAAAAAAAAACGAATTTAAATATTCATATTTTAACACCACCTGCATCCTACTTCATCGATTTTTTTATATATATTTTTACACAAAGTATTAAGAAATGTAATAACTATATTTTTCAAGCCTCCGTTTTTTTAGATGTAATTTTCTTTTTCTGATTAATGCAATTAATATTTATCTTTTCTCAATAACTATGCATAAATTATAAATATCATGTGTTTATAATCATATGTTTAACCTCCCACTATAATTTTTTTTTTTGAAAATACATTTATTAAAACTTTGAACTTTTAAAATATTTATGATATAGCTTTATAATAAATATTTTAAATACAAAAGAATCAGACTATGATAGGGGTAAAATTGAAAAAATAACATCTATTATTGTCTTGATATCTGAAAACGATACTTAATTAGAAATAAATTAGAGACCCTAAAACAACAATTAAAAAGAAATGGAGGGGGTATTTATAAGAAGCATATGACTAAATCATCATTATCAAAGAAAAATCTTAAAATTGGTTAATTTTAATTAATAATGTCATATGGCTTTTCCCTAAAAAAAATGTCACAATTTTAAATTTTATTTCAAAAATACAATTAATATTAAATAAGAAAAATAGTGGTAAAATTACTTCTAATTAAAGCCATCATTATAGTAATAACTCATGCTCCAGTAGATGGTCATTGAAAATGGCTTAATACATCAACTATGAAAATATGAGTCAAAATACAATTGACTGTAAATCAAGGGTATAAAAGAAACTTTATAATTAATACAACTTAAAATAACATCGTGTTTATTATAACAATTTTTCTAGAAAAGTGCTAGCAACACACTATTTCTAACACACTCCATGTGATTGGTTAAAAGTCACATGAGTCCCACCACTTTGGGAGTGGGACCCACATAATTTGGTGGGACCCATGTAAATTTTAACCAATCACACGGAGTGTGTTGGGAACAGTGTGTTGTTAGCACTCCTTATTTTTCTAACTTATGTTACATTGCACAAGATAGTAAATAAAGAGTGGAAAGTTTTTATTGAAAAAATGTAATTATCACAACATTCAATGTATTTGTGATATTAAATGTTATATTTTCAATAAAATTTTTCCACTTTTGATTTATTATTCTATGCAATGTTGAATGGATTAAAAAATCGTTAGTATATTTAAAACAAAGAAAAAAAAAAACTTTTTTGTTTCTTAAAAATTGGACTAAAGGCAATATCATTTTATTCTTTAACCAAATATGTAATTTTCAATGTGTCTATACACACATAAATGCAAGGATTTTTGTGTGGAGCTAGGCAATCAATGCGTTTGCATGCATAACTCTTGTTTTCTCCACTCCCTCATCCCACATATAATAGTATTGATTCTCGATTGGGAAAGTATTTATATCCCGCAAACAGTGCCAACACCAAATGTACCGCAGGGTCATTTTGGTTCAGCCAAAAAAAAAGAGAAGAAAAGAGATTTTAAATGGGCAAATTACAATGTAGTATGATCAGTGTAGCATTGTTTGTGGTACACTTATCATTGCTCTTCTTGATTTCATGTGTTCGTCATAACTTGGATTGGGGAGAGTACGTAATTTGTTTCATTTTTATAAAGTACAAAATCATGATTTTGGCAAAAATTACATTCACAATTTTTTGTCAAAATTATGGTTTTGAACTTTCTAAAAATGAAATTAAACATGCTAAAACTTGTTTTTTCTAGTTATTTTTTGTGAAAAAAAGCTTTGACTAGAATTATTTTATACTTTATCCCATGAAATTTTGGTTATTATTGTTACTAATGATAATATAATTGAATTGAAAGTGATGTTTTTACCTTTTAGTCAACAATACCACCTCTATTTTTTATTTGTCTTGTAAAGAAAAAGGTTTCTTGAGAATTGTCTATTCCAAATTATATATTCACATCTAATTGATGCATTTCAAGTAATATAAATAACATGAATTATACCAATCAGTATCATCGACCAGCATATTTCATTTTGATGTTGTTAAATTTCATCAAGTATGTGCATTAGTTATATGGAAAAAAAATGAAATGCATATGGAATATCTTACTAATTACCTAAAAAATAAAGAAGGTTGTAATCACTAGCACTAATCTAAACTCCATCATTGAAATCAAATTAATAGCTATAAAACTTCATTTATCAACTATGAATAAACAAAAAAAAAATAATCATTTCACAAAAAGATCAACCTCATATTATCGAGGGAAAAAAGTACTCTTAGACATGTCATTGATCGAGGATGCTATCGAATTATTAGTAGATTGATCCAAACTTGACCCTGTTGATTTCATGTGAAGCCTCATTCCTATATCCATAGAAAATGCATGTTGTCGAGGAAGTGGCAATTCAACTAAAAGGCTACTAAGGTATGAAACAATTTTCGCCATTGTAGGTCTATCCTCTGGATTTTCTTGGACGCATAATAATCATTTCACAAAAAGATCAACCTCATATTATCGAGGGAAAAAAGTACTCTTAGACATGTCATTGATCGAGGATGCTATCGAATTATTAGTAGATTGATCCAAACTTGACCCTGTTGATTTCATGTTAAGCCTCATTCCTATATCCATGGAAAATGCAGGTTGTCGAGGAAGTGGCAATTCAACTAAAAGGCTACTAAGGTATGAAACAATTTTCGCCATTGTAGGTCTATCCTCTGGATTTTCTTGGACGCATAATAAACCAATTTGAATGCATTTAATAACTTCACTGTGGGAAAATGAGTCTTTTAAATTCGGGTCCAGTATTTCTAATGGTGTTTGATTTCTCCAATGTCTCCAAGCCTGCAAAAATAATAATCTTTGGTTAGATGTTTAAATTTTTTCTTCACTTTTTTTTTTGGTTTCCCAGAGTATCCTCCCACCCGGTAGGTAAGAGACTAATCTCTTGGGCTACTGTCAGGCGCAAAGCGGGGACCCCTCCCAACAGTATTTTTTCCATACACATGGATCCAAGGATCGAACACAGGACCACATGCTTAAGGGACCCGAACCCCTTTTTCTTGACTTATTTATAGGTACTAGAGATGATTATACACATAAGCATAAAAAGATACATCATATTAGATTTCAATACTCACAATGCTTAAGAGATCTTCAAAATCTTGTGATTCAATTGGACGAGCATTTCTCTTTGCACTAACTATCTCAAGAACTATGACTCCAAAACTGAATACATCTGACTTCTCAGAAAACTGTCCATGCATTGCATATTCTGGAGACATGTAACCACTATAAAAAAATGATGTTAGAATCGTATTGAAATCATAAACACAAGGTGATATATTTTGTGCAATGAATTATGAATAAAAAAGGTCATTTAGTGTATTCTAAATACAAAGTATTGATTCTCATTTTTATAATTAATAATATAATTTAGCTAAATATAGATCTTAAGAGAAAAACTCAATTAACTACCGAGCATGTTAAGTAAAAGGTATTGAAGAATCCATAAATATTGTTTTAAAAAAAGTATCAATTCAAGACATAAAAATATATATTAACTCTACCCCATTATAAGAAAAAAAAGACAATGAAATGAAAAGTGAAAACTTTAATAATTACTCACTATGTTCCGACGATTCTATTAGTGCTCCCTTGTTCCTGATCAATTGCTACTATTCTTGCCATACCAAAATCTGATATTTTTGGATTCATATTATCGTCTAACAATACATTGCTAGGTTTGAGATCTCGATGTATAACTTTAAGTCGTGAATGCTCATGTAAGTAAAGAATTCCTCTTGCAATTTCTCCTATAATTTTATAACGCTCAAACCAATGTAGCACCCTTTGCTTTTGAGGATCTACAAATTTTTCATAAGCCACTTTTGTAAGAAATATGTATGGAAAAACTTCTTAGTAAGTTGGACGAAATATGAAAAGGGAAAAGTACACTTTTCAAATCAAGTATGCTAAACTCTAGTAAAATGTGGATGTAAGACTGTGAAGTTCCTTACCGAATAGAAAGTGATCGAGGCTCTTGTTTGGCACATACTCATATATAAGCATTTTCTCTTGTTCTTCCAAGCAGAATCCTAATAAGGTCACCAAATTTCTGTGTTGAAGTTTAGCTATTAATAAAATTTCATTTTTAAATTCTATTGAACCTTGTCCGGAGCTTCTTGAAAGTTTCTTTGCTGCTATTTGTCGTCCATCAGAGAGAATACCCTGTAAAAATAACCTATTGGTTAGTTAATCATGAAAACACAGAAAGCATACATACATTTGTGCGTGATACTCTTTTAGATTACCTTGTAGACAACACCAAATCCTCCTCTGCCAATTTTATTCTCATGAGAAAACTTGTTTGTGGCAGCTTCAATTGTAGCCAAAGTGAATTGTAATGATTCCAAAGTTTTCAGTTCATCCCCAACTAAACCAATATAAGGAAACATGTAAATATTGAACCAGTTAAAGCAAATGAAAATGTGATTGCATTGCTGTTTTCCTTCAATTACTTACAATTTTCCTTTAGAATTGTCCTAAGTCTCTGCTTCAATCTCCTCCGCCGGCAATAGCATCCTAAAATTAAGAGTATTACCGGAACAAAAGCCAGGAAAACAATTATGACTATTGCTTTTGTTCCTAGTTTTTTTTTCCCTGTCAATTGAATAAATAACCAATAAACAACAGTAATGAAACATATCAATTATGAAACTCGGATAAGAGTGGCATCAATCATCATACCTGAAGAAGATGGTGAAGGCGTCCCAGTTATATTGTAAAATGGGTAGGGTTCGTATCTGACAATACAGGACGCAAGCAGAGCACTTGCGCCCTGTTTGGCGCTGCAGCACGCGGGAAGAGTTCCGATGGCGTTTCGTAAACATATCTCACACTGACCACTCGTTAAATCGGTGCTGCACTGCGCCGATCCATAAACCGTCTGAGACTTCGTCACTTCCAGTTCCCCGGTGGCGAACTTCTTGGCCGACAGTGAATTCGCCGCTTCCGTTGCCAACTCATTCAACAAGGTGAAAACTGATTGGTTGAACCGTTCAAAGTCAACGGCAGAGATGTTGTTGCCATCCATGGGGTTCAATCTTGGTTCGATGCTGTAGTACTTGAAGTACTTGTTTGTGTAACGCAACAAACACTCCTGGTACCAGATAACGGCCTCCGTTTGGTTGGGGCAGTGGCGTGTTATCTCTTTGGCGGCGGTGGTTACACACTGTTGACAGACGGTGGTGTTGATGTCGCCGCGGCAGAGAAAGATGCCGTTGACAGCGTCGGTGGTTCCAAAGCCCATGATGGTCAAATAGTAACCGTCTTGTTGTTGGGAGGAGTTGGTGGTGAGAGAATAGAGGAGAACATTGAGATTGACAGCCAGTGTGCTGTTGGGTGCGTATGTGGTGTTGTTGTTGCAGTGAGAACCGATGTAAGTAGGAGAAGGAACTGCTTGTGATGCAAGGCTTAGCAACCCAAACAGAGTTGCCCAGTAATAATGTTTTGAGGTAACCATATTTGGATCTCTCTCACACACACGCTGTTTGTTATGTTATGAGTAGAGGAGGCAGATGCATATGCCGTCCATGTCTTTGATTTGAGATGGAAATGAAATTAAGTCTGAGTCGGCAATAATAATTCAGAAAGAAATATTGGTGCAGGAAGGAAAGTCAGAAATAAAAATTAAGGTGAGAAAAAAAAATGACTAGTTCAGAGTTGAATAATTATGTATGATAAATATTGAGCTGTAAAAGTGACTCAACCCGGCTGATGCGGGTTGGCTCACCACGGATTAGGCTAAACGTGAGTCAAGTTGGGTTGACTCACTTTTCTGGTGAGCTGAAAAAATACTAACCCGGCTCGACCCACCGCGGGTTGATGGGTTAAGCGAGCTGACTCACCTAACTTAAAAAATTATAAAAATAATAAAAAAGTTAAGAAAAATTATAAAAATAATAAAAAAGGTAGGAAAAATTATAAAAAATTATAAAAAAAATAAAAATTAAAAAAGTGAGCCAACTCACCTAAACCCGTCTCGAACCCACTTTGGCTCACGAGTTAAGTGGGTTGACCCACTTTTGACCCGTGAAAATGTGAGCCTATATTTTACCAACATAACCCACCGGTGAGCCGGGTTGGGCCGGATTGGCTCACCGAGCTCAACCCAATTTGACACCTCTAGATAAATACCTGTAAATATCTAAATATCACTTTTTCTCTCTTGTTGTAATATATATCCTGTCATTTATTATATTTATGACTTATATCTCTTTTTTCCGGGGAGGGATCCAGAAATTTTATAATTTGGGGTAATAGTTATATATACATATATAAATATATAGCTAAAATATATTTTTCGTCCTTATATTTTGGTTATTTTTTTTGTCTTCGTTCCTGAATTTTAAAATATTTGTTTTATATCCTTATACTTTAAAAACACCTTAATCATAGTTTTTATCATTAATTAACTTTGTTAAGTTGCTATTCAGTTCAATTGCTTAATAAATAGACTAAACATTCATATGGATTAAATGAGACCCAACACTAAAGAATAATGTGAAAGTCTATTAAACAAATAAGCAACTTGGCATAATTAATTAATTAATTAATTAAGGTCAGGGACTATGATTAAGGTGTTTCAAAAGTATAGAGATATAAAATACTGAGTTCCAAAGTTTAGGGACGAAGACCAAAGTTGACAAAAAATACAGGGATGGAAAACATATTTTACCCTATATAAATATTTAATATTAAAAATATGGGTTAAATATGTTTTTTATCCCTCTAAATATAGCGAAATCTGGTTTTGGTCCCTCATTTATTTTTTCATTGGTTTTGGTCCTCTATTTTTTAAAATCATGTGCTTTTAGTCCTCTTTGTGTAACTATATTCCACTAAATCATTTTCGTAACTCCACTTCGACTTTTTCTGGCTAAAAATTCACATGAAATTTCTTGCATTTTTTTCTCTAGAAGAGTTATCTGTAGTGAAATTTAAAAAAAACACAATTTTTTTATATAAAAATGTTGCTATAAAATTTCTTTGCTTTGTTGTAGAAAAATCTATAATAAAATTTTGGCAAATTTTAGAATCTGAATAAAATTTTCTTTGAATTTTGAAATCTGTAAGAAAATTCGAAGAAAAGTGAATAGAAAAATCTACAAGAAATATTGTTACGTCATTACTTAGAAGAATATAACTAACGACAAGAACTAATTATAAAATTATGTGATTTTAGAAAAATAGAGAACCAAGACCAATTAAAAAATAAACGAGGAATCAAAACTAAAATTCATTATATTTATAAGGATAAAAAATATATTTAACCCTTAAAAATATTAAATCCTAATGGGGCACAATTAATACCTATCATATATGTATTTTTAATAACAAAATAATTGCCCCCACGAGCAGCAAGGTAGATCCATCCCTGCTTTTTTCCTTAATTTAATATTCTCTTCGGTGAAGTTTTTTTTATCTCTAGTATCTCTTTTTTTTCTTATGTCTCACCGTGTGTATATACTTGATGATATCTACCAATCATTATCCATTAGATTTATTAATTATATTAAAAAATTACATTTCTTTTTCCAATATATATGATTGCGATTATATTTTGTTCTTTTTTATGTCGATTATATTTTGCTTATAAAAAATAAAAATTCTGATTCGAATGTCAATGACTAATATTATATACACTTAACTTTTTTTAAGTGTTAATGTCTATATGGATATATACAATCAATTAAAAGGCCATTGATTATTGGTGTGCTCATTTAAGAAAGAGAAATGTTTTCTGTACAACAATATTTTGTACAACAAAGAGAGATATAGAGATAAAGGAGAGAAAAGAGAGAGAAATATGATATGTGATAGGTGATGTGATGGAGAGATATAAAGAGAAAAAAGTGTGTTGTATATGTTATTATATGTTTTTTATTGTATAAATAAGTTATCTCTTTAAAAAAAAATCTTATAAACTCATCTAGAATTGGTCTTGCTGTCCACATGTGAAGAGGTAAAAAAGGAGTTTAATCATGGGTGCATACCCCACTTTCCAACTTCTGAAACTTGAACCCCCTTTTTTTAGCGTCCAGATTGTCTCCATTCCCATAAGAAATGGAGAATTCCATTTCGTTACACAGGATAATGACACGTGGTGTAAAAATAAATCAATGGCTATGATTTAATTTCGTAATTCAAATGAATATAGTTTTTTTTTAAGAACTCAAGGGAGGTTCAGCCATCCAGAACTCTGCACTAATTAACAGCAACCACCGTTCTTGCCTCACCGTGGCCGCACCGCCCTCATCGTAGCCGCACCGCCCTCCCCGTCTTTCTGGTGCCGCTGTTGTGTCCAGAATGTGGAATATAATCTCCGCTCAATAATCCCTTCTCCTTCGTGACCCCTTCTCCTTCGTGACGCCACCGTTCCACACCTCCCCTGGTCTGTCGCGCCGCCGCTGTGTCCAGAATGGGGAAGATGAGCGCCACCCCAGCAAGTCGTTCCCCTTTGCGATGCCGCCGTGCCACACCGCCCCCTGGGCCGCCACGCCCTTATTGGTATTTTGCAACCCCCCTCTTCCCCCAAAAAAATCTCTATCTCCTGAAACTATTCTCTTCTTGTTTGCTAGCAGCCTTCCCTGCTGCTATTGTCGGGTACTCCTAATTATTATTATTATTATTTATTCACATTCATTGTCTATGTTATGGAATTAACCAATGAAATGGTCTGTTCATATTCTTTTTAAATGTTTTACTAGTGTTCATATTGTCGGGTACTCTGGTTTTTCCAATTATAGGAAATGGTTGTGCCTCATGCCATGAAAGACCAAACAGTGGAATTGAGTATAAGTTAGTGTTGTAAATTGCTTCTGATAGCAATTTGCTTTTCTTACCTTGCAGCATTGCAGAGCTTGAAAGTGAACCTAGCCTTTTCCTATCAAATAAAGAGGTATTTATTTATTATTTTTCTATTAAAGATCTTCTATGGTTTTAGTGGATTGATCATGATAGATGCTTATTTGTTTTTTTGGCCATACAAAGAGAGTATTTTTGGATGCTGATAGTGCTCTGCCTTTTGAAAATGAAGCACTTTATGCAAACTTGAAGTGGTTTAAGTTTGAAAAACAATGATGAAACAAGTTGTGACACAAAAAGAATGAAATTTTTCACTCAGAGAAAGCTCAATTGAGGGAACTTGCATATTTAAGACTAGCCTTTGTTGCATATTGTATTGGCTTTGAGGTTCTATTAGTGCTTCTTTGCTTTCAACCAAACATGTAGATAGTTGGGCATATTAGTTCTACTGGATTAAAAAATTATGCTCAATGTCCCTGAATTTATATTTGCGGTCAAATTCATATGTGGATTCTGTTAATTAAATTAGTATCATACTTGATTTTAGGTCACTTGCCACATTTGTATCAGCAACATAAACGTACCCGAAACTCCCCCACCCAATGGGGGTAAAAATTACTCTGTTTCACTGCATTAACCTTTTTAAGCTGATAAGCTTTCTATTTTTTACTGAGTGTTCTTTCCTGTTGCCTTTGACTGTTTTGCTTTATGATATAGTCTATTGAGATCTATTATTAATCTGTCACTTTATTTTTCTTTATTAACTAAGGCTTGCATAGCTACAAGGTCTAATGCACCTTAAATCTTGAGTTTGAGAACCCTCTGTGATATTACACTAAATCTGTTGACAGTGTCCTCTTCTTAATATAAGCTATTGAACAAGTATGTCCCCAACAGAGATTGCCTCTAGTTTTGGTGTCCTCAACAGGAAATTGAGATACACTCAAGGAATTATTTGATTTTTTGTGGACATAGACTATACTCAATAACGGTACTCCTGACATAACTGTGATCCTGGTTGGCAGAAGCAAGACTATTTACTGCTTGTAAAGTGTCAGAAGCTTCAGAGGGAACAACCAAGCAAGACTATTTACTGCCTGCAGCTGTTGCTGTTGTTTTTGCTGGTTTTGCTGCCTTTGTTGGTGCTGCAATATATCCATCAGCATGTTATTATTCTGAAAGGTCCAACCTTCCAACATTACTATTATTTTGAACACCCAACCTGCCAACATTGCTATCTGCTGCTGCGACTGTTTGCAATATGTTATCTGCTACTGGGATTTTTACTGTCTGCCATCTTCAGTTCTGTTATCTGCTGATGTTTGAACAGTGAAATTGTTGATAGGGATTGGTCTTGTATTAAATTATCATGTACTAAAATTGATAGTGAGAGCTCTTTTAGAAAGTGCAACTAGTCTTGTACTCAAATTGTAATGAGAGCTCTTATATCTCTTGTATTAAAATACAATGATATAATAATGAAATTCAAAAGTTTCTAGTATTGATTACTGCTATGAGTTACAGACTGATCTTTTGTGCAATAATGGACCACATAGATGAAGAAATGATAATTACAAAATATATCCATTATGTAATAGAACCTATTCCCAAAAAAGGTGTCTAATAAACCAATACCTGCATCATACAAAAAACATAGCAGATATATATACATGACCCAAAATGAAATTTATACACAAAATCTGTCCATTATGCCTAGATGAAGTTGTGTAGGTCTAATGCACCTTGAACTTGACTTGATTGTGTCATTTGGATTGTATTCCCATGTTGATTTCCATTGTCAGCTTCATTTAAATTCAGATAAAGTCTTACATTCTCAGGTTGACTTGCATTCAAAACTTGGATCCCACTTCCATATTGACTACCACTCTCATTTATATGATCCGAAGTTTGAGAAATTGGCATGCAGTGTAGTGGTTGCTGCATAATTTTAAATACAATTAAATAAACTTTTACAAAGGACAAGGTGAAAATTCCAACATTACACAAGCATAGGGAAAACTTGCTTACTGTTAACAACTGAGTAAAAGTATGACTTGTATCAAAAGAATGTATACCATCACTTGTTGCTACAAATTGTTCCTATATAGTTTATAGTATAAGTAACATGTATAATAAGGAAATTGATAACTCATTCAAAAAAAAGAAAGTAAGCAATAAATTACCAAATTTTCTTGAGTCTTTCTCTTTTTTTGTGCTAGGTTTGCCTTTCTTTTTCGAGCCAACTTCTCAACCCAAGATTTAGGTCGTTTTTTACCCTTATGTGAGGAATCTCGCTTCTTTATGCCTTTCGCCCCACCAAAATCAATGTTGTTCACATTGTTGTCAATTTTCTCATTTGCAATTGATATGGATACATCACACTTTCCCATTGATTCTCCACCCATAGATGTTGCAGCCAACATAACATTAATTATTTTGTTGGACTCTTCACAAACTTTGGACAAAAAGGTATATGTTTCATGAGATTCAGATGCTCTATCTGTCAATTTAATCATTCGAGGACATAACGCATTATATCTCTTCGTGAAATGGGCTTTTATGTCCAACTCAATATGTTGTCCTTTCCAATCTCGGTTACTTCCCAACCTTGCATCTCTTGTCCATC
This sequence comes from Sesbania bispinosa, assembly GCA_026901365.1. Taxonomy (NCBI): domain Eukaryota; kingdom Viridiplantae; phylum Streptophyta; class Magnoliopsida; order Fabales; family Fabaceae; genus Sesbania; species Sesbania bispinosa. The sequence continues at coordinate 83,392 of QLOH01000526.1, read as the reverse complement.
GCTTTAGTATATAGTGCTGAGGAATTAACTTGATATTCATCACATCCAAAACTTTCAAAGCATGACTGCATAAGATACCATGAGTCTCAAATTTCCGACAATCACATGTAACCTTTTGATCCACCACATTCCCCACTACTATCCGTTCCTTAATGTTATCATAATTTGTAACAATATAGAACCCTTCTTTCAATTCCTTTATGCAAGTGCCTTGAAATTCCTCATATTCCTCTTGGAACTCCTGAAAAAGCTTTGGAGTGTAAATGTTTCCAGCTTGCACAAGCATAGGGGCCTTCTTCATTTTCAATCTAGGAAGCTTATGTCTTGACTCATATTCGGCTTCTGACTCATTGTTCCTTTTTCCATTTACAACTCTTTCAAAGTGTGTGAAAAATTGTACCAAATTTAAATCTGACTTCAAATGGTTTTTCAGATCAGCATTAAAGCTCTCACTTAATTGAGTTGATCTCATACCTGCAGTGAAGGTAATTAAAACATTATGTCTCAACAACTAAAGATTATAAAACATCATAAATTCACATAATTGAATAAATTCTCACTTATTGAGTACATCTCATACCTGCCGTGAAAGTTTTTCGAACATAAGCCCATGCCCACTTTTCCTTCACTCGAAAAATCCCATGTAGCCATGAGTCATCGGAAACATTATGATCAACAAGTAAATCATTCCATGCATTCAGAAATTCACCTTCCTCCTCATGTAGATCAATGCATGCTTCAAAATCTGAGCAAAATTGTGAACTCTTTTGATAAAGATGGTTCATATGTCTTAGGGCATTTTCTCTAATATGCCAAGTGCATAATCCATGAAATGTTTCTGGCATAACTAAAGAAATAGCCTTTGCCATTGCTGCATCTTGATCTGTTAGAATTGTTTTAGGCTTTTCTCCACCCATTGCTTTGAGGAAAGTTTCAAATAACCATTGAAAAGAAGGGATGGTTTCATCATATAGCAATGTTGCCCCCAAAAACAATTGTTTGCCTATGATTATTAAGCCCAACAAATACTCCTAGGGGTCGGTAATCCTTATTTGTCTTGTATGTGGTGTCAAAAGTGATGACATCACCAAAGTATCCATAATCATTTATCATTTGTGCATCTGCCCAAAATATATTTGTTATTTGCTCTTCAACATCCATTTGAAAGTCATAAAAGAATGAAGGATTTTCACTTCGTTGTTTGAAGTACATCAACAATGCACCAACTTCACCATACCTTAAAGACTGATTCCTTTTAGTCCGAAGGTAATTCTTGAGGTCTTGTCTTGTATAACCAACATTGTTTATTCCACCAACTTGCTTGGACACATATTCATGAAAATCTTTTGGTTTTAACCCAGATTCATCCGCCAATACAATTTGTGATGCTTGTGACTCAGAAATATTTCGATGAGAGCGAATCATATAGGCATATTCTGGAGATTGAAGAGGGTGATTATGTTGAGCTACAAAGTCAATAACCTTGTATTTCCCTATCTTCCGATCAAGTGAAATAACCATACGTGCTTCACATCCTGTTCTGGTTTCTGCTCTAGGCTCTTTTGTCAAGTGGTCACGTTTGTCAACGCTTCGTTTACCCTCCTTGAAGCATGAGAATCTTCTTGAAGTCAAAATTCCGTCTTTTTTGCTTTTATTTCCATATTCTCGACGAATACCAAACCCAACTCTCTTACTATACTCATTGTAAAATTTATAGGCCACAACCTCTGATTCAAACTCCATTCCCAATTGTGGTGCATAGTCAACAACACATTCTTTTCCATGTTGCACAATATTGTTGTGAATATCGTTGACCCATTTCTCTACACCTTCAGCAACTGGAATTGATGACACATTCATGATTTCTGGGAAAAAAATATATAGAATGAATATGCAGTTTTCAATGAGCTCAAATGAAGTTTTTCAATCAAACAAGAAATGTTTTTTTTTATATAAAAATGAGTTCAACAGAATCATTTGTTTTCAGTTGCATTGGATTCCAATAAAAATAAATAAATTTCCCACTCACCGCAAGACGGTGAACCAGAGAAACTTGGGGCAGACGTCATTTCCTCTGTTTTGAACCCAGAAGCATGGCACGGTGGTGGAACAATCGCAGGGGAGGGTGGCCAAGGAGCCACCGATGAGGCAAGCGAGAATCAAAGTACGAAAGAGCCAATACAAGGACGTGAGTTTCACTTATTCCGTCATTGTCAGGTCCAACTACAAGTGTATGGCAATGGCGGGAATGTGAGTTTGTTTCGCGTCTTCGTCTTCCTTTTCATTTCACTTCCCTATAGCGTACTATTGAAACATTTTTTTTAAACTGAATTAATTAAAAAAAATGAATCTCAACCGTTGGATTATTTTGATACGTGTCGAACTTACAATTGACGAAATGGATACCTCCATTTCTTTAAGAAATGGAGAGGATTCGTTCTCCTTTTTTTATTATTAATCTTTTGACTATTAAATTTTAAACAACCATCTTATAAGAACATGAAAGTCAAACATGATGGCCTAAAGATGTGAGAGAATAGAGACAAATAAATCAGGAAAAAAGTGAAAGATAAAAATAAAAAAATATTTACAACTAAATATTGATATAAAGTTATAAATTATTTTTTTTCATTTTAATGAACATTATTCTTTATAAAATTGGTTAGAAAGAAATTTAACTCATAATTCAATAAAAAACTAATTTTGACAGGGAAATACATATATAGTATTGAATTATGGGTTCTTAACTTACAAATGAATTATTTTGATTATTTATGAAATGTGATAAATATTTTAAAAATTTATTATTAATAATCAAATATCACTATAAAGAAATGAAAAATAAGTATAATGGAATTTGTGAAAGTAAAAAGATATAAAATAAACGGTTATATAAATACGTTTTTCCATCCCCTAAAAATACTGTGAAATTTGATTTTGGTTTTTTTTATTTGTTCTTCGATTTTGATCATCTTGTTTTTTAAATCACATGCTTCTAGTCATAGATTTAACTATGTTTCGCTAAGTCACATTTACAACCTCCTGCATTTTTTCTTTTCTAAATTTTCTTTGGGTAAAAAATCACCAATATTTTATGAAAAAAATTGTTATGAAATTTCTTTTTGTGGTGCAAATAATTCATAGTAAATTTTCTATAAATCTAAAAATTTGTAAGGACTTCCCTACAAAATTTGAAATAGAAATTAATTTTGAAAGAAAATATCCAAAAAAGAAAATCTATGGAAAATTTTGCAAAAAACACTATTACGTCACCACTTAATAAAATATAACAAAAAGTAGTATCGAAAGCATGTAATTTTAATAAAATACAAGGTAAAAAAAATTCGCTATATTTTCAGGAACCAGAGTATATTTAATACTAAAAAAATAAGAAAGGAATCAAAATCAATTTTTTTAGTATTGAAAGTTTGAACTTTATTTCGTATGATTTTAATATTTTAAACACAAATTTGTTAATTATTTAACTTCATATTAATAAAAGGACCTATTATAATAATTATAAGAGTTTAAGGATTAATTTGTAAAAATTAAAAGTTTATGGTGCCTATTTGCAAAAGAGCAAAAGTTCGGGGAGGTTGTATACTCTTTTTCCATTAATAAATAGAAACATATATGGTATTGTTCATGTCACGAATCCTAATTCCACAAGGATCTTAGAGAACTCTTAAGAAAACTAGGCTCTAAGTAAACCGCAAAACATAACTCCTCAGGGAATCCTGGGGGCTATTTATAATCTTAGAGGCCTTATCTTTTAGTGTTACTTCTTTTGAATTTGCTTTATTCTATTATCTTTTAAACGGAATCCCTTTTGTGGATAAGGGGATATCTTTTATTTGAATTCGAATAATAATTAGCCTTTTTGAAGATAAAAGGCGATCTTTTTGAACGTTCTTAAAAACCCTCCAGGCCCAACGATGTACAGCCCCCGAAGTATAATGGGGTGAGAATCGGGCCTTTATACTTGAAACTGGATTGCTCCCAGGCCCTTTTATAACCAATACGGTACAGCCCCCAAGCATGATAACTTAAAGTTAAGTTATCAAATGCTTGTAAAGGATCAGGCGTTTATGCTAGTATAGGCCCATTAGATATCCAGGCTTTTTGTAGTGCTCAAGTCAGCTTAATAATTTTGCTTTCCATTTTGCGTCTTACTTTTCCTTGTTATTTTTCGCCGACTTAATGAGTCGAAATCCTAACTTGTGAATTAATTCTATTTTCGCCAACTTAGTAATTTGAATTTATCTTACTTGCCGACTTTGATGCGTTGAATTCCCAATTTGAGAATTTTATGCCGACTTAATAAGTCGAACTTGTGAATTAATTCTCACTCAGAAAGTCAAATTTAACTTGTGAATTAATTCTATTCTTGCTTACTTAGAAAGTTGAGTTCGATCCTAACAAGTCGAACTTCTGGCTTAGTGAGTCAAACTTTTAATTTGAATATTTCTTTGTAATTCGATTTTAACAAGTCGGCTTAGTAATTCGAAATTTTAACTTGAATCTCTTTTGTAATTTGACTTACCAAGTCGAATTTAACAAGTCAGTATCGAATTCTATAAAAATTCTCCAACTGGATCGTTGGGAATTTCGCCTTTATAATTTTTTCTCCAACTGGATCGTTGGGAATTTCGTCTTTATAATTTTTTCTCCAACTAGATCGTTGGGAATTTTGCCTTTATAAATTTTTCTCCAACTGAATCGTTGGGAATTTCGCCTTTATAAATTTTCTCCAACTGGATCGTTGGGAATCGTCCTTATAAATTTTCTCCAATTGGATCGTTGGAAATCTGACTTATCAAATTTTCTCCAACTGGATCGTTGGGAATTGTCTCTATCAAATTTTCTCCAACTGGATCGTTGGGAATCGTCTTATAAATTTTTTCTAACTGGATCGTTGGGAATCCGACTTATCAAATTTTTCCAACTTCGTCAGTTGGTTATCGGCGGTTTCACATTCTTTCATATTCCAATTTTCCGTAGAAAACTTGATGAAAGTCAAGACTTTATACTTCGTCAATCCTCCACAATGTCACAACGTATTGGTTGTGAGAGAGCAATTTACAAATAAAAATAATGTATATTAGTAATTGAGATACCAATTATAATTAATGTCATCACAATAATATTCATGCTTACTAATATGGTAATTAAGGAAATCATATAAAATAACATTATTTTGACAAATGAACAATCAATAATATAAATAGGAAATTTATTTAATTCGATTAAAATTTATTATGTATTAAATGGAAATATTGAATTTGATAGTATTAGAATGAAATATTTCTTGCATATATTTGCGAGATTGATAGGTTGAATTTATACATATAACTTATTTAAATTAATTGTAATGATTGAGATAATTAAGGCTAAATAAGCGTGTGTAATAGTAATTAAAACCATTTTATTTAAACCAATTAATTAAAGACACTATCGAAATTCATGGGAGGAAATTTGACTTTCATGTTCTAAACACACATTAAATAATATTATTAATACTGTTATCATACAATAAATAAGAAATGAATTAAAACAATCAACGTGTAGCCATGTTATATTTAGGATTCGAAATAAATTATTAAATATATAATTAAATGAAAATTGGTTTAGAAAGATAGTGAAATTATTTCATCTCGAATAATTGATTAACTAGAATTGATACACACGAGTAGATGGCGTTCAATTGCATATGTTTTATTATGTTATATACATACTATATATAACTTATAATTACTATTAAATAGACTGATATGTTATATACATACATTGTTTACTTGAGAACAGGAAAAGATAAGAAGCCATTGAAGCGGTGATGCCCACTTCTCACTCTTCACTTTGGTTTATTGTGAATTTGTGATTGTGAAGGAGAATGAGATTAATTATTTATATATAGGAGATTGAAAAGACTTCAATTAGGATTAGTATTCTCTTGATAAGATTTTAAATCTGAAATCTTGATATCTATAATCTACCTTATTTTGATAACATATCTTTTGTTGATTAAGAAAAATATATTATTATATTCTTTTTTTTAAAGATTTTATCTGCAGATTGGTCTGTTAATTATACTACTTGGTCTGTATATATATAGTTTATTGGATAAAATAGTTTGGACAAGGATCCTCTAAAGTGAGTTGTCTTAATTTAAAGTGTATAACTAAGATTATTTAAAAGGTATCATAATCTCAACCCACAAAGATCCAAAGGGAATAACTCCTCACTTTACACATAAATTCAGTTTTTTCTTTTATTTCCAAAGAGTTTTATAAAAATATCCAATTGAGTTTTACCATTTTACCATGTCACTATAAATAATGATACTCAGTTGGATGTCTTTATAATTTTTTTATAGTAAATGTTTATTATTAAATTTAAAAATATTAATCAATAAATTAATGGTTGATTTAGGTGTTACATATTATTTAAATGTTATAGATTGAGTAACAAACTTTGATCACTCAGTTTATAATTTATTGAAAAATAATATAATTCTCCTACTTTTAAGAGAGAACACCAAAGTCCATCCTTTTTAGGTTTCAATTTCTTTTTTATTTATTTAATTTGACAGATACAGGTATTCCAGGTATAACAAACTAAAGGAGAAAGGTCACCGGGTTTGACTTTGCTGTCGTGGACAAAATTAAGAAGCCTTAGCCTGCTACACCATGAGGTGTCCTCATTAACAGACTTTGGGTACAGTACAGATGAGAACTAGCCGGAGAACACGTGTGATAGCCGGTAAACCCGTCACCGATGGTTTAATTAAGGTACGAGAAATCTTTTAAGTTCACACAGTTTTCCATTATTTTTTTTCTTAAATCCAATAATTTAAATATATTAGCACATCATGCCTTTCATTAAATTGATAAATTTCCACTTATCTTGATAGGATGAAATAAGCAAGATTTGCACCCAATTGGTAGTATAATCTTGTATTAAAGCTAAAAGATCGGCATAACACAGAGAAGCATATAGAAACACAAAGTCAATGTGAAAAAAAAAGAGGGTTGGGAATTTCTAATTCATAGCACATATCTTCATGCAAGACCAAAATGTTAAATTAAAAAATTGTGAATATATATTATGAATTTGTTTAAAATTAAAAATGAACACAAAAGAAAATTGTAGTATCAAAATCATGCTGGATTCCAATCCTCCAAGCTGATATTTCTTATCGTGCTTATCCAATGTATATATGTTGGCAATCCGTGAACATATCGTAGTTCATTAGATGAATTAATCCTAGTTTCAACATTAGATGGCATCTTGGTTTAATTACTTGTCCACGTAATAATGTAGAATTCTTAAAATTAAGTTATTCTGTCCAAGGTATATATCTTGAGTAATCAAAGCTTCATCTTGGTTTAATTACTTTTTTTTTTGTTACCAAATAAAATTATAGCTGGTATAGGTAGGTACTAGGTAGTAATGATGGCAGGAAGGTTGGTGGCATTGAAGGTTTGTGAGCTGGATTTTCATGAACGCATAATAAATCAATATGAATGCGCGCATCTAATTAATGACTTCATTTCTTATTAAGAGAGAAACAAGCATTCAGCTCAGTTCCTTGAGAGAACAAAATAAATTATCATTCACTGATCGATCGTACCTACAATGGCCTCTATATACTACCAAAAGAAGATTAGATAGTTACTAATTAACTCACAGCTGGCATACATACATATATACAACTAGCCATAACAATGAATAAGTTAAACCATATATAGTACTCCCCCTAATTAAAGATAGGAGAAAAAGATTCATCTTAATTGGCCATTAAAGTTCTAAACACAGCTGCTGAGAAGGTAGGGTATACAAATTAAATGTGAAACGTGCTCCATGATAAGCAATCACTCACGTGACTCTCGGATTGGAATTTCACACGTCGACTTCCGTTGTTTTCATTTTAATGACGTGTATTAATTTTAACGTGCACAAAAGAATTTCTCATATTTAGTTACTCATTCATCCACCAAAATATATATTTGTTTAGCCACAAGAAGCCAAATGATTCATAATATTGGATATCGACTAATTCATGGAAATTAACACCACAGTTTGACAAATGACGAGTGATATAATTTGAGTATTGGAGCTGCTTAATTCGCTTACAAAGACTAGAAGGATTAACGCAGAGAGAAAAACAGTAGATATTAGTCTACAGGATAGTACATTTTTGCAACTCACCAATTGTTTTCAGTTTTTGTGACTCTCTCTCTTTAATTTCGCTTTGCCCCCTCCTTTAAGACATGATATAGAGTATATATATAAATACGCACAAAGTACATTTAGAACAAACGCATTAACTAAAGCAGCTTTCAACCATTTTATTTCTTTATAATTGGTGTAAAAAAAATAAATTATTATGGATTGGGGGCAAATATGCCAATGCGGAAATGATGATTCAGAAATATGACGGGCACCGTGGTAGTGACTTCCTCCCTCTTCCCCTAAAGTCCAGTCAAAAAGTTAACAATAAATATCTTTATCTGTTAGCATGACACCTGAGACTTTAGAGTCAATTTCGATGGCTCAAGTGTCAACGTCACTATGTTGCATTATCAATATCATCAAGCAAGCAAGCAAATATGTGGAATTCCTTCTCGCTCCCAATGAAAATATCTTAAAATCCTTCTAGATTCAGGAACAACATAAATCAATATATCTCCTTAATTAAGCCCAAGGATCAGTGGAGTGGAGCAACAAGAATCTCACAGGACAGGTTAACTAAATCCCACACTCATCTCTTGGATAAGCTAAATATAGTTTTTTTATAAGTGATCTATGAGCTCATAGACTTACATTGTGTCACTATCTTTCCACTCTAAAATTTTTTTACTAAAAAAATATATATTTCCTTAATTTTTATTGTCAATATAAGTTGCAGAAACCTTCAATTGCATGGCAAGATCTGTTGCTTCTGTAACGTGCTGAGCGCAAGATTTTGGACGCTGAACATAGTTTCAAATATATTATAAGTTGTGGTTGACATGGTCATAACTTGAAAACAAAAAACAAAGAAACTGCTTAACAAGTCTTTATCAGCTACATTTCAAAACGTAAATTTTACATTTTGCTGAGAGAAAGGAAGAAGTCCTCTCTGGTTGTCTTGGGGTCACTCGCATTAAATACAATATAAGACCGTAATGGCCCGCATATACTATTTCACATTGAAAAATAAGCAACTACAGTACAAACACACAATACGGCGGTCATATGAAACTAGACTCATAATTAACTAGGTAGATTATATGATATCTCTATTAAAACCCCAAGCAATCGAGCTTTATCTAGGATCCATTTCACTAATCGACATCTCATTCATAGACATTGGTATTGATTGGTCAAATTTCACCTTTGGCATGTTTGGATCAGTTCCACTATGAATGAAAAATGCAGGCTGCTTGGGAGTTGGTAGAGTAACAGTGTTACTGTCTAGCATAAGAACTATTTCTGTCATTGTTGGCCTGTCTGCTGGATCTTCTTGGACACAGAGCAAACCAATATGGATGCTTCTGATAACTTCATTTGGGGTATGGGATTCCCTTAATATGGGGTCCATCAGTTCCAATGGTGCTCCATCCTTCCAAAGTGTCCAAGCCTGCATTAAATTGCATCAAGTATATATTAGGATGTGAGCACCGCTTATTTTCCCTTTTCATTAGAATGAATTAAGCCAAGGAAGCTAAATATTTGCTCTACTCACATAGCTCATTAGATCCTCAGCACCGTCTGTTTGATAGAAAGAGCTATTCTTCTTGCCACTTATAATCTCCAAAATGAGAACTCCGAAGCTGTACACATCAGACTTAACAGAGAACTCTCCATGCATTGCATACTCTGGAGACATGTAACCACTGTAACATAGATTGAACCATTAAAAAATGTGTGTCAGCAAATGTAACAAAACACAGAGATGTGGTTTAATGAAAATTCTGTTTACAATTTGTTTATTGAAACTGCCAACATATTTGAAATGATTCTACTTGTTTGATTGTTGGAATCAGAAACCAGGACTTTCACAAACACATGCTCCAAGAAAGGTATGAAATTTGTACTTACTAAGTCCCTACAATTCTGCTGGTGTTTCCTTGAGTTTGATCAACTCCAAATATTCTTGCCATGCCAAAATCTGAGATTTTTGGATTCATATCTCCATCCAACAATATGTTACTAGCTTTGAGATCACGATGTATAATTCTAAGCCTAGAATCTTCATGAAGATATTGAATGCCTCTAGCAATTCCTCCAATAATCTTGTAACGCCTTGCCCAATCCAACTCCCTTTGCTTTTCAGGATCTACATTTCAAACAAAATATTCAGCTGTTTAATATGGTGTTAAAGAATAAAATTTAATATGATGTTATCTTGGTAAATATTGTGAAGCCAATGAATACTCAGCTGTTTTAATATTAAATTACTAATTATGCATGCTTCCTTTAGTATGGTAACATATATATGTTTATTGAACAGGGCAAAAGCTGGAAAAATGAAACATATAAATCGTACACTGAGCAAAATTCAGATCAGACGATCTTACCAAAAATTGTATAGTCAAGACTTTTGTTGAGCACATATTCATAAACAAGTATCTTTTCTTCTCCTTGCAAGCAAAATCCCAGAAGCCTCACCAAATTTCTGTGTTGAAGCTTGGCAACCACCACCACTTCATTCTTAAATTCTTCTCCACCTTGCCCAGAACTTTTGGAGAGTCTCTTGACAGCTATTTGTTGCCCGCTTGGAAGAGTGCCCTGAATTTCCAATAACATCAAATGATAATCTAATGGTTATTTTTTATCTTAACAAAGAAACAAGAGCCGTAATAATGATTTAATAGTAATACCTTGTAAACCTCACCAAATCCACCTTCACCCAGCTTGTTATCTACAGAGAATTTGTTTGTAGCGGCTTCAATTGTGCCAAAATCGAATTGCAAGGACTCCACAGTGCTGATGTCATATGCAGCTAAGAACCCAAATCAAATGCACAAAAGATAAAATTAAAATTACTACAGAAGAGTTAGCTACTATGAACAAAAATGTAGATATCTTTTCAATTCACACACGACACGAGGATCCTTACTCTTTCCCTCTGGTACAGAGTCATGCTTCTTCCTAGTTCTTCTAGTCAAGAAACAAACGCCGACGATAAATAGAAGCACAGCGACTGTTATTGGAACAACAATTGCAATAATAGTCCCTGCTGAGATCCCACTGTTTCCTGCACTCCATTAATAAATTTTCAACTTCACTTCATTAATTAATTTTCACTCAAGAGTGAGTTCAGAGTTTGAAGTTCACCTCCCGAATTGGCAGCAGCCGTAGGAGGAACAAGAAGTGGCGGTGAGGGCGTTGGCGTTGGCGTTGGCGTTGGCGATGGCGAAGTAGAGTTGCGATAGAAAGGGTAAAGCTCATACCTAACATTGCAGCTAGGATAAAGAACCCTTCCACCCTGTTTTCCTTGACAGCACCAAGGAAGGTCTCCTATGACGCCACTGAGACACCTTCTGCAATCTTGGGGTGAGAGATCAGGCGTGCACTGTGCCAAACAGTAGAGTGACTGAAACCCAGAAATGGTCGCTTGGTTCGTTGCATATTTCTTAGTACCAATAGAAGAATTGGCAGCCTCATCAGCAGTTTTGTTTATTGTTTGGAAGAGCAAACGCATGAAGTTTTCCTGATTGGAGATATTTGCGGTGTTGAGGAGGCCAAGGCGAGGCCTCGTGTCCACCGTGGAAAAGAAAGAGCGGTTGGAGTAGCGCACCGTGCACTCGTCGTACCATATCACAGCTTGTTTGGACAAAGAGCAATCTGAGACAAGTCGCTGAGTTGCGTTCACAACACATTGTCGACACAGCGCAGGTGCCACGTCACCACGGCACATGAAAAGTCCATACACCGTGTCGGAGGGGGATCTTCCGGTGACGGTGGTGTTGTAGAATTCGGTGGTGGCGGTGGCGTTGGAAGAGAGGGAAGAGAGGAGGGTCTTGAGGTGGAGTTGGAAGGCACTGTTGGCGGTGGTAGTGCTGTTAGTTGAGCAGTTTTTGTGAAGATAGACAGGAGCATCCTGTGCTTTGATACTACCAAAGCTGATGAAGCTAACAGCGGTAAACAGCAACACAAGCTTCAACGAAGGCATGGTTCTTTGAAGTCTACTTTTTGTCTTTACGGATTATGGTTTTAGTTTGTGCAAATTTTGTCCCCTGTAATGGCGAGCCGGTGTACTTCAATTTTGGAGCAGATATTTATTTTCTATTTTTCCCAATAATTAGCTGCTCAGAATTTTATATACTTTAGTGATTAATTTAGTTAAACAATCCCGAGAACCCGCACCCAAATAGTAAATCACCCGGCACACATTCACTTTTTCTTTTTTCATATATGAACAGTGAATTTCTTTTTATAATTTTTTTTTTAAAAAAGTCTGATTTTTTTTCTAAAAAAAGTTATTTCTGTTCAATCAGATTAATAACCTAGTTAACCACAACTTAAATGGTATTAACCACATGCTTGAACAATATTTTTTTAAATGTGACCAGTACCTACTTTTTTTAAAAAATAATTATTATCGGTTAACCAGATTAATAACATAGTTAACCACTAACTTATATGGTATTAACCACCTATTCACTTGAAAACAGAGTTAAAGGTTTGTCATTTTGAACAGTTATATGAACTTATATAAATATTAACCACTTGAGTAACTTATTTAACCACATAATAACTCACAGTTAATCACTTTTTGCCTCAGTTATAATTATTAACCAGATTAATAACACAGTTAACCACCAACTCATATGGTATTAACCACATGTTCACTTGAAAATAAATTATTCACCAAATTAATAACACAGTTAACCACCAACTTATATGCTATTAACCATTAACCAGATTAATAACATAGTTAACCACCAACTTATATGGTATTAACCACATGTTCACTTAAAAATAAAGTATTCACCAGATTAATAACACAGTTAACCAACAACTTATATGGTATTAATCACATGTTCACTTGAAAATAAATTATTCACCAGATTAATAACACAGTTAATCACTAACTTATATGGTATTAACCACATGTTCACTCGAAAACAAAGTTCATCTTGAACAGTTATTTGATCATAAGGATTACTACACAAATAATCATTGAGTATGAATTTATGGTTAATGCTATACAATTTACTGGTTAAGTATGTTATCAGTCTGGTTAATTGTAGATTTTTTGGAAAAAAAAAGTTACTGTTCATGAAAAAAAAGAAAAAAAAAAGGTCACTATTCATTAAAAAAATGAGTACGGTTCACATATAAAAAAAGAAAAAAAAAAGAAAAAGTGAGGTGTGTGGTGGGTGTTTTCTATTTGGGTGTGGAAAAAACATTATTGTTAGTCAAAAGAACCTTTCATAATTTTTCTTTCTTTTATTTTTTTGTCTCTCTTTTTTAATCATCAAATAGTTGTGACTTAATTAATAATATCGAGTTTAATCTCTATTAAACACATGATTATCCATAATAATAGGATAATGTGATTAACACAAAAAAATCTCTTTTTCTATTATACTATTAATTATCATTTCTTTTACTATTTCTTCCTTCATATTCCTTTTCTTTCTATTTTCTTAACTCCACACTATTCATTCTCCTAAAAGAGTATATAAAAAGGGACTATTTATTTACTTTAAAAAAATATTTTTTATTTTTTATTTTTTATTATAAAAAATGTCAGCTTGATTTTTTCATTCATTTTCTGTTTTTAAAATTTTGTATATGAAACATAGAAGTAAATATAAAGGTGTTTAATTTCACTATTTCCTATTCAAAATTTTTAAAATAAAAAACAGAATAGTATTTTAATAATTAAAATTAAAAAATAGGAAATAAAAATCAACATGTATTCTCGAAAGAAATATATCATAATTTAACAAAAATTTCTAAAAAGATATATGCAGTGACATTTTCTAAAAATTTTACAAGTGACATTAATGTGATTGTGACGGCACTTCATTTTCTAAAACATAGGACGTAAGGTGCAAAAAATATCTCTTAAATCACATGATACTATTAAGCCTGTGACATGATACTGAGAAGAAAAGTCAAAAGGTAAGGTGGAGACCATGAGTTAGAGGTAGATGTGATCTTTCGATAGAGTTGACTCCATTGACTCCGTAATGGAAATTAAAATAGTCTAGTTTTTTTTTTTTTTTGTCTTTTAATCGGGTAAAGCTTTAAATGATAAAGTGATGATTGCAAGATTTAAATGTCGGTTTAAATATTTTTATCCTAAAAATATGATGAAATTTGGTTTTATTTTTTTATTTATTTTTTATTAATTTTAATTTTTAATTTTTTGAAATCACATGATTTATTCTTTTTTATTAATTATATTATGTTAAGTCACTTTCGCAGTTCCATTACGATGCTCCCGAGTAAAAATTTACAGAAAAATTCTCACGATTTTTTCTCTAAAAAATTTATGTGTAATAAATTTAAAAAAAAACCTCAATTCATGTGTAGTAAATTTTTTAAAAAAAATAATTTTTATATTAATATTTAATCATAGAGAAATTTTCTATTTTTCTCTTGATAGTTGATACATACTTTAATTTGTTTCATTTTAATTCATGTATAGGGAAATGTTCATTGTACACTCTATAGATGGATATGCACCATAGATAAGAGATATGATGAAGATGTGATAGAGATGGAAAAAAATACAAAGGAGAAAAAAAACTAAAACGAAAGAAATATAAAGGAAAATGAGGTGCTAATTTAGATGTAAGAAAGAGCATAGGTATGGATATTATTACTTTGCAATTCATGTATAATAATAGAGAGAAAATGATATAACTATAATAAATAACGGATGACATAAAGTCATGAAAGAAGTTGGGTGGGGACGGCAATTATAAATCGAGTAAATTAGCAAATTCGTCTCTCATATTTTTAGGGTTATACAGTCTATTGGTTTCTATGAAATAGAAAAAACTTAATATAATTCTTAACTTCTTATTTTGCTTGTAACTATAATCCAACTGTGTATTTTTTGTTAATTTTTTTTATGACATGTTATGTTTAATGACACGGTGTCACACGGTTAGTCATTATAGTGTTCACCATGGCTCAAAGATGACATGATTTTATTAAATTTATAGCTTGAAAGACTTAAACTCCAACATTTATTTGCTTCTCTATTCTCTCTTTTTTCTTTCATTCATTAGAATTTCTCAACCTGATGACATTGTTTTTTGTGTCCCAATGACAAATAGTGTGACACGATATTATTAAACATGACAATGACACGTCATAAAAAATCTAACATGAAACACACGATTGAACTATTGTGACAGACAAAATAAGAAATCAAGGATTATATTGATTTTTTCTAGCAAATACTAAACAAAAGCTCCTAAATTGTGCTAGTACTAGTGATTTATTCAGTGTATTATTTTTATATAATTATTATGTTTAAATATATAATTTTAACATTGAGTAAATATTATAAAATATGAAGTATATATTAAATAAAAAGAATAATTTAAATTTTGATATATAAATATTATGGTGTAAATCATCCTAATTGTATATATAATTTGAATTCAATGTATAAATGTTAATTAATAACGAATTTAATTTAAATTTATTTATTTAATGATATTTGTTTTAAATTTAAAATATTAATTCATAAAGATCAATTATTTCAATCATATAATACAACTAGTAATATTTAATATTAATTAAAATTTCTTATATTTTTTATATATTTTAAATTTGAGATGCTAATAAATTATTATATTATTTATATTAAATTTGATAGTGATAAAAATTCAGATTTGAATTAAAAATTTGAAATAAGAAAAGATATATATATATATTAAGGATTAAAATAATAAATATTTTGATTTCAAGATATTAACTTTTCAAAAATAGTGAAAGAAATTTGAGTGATTGTTGAACTATTTTTATAAGGGATATGTGTGAAAAATACACGGAAATAGTGAAAAAAAAATATAAAAAGTGATAGGTGACTTTTCGATTGAGAGAATAGAGAAAGTAAGTGGCTCATTCTTCAAAATGGTCTTAAAAGTAATATATACAAACATTTTAGTGTCCGTTTGTTTTAGCGTTGACACAGTGTAAGACTGTTGTTTTGTGGAATTGAATTTAAATCACTTTCATACAGCATACTTCATAAAATGTACATCACCTATTTCAACCATTAATTTATTTAATCATTTTTAATCAACTGTAAATCAAACAAACAATTACTTTGTTACATACATGCAGAGATTATTTATTTATGAAAAAAAACATATAATATATTTTTCTTATCTCTGTTCATCATATCTTAGGCTCTCTCTCTATTTTTCTTTAGTATATCCTGCTCATCATGAATGTATTATTGTACAATATTATTGTAAAATTAACATTTCTCATACATTTATGTTGTCACGGTTCATAAACCTTGTCCCAATTTCTATGTTACTATCAAGAATGCATGGTAAAATTGCACCTTTACATCGATCGTCGGCAATCATGTGAGTGAAAGATTTATTTGTTAAAAAACTTTATTTCTATGTTTGTTAAAATTTTTAAAGAATATAAACATATAATATTTAACATTATAAATTTTTTTAAAAAAATATTTGTTATTAACTAATTAATTTTTCAAATAGTTAATAAGTAATATGTGATTAACATTTTCGTTTATTATAATATTTATATAAACTAAGCCAAGAAAAGAAAGCTAATATGAAATTATTATACGTATATTGCCTCTCAGCCCTGTCTCTCTCTCCATCCTCTCACACTTTCCACCAATTTCCTCATCAATTCCTCGCTGTCTCTGAGTATGTTTCTTTCTCCATGTCAATTTATTTTCTTGATCCATTAACATTATCTTAATTCCACCACAAAGAAACAATATTGCAACTTGGTTTTTAATTTTTCTCTGAGAGTATGTGACCTTCCAACCTTTTGTTGATTTCCATCATCAACAACTTGCAAAAGATCAAAGGATCGATTCTTACAAACCAAGAAGAAGAGCACATTAGCCTCTGTATGTTGGTTTTCATTTTCTCGTGTATTATCTCTTTTATTTGGTTTTCCAAACCAATCGGCTAATTGGGCAAGAAAGGTTGAACAAAAAAAAAGGAAAACTCTGGGTTGTGGTTCATGGGGCTATATATTCCATTTGTTATTTGTCTGTTCGTGTGATTTGATATACTATAATATATACGTAAATATATATATATATAGTGTGTAAATTAATCTGCAGGGGTCAAATAATTAGGTAGATCCTATGTCCTGCCCTGTTCGGTACGCAAGCCTCCACATATATATACTCCATTTTTTCTTCTCCCAAGAAGTGATTGAAATGGTGAATATTTCCAAGTTGGTAAGAATTCTTTTTAATTTCCTTGTACTTAATTCATTAATTTCTTCATTGTTATTGTTCCATTTTCATTTATTTAATTACTTCAAATTCAAAGTCTTTAGGCACTTGCAATCACTCATGTTCTTGGAATTTTTTTTGGGTAGGATATGGCATTATCTTCTTCATCTGGCTCTGGAGAGGGTTTGGAATTGGAAGAGAAAAGCAAGGGCACCCAGGATCACATGAATGCATTTCAGTACATAACCGAGAAAGGCGATAGCTTTGTGCTTGATATAGATCAGGCCTCCTCTTCTGGCATCAGCAAAGATAACACCCATGCAAATTCGAAAATTACGGTAACTATCTCTCTTTCTTTTGAAATATAAATATATTTAATTTCTTGTTAAGCTTAACTTACAAGCAAAACAGAGTTGGTGTTCTATTTCTCATTGGAATTTATTAATTATCCATAATTTAAAGCCATGAAAATTTACTATCAATAGTTCATTTTTAAACTCTAAGCTTCAAAATAATAAATGGTGCCATTATTACTAATTGAAATTAGAGGAAATTAAGAATAACATAATAGGAATCAATATCCATTAAACTTTCGCAGCTATTGGATCAAATGTCTTTAAGCATTAATAATATTCCTACTACTTAATTTAATTTAACCATTTTTTATTTTTCAATATAATATTATTATTCTAACTCCAAAAAGAAAATTTTAGAGGAGCCTTTCCAGGAAAGGATCTCAGCGTTGGGTCGACATGAAGGTGAATGGCAATGGTACACTTCATGATCATAAGGATACCATCCCATTTATATGCTCACCAAAAGGTACCACTACCCTTGCAAAAACACAATGGATCTCATTCATCTTATTAATTATTGTATTCTAGCTAATATAAAATAGTACTAAAGCATATATGTTTTTTCTTTTTTGAACAATTAACCTTGTGAATATCATTGAAGTGTGGCTACTCTGGCAGGGTCTTGTATGCCCGAAAAGCCGGCCATGGTGATGCCAATAGGATCCATGGATCATTCCATGAACCCACATATCCATCATCAGATTACTATCATCAATGGCACAACCAATGAAAGCAAATGTATAACTCGAAGAAATAGTTTCAATCGATCTTCTTCACGGGCACTTGATCCTAAAAGGGTTCTCCTTTTCTTTTCCACCATGTAAGATTATATTTATACAATGACAGATTCAGCTATATATCATATTTTATATCTCAAATTACTTTGGCTTTTACTTAATTTGTAATATTCAACTAGTTAATTGCTCTGTTTGAAACAGGTCAAGCATAGGAACAATGTTGCTGATATACTTCACTCTCACTAAACAAAATACAGATGAATATGGGGGTGACTGGAAGTAGTGACTTATATGTACACAATAAGTAAAAATTAATGACATGCATCCTAGAGTGAAATTAAGCTAGAATCCCAAAATTGGAGCAAACTTTAGAAACAAGCTAGATATTCGAAGTTGACAAATCTGTGGGAGTAGTAAAAGCTAACCAAATTCCCACAACCTTGATTTCAGAATCTCTTAATTTTGCTTTTTGGCATCACATCGATCTTTAGCAACTACAAGAGATAAATGCACAAAGACATACTGTACGTTGACAGAGATGAGGAAGAAATCTTCATTTTTTTAATTTTTAATATAAAAGGGAAGACAACAACGAATCACTTGGAGGACACTATTGATCCTTATCTTGCTTCCTTTTAATATTTTCTTTATCTATTTTATATTCTAACAACAATCAGATAGAAAATGAACTTTTTTCTGTGTTACGTGCATATGTGACTTTAATTAAAGAGAAATGTTAGTTTGCATAACAAACATATGTGAGTCCATACATACACAAACACTATATATGTAGGTCCTTATTAATTATTCATTCACATGTGAGCTAGAAACCTGGGTAGGCCTATTTTGGTGCCTAGCTTTTGCACATCATCTCGAACTTGCTGTCTGTACTGTTGAAAGCTAAATTTCCTATAAAGAGGGGGCTTTGTGCAACTCTCTATGACGGTGTCATTTGAAGGGCAAAGGAAGTATGCTATAGAGAATCTTTCCAATTTTGGGTTCGTCACAACTCGATGCTCAACACTCTTGTAGACCCCGTTGCTCCAAGCCTACATATATATTAATTGCATTAACAACCAACTAACTAGAAATTAATATATATATAAGTAGGTAGGTACCTGGAATAAGTCACCAATGTTGATTATAAGAGCATCCGGGTTTGGTTTAACTGCGATCCATTTCCTCTCTTTAACCAATTGCAAACCTCCGACTTGATCTTGATATAAAATGGTGAGGAAGTCACTATCCGTATGTGGCATCAAACCATGAATC
Organism: Sesbania bispinosa; assembly: GCA_026901365.1. NCBI lineage: Eukaryota > Viridiplantae > Streptophyta > Magnoliopsida > Fabales > Fabaceae > Sesbania > Sesbania bispinosa. The sequence continues at coordinate 63,614 of QLOH01000526.1, read as the reverse complement.
CCAGAAGCAACGGTGCATGGAGGATATCGATTCAATCGAAGATAACAAGTTTTTGGCAAGCAATTCTCTTCAAAGAAACTTGACTTTTCACCCATTAATTTCTCAGCCAAGATATCCGCTAATGTTTGTGCAAGCCTCGAAACTGTCGTAGCAAATTGTTCCATTGCTGAACTGCAAAGTGAACATTAATTAATATATTCTAAGTCTAATTAATACAACTAATTTAATTTACCTAAGAGTGTCTGATCCGCCAAGAATATCTGATAAAGGAATATGAAAAGCTTCTGACCAAGACAACTGTCTAATAGAGGTGGCAGTGGGTGTTCCCCAGCGGTAGCAGCCGGCGGAGAACTTGTCCTGTTTGGTTTTGTTATGAAAGGGCTGCTTGAACACCTTCTCCTGTTCACACCTCAACCTGTTCAATATCTCACTGCAAATCCCATGATTTACAACCTGAAAGAAACCCCACTCCTCTGAAGCCCTTGCTATCTCTTCCCTCACCGCCCAATCACTCTCTTCTAAACGCCTCAGATCAATCACCGGAAGCTCGCATTCCTCCACCACTGCCACCTCATCATTCTCTAATTCTTCAATATTAATATTGTTTTGGCTCTTGCCTAACAGGATCTTGTATGCCTCCTGAAACGGTGGGTCCGAAATCGTCATGTCCATCATTAATTGGTTAATTACCTCCTGATTTATCGATCTAATCCTGCAGTGATCGATCAACAATTCATTAATTAATTCAGGTGAGTAGTTATATATAAGAAAAGAAAAGTAAACGATTCGATCAGTGAATTTGAAGAATTAGCTAGCTAGGCACAAAATGAGATATTGACGACAACCAGTTTTTTTCTGTTTATTTCGTCTTTGTTGAAAACGTTTTAGACTTTGGAGACAAAGGTAGATTACATGTCTTTTTGCGATTTTCATACAAGACGACTACAAAGAAACAAATTATTACATACAAATATGTGTGTGCTCTGGCTAGCAATTAATATATATCTACGTATATAACTAGGAATAAAAACGTTACAATTTAAAGAAACTTGGACAAGGCACGGAACAACAATTAAACCTGTCTTTGTGTGTGTGGTTAGGATGGCATGTTCAATTTGTGGCTACTTGGAAACGTCTACAATAGATCCTTTAAGTATTTCACCCGCTCACTCTACTTGGATTTAACAAAGTTTTCACATCACTATTATATTCTCACCGCCAAATGGCAGATCATAAATAAGAAAACTTTGTTCTTCTTTTTCCACACGAAAGAGAAGATCATGATTCATGTGGTATATTTTGTGGAATTATTAGAATATATATAGCAGGAGTTATTACGTACTAATTATGGATGTTGTAGTTATACTACATCGATCTATATATCGACAGATTATTAATATATAAGTTAATTAGTCTTCAGTTGACACATTCACATGGTCACTTCTGTTGTCTTTTTAAGCTATTTCAAAAGTTTGCTTATTTCCAAGTCCCACATTGCTTGGTGAGGGAGCCTTATAAGGGTTTATATATTAACTTGTGATATTGGTTGTTAAACAAGCTAGTGAGAGGATGGGCTCGCGCGCACAAGGATGGGCCTAGCTAGTGCAAATTCTCCGATTTGCCCCCCCCATGCGCGCACGATAATGGTGCCTCACCAGCTTGCACTAACAGAGTAGTGGTTCCTATTTTCACTCCACTTCTATCTGTCAGTTGTTTTGCTCTTCTGATCAGTAGGCGGTTCGGGACGAACCTGTTGTATCCTGGGGGAGCATCACATCCGGTCGATGAATCCTTAAGGACAGCGTGCCCCTCACGCGCCTCAGGTTTTCTTTATTTTACAGGCTGCAGAACTCATCAGCATCAACAATCTTAAGGATTCAGTATGTCTTCTGCACCCTCTGCTTCTGACGCTGAACCTTCCAACGGAGATGGCGACCCAAAACCACCTCCTCCTCCCGTCCATGCGCTCTATGCGAAACCATTCCCTGATATCTCGAAGATAGAGGTTTTTGGAGGACAAAACTATCGTAGATGGCAGGAGCGCCTTTTCTCTGTTCTCGATCTCCATGGAGTCGCTTACGCTCTTACAGAATCAAGGCCACCACAGACTGCTAATCTAAAACTCATAGAAGAGTGGACCAACGCTAATAAGGTATGTCGTCACACTATTCTCAGTACCTTATCTAACGAGCTTTTCGATGTGTATTGCTCTTACAAGGAGGCAAACAAAATTTGGGAGTCCATCAATCTAAAATACACGGCTGAAGATGCTGGGAAGCAGAAATTCGTCATCGGCAATTACTACAGGTGGGAGATGGCTGAAGACAAGGACATCAAGGTCCAGATAAATGAGTATCATAAACTGCTCGAGGATTTGAAAGGAGAAAATATTGAGTTACAAGACGAATTTGTAGCTGGTCTATTGATTGAGAAGCTGCCCCCTTCCTGGAACGATTACAAACAACAACTCAAACACAAACATAAGCAATTGTCGCTGGCAGATCTGATCACCCATATCATCATTGAAGATACCAACCGCAGGGAGCTCAAAGTGGCCAGGGCAAGGGCTTTAGCGGCACGAGCCAATCTCATTCAAAACAAAGCTAACAAAAAAGGTACGAAGTCAAACTCTGATCACTTTGTCCCTAAGGTTACTAATCCCAACGCTAACTTCAAGAAAAAGGGATGTTGCTTTGTTTGTGGAAAGCCAGGTCATCAAGCATATCAATGCAGACACCGTGCGAGAAACGACAATCCTCCCAAACCAAAGGCAAATTTGGTAGAGGGAGATGATATCATTGCGGCAGTTGTTTCTCAAGCTAATATTGTGACTGATGTGACCAAGTGGGTGGTAGACTCTGGGGCTACCAGGCACATTTGTGCCAATAAAGAGGCGTTCACCTCCTACATTGCTGTAGGGGAAGGAGAAGAACTTGTATATCTTGGTGATTCCAGAACTGCACCAGTTCAAGGAAAAGGAAAAGTACTTCTCAAACTCACATCAGGGAAGACCTTGGCTTTGAATGATGTACTGCATGTCCCTAATATTAGGGCCAATTTGGTCTCTGTGTCTTTATTGTTAAGAGTTGGGGTTAAGGTGTCTTTTGAGTCCAACAAAATTGTGATGACCAAAAATAATGTATTTGTTGGCAAGGGATATTGTGATCAGGGACTTTTTGTTCTTAATGTTTCCGAAGTATTGAATAAAAATGTTTCCTCTTCTGCTTATATGCTTGATTCGTTTGATATATGGCATGCTAGATTAGGACACGTTAATTTTTCTTATATTAAGAATATGCGCCAAATTGGTATGATTTCTGGTATTAATAATGAAAATCAAGATAAATGTGCTGTTTGTATTGAATCTAAATTAACCAAGAAATCTTGTCTTCCTGTTCAACGTGAAACTGAATTACTTAATTTAATTCACTCTGATTTAGGTGATTTAAAACAAACTGTAACAAGAGGAGGTAAGAAATATTATGTGACGTTCATAGATGATTGCTCAAGATACACTAAGGTTTATCTAATTAGACATAAAGATGAAGCATTTGATATGTTTTTATTATATAAAGCTGAAGTAGAAAACCAATTAAATAGGAAAATCAAGAGGGTTAGATCTGATAGGGGTGGAGAGTACATTTTATTTAATGAGTATTGTGAAAAAGAAGGCATAATACATGAAGTAACTCCACCTTATTCACCTGAGTCTAATGGGGTAGCAGAAAGGAAAAATAGGACCTTAAAAGAAATGATGAATGTCATGCTCATTAGTTCAGGTGCACCAGATAACTTGTGGGGGGAAGCCCTTTTAGCTGCCTGTTTCTTGCAAAATAGGATCCCACATAAGAAAACCGGTAAGACTCCTTATGAAATTTGGAAAGGGTATAAGCCTAACTTAAGTTATTTGAGAGTGTGGGGGTGCCTAGCTAAGGTTATGCTTCCTGACCCTAAGAAAAGGAAAATAGGCTCTAAGACCTCTGATTGTATGTTTGTTGGCTATGTTGAGCATAGTGCTGCCTATCGTTTTCTTGTCTTGAAAAGTGATGTGCTTGATTGTAATACCTTTTTGGAAACAAAAAATGCTGAGTTCTTAGAATATGTGTTCCCTTTGAAGTCTGAATCTGTTTCTCGTGCAACAATTCAAAATAACAATGAGAACTCATATGAGGATTTGAGAAGGAGTAAAAGACAAAGAAAAGAAACGTCTTTTGGAAATGATTTTTATACTTACTTGATTGGAAATGATCCTTTGACCTTTGATGAAGCTGTTTCTTCTTCTGATGCCGAATTTTGGAACAAGGCTATTAAAACTGAAATTGATTCTCTTTCTAAAAATAAAACTTGGATTTTAGTTGATTTACCTCCGGGAGCAAAAGCCATTGGTTGTAAGTGGATTTTTAAAAGGAAACTTAATCCTGACGGTTCTATTGAAAAATATAAAGCAAGATTGGTTGCGAAAGGTTTTTCTCAAAAACAAAATATTGACTATTTTGATACATTTGCTCCTGTGACTAGAATTTCTTCAATTCGAATTTTAATAGCCTTGGCTTCTATTTACAAATTGATTATACATCAAATGGATGTAAAAACGGCTTTTCTAAATGGTGATTTAGAAGAAGAAATTTATATGTCTCAACCTGAAGGATGTGTAGTTTCTGGTCAAGAAAATAAAGTTTGTAGACTTCTCAAATCCTTGTATGGTTTAAAGCAAGCTCCAAAACAGTGGCATGAGAAATTTAATCAGACTTTGATAGATGATGGTTTTTCTATTGTTCAAGTAGACAAATGTGTTTACACAAAAGTTGTAAATGGTGAATGTGTTATCATTTGCTTATATGTAGATGATATGCTTATATTTGGCACATGCTTGGATGTAGTGATTAAGACTAAGCTTTTTCTTGCATCTAACTTTGATATGAAAGACATGGGTGAAGCAAGTGTGATATTGGGTGTTAAAATCATAAGGAAGGGTGATAGTATTACACTATCCCAAGAACATTATGTTGAAAAACTTCTTAGGAAGTTTGGACACTTTAATGACAACCCTGTGAGTACCCCTTATGATGGCAACACTCAATTAAAGAAAAATCGAGGTGACCCTGTCTCTCAGTCTGAGTATGCGCAAATAATTGGGAGCTTGTTACATTTAATGAATTTCTCTCGACCTGACATTGCCTATGCCGTGGGCAGGTTGAGTAGATACACTCAGAATCCTAATAAGGATCATTGGGGTGCACTTGTTAGACTCATGAGATACTTGAGAGGTACCATGGATTATGGTATTATGTATGGTGGATTTCCCGCTGTATTAGAAGGATACAGTGATGCTAACTGGATCTCAGATTCAGATGAGACAAAATCCACTAGTGGTTACATCTTTACACTTGGTGGTGGTGCTGTCACGTGGAGATCGACCAAACAGACTATAATAGCCAGATCCACTATGGAATCTGAATTTATAGCTCTGGAATTGGCCGGTAATGAAGCTGAGTGGTTGAAAAACTTCTTAGCAGACATTCCGTTAGGAATGAAACCAACACCATCAGTGTATGTTCATTGTGATAGCCAGTCGGCTATAGCCGTTGCAAGGCAAAAGACTTACAATGGCAAAAGTAGACATATTCAGTTAAGACACAACGTGGTGAAGCAGCTGCTGAAAGATGGAATAATTTCCATTGATTATGTAAAGTCAGAAGTGAATTTGGCCGATCCTCTGACTAAACCCTTGGGTAGAAAATATATATATGAAACATCGAGGGGAATGGGACTAAAGCCATTTTGATACTAACAGTGATGGTAACCCAACCTTTGTGATTGGAGACCCCATGAAGAAGGTTCATATGGGTAAAAACAAGTCAGCTGTTAGTTTTGCTAGCACTATTTTACTTGTCCCTTCCTATGGTGTATGAGGTGCTAGACTGCATATTGGAGAGGATAAGCCCGAAAGGCTTTTAATGATTCTCATATCCCTTACAGGTGGTGTATGAAGTGCAGCATACACTTGATGAAATCACCTATATGAGTGTCAAGTGGGGCCGCTTGCATGAGATTTAGGCGAAATCTCTAGAGCACTCATGAATACCAGGCGAGCGCATGGCCTTACAGCGCAACACAGCGGTAACGGCAAGAACTGTAGGGTGTGATGTGATTGGTAAGACCTCTGGCATACACTAAAGTGTCTTGGTTCATAGGAACTCGTTCCACCGATTCGCTTGTATGTTACGACTTATTAATCTAGGTCTGGTTCATAGTCCAAAAGACACCAGATTCGACGCATTAACATTCATGTTAGTGGTTCAGAGCAGAACTTTCTTCCTTTTAAAATTGTTTTTTAAAAACTTTTGAAATATGTGGGGGATTGTTGTCTTTTTAAGCTATTTCAAAAGTTTGCTTATTTCCAAGTCCCACATTGCTTGGTGAGGGAGCCTTATAAGGGTTTATATATTAACTTGTGATATTGGTTGTTAAACAAGCTAGTGAGAGGATGGGCTCGCGCGCACAAGGATGGGCCTAGCTAGTGCAAATTCTCCGATTTGCCCCCCCCCATGCGCGCACGATAATGGTGCCTCACCAGCTTTTTACTCCCAATTTATTTAAATTATTTTTTTTCATTGAAAGACTAAACCTTATCTCAGAAAACGGTTTTATTTAGATTTTAATTTTGACTTGGTCTTACTCGGATTTTATGGGATTACCCTATCCGCACTAACAGAGTAGTGGTTCCTATTTTCACTCCACTTCTATCTGTCAGTTACTTTTTAAAAACAAAAAACCGCACAGATAGATGTTAATCCTATCTGTTTTTCAAAAAAGTTATCCTCCTCCTCGGTTCTGCTCTTCAGTACGGTATCCTCCTCCTCGGTTTTGCTCTTCTGATCCTACTGATCGTTCTTGCCAGTTCAGTGCCACCTCGTACTTGCTCACGGCGGTTCGGGACGAACCTGTTGTATCCTGGGGGAGCATCACATCCGGTCGATGAATCCTTAAGGACAGCGTGCCCCTCACGCGCCTCAGGTTTTCTTTATTTTACAGGCTGCAGAACTCATCAGCATCAACAACTTCTTGCTAGATGTCAAACTTTGCGGCTGGGTCACTTGACTTCTGAATTTAGAAGTTTATTAATTATAAGTACATGTTGAACCTTTTACCAAAAATAATTAAGAATTAATATATATATCCAAACTATTAATTAATTAACTAGATAAGATATATACTTACCTGGTTGAGGGCGTTTTCAGACTCCTGATATATATGCTTTAATTAATCTACCATGCAAAAGTTTCAACTGCTACATTAACCAGTTCTGCAGAGAGAGGATTCAAGCAGCATTGTTAAACTTAAAACATGCTGCTCCGAATTTAAAACAAACCGTCAGCTTGATGAGTGGTATATACATACATGACGCTAGAAGAATTAATTCAGATGTCATGTATTGTCACTTGGAAAAAATTAAATTGACTGATTCTGCTATACCGCCTCGATCCCCTTAAAATTGTTTATTTAATTTGAAGAAAATTAATTCAATTTGAATTGATGTAAAAATGCCTCAAAGATGAAGAGAAAGATGCAGATACATAAATTAAGAAGAAGAATAGCTATACCTATAAATTAAAGTTGGCCGGGCTTGAAGCATATATAAGAAAGAAAGAAAGAATGAGAATATGGCACAATTGGGAGACTATCTAGCTGATAATTTATAGGCAAATTAAAAAGACCATCAATTATTGTCAATACCTACTGATCATATAACAAGGACGTTTGATGATTGAAAGCTTATGTTGAAGAGAAGACCACGCGGCTCATGGTGCTATCAGAGAAAATATATCTAGTATTTGCCTTTTTAATTTTTTTTCTTTTTTTCCTTCCATACGTACATTCTGATTGTTTTCCTCATATAGAAGGCATGTGCCAATTTACTGCATTTACATGGAAAAGTACTGGTACTGGAAGCATTCAAGGAATGATTTAGTGGTAGATATATACGATGTGTGATTTGACGCAATGTCGCATATTTCAATGTTATTGTTATCAATTTTTTGAAAATCAGGTTAATTGTCAATTCCTTCCAATCATGAATCCTCTCTCTTTGATGTAACGTGAAGAAGAGCAGATCGCGAGATGGAGGAAGAGAGACTTGGAGAAATGAGAACCATACTCTTACTATATACTACATTGGAATGGGCGCTAAATCACATTTGAGCACATAATGGTTAACTTCACAAGTTTGACAATTTTACAATTGTTTTTAAATTTAGCGATAATCAAAATTAATTTTACTCTATCGGTAATGCAGTGTTGAAATTGACGTACTTTGGTAATTTTTTTTCTACGTCCAACTCAAATTTACCCTCTGCAACTCAGAAAAGTCCATGTCAGCACCCAAAACGTGGGGTCACATGCACGTCAAAATTTTCAATTGGGCAGGATAAGAAATGGAGGCAAAGGCATGTGCACTGCTTGCATTAGAAAGGACACGAAAATCGGCACTGTAGGATCCATGTATATATCAGTTATTGCTCCAAAGCATCAAAATATCATTCGATGCAATTTGAGTCTTTTTTTTTAAATTAATTAGTTTTCATAATGTAAGGTTCTCCAATCTCCCTCCACCTTGAATCTTGGTCGACAGTTACCGAGTTTGTTAGATATTTTTAGGAAAAAACAGACTTTTCTGTTGGTAGGCAACGTGGCTAGCTAGGTCGTTGCAAATGGTTATCACGTTTTCTAGGGAAAGTAAAATAACAATATTTGAACATGGCCCTCTCCCTCCCAAAAAAGGGTAATAAGGTAACAAAAATAAAATTTAAGATATAATTTGAGGAGAAATCATACTTGTATAACCAATCTTGTATAACATTTTTACTACATAAATATAAAAATAGAAGAGAAAAAAGTGTGTGATGTGATAGATGATATGGAAAGATATAAAAATAAAAAATATGTTATATGTGTTTATTGTATGACGTTGTTGTAGGAATAATTTAAATTAGGCAAGGCAACACTGTATTTCCATTATTTTCATTTGCCTGCGTGATGCACGTAATAATTAATATTATTCTGCACTCACAGTCACACACCACTTATCTACTCAAGCACCTGCCTTAGAATGAAATGTGTGATCACGAGAAATGTACTTACTTTCTTGGCAATATATAGACAAAGATGGTAGTACAAAATTTAGTAGCTGATATATATTCCCAATAAAGAGAAGAGAACAGGAGACAGGGAATCTATCAGGTGGTAGTAAATCAACGCTACAAAGAATGGTTTGTGGTGTATTGATCCCAAAGCCACGTATATATTAATTAGACCCTACGTAATCATTTCAAGGACTTGGTTAATGTATCAACTAGCAAGATACATAGATATATATACATGTACCTTGAAATGAAATGACATAACTATGACCAAATGTATGAAAAAAGATAGTAAAATTCCTGTTTGATTAACCATCTCTATGTACTATCGTGCATGTATCTATGAACACACATTCTTTGAATCAAACAAACGGCTTTTCGTGACTATACGGGCATGTGTACGTAGTTTAATTATCTCCAATTTAGCCTGGGAATTAAATATTCAAAGTTTATCCTAGCACGCTGCAGTGAGTAACTTACCTACATGATGCTATTAGTGAAAGAAGTTGTTCACTAATTTCCATTGAATAGCAAATCAAATCTATAGTTAACAAGCCTTAATAATTAATTAGACTCGTGCTTTGTATTATGCTTTTCAAAATTCAATATCTTTACAATTTATTGGGTGTGGGGAAACATTTTCCTTAATTATAATTGGTTCTGTTGTTAATATTTTCTTAAATACCTTACTTTAAATATAAATAGAGAAATGCTGAATTTTACGAAAGGAAAAACAGCAAATGCACTTCTTGGCATTCTATAATTGCATTTCCACTATGTAGTATATATGTATCCCACATTCCCTTTTGTTACTTCAATTTGAGTGGCCAATGATGGAAATCCGTTTCTGATTTCTTGTGCATTTTCTTTCTAGTACAATGAAGTCCTCATATTAATATAAATATATTTAATTACATGGCTAAGTATTACTCACCGGACTTAAATATAAGTAAAATTTTTAAATAGGGTGAATCAAATATAAACAAATTTTAACTAATTTTTATCATATTTAATGAAAGAGATATGAAATTCATACAACAATAAAACATACAACTCATATATAACATATTTTACTCTCTATATCTTTCTTTCACATCTCATATTTATCTCTCTTTACTCTTTTTTTTCTTTCTCTCATTAAGTTGTATGTTGTATTGTTGTATATATAACATTACTGTTAATGAAATCATTTTAAAAATACCATTTATTTAGTTTAAATTTTAATTTTTAATCACTCTATTTAACGAATTATGTCAATTTTAAATAAATTTCAATAAAGTTTAAAATCATATAATTTAGGCAATGCAATTCAAGTCCGGAATTAATAATTTCTAATGATACGCACAGATTCACTGATCATAAAAATAAATGATACTAAAAGAAAGTCATTATATATAAGTAGGGATTTATATTCTCTAAAAATAAATATTGTACACCTACCCAAAAAATTAATTTTAGCGACGGATTTACATACTCTAAGAATAAATAGTATATCGTACGTCAAATCTGTAAATAAAAGTAACATATTACTATAGGGAGTATATATGATTTTTTAATAATTTTTCTAAACAAGTAATGATATGTGATTTTATAGATCAAATTTTTTAAAGGGTCTTTGTATATATATCTTTCTGAGAAGTGATTTTTGTATACAATCATTTTATACAACATTATATATAACTAAGAGAGATATGAATTGAAGAGAAAAGTGTGAGATATGATTAAGAGGGATATATAGAGAAAAAAATGTATTGAATGAGTTATTGTATAAAATTGTTGCATGAATAACACGTACAACTCTATTTTTTTCTTCGAATTTGATAAGGTTGGGTAGTAACGTGTAACGTATATCATTCCTAGCACTCTTAAAAGTTTTTTAAACTCATATTTTATAATTCTTCACATTTTTTAAAACTATTATATTGTTTTTATTTCTTTATATAATTTAATCAATTTTTATCTCTAACCTAGTAACTTTAAAAAATTTCTTAAATTAACCCCACAACTTATTATTCCACACTTATGTATTTTATTATTTATTTTAATTTAAATTATTTTTTTAAAACAACGTAAAAAATGCGGGAGTGAGTTGTTGTAGTTAGCAACCATAAAAAATGTTGGAGTTCTCAAAGCGTAACTTCCAAAAAGCATCGCTTTTCCAGAACAACTCAATTTTTACACCGATGAAGATGTTATTAATTATCATATTTGTCTTTTTTGTAAGACCACATCTATCCTGCACTAGATGTAACCATGTTTGAGTCGGATATGACCTCTATGGACGTCAAAGCTCATATTTCGAGTATTTAATGCAACTGCATACTCATGGCTCGAACTTGATACCAGTACTAGTGGTGGCTACGGGTCGTGTGGGTCGGGTTTGGCCATTTTCTGGACCTGGCCCAGATACATGTACTGGGTTGGATCAGTTCGGGTAAGAGTTATTTTATGGGCCTAGAGCCGACTCGACCCAGACGAATGAACATGGGTCGGATCGGGGTCGATTTTCGGGTTGGGGAACTAAAATGATAAGGAAAATGATACGTTTGATTTCACATAAAACAGAAGCAAAATTAGACGATATGAGGAGCAGCAGAAGCGTCGGAGACGGGGATGAGGCGCCGCCGAACGAGAAGCAGGATATCGGACGATCGACATCAGATCTAGAAGCAGAAGACAATGTAGTAACAACTGAACAACCAAGAGTGGCGACGAAGTAGAAGAAAATTGACCAAAATTGCGAAGCGGCGCCGAAGTAGAACCAGGAAGGAGTCGCGCCATAGCAAAAGCACAACATCGCCGAAGAAGAAGCTTGAGCAGAACAACCATAGTAGAAGCAAAATGATAACAGCAGAATTAGATCTGCACACTAGCGATTTTGAAGTAGAAATGGACAGGAGTCGGGTCATACCAGAAGCAACTATTGCTAAGAAGAAGCTTGAGCAAAACAGCCATGGTAGAAGCAAAACAGTTAGAGCAGAAGCAGATATGCACACAAGTTGCGCTAGCTAAAGAGATTGAGATCGATTCAATAAGGGTGGGGGTAGCGTGATTGCGTGAGTGATTGAATGCGAGAGTGAGATCCTGAGATCTAATTTGGTGGGTGGGGGCCGGTAACATGATTGCTGCAGTTTTTTTAAATATATTCAGATCGAGTTGGGTCTTTCGGGTCCCAAGTTACTGAACACGTTGCCCGATTTGAATTGTTTAGATTCCACACTACCTAAATTGTTGGACCCGTTAAGCCGAACCGACCCGGTTAAAACCCTTCAGGTTGAGTCGGGTTACTCGGGTTAGTCGGGATGACCAAACCCATAATCACCCGTAGTGGTAGTTAAGTTGAAACAACCCCTTACCAACTAATACACGTGCTAGGTGGTTACTATTTATATATATATATATAATTCAATAATTTTGAAATTTAGTCTTCTCTCTTATAATAAGCCACTCATTTCATTTGACATATAGAGTATTTATTTTCATACTTTCATTTCTATATCCCTTCTTACATCTTTTTTTCCCTCTTTATTTCTTATCATATTCTACATTCATTACATATCTCTCACTTGGTTTAATTATATTTTTGGTCCCTTAAGATATCACGATTTTCTCATGCGATCCCATATTTTTGTTTTTTTAAAATTAGTCATCCAAAAATATTTTTTCCCTAAATGGTCATTCTGTTTTTTTTACAATTATTTTTTTAAAATGGTTCCTATAAAATATTTTGATTTCCAAACTAGTCCCTATATATAAAATATTATGATTTCCAAACCAGTCCTCTAAAAATATCACAATTTTTCCAAATTGTACCTTTGTTTTTGTACTACGTCAACACTTTATGGTAAAAAAATCAGATGGACCATTTGGGAAAAAAATTTGAGAACCACTTTAAAAAAATTAATGATGTGAGACCTAACGAAAAAATTAGGATATTTTGGAGGATGAAAAATATAATTACACCCTCTCATTTTCTCTCTTATCTTTCTCCATTTATAGGTGTACGTGTTCACCTTATAGACATGTATACCAACCATTATTCTTTGACATAATATGTGGTGAAAGATTTAAGGGAAAATATACTATATACATATTCTATTATTTATACTTACATTTGTAATTCTATTACATATTCTAATTAAGCGTTATAATGATTGGGTTTTTAATTATTTGATTTATAATTAGATAAATTAATTTTAAAATTAATGATTGAGAATGAAATTATATGCATATATTATAATGCACATTTAACAAAAGTTATTCTATTTTAATTATTTAAAATCATGATTATGTAGTACAATAATAATGTTGTTTCAAATAAGTCTTGAATGTATGAACCAGTAAAAATATATCTTTAATGCGTATATTGAGAGTGTGTTTGGCAAGGCCAATAAGCTTATTAGCTGATTTGACTAGCTTATAAGCTAGTTTGACCAACACAAAAGTTTTGGTAAGGTACACTAAAGTAGCTTATTTTTTGAGTTTCTAGCTTATAAGCTACAAGCTAGTTCACCTAGTTTCTAGCTTGTAGCTTATTTAATTTTCTTCTATCACTAACCCTTATATTTTAACACATTTCCCTTATTATTCTTAATTTTTTATCTATTATTATATATTTTCAATTTTAGTGACAAAAACCTTCCAATTTCTTTTTACTTATTATTACATATATAATAAGTAATTTAAAAAATTATGAATTAATTAAATTGTTATTTTCACTATTGTATGAAATTACTTTTATATTATACTATTTATTTTATTAATTTCATTATTTATTTTAATTTTTAATTAAATATTTTATCACTAAAAAGGTTTAATGAGAATTTAATTATTTTTAAAAAATATAAAACTAAAATTACATAATAATATATTTTTTTTCTAAAAAATACAAATAGAATTTATATAATAAAATTTATATAGATATGCCTTTTTATGTCATTTTACATTTACTAACTATCTTATCAGCTAGTTTTACCAAACACTTCTAATTCAATAAGCTAGCTTATCAGCTCGGAGCTTATAAGCTAGGAGCTTATCAGCTAGTTTTGCCAAACACACCTTGAGTGTAGGAAGAGAAATAAAAAAAATTAAAATATGTGATGAAAAAAAGGAGAAGAAATAAATGTAAAAATATTGAGTATAAATAAAAGGTACACCACATTAAGTGTGAACGTCCTGTTGACGAAGTGTAACTTTGATTTTTCTTTTTCTTTTTCTTCACTTTTGGGTGAAGTAGTGTAACGTAACGTTGATTGATGGTGGGGGTGGAGGGAGCGCAGTATCAGAAGAACAAGTTGCGATGGGAAGGCAACTTGAGGTCGCTGACTGGAGTGTCGAAAATAAAGTGTGTGGCGTTAACGTGAGTGCCCATCGTCGGCAGCTCAATCATTATGAGGCCCTAAATAGTAATGATTCTCACTTTCCACATTTAATATCCAACATCTATGACATGTGTCCCACCATTGCCAAATAAATGGCAATTCTGCAATGCTCACCTAGCCCCACTTCCCTGTGTTATTTTTTCCATGTGCATTCTCCTCCTTTCCGTTCTCTTCCTTCGGTTCTTACTATTATTAAATGTATGTATATTCCATCCGGTTCTATTTATAAGAATCTTTTAACCACTTTACACAGATTAAGAAAGTTGGTTAATTTAGTTGATTATAATAAATTTGTCATGAATGTGTATCAAATTTATTAAACTACCCATGAATTTATTGAGACCCATTATCTTTCTCTTTCTATTTAACTACTCAATTGTGTCATACTCAATTGTGTCATACTCTCTCTACTAATTAATTACTCACCTACCTCCATTAATGGAGTATTTTTGTCAAATAATAATTAATGCATGAGACAATCTGAAAAAGTTCTTATAAAAAGGACCAAGCTCACATTCAAAAAAGTTCTTATAAATAAGACCGGACGGAGTATATACTAGTAGTGTAACAAAAGTTGATATTTTGTCATGTGGATGTTTTCTGTTCAAGTAGTATTACCTCACATACATACAAGTGCTTTAAACAAAATAGAGAGAAACACGGAGAATTTGAGTTCAAAGAGATAAAAAGAATGCACCTATGGTCTAGGTCGAGTTGACTAGATTTGGGGTAGTTCATTGCTATGGTATTTATGTGGAATCTAATTCAATACAAATAGTAAAAATTGAAATTTTTTTAGTAGATTGGATTGGATTTTCCATTCTATATATATTGAAAATCGATCAACCAATTCAAACCGAACTTATATGCATATATATTATTATATTTATAAAATAATCATATATATATATATTTATATTTGTATAATTATATATTTACAAAATCATATAAATATTTTTTTATAGCTTTATTATCTACCTTACATAATATAATTTTAACCTAGTTTTAACTTGGTTTTCCCGTCTCATATTCACCTTTTTATATAGTTTTATATATCAACAAAAAATATTTATTTAATAAACACAATACTAACACAAAAACTAAAAATAAATTAATTCAAAATTGCTTTAAATTGGATAGAGCTAGATCAAATTTAAATTTAAATAGTATATTAGATACTCCCTCCAGACTTGAATATGAAAAAAATTCACATATGATGGTCTAAAATTTAAACAAATCTCAATTAATTTCATTCTATTTAATGAGATCATCCCAAAATACTCTTTATTTAATTCAGATTTTATTTTTTAATTATCTTATTTAATGAATCATGTATCGATAAATAAAGTATTTCTACTTAAAATAAATCCCAATAAAACTAATTTTTTTAATAAAGAACAATTCAGGAAATGCAATTTATTTTTTAGATTACATTTTAAAAATTAATGAGGTTAGCTAATATTTTTAATTAGTGTGAATTAATTTTTTTATTTATATTCAAATTTTGAGGGAGTATATTTTTTAAATAACTATTATAGTATAATTTTTAATGAGCATGAGACAGGGTGTGGTGGGTTGTATAATAGCAAGACACTTGTGGATCCTTGCGAAAATATGTATAGTCTTCATACCCGCTTACTATATCCATACCTGGACCTAGAGGTGGCAATTTGGGCTATCCGGCCCGCCTTGATGCGGGTAGCGGGTTTTATCGGGCTGGGCTAAAAAGCCCGGAAGTGATTTGGACTTCTAAAATAGGTGTCCGAGCCCTACCCTTTTGCAGGTATCTCAGTTTTTTGGCGGGTTTTTGCGGGCTACCCGGTTTTTTGCGGATAATGGGCTTTATCAGGTTGGGCTAAAAAACCGGAAGTTTATTCGGGCTTCTAAAATAGGTGCCCGGACCCTACATTTTAGCGGCCTTTTGCGGGCCAGCCCGGTCGGGCTAGCCCATTTTGCCGGCTATACCTGGACCTTACAGATAATATGTATTATGGGAGATATTTTTTTTACTGAATTGTCAGTTTAGTCCCTGAATATTGGAGGACCTTCATTTTAGTTCCTGAAAGAAGGAAACTATCAATGTAGTCCCTGAATGTACTTTCTGTCTTTCAATTTAGTCCCTCAATTACAATCCGTCAGTTAACCTTAACGAAGATGCTGACGTGGCACGTTAAGTGCCACGTGTACATAATGACGTCTCAATAAAATTATTCATTTTAGTCCCTCGTTAATGTTAATGATTTCATTTTCATCACTTCTGGCTCCTGCTACATATGTGTTTAACAGCATATTTCTCCCAAATTCAAACAAAAGAAACTCTAACACCCAAATTGACAATAGATTTTTTAGATCAAAACGAAGAATTTAAAAAACAATTTTTGGACAAATTAACCCCTCATGTTGGTACCCTGAAAGATTTGGAGTCAGTCATATTAGTCCCTGGAAGATGAAAAGTTATTTAATTCAGTCCTTGAAAAATGAAAAGTCGGTCACTTTAGTCCTTGAAAGATTTTTTTAAATGTCAAATGATTAAGCTGAATGAATTTTTCATCTTTCAGAGACTAATGTTATTGACCCTAAATCTTTTAGTCCTAAAAGATGGAAATTGCATTTTCATTCTTGAAAGATGAAAAATCCATTCAACTTAGTCATTTTTAGGCTACTAAACTGACATTTAAAAAAATCTTTCAAAGACTAAAGTGAATGAATTTTCATTTTTCAAGGACTAAATTGAATAACTTTTCATCTTCTAGGGACGAAAAATGCAATTTCTTTTTTTTTTTCAGGGACTATTATGACCGATCCAAATCTTTGAGGGTACCAAATGATAAAAAAATTGTACTTGTGGATATTCGTAGATATACCAGCAATGCGTACCCGCATATTTATTAAATTAGTGGGGACAAATATTATACTACTCACCCTACGGATACTCACATACTCATTAAAATATATTTTAATGAAATATATTAAAATATTAAGATTTTTTATTGTTTTATGATGAGATAAAAATTAATTTTATTATTTTATAATAATATTTTCATACATTAATTTGTATTAATATTATATAATGTAAATTTATATTATATAAATTAATATAATAAGATATGATAATATATTATATGTCATTTTCTATTTATTTTTTCTATAAATTTTGAATTCTTAAATATTAACTGATACTCGTGAATACTCGTTACCCGCCTGGGTAGTTGTTAATTTTAGTAGGTATGTATAAATGTAGTGTATAATTCATTCCGCCCCATTAATATCCCTAAATAATTCTTAAGGTGTCAATGAAAAAGGAGATTTTGCATGTCAAAAACTAGAGGGGAGGTCTTCATCAATTATCATTTAGACAAGCTTCAAAGAAGGTGAGTGTAATTTTTCCTAAACAAAATAAACAATACCACGTCCCGTGCTAAGCACGGGTCCCTCTACTAGCTAGTTATTATATAATATTATAACACATAATGTGAAGAAAACAATCACGCTTATTTAATTTTTCTCAATGTAAATACATTTTATCAAGTCCTATTAATTAAAGTAATAATTTTATTAATTATTAGTATTAATTATTATTTTTAATTCCATTTCAATAGGTATTATTAATTACTCCCTCCGTCCCTTATTATAAGACCCCTTTTAAAAGAATTGAACGTCCCTTAATATAAGATCATGTACAAACTTTTAGATGAATTAATTAACTTTTTCCATATTTACCCTTAATCAATGTTTAAGTTTTCAATTCCCATGTATTGATGAATGTGAACAATTAATGAAGTTTCACACTCATGGAGGTGATGTTCCTAGTTTGCCTCAAATGTAGTGAATTTTAAATAGGGGTATATTTGGAATGATGTAATTTATTTTAAAAGACCAATGCACTAACTAACTTTTTTTAAACTGTGTGATATGGTTGAGAGGGTCTTATAATAAGGGACGGAGGGAGTATTTGTATTATGTCTCCATCCTCTCTCACTTTCTTTCAAACGAGTTTAAATTAAAGAAAACAAAAATATGTTAAAAATGATAAATCAATATTTTAACATAAATAAGAAAAACTATAAATACTATTAATTGTTATATGAATCAACAATTACCTATTTAAAACAAAAAAAAGAACAGTTAATTGCTTTTGACTCATTCTCATAAAAAATATTATTTTTCCTATATTTCAATTTGTAATAAACTATTTTAAAATGTATTTACATTTAATATATCTCCATAATTATTCAATGATGTGTTGCAACATTATTTATTGAATTTAATAACAAATGAAGTGTCTCATTCATTTAGTGATGTGACAACATACCATTGGAGGTCTGTGTAATTTTTTTTTACACTGACCGTGTATATGAATTAAATCCTATAAATATATGTGTATATTTAAAATTTACAAATATAAATTAGTTATATTCACTTTTTTTTTGTGTAAACCACATACATCTCGTATTACCCGAGACAATTCTGTTCGGAGCTTAGTCATATTTAAAGTTCTTCACCCCCGAGAGTGTGTTTAGTGGGGATTTAACCCGTGAGTTGTCCCCATAATCTCAACGTGCGCCAATCCATCTATTATAAATAAAATCGTCCGTTATATTTCTAGTAATATAGTATTTGGTATAAATGAAAAAATAAATAAGATGTACAAAATTTATTGTAGCTATGCTAATATTCAACAGTCTTTTTCCTCATGAAGCTTATCCTTATTCCCAAGAAAATGCACACAACACCAATAAAAGAAATGTGATTGCTCCAGTGCCCTTTAGTGGGAGAGGGCACTTATGTCCTCTGTTAACTCACCAATCAGGAGCCTCACTTTGGTCCAACCTTTGTGTTTTTCCTTTACCCCCATATATTCTTTGTTATTTCTGTTTTGCTCCCTAACTTTTTCTTTAATTTTTTTCCACCCCGGGTAATTTTTTTTTCTAATTCATTTTTATTTCCAGGTTATTAAAAGTTACAATCTTTCTTCAAATATTTTCTTCTTCTTCTTCTTCTTCTTCTTCTTCTTCTTCTTCTTCTTCTTCTTCTTCTTCTTCTTCTTCTTCTTCTTCTTCTTCTTCTTCTTCTTCTTCTTCTTCTTCTTCTCTTCTTCTCTTCTTCTTCTTCTTTCTTCTTCTTCTCTTCTTCTTCTTCTTCTTCTTCTTCTTCTTCTTCTTCTTCTTCTTCTTCTTCTTCTTCTTCTTTATTTTGCTCACCTATTGTGCAACCTCCAAACAGAAACTTACACTTCCTCTACACTTGGTCCTTGCCCTGGCATTGAATTATCTTCTTTCCCAGAATTCTTTCGTTGTCGTGAGAGGGTGATGAACGAAAGTTCTTCTTCCTAACTGAGCGCTAGGGTTTGAAGTAGATCCCTTGTTTTTTCGCTACCCGCATCTGGTTGATCAGTTATATTCGCTGGATTCAAAAAGCAGAGGAAGTGGTTGATTTTTAGTTGGCTTCGTTTTTACAGGATCGGAGGTAAGTTTTCTGATTTCTAGACCTATTTTTTTTAGCATATATTTATATGCAATTTCTGAGGTGGTGTTGTTACATTTAGTTCATTTACATGGTTTAGGGTTTAGAGGAAGGGTCTCATAATTTTATTTTCTTTATCTAGGCAGTGTATGAGTGAGATGGACTTTAATAGTGATGATTCAGCTGTTAATCTGGATGATGATAAGGACGTAAGTTATAGTGACTCTTCTAGTAGCCATGAAATGACTAGTGGAAATGATATACATAGTGATGAGGGAAATGAGTCTATTCACCCAGAGGCTGATATGGATGAGGAGAACGATGCTATGGATACTGATGTTAGAGATGGTGTGTCAAGGAGGATAATTGACTTGACAAATGATGATATAAGGGCTTTGGAGTTCGCTAGTGAAGAGCATGCGTTCAATTTTTACTTTTCTTATGCAAAATGTAAAGGATTTGCTATGAGGAAGGATGATGTTATTCGAGACAAAAAAAAATGATGGTCATAATGCGACGGTATTTATGTAGTAGGGCTGGTCTGAGGGACAAAAAGCATTTGATTAGGTTAGATCGGAAAAAGGAACACGGACCCCTTACCCGTACCAATTGTCTAGCAAAGTTGAGAGTTAGGTTTGATTACAAGACGGGTAAATGGAAGGTTGTTTCATTTGAAGAATCTCACAACCATGATTTAACCCCTGCAAAGTTTGTACCTCTAATTTCTAATTATAGGGGATTGACTGATGGGGACAAAGCCCAAGTGGATGCATTACATTCTCATGGCATTAGGCCTTGCCAGATTATGGGTTTTCTTGTTGATAAAAAAGAAGGGTATAGAAATATTGGATTTTCAAAGAAAGATTTGTACAACTACATAGATGAGGTTAAACGTGGTAAGATAAAAGATGGGGATGTTGTTGCTGGCTTAAGTTATTTGCAAGGAAAGACGGATAATAATCCAATGTTTTTTTTCAAAATATTTATGTCCTGAGGATGGTAAACTTACTCATCTATTCTGGTGTGATGCAAATAGTCGTGCGGATTTTCAATTTTTTGGGGATGTGCTCGCATTTGATGCAACATACAAGAAGAA
This sequence comes from Sesbania bispinosa, assembly GCA_026901365.1. Lineage (NCBI taxonomy): Eukaryota > Viridiplantae > Streptophyta > Magnoliopsida > Fabales > Fabaceae > Sesbania > Sesbania bispinosa. Next base: position 42,534 of record QLOH01000526.1, on the reverse strand, counting down.
CAGATATAAATATCCATTGGTGATATTTTCTGGGAAAAATCACCACTCTCAAATAGCAATATTTGGGTGTGTACTTATTGCTGATGAAACAATTGATACTTATAAGTGGGTGCTAAGGATGTTTTCGGAAGCAATGTTCAACAAGCATCCAGCAGCAGTGGTGACTGATGGAGATGGTGCTGTGAGGGAAGCTATTAAGGCAGTATTTCCAAATGCCTCTAATAGGTTATGTGGGTGGCATTTGAATAAGAATGCATGTGAAAATGTTAAGAATCCAAAATTTTTGTATGATTTCAAGAAAACAATGTATAGTAATTTCACTCCAAATCAATTTGAAGAGTTTTGGGAGGAAATGGTTAGCAAACATGGTCTACAAGGTAATAGGTGGGTTAAGAAAACCTATGATATCAAGGAAATGTGGGCCTCTGCCTATTTACGTGACAAATTCTTTGCTCGTATAAGAACGACATCTCAATGTGAAGGAATTAATTCATTAATAAAGGCTTATGTTAGGAGTAAGAATACGATTATAGAATTTATTCATAATTTTGAACATGCTCTTAGGGAATATAGGTACAAAGAATTGGGTTCTGACTTTAATTCTATTTATTTTGAACCTGTTCTTACTACCTCACTTCAGAAGATAGAGCGTCAACCTTCTAAGGTGTTCACTTTGGATATTTTTAAAGATGTCAAGTATGAGATTGAAAGGGCAGGTGGTTTAAATGTAATTGAGCGTTCAATTGAAGGGGATAATGTTGTTTTCAAAATAAATGAATATTGTAAGTCTCGTAGTGAACGCTTTGTTGTTTATGATAAAGAGAATTCTAAGTTTGTTTGTGATTGTCGGTTGTTTGAATCTTGTGGCATTCCATGTCGACATATTTTTTGTGCTATGAGATTGGAGCACATAGATGCTATACCCCCATGTATGATTTGAAACCGATGGAGGAAGGATGTTAAGAGTGACTTCATGATATCAGATGGTTTGGATGAGGTAGAACCTGACATGATGAGGGTTTGCCATTTTGTGGTTGCTAGCTCTCATTGTAACAGTCTTTGTGACATGGTTTCCCAAAAGCGTGAGCATTTTAAGGAGTTTATAAATGACATTATGAAGCTGAAACAGAAGTATGAAAGATTGTCTTCCAGTAGTAGCACAACTAATGTTGAGGAAAATGTTGTACAAGATCCCACTGTTGTGAAGACGAAAGGTGCTCCTATGAAGACAAGGAAGAGGCGTAAGAGTAAGAGGTGTTCAAACTGTAACATTTCTGGACATGTTATCACAACCTATCCTAGGTTGTTTCCACCAGAAGTTGATGAAGTCAACATTAATGACGAAGACCATGGTCCTGAGTCACAAACTGTTAGGAGGGATGCTGCCCAAGTAATTTCCTAGTCGTTTTTATTATTCCAAAATTACTGTTTGTAAGTACATTTACATTATATGTAAATTTCACATTTTCCACTGTCTTATGCACCTTCATTTTTTGCTGCAGAATGATGATGGAATCTCATCAGATGAAAATTTCCTTGACAGTAGCTCTAATCATGTGTCTGGAAGCAATAGTCATAGTCAGAGTGTAATGTTTAGTGTTTTAAGTATATTTTTTTTCTATTTTTTTAATCTTTTACAATGTCATATAATGTTTTTTTTTACAAATTAGTTTAAACAGGTGGAGAATCATCCAACTTCTGATAAAAGGAATATTAGGAAAAAGAAGATGAAGTCCCTTTCACAGATTTCTAACACAGTCTGTGTATGTTGTTGAATAATTGAAAACGATTAGAATTGAATCACTGATTCTCCTTTTGAAAGAAATTTTTCATCTGTTGATTTTAATTTTTTGTTATTTTATTCACAGGAAGTTAAACCTAGTCCCACTAAAGTGTTGAATGGTCCCCATAGAGTTGGGGGAGATACTGCAGGTCCATCATCCACCGCAAAGCACCAAGTTGAAGGAGGTGTTTCTGTGAATCCCCCTGTCCAGAATGGTACATTTAGTTATGGCTTTCATAACAATGTATCTGCACAATCTTTCAGCTACCAGTTACCAATTGTGGGATCTTCTTCTGTTGGAAACATACAAATACGTGTAGGAATGTCCATTATGTTACCTTTTCCAAATTCATCCCATGTTCCTGTTTTACCAAGTCAAGGCAGATCTATGCATCATGGCTTATTTCCTTTGTTCCCAAATCAATCAACAGTTGGTCTCAATTCTCAACATTCCACGGTTAGTAGTTTTTTTGGAAATTTTACAATTATGATAAACATTTCTAAGTTAGATTTTTTAATAAAGTCTTTTATCCACAGCATGTAGCAGGAACTGAAGACGCTAGTAGGCCTAGTGTTTGGAATGATCTACTGCAAGAAGTAATTAGAAAAAGTGTTGGTCCAAGTGACAATAGTGGAAAAAAATGATGAAATCAATGTTAGATTGTTGTTTTGAAGAGACAGGGCTGACCTTTGTACATAGATGTTTAATGAAATCATTAAATTTTGTTCTGGGATTAAGTTTCCTTATATAAATTTTCTTTTGCGAATCCTTTATGGCACTATTTGGTTTTTTTTATTTGTAAACCTTGTATAACTCACCAAGTTCTGTTTTATATGGATTCATTAAAAAGATGGAATGAAGCATTTCATTAGATTGATATTAAAATTTTTCTTTGTCACATGTATTTAATGAATTAAAACATTTAAGAAGCAAGTTATATAGTCTCAACATTGAGTTGAAGTTACGAGATTCTTATCAAATGTCTGAAATGAAATTTAATAAAAACTTAACAGTAACCAGTGTATTCGAATGTGTATTTGCAAATTCAAGTAAATTTAACTAGAATGGAAAACATTGTGAAGAAGGATTGGAAGTTTTAGTTTAATTTTGTTTCAGGAAAAAAAGTAATGCAGGGTAAACCATGAAGTGATAATGATAACAATTTTTGGATAGTAATTTATTAACACAATCTATGTAAACTTTGGTTTCATGATAGCAGTATCAAACATTGATTTTGATTTTCAAAACAAATTCATTATTTCCTTGTCTAGTGTAAAACTATTTAAACAAATATGGGTCAACCATAGGAATGAAAGGAAAATTAATTCTTCAAAAGTAATAAAGTCAGAAATAGAGACTAACATATATAATTTACATATATAATAGAGATTTGTTTAGCAGTTATGACATATGCCACCAATGGGCAAATAATGTAGTTAATTACATCTCAAATAAAAAACCAATCAAGGGAAAAAAAACTAAACTGTTATTTAAAATTTAAATATCATCACAGCTGTCTGAATCCTCATTAAATTCTTTGAACATCTCATGTGCCTTCCTGATAGTCTCATTCCTCATGTGATTGTGTCTGTCGAGCACAAGGTCAAATGCTAGTCTCATCCTGCTTTGAGCATTGACCTACAATCTCAATTTGTTTCAATGCCTATTAATGTACCTATCACCAATGAAAATTATATTCATCAAATCTAATTATTCAGCAACTATATTCATCAATTTATTTTAGTTAATATTACTTTACCATTGTCTAGCACTGTAAATGTTTCAAAACAGTGTAACTAATATATTAAACTACAAAGTAAAATTGCCTACTGAGTTAGAAAAATAATATTCACATGAAATAAGTTACAAAGTACAAACACCACAAATAAGTCCCAAACCTTTAATCGTTAAGACCTTAATGTTTTACTTCTCTCTTCTTTAACAAATTAAGACAAGGAGTGTATAAAATACAAGTGTTTGAAATTTCTGAATCTAAAAAAAATGGTTACAACTCTGCATGTTTCCAAAATGGTTTTCTGCAACATCTTTTTTCAGAATTGAACTTTCTATTAAACTTACTAAAGTTAAATGGAAATGAAGTTAACAATAATACTAAAAAACAATAAGGGAGTGATCTACAACTTTTAATGAACAAAGGAAAATATCAATTGTTCCAAAATTACCACTTATTTAAACAAAACTCAATTCAATAAAACAGAATGGGAATTTATACTAATTGAAATTGCTCACAAGGTACAAACAGTAATTCTACTATGAAATCATGACTTTAGATCATTAAGCTCCATTTCATAGCAAACATTACAAATTTAAATATTAAAAACAATTTTAAATTCCTAAGATGTTACTTATATGACTGAACCATTTTTTTTAACTTCACCACTTCAACAGTCTTTGATTGAAGTTCCTCGTTTAATGCAAACACTTGTTTCTTATGTGATTCTAGTTCACAAACCAAGCTTTCTTTTTTCTTCAATAAACCATTCATTACTTTGGTCGATCTTTCACAATTTGGTGGATCAACCCAAGAAAAATATTGACAGTGATTGAACATCCCATAGTTTCCACAGCCACAAAATCTTCTTCCTGGGTTCTTCTCAGTCCACAAAGTCTGTATCTTGCAGGGGACACCATACATGCAAAACTGATTTAAATCAACCAAACTGGACGAGGTCACAGTGCTAGCAGCTGATGAAGCAGAGTTCTCCATTCTGAATGTTTCGAAAAATGAATTCAATCAGTACAACCAAAATTAAGTTACGTAAATTTAAAAAACTAATGGGCCTATAACATGAGTTCAATCTCCAACTTCACCATTTCATCAACTTTGCCACTTAATCTACTTCCCTAAACCATACCATAATTTCAACAATTCCACTACAAAGAAATTATCAATCCACAGATTCAGAATTCAGAAAAAATTCCCTAAACCATAACATAATTTCAACACTTCACCTACAATGAAATGATCAAATGATCATTCCACAGATTCAGTATTTAGAAAAATCTATCTAAACCCTATTTTCAACACTTCCCATATGGTGAAATGATAAATCCACGGAATCAATATTAAAAAAAAAAAGTACCTAAAGCCTAATTTCAAATATTATCCCTAAAAAGAGATGATCAATCCAACAAATCACAATTCAGAAAATACTTCCATAAACCTTATTTTCAAAACTTCACCTAAAATGAGATGATCGATTCCCATAATCACAATTCATAAAATACTTCCCGTAACCATAATTTCAAAACTTCCCCTATAATGAAATGATCAATCCATCCATCTACAGTATCATAATTCAGAAACAAGTTACCTAAACCATACCATAATTTCAACACTTCCCCTACAATGAAATGATCAATCCACACAATCAGTTTTCAGAAAAAGTTCCATAAACGCTTATATCAAATATTTGCCCTAAAGTGAAATCATCAATCCGAAAAAACACACCTCAAAAAATAGTTGCCTAAACCCTAATTTCAAAACTTCACCTAAAATGAGATCATCAATCCCCATAATCCTAATTCCAAAAAAATTTCCCAAAACCCTAATTTCAAAACTTCTCCTAAAATGAAATAATCAGACGACAGAATCACAAATCAGAACAAATTTCACTAAACCAAAGAACAGAATAAGAGTAAAGAGAAGGACGGGATTAAACTTACTGGGTAATACTTTCCGATCCGCAATGGCATAGGAGTACCGGATCAACGTCCAACTGACATTCGGGATCGAAACCCCTGAATACTTTCGCCCTTTGGCAACATTTGAGGAACGTTATCGCTAGCGAAGACACCATACGCTTAAATCATGATTAAGAAACAAATACCCTAGACCACGACATATGAGACTATCTGTATGGTTTAGGGTTTCTCTTAGAAATCAAACTTGGCTCAGGAAATTGAGAATGACAACTACAGAAACGTATGTGAATAGTAGGAGCAAAGTAGAATGGAAGACAAAATTCGGTTCAGGGTTCGAACGAGGAAAAGTTGGGAATAGTAGAAGCAGAGTAGAAGAAGTAAACGTTTTGGTTTCAATAATTGTTTTTTTTAAAATATATAACATACATATATTAATGTTACATTTTTACTGGGGTGGAAAAAAATTAAATAAAATGTTAGGGGGCAAAACAGAAATAACAAAGAATATATGGGGTAAAGGAAAAACACAAGGGTTGGACCAAAGTGAGGCTCACGATTGGTGAGTCAATAGAGGGCATAAGTGCCCTCTCCCACTAAAGGGCACCAGAGCAATCACCTAAAAGAAAAATAGCAAGGAAATACACATTCCATATTGACTACTAAACAGAGCTTTGAATTTCAATATTGAATGAGTCATTTGGAGTTAGAGAAATTTGGGAATTTGTTACAGATGATTTCTATTAGGAAGTTATTTATATTGTTATTTCTTTGAGTGGCACATCAACGTTCTTAGCTAAGATGGATGTAATTTTTGAGGTACAGAGAGGGAGTACATTTTCCATTGAAGTGGGCTTCTTCGACACAGTCCTAGAGATCAAAGAGAAGGTGCAAAAGTATCAGGGCATTCCCATCTCCAAGCAAACTCTTATCTTCAACAACCAAGTTCTCCAAGACGACAGTGACGTTTGGAAGTGTGAAATCCTTCAGAACTCACGCATTCAACTCATTGTTGCTCCAGGCTCCACAGATAAAGTTGTCATCAATGTTAAGCAGGAGGAGTCTTCTCCACTCCATCCACCAAAATTCAACTTAATGTAAGGATAGTTTCATCTAAAAAGCATATTCCTCTTGAAATGGACCTCAATGACACTGTTATGAGACTGAAGGAGAGAATTCATCATGACATGGAGAATGTTGTTCCAGTTAATAGACTCCTTTTGCATGTAACATATACAGAATTGCATGATCATCAATTGTTAAGAGATTGTGATGTTTCAGATAATACTGAGATTGATGTGAGTTTTAGAACCCCGCCCACAACTTCAGTGAGTGGGGGTAATGTAGGAGGATCAAAGAAGTTGAAACTCACGGTGTTGGTCAAGAGTGGGACAGACAAGATACCTGTGGAAGTCAATGCCTATGATAATGTAGGAGAATTAAGAAAAGAGCTGCAAAAGCTACACCAGAGACTTCAGTTCCATCTTCCCCAAGATGATTATTTTTTCATTTACAAACAAAATGTCATGGATGATGATAGATCTTTCCGTTGGCACCATGTTGGGCAGGGTGACACCATTGAAGTCTTCAACGACAGTGCTCCTGGTGGATCATGAAAATTGAATCTTTTATATTTCTTTTCAATAATCAATACTTTAATTTCACATGATTACTCCTTCGTTCCTTTTTATCCGTCGTTTTAGAGTCTAAAATTTGTTTCTAAATAACTGTCGTTTTCACATACCAAGGCAACAATAAATGCTAATTTTCCAACTTTACCCTCTTCCAAAATTATTAAATAGTGGGGTATTTATTACATATGACTAGAAATGGTGGAGAACTTTAAATGCTTTAATGAGAGAGAGAAAGAGTATATTTGTAAACAATGGATCTAAAAAGACACACTTATTGCATTCCTTAATCCATGTGCAAAAACCTTAAACGACAGATAAAAAGGAACAGAGAGAATAATAAACTTAATATTCCAGAAAGAATTTCAAGGAATGAATGAATAAATAGTGGAAAGTAGAACGCATTACAAAATACACAATGAACTCAGTGCCAGTATTGTTGACTTCTGTTTCTCGTCTAGCAACTTTTTACATCATTTTCTAAATCAAGAGCCCTCTGCTCTAGAAATTAGAGAAGTCCCATGGAAAATGAAGCCTTTCGAATGTGATGGGCTCTTTTTACAAAAAAAAAAGTGATGGGCTTATATTGACAGCTGGCCAGGCCTCTGACTGAGTAAAGTATCCAAAATCCCAATTTCTCGCTATCCGTTTTCGCCTTCCGAAACTTCTACTGTTGATCGACCCAAAAAAAAAAAAAAACTTCTTCTGTTGTGTTCCTAATTGCCACGACGAATTCTTCTTATCATCAACATTAGACAAATTCTTCTTTCTCATCTCAAAATTTAAACTCAAAATAATTTCTATAATCTTTTGATTTGAATTTTGTACAATTGTGCAAACGGATAATCAAAACATGGCTTTTCTAATTAAAAAATCTACATTGATTTTATTTTATCGGTTAATATTTTACAAAAACAGTAGTTAATTATTCTTAATGTTTATAAATATGAAAAATATTTTGTAACTTTTGTATAAACTTTCAGCAGTAAAGAATTTCTTATTTTCTTGTCGTTATAATTTTTAATTTTTTTCTCTCTCCTCACACACCTTGATACCATTCTTATCATAATAAAAAATAAATAAATAACATGACTTTCCATCTTTGCTGCATAATTGTTGGAGAGAATTTTTTTTTTTACAATGGTTGGAGTGATTGGGTAACGGTTAGACTTTGATATATCTATTAAAAAAATCTTATTGCCTCGGCTGCCGTTCATAAATTGATAATAGAGAGTGGAGCCCACTGTGATATCTGATAAAGCCAGGAAAAGCCCACTTGCCATATAATACAAGCAAACTCGCGTGGGCTCAACTAAAAAGTAGTTTGGGCCCACTGACAAGAGTATGAGTACAATATAGAAGAGCGTCTAGGTACACTACGCTCACTCCGTCACGACTCACGAGACTGCCAATATCTAAACTTTGACATCATGCCAAACGTTGTGTTGCGGTGTCACCATCCACTCCAAAGAGCCAAAGTGGGTGACACCTTACCCGTACACGCGTTGAAACGTGCTTGACAATGAGGTCACGCTCTCTCTATTGCCATAAATATAATAAGTCGGTTACCTTCATTGTTTTTGGTTATAAAAGAGGCCCTAAATCATATTCCTTCTTCTCAATTCAGTATCAGCCAATTTGATTTCGTTTCTGCAAAATCCTTCAAGGTATCTGCCTCTTTCGATTCAGTCTTCTATCTTATCAATTAAGTTTTGTTCTGTTCCTTATAGTTTCGAATTTCTGTTTTAGAATTGTAGAGACCTATCTGAACCTAATCCAATTTAGGGTTTTATTTCACGGCAGTCGAATTTAGTCTTGCAATTTTCGGATCTGTTTCGAGATTTTAAAAAACGAACACTAATTTTTGAATCTTTTCTTGAATGAAATTTCAATTTTCGTTTTCTTTTCGTTGATCTTGGGTTTCTTGTATCCTACTATTAATATTGTTAGGGTTTTTTAATTTTTCTTTTGGTGGTTTGATTTATTTTTGATTGATTTGTTGGTGATGACGGTGTAGATGCAAATCTTCGTAAAGACCCTGACCGGAAAGACCATCACTCTCGAGGTTGAGAGTTCAGACACGATCGACAACGTAAAGGCGAAGATTCAGGACAAGGAAGGGATCCCACCCGACCAGCAACGTCTGATCTTCGCCGGCAAACAACTCGAGGACGGGCGCACCCTCGCCGATTACAACATCCAAAAGGAATCAACCCTCCACCTTGTCCTCCGTCTCCGTGGCGGTATGCAGATATTCGTGAAGACCCTCACTGGAAAGACAATCACCCTTGAGGTAGAGAGCTCAGACACCATTGATAACGTTAAGGCTAAGATTCAGGATAAGGAAGGCATTCCCCCAGACCAGCAGAGGTTGATTTTTGCTGGGAAGCAGCTTGAGGATGGAAGGACCCTTGCTGACTACAACATTCAGAAGGAGTCTACCCTTCACCTCGTCCTTCGTCTCAGGGGAGGCATGCAGATTTTTGTCAAGACCTTGACAGGGAAGACCATTACTCTTGAGGTTGAGAGTTCCGATACTATTGACAATGTCAAGGCAAAAATTCAGGACAAGGAAGGAATCCCACCGGACCAGCAGAGGTTGATCTTTGCAGGGAAGCAGCTGGAAGATGGAAGGACTCTTGCTGACTACAATATTCAGAAAGAGTCTACCCTTCATCTTGTGTTGCGTCTTCGTGGTGGATTCTAATAAGTTGTTGGAACTCTTGTCCCTCTTGCTATGTTGGTGTCTCCAAATTTCTGAAACTTAATGTATGTGATGGTTGCCCAAGGTGGCCCCTTCAAATAAATTTGTTCTTAATTTCGTGTTATTGCTAAAAATCCTGTACTCATTTTATAGGTGTACGTATATTTTATTCTCAAACTTTATGCGTTTTTATATCTATTGTTTGGTGTATATGCTATCAGTATCAGTTTGTGTCGTTTCTGGAGCTGATACTTCACAGAGGGAGAGGGATTTAACGGGTGAATAGAGAGAGGAAAATGTGCGATTGTGTTTCAATTTTCGAATGGTATCACCATGCCTTGATAAGGGGATCGACGCCTGGTAATGCTCTGTAAGACCTACTACTTTGCAGGTAGAATTGTAAGGTGAGTAAATTTCATTTAATATAACAAGCCAGCCTTATAATTCATCTAGAAATGAATGAAAGCCCCATGCTATACTGTTGGTGGTAATTTACCTTATGGTAATTTACCTTAAGAATCAAAAGAACAATCTAACATCCCACATAGAAAAATAAGAAAAATAAAATAAGCTTTGCTGGAAGCAGATATGTAATAAGAGTATATATACATAAAAGAATAAATTGAATATGACATTTAGAGGAAGAAGATAGTGAAAAATAATAATATAAAATTTATTTTAAAGAAAGAGATCTTAAAGTATTTTTTTAAAGAAGTTTCTTATTCTCCTAAAATCTTCTAAAAAAATTATATTAACTTAATTAGTGATGTCTAGCTATATTGATTTACATATACATCACTAATTAATATATATTTTTTTAAAGAAGTTTCTTATTCTCCTAAAATCTTCTAAAAAAATTATATTAACTTAATTAGTGATGTCTAGCTATATTGATTTACATATACATCACTAATTAATATAAAAAAGAAAAATATAAATGTGAACAATATAGTATGAAACTAGAAAATATAAAAAAGTAAAATATAAATGTAAACAATATAGTATGAAACTAGAAAATTAAGGATAACTATACATAATAAATCAAATTTAAGATATAGCTCCTATATGACAGAAAATCTCCCAATTCTTGTTCTAAGAATCAAATAAACGAGGATATTCCAATTCTTGTTTGAAATCAAAAGTTTTTATTGATCAAGTGTTGGTTGCACTGAACTTATGATTATGATCTGATTAGCAAGGAATTTGCATTTCGAGGTTGAAATCCAAAGTCCTAATTTGGATTGCTTTCCTAAGGAAATCGCTCAAAATTGTAAAGTTTACATTATTAATCAATTATACAAAAATAAGTTGATTTAAATTCAAATTTATAAACACTCACCACATTTATCTAAGTAGTACTTCTTTTGTTCAATAATACAATTACAGAGTCAAGGGACTTTGCTAAGTTGGACAGGTATTTCGGCCCCGTTCATTACAAATTACAGGTCAAGTTTCAGCCAATTCAGTGGTTTAATCTCAACAACCCCCACCAGGAAGGCCTTACGATTTTTGGTTCTTAAGCATTTGGTAACATTGGCTTTCGAGGAAATCAATTAAACTTTCGAGAATAATAACGAGAGGCCGAAAGATATTTTGGACCTTAGGTCCTGGGTTCAGATTAAAAGCAAAAATGCCTGGCTTTGCCCAATCATCATTTTATAATTGGTACAATATACCCTCTGGCTTGCATCATTCACAACTAATAATTGCGTACTACTAATAATTGCGTACTGTACCTCCATTTATTACTTTAACTCTAACTGTTTCTGATTACCAAAAAGAGTTGTTGGCCTAATTTTCTTGACTTAATAAGCTTTGTTCAGAATCGCTCATGGAGACCTCCACTGCTTCATTCTGCTAATTGATTATTAGCTTGTATGACTCATGTATTTGGTGGAAGAGGAACAATCATATTATGCTCTTATTAGTTTTGTTTCATTTCCATCATTTCAATGAGTTGCAATACCCCTCTTACCCCCATGAATAAATGTTTTATTTGCATGCTTATATCATGGTCTACCAATGCCATGTGGCTACAAAAACCAAGTTAATTGTTGTGTGTAAAGCATTGTTATTATTGAAGTTAATTAAGTTTGCAAACACTTACCCGAAAAATACACTCACTCTTTTTTTAGGGAAGGTGTACAAGTTTAAGGTAGAAAAATCTTTGAGCCCAAAAAGTACTCACAGAAGTACTTACATCTATCTCACTCTAAGGAGACAAATGATGATTCAAATTTACGACGTATAAGATGTGTTGCTCCACTCGACCAACTCTTTAGAGTTGTAACTCACATTTTCATTCGTAAAATAGTGACAATCAAGTTAATATTATTTGTTATGAGTTGCACAAGGTTCTCTCTCTCTATATATATATATATTTGGTACTTGATAAACACCCCCACACTATGAGATAAGGAAAAAATGAGTAAATTATTAGATGTGATAAGTGATGTAATATGACAGAAATAAAGATAAAAGTAAGGAGATAAAAATATCTTAGGAGAGAATTTTTGGTGTCCAAAAATCATAATATAAAAGATTAAACTAGCACATTGGTCCCTAACTTTTGGGGGATCATGCAGTTTCGTCCCTTACTTTTTAAAAATAGCACTTTAGTCCCTGACTTTATTAAAACATGCACTTTAGTCCCTAAAGTGCGTGTTTTTTTAATAAAGTGGAGGACTAAAGTGCATGTTTTTTAATAAAATAAGGACTAAAGTGCATGCTTTTTTTAATAAAGTATGGACTGGAGTGTTATTTTAGAAAAGTCAGGGACGAAACTCCATGGCCCCCCAAGAGTCATGGACCGATGTGCTAGTTTACTCTCCATTTTTTATTATATTTACTAGTGATGTACCCGTGTGATGCATGGCGGAATTAGAGAGTAAAAATTATATAATTGAAAATAATATTAACAGTTTTTTATGAAAAGTTTTCATGTATAATTTACTTTTATTCTTTTATATAATTATAAATAAAAAAAATTTGTAAAACTTTCATTCTCATAATATTTTGCTTTACCTCTATTATCATTCTTTTCATGTATTTTTAACATGTAATGTAAATGATTGCCCCTAATTTTTATTTATTATCATTGCAATTAAAATAACAATAAGAAACAATCTTATAATTCTACTATTTAATAATTTTTCTTGTAATAATTTCATTCTTGCGTAATTTGCTTTTACTGCATGAACTATATATTAATGACAATAAATCAACAATTTTCCCTAATTTTTAATTATTATCATTACGAATAAAAAATAATTAAAAAATAATGTACTTTAAAATTTTAAAGGTCATTGAAAATCTAAGCAAAAAATGTTCTTCTTTGGTTAATAAATATAAATGGATGAATTTTAGAATACTTTTTATAATTTTTAATTTAAAAATATTTAATAAAAATAAAAGTTTTTAACTTATAAATCAATTTCGTTGAAGAAATTTATGTTATAAATAATTAATTACAAATTACTTTTTATTTAATCAATATATTATAAGAGTTTATAACCTTTTCAAGTGAATTTATTTTCCCTTAAAAACTTCAAGACCTCTTAAAAAAAATAATTCACTTTTTTTTTTAAATTAGGAAATCATTCTTTTACTCCCACTCTTTATGATGCATTGTTATCTGTTCCCTTCTCTCACAATTAAATATATCACATTTTTTAATTTATTTTAATTAAAAAATCCTTATTTTACATCCACTTTTTATGGTGTATTGTTATATGTTCCCTTCTCATACCATTAAAAATGTATTACTCATTTTTTTCATAACAAATTCAAATTTTAAATCTTCTATTTCTAAATTTCTTTTCAATAAATTGTCTATTTCAATTTTAGAATACTTTATATAATTTTTAATTTAAAAAATATTTAATAAAAATAAGAGTTTTTAACTTATAAATTAATTTCGTTGAAAAGATTTATGTTATAATTAATTGAATGACAAATTTACCGTTTCCAAACCTCCACCATTTACTCGGGAATAGAGAAGAAGTGAGAGAAAAATAGTTGCAATATTTCATAATTAATACCTAAAGAATGGTGGTGAAAATAAATATAATAAGTTTGAATTATAATTGACACGCTCTCTTTTCACGGATAAAGTCACTACATTTAATAAAAGGTATAAAGTAAGAAAGAGAATTAAGTGCTGTTTGGAAGAGCTTATTTGAGTTTATTTTATGACATAAGCACTTATGTAATTGTTTGAGTAAACTTATGAAAAGAGCTTATGACATGCTCATAAGCTATTTTCAGCTTATTTCAATAAGCTCCTGAGAACAGTTTATATAATAGCTTATGGAGAATTTAAGTACACTACACCCTCTTCAATTTTCATCAATTTTTTTAAGAGCTTATTCATTAAGTGCTTATTAAATAAGAGCTTATGTTATAAGCACTTAAATAAGCTGTATTTCCAAACGGGGCCTTAATGGGGAGAGTAAATAGATATTATAATTTTGAATTTTAATTGATGCATTCTTTATTAAAAATACCACATTTATTAAAATGTATAATTGCATTGCTAACTATAGTAGGGTACGTACCCGTGCACGGGGTGCATAGAGTTCTATTAACAAAAATAATATTTATTAATGATAATATGTAAAAGTTTTAACTTCAGTAAATTATATTTGCTTATTAAAATATATATACTAAATTAATATATAAATATTAACAAACTTGTATGTGAAGATTGATTCTCCATGGTCAGGGACGGAACCAGGATGAAATTTTTTTTAATAATAAGGCTTAATTGCATTTTTGGTCCCCCTATTATTATGAATCCACGATTATGGTCCCCCTACTTTTTCTCGCTATTTTGGTTCCTCTAACACATAGATTTTGAAAATAGGAGGATTGAGATTTTGAACTAAATCGCGAATTTGGAATAATATGGGGACCAAAACCACGAGAAAAAGTAAGGGGACCAAAATCGCGAATTGAAGATAATAGGGGGAATAAAAGTGCAATTAAGCCTAATAATAAATATTAAATAGTAATCAAATTTATCATATCTTTTATTTAAGTTATACATATAGTACATTCAAGTTATAAATTTTATGAATATAACATAAGTATCAAATAATTTTTTTTTATAGAAATCACTTAAAAGAGAATAAATTTCAATAATGAATATTAAAAAAAATTATATTATAAAATTAAATATATTACACTCATTTTATTTATTTTTTTAATTATTATATATATTATTAATATTTTATTTTTTAATATAACATGTATGTAATGTTACTAATGTATATTGTGAGGGGTCCAAGGCCCATGCCTCCCGCCTTCAATCCGACCCTGTCTACGGTGTATAAAAAACTTTTATAAAAAAACTTAAAAAAGAACAATTCAGAAAAGTTATTATTTTTAGTGGATTAATTTTTAATATTTTTACATTAGAAACGTGTCATTCTCCTTTTTCCAATACTGTGCTTTATATCTATAACCATAACTATATGTACCCTGTAGCTCCTCACAGAATAGCTTTTCGGTCTCTATTCTTACAAACTCGGAAACTCCTGATCATTCTCTCATTTTCCTTCCTAGATTGTGCTTTATTTCTATAGCCACCTAATTCCACCATAGAAAGAAAACTATAGCCACTTCATAACTCCTATACTTTATGCTTCTTTATTACTTTTCTTTGCTACTAAGCACAACTAATTTAATTGTTACCATGAAAAACGATATATTTGAAAACAATTATCATAATGATACACATTATGATTATTTGTCCATTGTTGCACTTAATGAGTCACATTTAAGTTTACGGTAATATCCCATTTGCAAAAAATGATTTTATAGAAGCTTCCACTGCAATGAAGAAAGAACGACAATATCAGCGAAGATGATCTGAGTTAAAGGCAAATAAAAATGTTGAGTTAGATTGTTCTTATGTAAGAGATATTACATTGACATCACTGAAATTTTGTGTACTTACCTCTCATTATGTCATTTTATTACAGTACCCGACTTCATTATTATTCCTTTATAGTTCCCCATACCCACAATATATATTTAACTAATCTCAATGGAAGGAATGTGCCACAGACTAAATTATAGCTATTCAACGGTAGTAACAGAGTTGCATACTACCCTCAAACAATTTTCTACTTAGCAAAGCAGTACCAGACTTCCAGCATCCTAGTTATACTGCATTGCTAATATAAATTATCAACCTCACACCAGTAATGTCCCAGAAACATTTTGTCTGAAGTAAATTCAAGTATGAATAAATCACTGATTATAACTAACAATGCAAAAATAGTAGAAGGGTTGATACATTAATAGAAACTAAATCATCAAAATGATATCAGTCTATCAGACAATAGCTGAATGCTAATAGTAGAAGGCTATTCATTGATATATACATCCTCCAGACAATAGCTTCCGTTATGCTTCATGTACCAGAGTATGAAAATTGATACTACAACCTCTTAAAGATTGCCATTTTTCAGTGATGCATGTGATTGGAAAAATTAGAAGTTCAGGGATAAGGAGGCTAGGTACATGGGAAGCAGACTGATGAGGAAAATATTCCTGTTTCCCTTAAGATACAATTACATACTCTATATGGAAAAGAAACTGAGATCCAAATCAATGGCAGGTCTCCCTCCCTAGCCCTTTATTTTCTGATAAGAGAAAATAGAAGATATGCATATTCGCTGCAAATTGACTTGTAATTATAATCAAAGCAAACCAAACTTGTATAATAATAAAACTATCAAAGTAATGTGAGTGCAAAGTTCGGTGATCTTATACATCATACACCAGTTGCTTTATCAACAAAAACTTTAGCATCAAAACTCTATGGTTGAAAAGCAAATGCAAGCTCTTATCTCCAAATCCTTAATTAAGTATATATGTGATGAATACATATATTAGCACCGAGTGATCCTAAGTCATAAAATAAAGTTCCTTTGGGCAGATGTAAAGCTACAACGATGTCTGCCCTCAAGACCACTAAAATTATGAAAGAAATGAAGATGAATCACAGATGCATATACTCTACCTACAATATTCAAAAGTTCTTCCACAACCATGCTAATAAAGAAGCACCCATTTCCCAACACAAACATCTTCTACTGTCCATTTCATCTTTTCCAATGTCAAAACTAAATGCTCAACACCATATTACCTTTCCATTTGCTCATGTATTATTAAGACGCTTCCTGTCACCATTTTTAAAAATTGATGAGAAATTTATTTAACCATTATAGTGGTCACTCTATACAATAATTCTCTCATTACAGTGATAGCAATATATAACCAAATGCAATCCAGAATTACACAACATGGATAGGAAAAGGAAATGGTTGTAAATCAGTGATTTTGTTTACAGAATCATGATAATCCAATAAATGCACACATATATAGCAGAACAAAGAAATATATGCAAAATAAAAATACATGCATTTGAAAAACAAAAAGGAAAAAAAATGCATTTGAAGAACAGATAGGAGAACATACCTTCTTACTCTGATGATCAGTTGTCAACCTCTATTTCCATTTGAAGAAAAAAAATGCATTTGGAAAAAAGAAAAAAAATAGATTACTCAAACTGAACACCCAAAACAGGATATAAAATTGGGGGATTTCATAATTTTGTACATCAAACAAAGTAAACTAAACATGCGTTCAGAAAAAAATAAGGGCAGATTAATCGAACACTAAACACCTTAACAATCAAAATCCAAAAAATAGGAGATCCAAATTGGGGAATTTATAAAATACTACATCTAAATGCATTGCGTACCATCTCCACCATGTGTCATTCTTTACACTGAGCCCAGTGAGCATTCAAACATGCAAAATGTAAATCAATTGAAGTAACGAAAAATGATCAATATCATGTATATGAGGAACACAATGAAGAAATAAATTAAACACAACCCAAAATTCAGTCACCATATATAATTTTCAACCCAGCCTTAAAAGCCAAAAACCATAACTTATATACAAAAAAAACTATATTTCTTAACACAATTTCAGAACATAAGTCACAGCTATCTACAATAAACATCTTTATTATGATACATGCAAATTAGAGGACAATTTTAGAGGACATTGAAAGACAAAAAATTATAGATTCAGAATCAGTGTAAAAAACATGCAAATGAAGAAAAATTTGAAAAAAAAGAAACAAAATCATAATAGAAAAAGAACAATTCTATACCCACCGCTCTTTATGTTCGCTCAGTCAAAGGTTTTGGGGTTTGAAAATATTTCGCTCCTCTCTGTTCAGATTTTCAGAACCCGATTTCTTTGTCGTAGTCTTTTGAACTCTTCATGTCGCTGCCACCATCGACAATGACCAAGCAATGACCATCGTCCGTCCCTCACATGCTTCTACCGTTCGGTTTCTATTCTGCTGAGCTTGACTGCTACTGGTGAGTGTAGAAAACATGCAAATGAAGAAAAAAATTAAAGAAAAAAGAAACAGAATCAAAATAAAAGAATATAGCATCATGGTAAAAAAATCGTTGCAATATCATGCGAGAAAGAGGGATGAACAGGATCGGAAAAAACAACCCTTACCTTCCTCGCTGCAACATCTTGTTCTTTCAATCACTGTGCCCCCAAACCACCACTCGCATCCCGCGTGCAACACCGCCACCCACCATGTAGTCAACGCCATCTTCTCTGCCATCGCCACTGACCACTGTCCCCTTTGCAAGTCACCCCTCTTTTGCAAATTTAGATGAAGAATGAGGCATCCATAGTATGGTGGAAGCAAGGAACGAAGAAAAAGAAATCACATATGGGTCTTTGTAAAAGCTCAAGTTTAGCTGTGTCGTGTGTGTTTGAAACGATAAAACAAAACGCAAAACGGGATCCTTCAAAAGAGACTGGTCAAAAGCTATTGAAAGAGCACAGAGATTGAGCAAAATGAATGGGAGATGAAGAGTTATGGTCTGCCAGAGAGAAAGTGGGACAAAAGAGAATGAAGAAAATGGGGAAAAGAAAAAATAAAAAATAAAAAAACCAATGAAAAAATTTTAAATTTTGAATTTGACTACGGGAAATAGGCTCTTATTAATTCTGACCACTTATTTCAATATGGGAAATAGGGATTCTTATTAATGCTGACCACTCAGAAAAAATAATTAAAACGTGCGAAAATTAAAAGTTAATAAAGATTTGAAATTTGTTGCTGATTAGTTAGTGGAAGAGTGAATTATAGGAAAGAGAATATGTTTGGAATAAATGAATAAAATTGACCTGTACTCTAATAGGGTGGAATTGAAGTAAGTAAGAAAGAGAATAAGTGGATTCTATAAATAAATTGTATAATTTTGAATTGTAATCGACTCTCTCTCTCCAGATTTGAATTAAGTTGATTGGTCATATTAGTAGGTGCTCAACCATATTTAATGTGATTGGTTGAATTAATGGATGTTTAATTATTATTGTCTGCAACTGTTTGATACGAAGAGGGATTAATTAATGCGATTGGCTGAGCATAGTTGCTATGTTTAATAAAAATGGAATTAAAATATATGAAAAGAAAATATTTTTATTGGTTGTTTCTAATAACGATATTTTTGGAGGGAAAATGATTACACAAGAGGGTGACACGTCACATCAATAGATCTGGCAGAAACTGTCTTTTATATAATATATTGATATTGATTATTGTTTGATGTGTAATCATAGGCAGACACGTGTACCAAAGAGTTATGGCTCAGTTGGAAACGCAAGTTGAGAGTGTGGGAAGAGTTATGGGTTCGATCCAAACTAAACACACTCTTAGGGAGGGAGGGATGAAGAGTCTTAACTGTCATTGAACTCCGAATGGAATTGTCCTTGGTAATAGGAAATACCTATGATTAATAAAAAAAAAGCGGAAATGGATTCAAGTGGGGGAGGTGATTTTACCAGGAAAAAAAAGAGTGGGGGAGGTGGTGGCAACAATAATCATGGAAGGTTATGAATATTAAAGGAGGGTGAGGGGTACAATACAATGGACATATTAAGGTGCAATAGTCAAGCTGGCTGATGGCCGTGCAATAATATCTTCTACTTTCTCTTTTAAGACCTCGTTATCCTTATCCCTTCGAAAGCATAATAATAGTGTTCACTGCTCCTCCTCCCCTCACATGTATGGCTGCTGAATTCTGAAGCATACCGTACAAATAAAAAAGTTTTAACGCATGCTTTTTTTTAAAGACGAAATGAATTCCATTATTATAAGTCCTTTTGTTAAGGTGTTCATTCATCAAGTCAGAACAGATTTTGTTAGAGAAATTATCTTTCAACATGTATAATATTGAGAGAGAAAGAGAGAATAGAGGGAAAAGAGAGAGAAATGTGAGATGTGATGGTAATATGATGAAGAGAGATAGAGAGAAAAAGTGTGTTGTATAAAAAATTTATCTCTTTTTGTTAAGGTAAAGTCGTATGTTAAAGAATAAATATATTATTTATCTTTCATTGTATTAACTTAATTATTTAATATTTTAAATAAAAAATGTTAAATGCTTGTGTACTTCATTTAATAGTTTATTTTTTAGTTCAACTTAAAAGAGAACTCATTATTAGTATTAAGATGGGCCGTGAAAAAGATCAAGAAAAAAAAGGGGAAAAAGGACAAATTTAATGCATTATGAGATTCAATGCGCATATGGATCACGATTTTTCGCAGTTTGAAATAAACTATTAATTTCACTTCTCAAAAGTTTAGTTTTGTGATATTAAAATATTATTCCCTTTCACCTTTTTATAAGGCAACTCTAACCAAATTACACACACCAAGAAAAATGATTTAAATGGTTAATTTTATTGGTTTCATAAAAAAATAATACAACATTTCATTTTTATCCCTATTTAATATTATTAGTATATTCTCTCACTAAATAATTGAGATTAAATTTTACACTAAATATAGTACTAATTCCCGCTATCAATTGTATTGGAACACACAAATGTATATGAAAAAGTGTAAAGATTTAACTCTCTCTTGGTCACCTATGTAACAATATTGATAATACCTCGTTAATGAACAATTAGCAAAAAATATGATGGAAGAATTTAATAAGGGTAAATCAGGAAAAAAAATTAAATGCTTCATAGAAATTATCAAGTGCCTTATAAAAAGGACCGTCAATATCTTTTAATTGATGCCTCATAAAAAGGACCAGAGGGAGCAAAAATTAAAATTTACTAAATTTTATGAACAAGATACCTGCACCGCATGCAAATAAAAAAGTAACGACATAATGATTGTAGGAATTTGGATTCCCAGCAATAGACCGTTGGGTAGTCACAAAATCCGAGTTGTTCGATCAAGATCGAACAAGTTAAAATCCGAGATATGATCTGAGCATTTCGATATTTAGGTCGTCTGATCAATCAGACGACTCGGATTTTATGACTGCCCAAGCAGTCGATTGTTGAGAATCTAAATCCGTGATTATAGAGAAATCATATTTGTATGTACAAATATTTATAATAAGATTAATTATATAACAATGTAAGAAAGAGATAAGAGAGAGAATCTAACAAAAATATATGATGTGACTTGAGGATGAAGAGGAAAAAAAGTTATTTATATGTATATGCATATTTATGCTTCCTAATTCCACCAAATAATGAAATTTGTTGAAGGAAATGACCATTTTTATTTTGATATTTTAACGTAACACCTTTTAAATAACACCTTATAAATATCTCTTCTTTTCTTTTTAACACCTTATTTTTTCAATTTTAATTTTTACACACTAATCTATACATTAGATTTTTAAATTAATTTTTTATTTTTTCTTCATTTTCTATCACATTAATCATTACATTTTTTTTCTCTATTCATTTTTTTTAATTACTATATTCCTAGTTGCATTTCCCACACCTATTTTTTAGTGTGATCAATACTTTTCCTTGTTTTTTCCACCTTTCCTTAACCATGCATTCTAATAAAGAGAAAGAGAAAGACATTCATGACATTTTACACTAACATGAAAAAAAAAAACAAATTTATTAGCCCGGTTAACGTAAAAAAAATTATGCACAAAAAAACATAATTTTTTTTTTCAATAATGATAGGTGAATATCCCAAATTTCAAAATTCATTAAACGTCTTCGTCTCTCTCCATGTCTCTTACTTCTTATCACATCACATTAGCCATTGGTATATGTATCATTTTTGTCTCTTGCTTTCTTATTTTTCGCTAGGTACATACCATTATATTACCCAAAAGTTTCACTCGTCCTCTTGTCAAAGACTGGAAACAGAAATCGTATTTCCACATGGCATACATCCGAAAAAAAGCTTAATATAAATTATGTCGTGAGGAATGTTAATAACATATTTTCTGAAATATATATTCTTTTCAATCCCGTGAAAACCAGTACATTATATTTTAGTGAAAAATAATAATAATAATTGTCCCTCACGATTTGTACGTATTCCATCCCTACCTACAAAATGGAGTTTGTTGGTTGGTCTATAAAAGAAGCATGGATGAAACATAGATCAACAAGACAAGAGCAAGCAGTAACACTGGGAACTGTCTTGACAGCATGGATACCCAAGAATCTCTGTTAGTATTAGACAATCCCAGAAAACCCATTTCCAAAACTCTGTGGTTACTCCTCTCTGTAGCTTCTGTTGTATGCTCATCAGTTCTTCTTGCTTCTTATGTCATCAAACCCACCTCCTTGCCTCATCACCATGCCTGTGAACATGCACTTGATACACCATCCTGCTTAGCCCATGTCTCGCAACTAACTCAAGGCCCGATCTTCACCAGTACTAACAAATTCAATTTGCTCCGATCCTTCCTAATGAAGTCCACCTCACACATTCAGAAAGCTATGGACACAGCCAATGCTATAAAACTCAAGATTAACAATCCGAAGGAGGAAGCAACTTTGCACAACTGTGAACAGCTGATGGACTTGTCCATGGATAGAGTTTGGGACTCAATGATGGCTCTAACAAAAGAGGCCACTGATTCGCTGCAAGATGCACACACGTGGGTAAGCAGTGTGCTCACTAACCATGTCACTTGCTTGGATGGATTAGAGGGCTCAGCTCGGGCCTTGATGGAGGCCCAGCTTCAGGAACTGATATCCAGAGCAAGGACCTCCCTGGCCTTGCTTGTTCATGTTTTGCCCACAAATCCAGACCTCATTGATGAGCCACTCAATATTGGGGATTTCCCCTCGTGGGTTACAAGCAAGGATCGGAGGCTTTTGGAGTCTTCAGCTGGGGAGATCAAGCCCAATGTTGTGGTGGCTAAGGATGGGAGTGGCAAGTTCAAGACTGTTGCTGAGGCTGTGGCATCCGCACCCGACAACAGTAAGACAAGGTACGTTATCTATGTCAAGAAGGGAACTTACAAAGAAAATGTTGAAATTGGTAAGAAAAAGAAGAATGTGATGCTTGTGGGTGAAAGTATGGATGCAACGATAATCACCGGCAACTTGAATTATATCGATGGAACAGGCACCTTTGATACTGCCACTGTTGGTATGGACCTTCCTCCTCCCCTACTCTTTTTCCTATATATCTTTCCTTTCCTTGTGTCTCTTAGCATTGGGTTTTGGGCCTTTGGTTTTGCAGCTGCTGTTGGAGATGGGTTTATAGCCCAGGACATATGGTTCCAAAACACAGCAGGCCCACAGAAGCATCAGGCAGTGGCTCTCCGCGTCGGCGCTGACATGTCCGTCATAAACCGCTGCCGCATTGACGCCTATCAAGACACTCTCTACGCCCACAGTAACAGGCAGTTCTACCGTGACTCTTACATTACCGGAACAGTTGATTTCATCTTTGGAAATGCAGCTGTGGTCTTCCAAAAGTGCAAGCTGGTGGCCCGAAAGCCCATGGATAACCAGAAAAACATGATCACGGCCCAAGGACGAATAGATCCAAACCAGAACACAGGAACATCAATTCAGCAATGTGACCTGACACCAAGCTCAGATCTTAAGCCCGTTGTGGGCTCAATAAAAACTTATCTGGGCCGCCCATGGAAGAATTTCTCTAGAACCGTTGTGATGCAATCCTTTCTGAGCACTCATATTGACCCAACAGGATGGGCAGAATGGGATGCCGAGCATAAGGACTATTTGAAAACGTTATATTATGGAGAATACATGAACAAAGGGCCTGGTGCTGGTATAAGCAAGAGAGTGAATTGGCCCGGTTACCATGTCATCAAAAGTGCAACAGAGGCAAGTAAGTTTACAGTAACACA
The DNA here is from genome assembly GCA_026901365.1 of Sesbania bispinosa. Lineage (NCBI taxonomy): Eukaryota > Viridiplantae > Streptophyta > Magnoliopsida > Fabales > Fabaceae > Sesbania > Sesbania bispinosa. The sequence continues at coordinate 18,533 of QLOH01000526.1, read as the reverse complement.
GCTCATCCAAGGTAATGTTTGGTTGAAGGACACGGGGGTGAACTACATAGAGGGCCTGTAGATATGGGCTTGAGAGAGCATGTGCGTGCTTGTTTCTCACATGGGTTTGGCCCGACTTAAAATAAAAATCCTTTGCTTTGAGCCTTGATGAGATTCGGAAATTTTCGTTAATAGCGATGTTTCAATAGCCATGTAATGGATCTTATCTGAAAAATTAACTTATCTAACTTATCCAAACTAGTACCTTATTTTGGGTTTTGCCCAAAGCAAAAATATGAATTTTCAATTACAATGGGTTAAGCATGCATACCATGGACCAAAAAAAAAGACACCTTGCATAATGCATATACTCTGTGCATGTGGATGCAAGTTAATTAATTTTGACTATAATTTGATTTTTTTTTAATGTACTATAAATATATACCTAGTTTAAAAAAAATCAGAATATATAACGTAACTTTATACTAACTAATATAATATTCACAGAATTACTTCATTAAATTAAGAATAATAAATTGACTTAAAATATGCCAAATGCAGAATACTATATTTAATTTGTTAAAAATAAGTCATATTTTAACTTTAGAATAATATATAACCTTATAATTGGTCATATTCACAGATCTTGAATCCTAATGCAGTCAGGAAAACAAAAAATATAGAGCTTTTTTTCTCATTTATTTCATTTTGATGCTGTCGTTTTGATCATATCTTTGACTTCTTTTGGAGTCTAGCTGATTTTTTCAAGAAAATATTTTAAGACTTCCCAGTTTATAATGTTAAAAACAATATAATTGAGTTTCATAGCGGATTCATTTGCCATTTTATTTTGGAAGCTGTAAGCCTGCAAAATCTTCATATAATTAATGTATCCAATAATCTCTTTTAAATGATTTTCTAATAGATATATTTGAACTATAGTTTATTACGCAATTTCCATCATGAGAAACCAAGAAAGAAAGATATGCGGGCAGTCTTCTAAAACACAACTGGAAACGTGCCCTCCAACCATTCTGTCAGATATGCCAACAAAGCAAATTAAGGAAATTTGAGTACTAGAGATTGCTGCATTATTTTTCTTGTTATAAATAAAAAAGCTCACCAATAACAATTGGATGCAAAATGTCAACAATTATAACTTTTGTGTGACATTCACAGAAGCCATATTTTTTTCCTGGCAATTATTAAATTAAAAGTGGAATTCACTGAATTGCTTTATTTGCATATATAAAAAGTACTTAAAGTCTTAAATAGCATAAAATGATTTCTGTAGTCATGCATGCTTTGGGGAGTTGAGATCCAGCAGAAAAGGTTCTTAGGTGACTCACTTTTTTTCTTCTGGAGTTGTTGCCTGTACACCAGAATAAATATAATAGAAAACTAAGATTTTGGGCGAATATAAAATAGCAAATATATTCAAAAAAGGAATATCACTGTCAATGTGTTACAACTTACAACTGAATTCTCTTTTTTTTTTCATGGGGAAAATAATGTTGCAACTGAATTTATCTGGAGTATAATTAGATCATATATAAATTTGGGAGTTATAAAGATGACAGAAGAAAGTGATTCATAATGAAATAGACTAACGGATCACTCATTAGTTTGGTTGTTTAATTAATTTAATTAAGTAAAATTATATCATTCTTTTACTAACCTCTAAGTGCATGATTGTTTTGGCGTTTGAACAATCAATTTTAAAATCATGGTTTTGTGAAATTGATTTTAAATCACTTTTGTTTAACGTGCTTTGTATAACATATATATCATTTATTTCAACCATTTATTTCTAAAATCAATTCTACTCAATTTTAAAACAAACGTACACTAAATCCAATTTAGAAACAAAAATTTAAGTCCCTTTCCACCTTTTCTCTTTCTCTTTTTAACAACTCTCGAATACACTTTTTTGAATTAATTTTGTCATGTTACTCTTTGTTACTTCTCTTGTGTCATTCTTTAAAATTCATGCTTAATGAGCAGAATGGTAACATCCAAAAGAGATATATAATTTATACAACAACTCATATAACACATTTTTCTCTCTATCTCTTTCCATCATATCACACACTTCTCTCTCTTTACTCTCTTTTCTCTCTCTATGTTGTATATCTACAATATGTACAAATACCATTACTCCATCCAAAACAGGTATGAGAGAGGTTTTTTGGTGTTTTTCTTAATGAGATTAAAATAAAGTGACACTCTTCACCCCATATGTGAAAGGGTGTTTTTTGTGCTCGGCAGTAGGCAACATTAGCTCCAGCTATTTTAGCTACAGAGTACCTAGGAAATACCGGTGGAGTTGGCTACCAAATATTTCTGTAGCTATTTTGTATCTACTTGCAGTTAAATTTGTCGGAAAAAACCACACCGCTAGAGAGGAATTTGAATTTGGTGCAATTGCAATCGGTAAATCCAAATCGTCCGTTGAACGACTTAGAAACCAAGATAGTATAATCTGATTTAAATCACATCTCGACATTTGAATCGTTCGATCTTCATATTAGACGGCCAAGACTTGTTTACTATAGTGACTACGGGAAAAGCTGACCGCAGGGATTCCGGGTTTGTCGGGGGATGCGAATCCGATGAAGGATGGGTAGAATCAGAAATTGATATTGAACTAAATTGATACAGCCTCCGGACTCGAATATAAATAACTAAAAATTCACATATGGTCCTGCTAATGAGTGCCCTAAGGGCATTGGTTAAGGATCTATATACAGAAGATTTTTGTTGAAAATCATAGCATTGATTGTATTTGCAACATTCAATGTTACACACTCCAATAAAATATTTATATTTTTATCCTTAACAAGTGCCCTTAGGGCACTCGTTAGCATTTTCCTTTAGAAACTACAATCCATTTTTAGATAACATTAAATTTTTTTAATGAGATTAACTATCATTCTAAGAGTAGTAGGAGAAGAACAACTACCATAACTATGCATCTAATATCTCTATACCAAAGTGTCCATTGGAAACGTGCAGCGCAGGTGTGTAATAAATGAGCCACTAATTCAAGACAAACACTGAAATTGAATGACATGGTATCCGCAAATTCAGAGAGCTAAAACATTTTGCATCCCAACAAAAGAAAGAAGAAACAAGATACAAAGGCCCGCGCTTTACTCGCCCAACTACAATGTATATACATCTACATTATTAAATTATTTAATTTCTCAAATCTTTGTCCTATCCTATTCCTACCATCTCATCCTTCCTTAGTTCATTTACTGGTTTTTTTGGATTTTCGTGGATCCCCACCTTCTATTTCCCTCCTTCTCCTCCATAGGAACAAACCCTCTGTTCTCTGTTTCAACTCAACCTACATTGACTCCTTACCCCCACCAATAAAAATCTCAAATTTTATAACCCTGTTTGTTCTTTCTTTCATTTATTTTTCATTCCAAGTCCATTTCCTGAATTAATTCGCGTACCACTTGGACTTTCATGCAAATAGTCCGTATGAAATAAGGTAAAGGGAAGGCTTTGCATGTGACAGCAGCATTTCCTCTGAAGAATGATGACGAATGGATTCAAAAAGATTGGATGGACTTGGAGGAAAACCGGCTTCCCTGTTTCAATGTTTTTTCTAGCACCTTTATCTCCATAATCCTCTTGAGGTACCGTCTTGTTGTTTTGTTTTATTTGGAAACTCTAATCCAATTTTCCCTTCAAAATTTTGAAACTACAAGTATAATCTTCCCATTAATATGACAATATAATCATCATCTTCATATTCAATATTCAGATACCAATCTTTATTCACAGACTAATAAAAAAAGGGGAGGTTCCTAAATCACATGCAGTGAAGCCTTAGCTGATACTCCACCCCTTTTTGGAATTGAGCATTGTATATAGCACAAATCAATCATATTTCATCTCAGAGCACTCATTTGGTGACAGGCAAAAGCATTTCCTTCTAAAAAAAATTCGGTTTCTGCTTCCACATTGTGTCATCCTTATACAGCACCAATAAGCTTGTGATTCCACCATGGCAACCAAGATTAAAGGGATCTACAAAAGTTTCAAATACATTACCCAAATTTTTGGTAAAATTTCTATCTCTGTACACCCCAAAGTATTAATTTAATTTTCCAGTACTTTTTAATTTTTTTGTGATTTTGGGCTAAGTTGGGAAGTGGGGGAGTTGTAGTTGTGAAGGAGCGGGAGATGGAAATTGGGTATCCGACAGATGTTAAGCACGTGGCTCACATTGGATGGGATGGTCCCTCCGGGAATGGACCCAGTTGGGTATGGAGATTATGACTCGTGTGTACTTTATCTCTCCATTTTGCTATTATCTATGGTCAAATGTTTTTTTCATCATTTTGTCTATTCTGTTTTCCCTTATTGCAGATGAATGAATTTAAAACAGCACCTGATTTTTCAACATCAATTGGTAGCATGAGTGAACGAAAAGACCCCAATCCAATGGCCATCACCACATCATGGTCCACCCGAGGTATGATTGATTCTCACAAACCAACATTTGATCCTAGCTAGTCAAATTTTGGTTTTGGCTTCCAAATGTGATGTTATTAAATATTGATATTCTTATTCATGTGGAACCGTGTAGTCTCCCTAGCCAGAATAATACAACCTTTCACGGGTCTACTAGTACTGAGGAAATATGTATGTTATTGTATCTCTCTCTCTCTCTCTTTAATTTGTTCGAGAGAGGCTTGCAAAAGCTATCTAGATTCTTTGCCCCCAGTGGTGAGAGTTTGGCGGTTCTGTCACGAGCAAACTCATCCACAAGGAAGGGAATCTACTTGCTCTTGGCTTTACACTTAACACCGTTTTTAGTGGACCGCGCCAGAGTTTTATTAAATAAAGTGGTTTCATTATATTAATTTAAGATTAAGGGCATCACATTTCACCCTAAACAAACAAATAAAATCAAATAAATTATTGCATCACAATGTTTCAGTAGAAACTGATAAAAATTAAAAAAAAAAAACAGCTTGAGTAGAATATGGTATGGTTATTTCCAAATATAGCTTACTGTAATTCTTAGTTTAGATGCGTAGTTATAGACCTTAATTTACCATGTAAAAAGCTAAGCAGTAATATACTAGTTAGTAGAGAATAATGCAATCATCACCTGCCAACTGGGTTTGTGAGGCTTTTTGACCACAATAGGGTAAAAAAAAAATTTAATTACTATATTAATGTGAAAAAAAATTATTTACCAAGATGTTGTAGTTTTGGATACGGTGGCAAGAAGAAACGCTAACTGGATTAGCGTCTCTTGAGGCACTAACTGAGTTAGTGTTTCTTCTTGCCACCGTGTCCAAAACTACCTCATCTTGGTAAATAATTTTTTTGTACATTATTATGGTAATTAAATTTTTTTTTTTGCCCTGTTGTGTCAAAAAGCCGGTTTGTGATAGTATCACTGAAATAATGTGTAGTTCTTAGAACCTATTGTTTGGGGAGGCATAGTTGGATAGACACTTTTTAGAGGCAGTTCTCATAATCTGACCAAGAAGAATTGAGCTAGCTGTGGTTGAGCTATTATGCCTTTCTTGCAAGGGGGGCAATGAGAGCATCGATCTCCTATTTGATTCTTCCATATGAATGACCTCTGAAGGGTACCTAACACAGACATTGTACTATTTTTTTTGTCAGAGTCAGACAGACATTATACTATGTTCTTGTGAAAATATGTTCAATTCAATAGTGGGTCTAGTGCCCTCCAATACGGCCCAAGCTAACTAGAAAGTAGAAACAAGATGATGATATCCTCTGTTTCCAAGCTGGGCTCCGTGAATGGATGTGGCAGTTATATATCCTAATTAGAAATTAATTAATTACACACGATTTTCTATTTTCAAAGTCAATTTCATTATTTTCATAATATATATGCAGTTGTCTTCAATAGAGCTTCAAAATAGGAATCCATTATTTTCTATTTTCAAAGTCAATTTCATCACATGTACCACATCTAGGAAATTAGGAATTGTGTCAAAGGTTGTCACACAGTGCTACCAATATTTTCGCTGTTTCTTTCAATGTGTACTTGTTAGTGTAGTGATACCTGAACCCTTTTGAACAGATTTTGAAGAGCCCATAGGAAGCCAACAAAAACCAAACACTTATGAAGACATTCCATCTTCTCATGCTCCTAAGAAGCCCAAGGGAAAAAAGTCTAAGTCAGCTTCCTCTCCCAGATCTTCATCAAGAGATTCAAGACAGTCAAGAGCAGCAAGATCAAAGGCTATGTATTGCGAGAGAGAAGCAACATCAATTGCTCAACTCTAGAGGGTTCAAGACAGTGAATTTGGTGCAGGGAAAAAGATTTGGCAATGTTAATACCGAAAGCCATGCCCTTATCTGGCTGGGGACACTAGGGGAAAGAAAGAAAATAGCTAGAGGCAGCTATTAACATTTTCATGGTATTTAGCAAACCTAGCTAGTTCACTTAGAGAAAGACCAAATTACTTGCTAACATACATGTGGTCGAAAAATGGTGGAAAGGAAAATGTGGTTATTAATCTAGGTGATTGGATTGTGTTCGAGTGTTTGGTTTCATGTGAATCCCATCTAGACCTTAAATTTATAAGTCTTATTGTCAGTTTTGCAGATTAAAAAGCGATGATAATTAAAAAGATAGCAATCGATGCTAGTAATTGATTATTCTTGAAGTAAGATGTTCATCAGCGCCCTTTTATGTTCTTGAAAATTGAAATGGTTGAAGCCAGAGTGTGGAATTAGAAGTTTTGCTTTTTTTTTTCAGGGTCATGTGTTAACAAGAAATGCGTAAAGTATTACACATTACAAGAAATCCCTATTTGCTATTTAATTTGCAAGAGCAGAAATGGTATTAAGAGTGTAGTATTTGTTTAATTTTTTTCCTTAATTTTTATAAAGTTACTTTGGAATCTGTTAGAACTTGGAATATTTACATGAATTTATGACACACAGTCAGAATATAAAATTAAATAGATTTTTTCATTAATTTTTAAATAATATTTCAAATAACTTAAAAAACTATAATGATAAATAAGAAAATGTTAAAGAAAAATTTAATTTTTTATAATTATAATCAAAGTAAGTTTTTTTATTTTATATGAAATATTAAAAAATAAATTGTTTTTACTGATCAGTTTTTTTATTTAAGTTTGAATAAATATGCTACAGTTTGGATTTTGGAGTGTAAGTTTTTTTTGTGTTAACCATGTATCCTCTAAATTTATAATTTATTATGTGTGTGTATTTGATCATAATCTTAACTTTTGATTTGTTTTAATCAACGGTTTTTTATATATTATTTTTTAAAGTACACCTCTCACTGTAGATTATTCATATCATGGGAGTCTTCACTTCTTTAATTTTACAGAAAGTATAAACTTACATAACACAGTGGATATAACAATTATAGATATAACAATTGTACCACCGTGTTATTTTAATTCAACAAAAAAAAAAACAGAGAGAGAAAGTGGGGGGAAAGTGCACACCGGGCCAGTGGAAATTTGTGGGATTCACTGTTTGATGTAAGTGAATCATTGCTCTTTTACAGAAAGTATAAACTTACATAACACAGTGGATACAACAATTGTACCATTGTGTTATTTTAGTTCAATAAAAAAAAACAGAGAGAGAAAGTGGGGGAAAAATTCACATTGGGCCACAATGGAAATTTGTGGGATTCACTATTTGATGTAAGTAAATCATTGCTCTTTTTACAAAAAGTATAAACTTACATAACACAGTGGATATAACAATTGTACCACTGTGATATTTTAGTTCAACCAAAAAAATAGAGAGAGAGAGAAAGTGGGGGAAAAGCGCACACCGGGCCACAGTTTGATGTAAGTGAATCATTGCTCTTTTACATAAAGTATAAACTTACATAACACAGTGGATACAACAATTGTACCACTGTGTTATTTTAGTTCAACAAAAAAAACAGAGAGGAAGTGGGGGGGAAATTCACATTGGGCCACAGTGGAAATTTGTGGGATTCACTATTTGATGTAAGTGAATCATTGCTCTTTTTACAAAAAGTATAAACTTACATAACACAGTGGATATAACAATTGTACCACTGTGTTATTTTAGTTCAACCAAAAAACATAGAGAGAGAGAGAAAGTGGGGGAAAAGCGAACACCGGGCAACAGTGGAAATTTGTTGGATTCATTGTTTGATGTAAGTGAATCATTGCTCAAATAAGAAGTGCACTTTAATGTAATTAAAATGGTTAAAATTGAAATAAAATATCATATGCAATAACTTTTTAGGAAATCCTTTTAACATTACCCTTTTATCTAAAACAAAATAAAATTACACTAAAATGAAGGGAAGTCATGTGAAACTAGGGAATTTTTTTAGGGTGAACCCCTTATAATTTGGGTCCACGATAGACATTTACTATAAATAATATAAATTAAATATTAAAATTTTAATAATATATTTTATTAACTTAAATATACTTTATATAGTAATAAAATGTGGGGTTTATGATAAACTGAAATTTTAAAGGTCTATCCTCAACTTACCCGGGGAACTATAGAGAAGATTGCTAAGGTACATGTATAACATTCTTCTTGGGTTATTTTAAAATGGACCAATATATTTAGTGTTTACTGTGGACCTTTACTATAAATAATATAAATTTAATATTAAAAAATTTAATGATATATTTTATTAATTTAAATTCACTTTTTATAATAATAAAGTGTGGGGGACTACGATAAACCCAAATTTATAGGGTCTATCCTAAAATTACCCATTCTTCTTAAGGTTTGATAGCGGTAGTATTTTCCATTAAAAATAATATGCTGGAGGTGTGAAGGATCACTTTGGACAATAAAACCCTCCCTTTAAGTATAGTTGCATATCCAAGATTTAAACTCAAAATCATTAATTTGGGTAAATGGTTAAATACTTAAATCATATAAAATGTAATTGAAAGTTAATAAAATACTAGGTGGGTGTCAAATTTTTTAAAAAAAGAAAAAAAATTATAATGATGATAAAATATAGGATCATGAAATTCCATAGGTAATTTTTTCTTTTATACACACATATATAGGATCATGATAAATTAAATCCATAAAATTATAGAATTATAATGATGATAAAATGTAGGATCATGATAAATTAAATCCTATATATATAAAGTATCTACATTATTTTGAAAAATTTAAAAAATATTCCCATTAACCATCAACCAGAATTTAATAACTATCTGTGAAAGATATTATTGTCTATAAAGAAACAGAAACGGAAGAAAAAAATTGAAGAATTAGGCGGTGATTTATAAAATTATAAATACTGAACTACTCTTGAAAGAAATTTGGAGATCAGATAAGAATTACGGGAAAGAATGAAGACCTTTTTAACAAGTAAATTATTCTCAAGATATGATAATTAAGTTGAATGTTAAAGAGATATGTACTATGTTAGAATAGAAGTATACATTTGTCCATTTATTGGATCGTATTAGAATATAGTTTTACTTTATTACTACTACAAGTGAGGGCAGTTTAGTGCGAAAATAGAGATTTTAAATGAGCGTTAGTGGTTGTCCCCCGCCCAAATCCATCGCAGAATAGAGGTTGAGGATTCCGTGTGACTTATTCTTCGCTGATATTTCGATTCTCCCACTCTCCTCACCATATGATACACTCTTGCTTCATTTCCTCCAAATCTTCGATCATTTCTATTGTTACTTCATTCTTTCTTTCTTAGCTCTAATCTCACAACTAAATAATTAACATAACCAAGCCTTTCCTTTCATTATTAATTCAATTCCTCCTCATGTCCCATCATCATCACCACCCTGAGGCAGGAGATTGCCAATAATAAAAAAGATATGACAAGTGCATTGACATATTATCTATTAGTGGCGTTGTTGTTTGGATTCATCCATCATCTGTGTGAGGGTCAACAACCTGAGGCTCTCCCTCCAGCAGCAGAGACCTGTAACGGAGTTTTCATTTCCTATGACTTCATTGGCAGAAGGAAGGAATTCCCTCGCCTCAAGAACGTCACTGCCCAATCTTGGGCCTTCAAAGCCACCGCAACAGTCCTCAACGCAGGCTCCGAGGTAGTTAAATCATGGAAGTTGTTCATCGGCTTTCAACATAAAGAGATTCTAGTCTCTGCCACCGGAGCTGTTCTCATCGATGGAGGTGACCTCCCTGCTTCTGTTGAAAACGGGACTACCTTGGCTGGAGCTTCTCTCCCAGATTTAGAAACCTCCATCGACACAGCCGGTGATCTTACCCAAATTCAAGCCCTCATTAAACTTATTGGCACCCAGTTTGGAGTTAAGCCTCCTGGAATCCCTATGCCTAAAACAATTAAGTTGCTAAATGATGGATACAAGTGCCCCAAACCAAATTCACGTAGTGAGTAGTCTTCACGCTCACTTTACTCTTAGCATTGAAAATTTATTTTTCCTTTTTAAGTTGTATTTTAATTTGTAACTAACTAACCAATACAGAGAGTTCTATGTGGGCGTGTTGTAAAAAAGACCCCAAATTCAAGTCGAAACTTCCCAAGACAAAATTCTTGCCGCGGCAGAAAGGGGATCTTACCATATCCTATGACGTTCTTCAAGTGTATGACAATAACTATCTTGTTCAAGTGACGATGGAGAATCACAACCCTTTAGGACGCCTAGATCGTTGGAACTTGACGTGGGAGTGGATGAGAGGGGAATTCATATACAACATGAAAGGCGCTTTCACGCGTGAGGTAGAGTACTCAGGTTGCATCCATGGTGCCGCAGGAGAGTACTACAGGGATATGGATTTCTCTAAAGTCCTCAACTGTCAAAAACATCCCATAATCAGTGACCTTCCTCCAGAGAAATACAACGACACCGACATTGGAAAAATACCTTTCTGTTGCAGAAACGGCACTCTTTTACCTACACTCATGGATTCAACTCAATCCAAGTCAGTTTTCCAGATGCAGGTGTTTAAAGTTCCACCTGATATGAATAAATCAGCTATTTACCCTCCAGAGAAGTGGAAAATCATGGGAGTTCTCAACCCGGATTACAAATGTGGTGCACCTCTCAGAGTGGAACCTTCTAGATTTCCTGAACCCAGGGGACTTGATGCTTCGGTTATTACTTTTGCAAGTTGGCAAATAGTGTGCAACATCACTAGGCCAACCACAAGGAACACTCGTTGCTGTGTCTCTTTCTCTGCCTATTACAATGAGTCTGTTGTACCATGCAACACGTGTGCTTGTGGTTGTGAAAACACAAAGCATTGTAATCCCAAAGCCAGAGCAATGCTTCTCCCTTCAGAAGCTCTTCTTGTACCTTTTGAAAACAGGACTAAGAAATCAGTTGCTTGGGCCAGATTAAAGCATTTTCGTGTCCCTAGTAAATTACCGTGTGGTGATAATTGTGGAGTTAGCATAAACTGGCATGTGGCTTCGGACTTCAAAGGTGGGTGGAGTGCCAGAATCACTCTGTTCAATTGGGAGCCTGACCCTTTTCAGAATTGGTTCACCGCACTGCAATTCAAGAAGGCTTCTCTTGGTTTTGAGAAAGTGTATTCCTTCAATGGGACATTACTTTCACGGCTCAACCACACTATTTTCATGCAAGGAGTACAAGGATCAAACTATTTGTTAGGTGAAGACAATGGAACAAACCCAAAGGTGCCTGGAAAACAGCAATCGGTTATTTCCTTTACAAAGAAAAACTCACCGGGTATCCAAATAGCAAACGGAGATGGCTTCCCTTCAAAGGTCCTTTTCAATGGAGAAGAGTGTTCCCTTCCAATTCAATTCCCCGTGCGAAGTGGAAAGCAACATAATGTAGGTTTAGTATATGAATTGTTAGTCTTAGTTTTAGCTTTTACAATGAATCAAATATTGTATTAGGATGCGGACATTAATTAAGAACAGTTCAATTAGACAGATTTATGTATCTAGCTCTGTATAAATCTCTATCTATCTCTCTCCCTGTTAACTTCTCTCTTAAAAGATGGGTGTTCTGGAGTATTACCATACACCCAGACCTCCCACATCCGACATCTCTCATGATCTAAAGATAACAATCCGACATGTAGAGAGCCCAGCCGTGATGATATGTCGGTGAATCAATACCGATATAACGAATGCCGATGCTACATAACGAAAGTATCTCAACATCGAGATACCAATCGCGTGCGTGGAACCACCTTCTTGTAGGCACGTCATATCGAGATTCACGTCAGTTACAGCTTGTAACAGAATTTCCCGCCATTTTTACCCTACGGGAAAGATTCCTCTATTAAGGTACGCATTTTCATAATCCCTAAACCCACTATATTTATAATCCTTATTTACGTTAAGCATCGGAGTCCCTGCATGTACCCCCGCTCCGCTATGGATCTAACGCCCTCGCCGCCGTGAATCTCCCTTATCCGCCCTTGAAGTAACCACCGGAAGTTCAGGAAGTTCAATGGGTTTATCCCATTCTCATATGGATAGACAAGAAAAAAAACCAAAACAAAAACAGACAATGCCACTAAGCGTGCCTCATTTTATTGTTCTCATCCCTAATACTGAATTGAATATCATGACCAATTAACTAAATAATTTCTAAACAAAACAGTCAATCACAACGATTCCTATAATACAATGCTAGTGAGTTTCGAGATTGTCCCAATATCACATTTGCTCCTATTAGATAGTTTTGCAAAAGAAATATGAAATTTGTACATATAAAAGTTATAACAACTCATATAACACATTTTTTCTTTCTATTTTTTTATATCTCATCACCTATTATATTTCATATTTCTCTCTTCACTCTCTTTTAAGGTATGTTTTCACTCTCTTTAAGGTATGCTTGTGAGTTAAAAAATGAAGGGAAATGAAAGGAAGGGAAAGATTTTAAGGAAGTTTTTCTCTCGCCTGTGTTTGTGAGTAACTCTCTCGTCTTATAATTTACAAAGTCTCCCCTCACCTTTCTCCCCTTACATTTTCCCCCCTAAACCTTCCTTTTTCCTTCTTTTCAAACTCAGAAACACACTCTTATTCTTTTCATCTCTCCATGCTGCATGTAATACTCTTTGCAAAATTCCATAAGGCCCATTTGTGTAAATCATCGTGTCATATATGTGTTTTGAATATATAATACCTATGCTTAAATAAAATCACAAACTCATTTTTACTTTTTTATCTCACAATATTGACAAAATATAAAGTTGTGAGGTCACTTATGGAGGTCTATAGAATTAAATTTTTTGAAGTGTTAAATTAGAGAGAAAAAATGCTTAAATTATAAAAGTTAAAAGAAATAATATATATAGTATAATAGGATCACTTAAAAGTTATCAATAGTAAAATAGTGATATATAGAGATGGCTCTGTAATTGATGCAACTATATTTCATTATGGACCTAAATATTAGGATTTGGGTATGTGTATTAAAAGATATTGATCGTATCCAGAGTTATACCTATGTGGATAACAATTGTAATACTCATATAATTATTCGTCATTGGGTACTTAAGTACACGTGGTTGCACTTTTATTAACTATATATTAATTAATTTTTTTAGAAAAATATTAATTTATTAATATACTGACTAATAATGTAAACACATATAAATTCAATTAATTATATATACACAAATTAAATTTATTATATATATATTATAAGTGCGGGTAAGATTGAGTATCACAGTATTCATTTCAACATTCATATCCTTTAAAAAATATTGGTAATTACTCATACTCAATCATTGTAATCTATAATGATAGAGATTCCTACCAGAAATGGTTAATGTCTCGAGTCCTCTATATATATATATATATATATATGGATTCACATTCGACAACATTCGTAACTCACGTTAATAAAATTAAAAATAAAGTGTACGAAAATAGAGTTAACCAATTAAATTTCTTCTTTTGCGGAAATCACGGATGGGTAATTGATAAAAATATGGGTAAAATACAATCATATATAGCCACCTGTATTTGTGGTGTTCATATTCGTGGCCTTTAGCATTTTTGAATTAAAAAATAAAGATATTTTTACATATTATTAATAAATTATTATGAGTATTGAGCTTTTTAAAATTTATTTATATTTTATTTTATTAATATAAATTAATTTAATTCTTATTGTACGAGTAAATTAAAATAGTTATTTTGAATCAATTTTTTAATTTTAATTATTAGATAAATAAATGGAACTATGGAAGACATATAAATAAACGAATAAACAATGCATGATTAAACAACGAGGGTTGGTTCAAGTGGTACTTAATTGGGTTCGAGTCTCGTGAAAGAAAAAAATTTCCGCTAAAAGAATTAGCTCCACCATGATGTGAATGTTTCCTGTGTTGGAAAATATATGTGGTTTAACTAAAAAAGCAATGCATGATTTAGTTCAATTGATAAATATTTAATTTTCTTTAATCAAGATCTCATATTCTAATTTTGCATATGAAAAACCTCCAAGAGATTCAGGTTTTACATATGGAAGAAAAAATTGGGATAACTACCCTTACCAAAATACGGGCATATCGTTTTTACAAAAAAAAAAAAAAATCAAATAACTTCTGTAAGGTAGATTAATTAATTAAACTAATAATTTGTCAACCCAAAATATAAGTTAATTTGCATTTAACTCAATGTATATTGTATTTGATAGAGAGATTTTTTAAAGTTCCTTACGAATTTTTATATTGGAAATCTAAATTGCCATATTTGATATGAAATATTTGAAAAGAACATTTGTAAAAAACTACTATTTTCATTAACTTTTTAATTAAATTTTCTAGCAAAACATTCATTTTAGGTAGGGGTGGGAACAGGTCAAGCCACTCGTCAGGGGCCTACTATCCGGCCTACATCAGGCCCGACCAATTTATTAAATTGAGAAGACCAAGGCTTTTTCAAAAGCCTATATAACAAAACAGGTCAGACTTTAGGCCATCGAAAAAGCCTTTTGAGCCCATCAGGCCGGTCTATTTAACTAAATATAAATATAATACCAATATTTTTTATATTGATATTGTTATTATAAAGATTTTTTATTACTTTTCCTTTTAATTATATACTTATTAGCTTGTATAAACATTTAAGCATGTTAAAAACTTGAGCCTATAAGTCAATTTACATATATGGTTATGATATATTCAAGTACTTTACTATAAAACAAACTTTTAAACAGGCTTTCAGGCCTTATTAGGCTTTAAATAGGCCAAACTCAGACCATAAAATAAAGCCTATGTCAGGTTATAGGTCAAGCTCGGACCATGAGTTTAAGGTGCAGGCCAGACGCAGACCTTGTAAAGCCTAGCTCGGCTTGGCCTATTCCCATCCCTAATTTTAGGTTGAACTGCACGTTAGGTTAAATCAGGTTGAAATAATTTTTGGACCCAAACTTCATCACTTTTTTTTTGATCGGGTTGAGTTAACTAATTTTTTTGGGACAAACCCAAACCGACTATAATGCTGTCCTTGGGTCGGAATAGTTGGGTTGCCAAATAAAATGCTCCAATTTTATAAATATGTGTAATTTCAATATTTTGTCAATTTGAGCATAAATTTATTTTATAAAATTTACAACTAAAAAAATATTAATTAAACACAAACATATACCACAATTCATATATCATTTATAATTATACAGTTACACACACATTAGATAGAAATTTAAAAGTCTAGTAACCAGAATTCTTCATACAGGGTAACGAAATCCCATACCAACTACCTTTTTCAACATTTGATTTCATTTTTTTACTTATATTAGTGTTGTTATTATTATTATTATATATAAAAAATTTATGGGTGGGGATATAAACAATCAAATTCGTTACCTTGTCATATTTAATTACGTTGTAAAAAATCAACCCAATTCAACCTAATCGACCAAATATTGATTGGGTTGAGTCGGGTTGACTAGGTAGGCCGGATCTAGGGATGACAATGAGTAGGGTCTAGGTAGGGTGCTATAGTACCCGTCCCCAAACCCGCGTTTTAAAAAAAATACCCATACTCGGGCCCATACTCGCGTGAGTATGGTTATAATACGCGTACCCTTACCCGCTGAGTACTCAAGTACCCTATAAATGTAATAAATTGATTAGAAAATGAAAATTAATTAAAAAATTAATGAAAAATAATCCATAGATCATTCAAGTTTAACCTATAAAAAATAAATGAAAAATAATCCATAGTTCATGTTTTGCTATTTTATTGTGTAGGATAAAATTATAACATTTAAATTAATTAAATTAGTAATATATATTAATATTTTTTTACTATAATATATATTAACATTAATTTTCTTGGGAAAAATATTAATTAATAATATGTATATATATATATTAAATTAATCATATTTATATAAATTACACTAATTATATATATTATATAAGTGCGGGTATGAGTAGGGTAGGGTACCATAGTACTCGTACCCGCACCCATTAAAAGTGCGGGTAATTACCTATACCCAGATCCAAACCCATTTGGTGGGTAATTACCCTACCCATTGCGGATAATTTTGTAGGTATCCACGGGGTCTGGATCCAATTGTCATCCCTAACCGGATTGGTCAGATGTGCACACTTATCTTTAATGGTGAGAATGCAAGATTTCTATAAGGGTACGAAATATTTTTTTTATAACATCTCTTAAATGCATTTCTTTTATAATATTAAGACATGCCAGACACATTTGCAATAATATTGAGAATTATAATTCCTTTTTTTGGTCAAAGAATTATAATTCCCATAAATTGATTTTCAGGATTGAAAAAGATTTTTAATATCAAGCGGCCCATAACAATGGTTAGTTTGAATAGATCAAGCTAACTTTATTTGATACCCTTAAATTTGTACTTTGTGTTTTATAGAGTAATTCTAAATGATTATATTTCATGGGTATGGGTTAGGATAGTAAAAGAAATAGTTTTAAATGATAGAGAAAAAGGATTTTTATAACGAATAGGAGGAATCTCAAATGACACATATTCAGAGCAAATTTTGATATTTATCTTTTTTGTTTAACTTTATAGATTATAATTTACAATTAATCTCATATTTAATTCTCTTTTTAATCATCACTGATAATTCATTTCACAATTTTGATAATTCTAAAATTTTTCATCCACTTATGCATTTAGTACCCTCGTAGTATTTATACTTAATTTTTATACCCAACTTGTTTTACCTTATATTAAAAAAATCATATTAAAGACTTGTATTCCATAATTTAATTTACCCCATGGACTGTGGTATACTGAATTATTTGCTATGTTTGGATGAAGGAGAGAAATATGAAAGAGAAAATTAGGAAAAAAAAAAAGGGGGAATGTTCTGGATCTGTTTGATTGTCTAATAGGTGCAGATGCAGGTGGCTTAGGTTCATGTGTGGTAATAGGTCTAGTTGGTTCTATTTGAGGTGGTTGAGGTGATTGAATTGGTGTAGTAGGAACTGGTATGGATGAAATTAATGGATATACCAAATCTGAGATGGAAAAGGATGGCAAATTAGAAAGCTGAGAGAAAGGGAAAATATGTTCATAGAAGAATGTATTCCTGGAAATGAACACTTCTTTGTTCTTAATGTCATACAGCAGAAATCCTTTTGTATGTGCCTTGTAGCCAAGAAAAACACAAGATCTAGATCTGGAATCCAACTTCTTTCTTCCTGCAACCAAAGTGGAAGCATAACACAAACATCCAAATACTCTCAAGTTAGAAATGTCAGCAATGGTATCATACAATACTTGATAAGGAGAACAATGAGATAGAAATCTTGTAGGCTGCCTATTTATCAAATACACTGCATGTGCAACATCGTAATTCCAGAATTGCTTTGGCATGGAAGATTGGAACATAAGAACTCTAGCTACCTCCAGAATATGTTGGTGTTTCCTTTCAACTATGCCATTCTGCTGAGGAGTTTCAGCACAGCTTGTCTGATGTATAATTCCTTTAGATTCATAAAAGGAAACAAGCTTGAATTCAGGTCCATTATCACTTCTGATGCATTTTACCTTTGCTCCAAATTGAGTTGCTGCCAATTCTACAAAAGACTGAACAAGAGAAGAAGCTTGTGATTTTGTTTCATGAAATATATCCATGTAAACCTGGACTTATCATCTACAATAGTCAAAAAATATCTATGACCAAAGAAGGAAGTAGTAGATACTGGTCCCCAAATATCAATGTGAATGAGATCAAATGTGTGAGATGATCTGGAAAAACTTAATGGAAATGGAAGCTTCTTTTGCTTTGCTAAATGACAAGCATTGCAAGGATCCAATGTTCTCTTACAATCAATGAAAGGAAATTGTTTCTGCATTATTACAATTTTCCCATGAGAGGGGTGACCAAGCCTCATGTTCCAGAGATTATCATCATATCTACAGAAATTATTGACAAAAGACAAATTCAAATTTGAAAACAATTGAAAAACCAATCTTGGCTGTACAGGATCACTCAGAACATATAAGCCTCCTTGAGTCTCAGCTGCACCAATCATCCTCAAGGTCTTGAGGTCCTGGATATAACAGGCAGAATCAGTAAATTCCAACTTACAT